>CM051455.1:37757289-38957289 GCA_028274465.1 Plantago ovata | reverse complement strand
TTTGGAAGAGCCATCCTTGTATTTCTCCAGCAAAACCAAAGGTGCTTGACTTTACAAATAGTAATCATTAATCAGTCAGGAGAACAATAATACTAATAGTTGTAAAAAAAAAAAAAAAAAAAACTCTATAGAGCGGAAATGAATGGGATTGCGTACTCTGATGATGAAATTTGGGATTGTTTTGCTTGGATAGGAGGATTACAGAAGATCTTAAACCGGTGAGGTTTAGCCGGAACTGAACTTCGGTGGTGAAGGACGGCCGCCGAATTGTATGAAGAGAGTCGCATAGCATCAGACATAATTGGAAAATTGATTTTCAGTGAGCTTCGATTGTCAATGGAGGTGGAGAATTGGGGGCGATTTCACACTGTTCCCAGCTCCAATTCGCTAATTAGCTCTTACCCCGTCTAACAAATTTTAGTTCGCTAAGCGCGTGATTGGTTTGGTGAAAACGTTGACACCGACCACTTATGCTTCAGTTGTATGTTACTGTCGTCTATAGTTGTAATAGTTTTTTGTGTGATTTTAATTTCTATTATTGTGGTTTTATAAAATATATAATATTACATTGTTGGGTTTGTCCATTTATGGTTTTAAGGGGACTTTGTACGGTTATAAGATTTTTGTTGTAGTTCTAACGAAAGTTGTTATGGCTTTAAGTAAGTGTTGATGATGTCAATCGAGTTTGTAAAGAAAAAGCAACAAGCAAAAGTTCTCCAACAAGTTTATTCGAAAAAAGCACTGAATGATTAAATATTGTAATGAATAAAAAGTTTCCAGTAGGTTATTGTAAACTTGTTCACTAACGTTTTGATGACAATTTTCAAATTTTTAGACTTGTTCAATAATGATTTTTTGACATTTGTGAATAATTTTAAATTATCACTTAAAACTATAACAAACTATCTTAAAACCATACTGTAACTTTTTAAAACTATATCATCTCGTAAACCACACCAAATGTTAAAACCATAACACAAACTTTCAATACAAAAAACTTAACCAAATGACGTCAAAATCATAACGGGAACTTTCAATTTTAACAAATTAAAACTACACCATAAGCTCTTAAAACCATACCGCGAATGATTTGACCGTCCGGGCATACTAGATAAGTTAAAAAAATCAGACTTTCCATTGATTTATGATACATTGTAATTTAGAAATTAGGATATGAAGTTTGTTTTACGTTTGAGATTTGTTTCGAAATCTTTTAATTAGTTAGGGTTCCAAGCCCATTAGGGTTTTGTTAGTCGTTATTTAAATGTTTAGTATTTGTCATTTGTAACACAACTTTGATTATTGATGAATTTATAAAATACTTAGACATGACATGTTGCTTTGGATTATATCCTGAAGGATTTTCCTTGCTATCTTGATTGTTCACTCAATTGATCAGTTTCACGTATTGAATTCGGTGTTTTATTGTATCCCTTATGTTTCCGCCCGTATTAATTTAGGAAAGACTGACCTCTCCCTAAACTTTGGCGAAGTGTATGTTGATTTACAAGAATTTGACTGAATATTGATGGATGGGACTGAAAAGTGGATTAGGTTCAAATTATTTTGTTAAAATGGATTGATTTGGATTGAATTAGGTTGTTATAGGGAATATGACAATTTTAGTCCCAAAATTTCATAGGTCTGACAAATGCAATCCCATGTTTGCTTCAAGTGACACTTTGGCCATATTAGTCCTTTTTCTAATTTTTTTACTTTGAACGATAATGTGGCGGTGTAGTCAACAAGTCAATACCGACACATCACCTGATGACATAATTATAATGTCATATTTGTCAAAAAATACTAGAATAAAGAAGAATTTCCATTGCAATAATACATATACTTTTCAATAAAATATGCTCATCTGTTTTTTTAAATTCTTTACGTTTGTTTTGTTGCATTTTTTTAGCCGCGTTTGACCTCTAATAAATTCTCAATCAAACCATAAAAATAATTTATGAAATGATATTCTTAAAGTATGGTCACTCTATTTTTATAATATCATGTTATTACATATTTTTACGGTTTGATTTAAGATCAAACAGGGAAAAAATAGTCAACAAAAACAAACATAAAGAATTAAAAAAATAGATAATTACTTTTTCATGATACTTTTCAGTGAAATAAAAACTGAAATAAAATTGGAGTGGTGTAGATACACTGCTACGGTGCTACCCGGCATCATCTGATATTTGCACTGGTCTTAGACGACCAGCATCTAAGGACCGCAAATCACAATATGTTTGAAATTCCAACGTCAACACAAATGTTATTAAATTACGCTTCTACACATAATGACAAATATGGATGAAAATCAATGAGATCCAAATTAAGAACATTGATTGTGCATGTTATATTTATATATAGGTTTGAAAGATAAGCATACTTATACTTGTAAACATCAATAAAGATCAACGTAACTTCAGATCAACAAACTAGGTATACATAGTAGTAATACTTCAACTACAATCACTGTACAAAGTACAATAATTGTCTTGCTAGTTCCGATTCCTTCGCAATGAAGGTGTATAATCCCTCCACATGCATGCAGTACAAGTACATTTATGTGTACAGTGTAGCACAAGTCACCGATGTGCATTCTTGTCAAGTTCCTGGCCCTTCCACATGCATGTATTATATTCACTGCTATACCAGTGTGAACAGTACTGACGATGTAAAAGTAGACTTTCCATCCAATGCAATTCCAAGTTTTAGGAACGTCTGCATTTATGCTACTTCGAACCATGGAGTAAACTCAACTTTCAAGAGTCTAAAAGCGTAGGAAATATACATGTTTTCAGGTAACCCCCTCCCCCCCCCCCGAAAGTGAGGGATCAAACCTGATGTTCCAGCAATAATATTTCACCTCAAGTAGTGTCAGGATTAGAGGTAGAGGAGGGTCGTCCCAAAGGCTTAGTCCCTCGGCCTCAAGTCCCATCTTTGCGTCTGCGCATGCATTCCTATTACTCTGTGTTTCAACTCAAAGCCCCAAGGTAGATCATAGATGCCTGTAGTGTCTACAGTCCTCTAACAAAATGATGAATGATAACATGAAGGTCATGAAGTGTGAATTAGCTTAATGCACACATGCTAATGAATAGTGTAGTAGTAGGCATGCAAATGAATATATGCATTGATTAGTAGAGATATCATTGTTTGATTTACTATTGATATAAATGCCTAGCACTTGTTTATTGTACTTGTGTATTGTTGGGAAGAATGACTAATTAAGAAAGACACAGTGTAACGCCTCCTCCCAATATTTTCTACAGCTTCCACCAGAATTAAAAAATGAAAATAAACGGCCAATTTAACCCACTCTACTTCTTTATCCAACTTATAACTCCAAATATACTAAACCACCTTATACTTCCGTTGGGGTTCAAACCTCCAACCTCTCCTTGCTACTCATGCACCCTTACCACTCCTTGCTTCCACCAATTTCCCAGAGCATTTGCAAGAATATCATCAATAGAGCCAGTAAGATTGCCACATACTTCGAAGCATCAATAAATACTCTGACCCTGTCACCAACTTTTCATGCACTTGTAAAGTTGTAAGGGCATACCTTTTTTTTTGGCATGGAAAAATTGTGGTAACAAGTGTATACATCATGCACATGAATTTCAAACAAATCCACTAAGCCAGACAAGAATTGCCCAGATTTGCAACCTGAGTATGTTAGCTGAATGACACATACCTTATGTTAGAGGACATTAAAATCTCGATATCTGTAAGCTGCTGGTTCACCACAAGAAAGCATTTATCACCTGTTTGAAACAAATAATGTGAAGTTTAGCAGTTACTCCACCTTTAACACTGGGAGGATGCATTAACATTCCCCTTCTATTATTGACAACATTAAAGACTTCTACTATGGCACAACTGAACCCAGTGAAAATTATTAATTGAATTGAAGTCATGGACAACTGCTACAACAGCTTTGACATGAAGAGATTCAGATGATTTTTTATGTAATGAATGTACAGAACAAAATTTCTTCCTCGATATTCTGCTTCGAATACGCTACGTGTGTTTCTATGTTTGCAAATATACATAAACTATTTACCTAATGGAGTACTAATATATCTAGGAGACGAATCGTACCATGGATCGATGTCTGCTGCCACTAAGCATCTCCTCCGAGGAGCAAGGACAGGTAAAAAGTAATTTTTGGTCTAATAAATTTTTTACCATATTAATATAATACTGTATTATGAAAGTATGATTTAGGATCAATCATGGTTAAACGGACCCTACAAAAAGTCCACTAAAACAAAGTGTGTAACTTAGTAAGGGACGGAGGAATTCAATGATTCGTTTATTGGCTAAATTTGCGTCACAATTAAAGGTTAAATTCCTTGTATTGGCTAACAACCACATGCTTTGTTTTCTTAGTAATGACTGTTACATTAGTAAATTAGTTAATCTGTCCTAAATCCTAATCAGTCCTTGTAATGGTTTACAGTCACACAGAACTGCAAAGGACATATAGTGGAACCATAGGTGTAGTAGCCGCATACCCAGCCATGTTGATGTTAGCACAGGATGTGAAGATGAAATTCCAGGTGTATCCTAATAACGGTTCCAAAAAGAAATATTCACAATACAAATAGATGTATGGGGATATGTGTCATAAATACCAGAACCAACATTGAAAGATGATCATCATACTAGAGCAAGTATACCTGGACTAATTTCATAGATACTGTGGCTAATAACGATCCAAACATGCAACTATGTGGGGACCATGCATAATAATGATGAGTGATGTGGTGCATTTTAATCCATATGGTCTACGAAAAACTCATAAAATTAACGGTCAACATAAGTAATTTCCCCAACTAAGCAGCTACTTCCCAGACTTCTTCCTGCAAATTTGACCACGTCGGATTAGGAATAGTTTGCAATTCAGTGGAAACTAAAGCTATACTTTGCAATATAAAATATATTCTATACAAGACTACAGCACAGAGTGAATTGCAGCAAAAATATGTTCCACGGTCCACTTCCTATACATTGATAGGTAATGCCATTACAATGCACTTGACTATATCAGATGAAGAAAATATGATAGAAATAGATTTAAATATAATACTATATATTTAAAGAAATAAAACTTAGAATAGAAGAGTGTTCCCTCCTCCTGACGGTCTACAATAATTAGATGCACTTTAGGTATTACGAAATCACACTGCCCACCCAATTACTAGACACATTCCATAATTTTACACACACATCTTTCAATATTAAGAATAACCACACAAACACCCAACTAATTGTTAGGGGCATTCCTTTAATATGCACCCTTCTAGCACATTCTGTGTTACTGTGCTTTTTTATTGAAATCGATCCCATTCAAGAACCTTCTGCAAGTTCAAGAAAATTGATAGATGAGAAAATTTTGAAACTATAACGGAAAAGAAGATGCTAGGATTTCAAATTCCAGCAAAATTTTATGCACCTTATAAAGCCATCAGCCAGAGTGTCCAAATTGACAATGCTATTCAAAGCAAGAGTTTAGCTTCAAGCCAGCGAAGACATTTTTCAACTTTAAGATCAATTTTATTTCTTCTTATGTTAGAGATTTATTTCAAGTAGATTAATTCATATTTTTTCACTCACTTATATTTTGTGTTCCAATTGTAAATGGCCAGCATTTAATGAATTGAGGGAGTGTGCTGGTATTTATATGAGGCATAATCGGTTTGCATTTCAAATCACAAAAAACTATCCATCAAACATTCATAGAGTTTAAACTTTAAAGTTCAATGGCTAGACGATTAACAACCCGAGCCAAAGTCCTACCACGCACAAAGCCTCCATTCACCCTTCGCGATCTAAAGAATGCAATCCCGCCCCATTGCTTCAAGCGATCAGTCCTAAAATCCTTTTCCTATGTCGTTTATGATATCTCAATCCTATGTTCCTTCTACTATGTCGCCTCTAACTACTTCAACCTCCTCCCGCACCCTCTCTCCTACGTTGTGTGGCCTCTCTACTGGATCTGCCAGTCGATTGTATTTGCCGCCATTTGGGTCCTTGCCCACGAATGTGGCCACCACGCATTCAGTGAGTATCATTGGCTCAACAACATTGTTGGCATGATCCTCCACACCTCCCTCTACGTTCCATACTTCTCATGGCGTATAAGCCACCGAAAACACCACGCTAACACCGGATCAATGGAGTACGACGAAGTCATTGTCCCGAAACGCAAGGACGAAGTTCCAGCCCTTTATAAATACTTGGAGAATCCAACCGGCCATGCAATCAAGGTCCTCGTCCTAGTCACATTTGGCTGGCACTGGTATCTACTTTTCAACTTCCATGGTCGCAAGTACAGTAGGTTCGCCTCCCACTTCAACCCTTATAGCCCAATCTTTACCGATAAGGAGCGCCCTCTAGTCTGGATCTCCAATGCCAGCATTCTTGCTTTCACATATGTGCTTTACATCCTGGCAACGGTAAAAGGACCGACTTGGCTGCTTTTTCATTATGTTGTCCCTTTTGTCATGATGACAACATGGTTTTCTATAGTGACCTTCTTGCATCACACTCATCCCGCCTTGCCTCACTATGATTCATCAGAGTGGGATTGGCTACGTGGGGCTTTATCAACAGTTGACCGACACTATGGCCGTTTCCTGAACCAAGTTACGCATAACATCAACAATACTCATGTTCTACACCATTTGTTCTCCACCATTCCGCACTATCATGCAATGGAGGCAACGTTTGCCATTCAACCGATATTAGGCGAGTACTATAACTTTGACACGACGCTTATTCTGAAGGCAATCTGGAGAGAGTTGAAGGAGTGTATTTATGTGGAGCCAGATGAAGAAGGTACCAAGAGAAAAGGTGTCTATTGGTACAACAAAAAGCTTTAGATATGGATCTGGATGCATAAGTTCATCTTTTCCATTCTTGACGGACTTGCTGTGTTGCACACTTGGGAAGTTGAATTACTAGTTTGATGCTCTATTTCGTGATGGAATAAAATGTTAAATGTTATGAATATTTTATTTCATATTTATGTTCATATATATACTATCCTGTCTCTTGGGCTATAATGACGACTTGATGCTGGGATTCTCTCCTAAAAAAGGCGGAATGCTATTTAGATTTAACAGAGGTCTATAAATATCCAGACGTGGCAACCCAACCTCTAACATTATTAACTATTCTCATTCTCAACTATAAATAATGTTCTTATCTTTATTTCAGAAAGCAGCAAAAATCACTACAGTTAGATATTAATCAAAGGAAAGGCTATTTGAGCAAGGAACAAAGAAGAATGGAAGTAGAGGAATGACACAATCTTCAATGAAGAAAGGGTACATATTACTAGTTTTTGTACTGCTCTAGCACAAAAGATCATTTGCAGACTCCATGTTCATTGTAAGGTAAATAATAGGGCCACTAGAGCTATTATTCTTTACCTGTCTAAAATTTGAAGCTTCACAGGTTGATTTTTACCATAGATCATTCCTGTTTCGATTGATTTTTGAGCTATCTTTGTGTACTTTAGTCTTCTTTTGTACAGTTTTGGGTGTTGTTCTGAAAGGAAAGCTTATTGTTTGGTTGGTCTGGCAATTGATTGGCTTTAGGCGCCTTGTTTTAGCTGTAGGCTGGTACTGTGTAAGGTGTTGGCTGTAGAGCCTTCTTGCTGCGTTCCTGTCTGCTTTTTTTGACTGTTTTGGTTTATTACAGTATACTTTTACAGTTGCTCTCAAGTTTCTGTGGAGCGTACAGGTTTTTCCTTACAGGTCTGAGAATTATACTCTAGTTTGTTACGATAGATTCGAAGCACATACAAATTAATAACACAACAGGTATGACATTTTCCTGCAAAAGCACGGCTTCTTTTGTGCCTGACGTGGTCGCCATTATAGCCCAAGAGAGTGCTGGAAATCTGCATGGAAACAGGGTGATAGCTGCGGAAAACTTGCAGAGTATAAGGATGGTCATGATCCTAGATCATTGCCATGAAAACTATTGAAGTTTCAGTCCTTGCATCTTAAAATGAATCACAATTCTCAACTAGAGTTCATTGGACCAGGGTATAAACGAGCTCCCCTGTTTTAGAGTGTAATAGATGAATAGCTTAGTGCTAGAATCTATTTGCTTGTACCTGAGGTTTCATGCCTTTAGTTACGTTGACTATTAGGAACTCTCATGAAATTGTATTTGATGGTTTGCTAGAAATTGTAGCATGAAAAATTGGGGTATGCCCCTCTTACACACACATGTACAAACTGTGGGCCAAAACTTTGTATTGAATTTAAGAAAACAAAATCACCCCTGGGATAGAGTTGGCTAACAAGGGAGGAGGAGATGATTTTGTTTTCTTGAATTCGATATAAAGAATAGTGTGATCAGTGGTCATTAGACAACAAGAGATCAAGAACAAATTATAAAACTCGAAAGCTATGGAAGCTTTGAGTTGGGCGGCAGCTATGGAGGGAGTAGTATGGTTTTTATTTTTTCTTTTGAATGTTATGATAGAGAGAAAAGATTTTAGAAAATTATGAAAAGTAGCTAGGTATCAGCTTCGGGTGTCACCTAGAAGTGGTCTCATTCCATATGTCACTTAGCCATCTCTGCTTCGCTAGCTGTGGACTTCATTCGCGGAATTTTCAAACAAATGAGACTAAGTTGGAGCGAGATCCCTAATGGAATCAATGAAGAAGAGGTATGTATCTTCCTTCGAACCAATTGATTCCATGGAGCTCGACTCTAACTATTTGGGTGGGAACGTCGACAATCGCCTTATTAGCAAGGCTTTGCCTTCTCTAATGGTCCACTAAGGCTTTGGCTCTTATGCCACGACAAACTTTACCAAGTCTGAAGAATTATTAGTCGACGGTCTCTCTTCTGATTGTAAGGCAATTGCGCTCTTTCATATTCATATCGCTTTCGCTGTCTCTAGTGCATGGAGATGTAGAGTCTACCCCGAGGGGCGAGGGCCCTATGGAAAGGATTTACCCCTCAATTTTTGAGTTGAAATTACAATTATACCCTCCATACAAGATAATGTTTATCTGATATTGTTACGAAACTTATAATTTTGATGAGCAATTAATCAAGCTAAATTAAGTTAAAGTTCAGTAACTAGTATTTTTAAGGTCCATAGAAATTTAGAATTTTGAGGACATTGTAAAAGAGGAACGTTTGCTGAAAAACTTAGTGTAGGTACTAGTTAGGTTCTTATGCTTGCTGATGATGTACTTTGTTTCCAAAAACAATCTATTGAAGACCTAGAACCACTTAGAAGACGAAGACTACAAGATTGAAGACTTAGAAGATTTTGAGAATCGGTATCTACAAAGGCACGTATTGGTCAGAAAGATAAGTAACTCAGCAACCAGTTTTTGCTTATGTGAAAATCTATATGACATAGTAGGTTGAGCTTGCTGAACTTAGACTGCTTACTGACTGCCAATACATGTGACTTGCCTTGCTGATTCACTAGCATTTTTACGCTCCAAGTTTTCAAGTTTGAAATTCAAGAAGCATTAAATGCAAAGCATGCCATTCTGAAGACTGAAGAAAAGAAGACGTTGCTGATAGTGACAACACAACAAGATAGTGACATCTCATGGCTAAGTTCTCGAATTCAAATTCAAACGGCTCCCTTGAGACACTATAAATAGAGGTCCTTAGGCTAAGGAGAATGGTGTGTCAAAAACATGACCAAACCTTCACTTGTGCTTACAACCTTCAAAATCCTTCTCCATAATCAATGCCTACTGATACGTTTTACGACTTAAGCTTGAAACAAAAGCTACTTGTGATGAAGAAGTAGAACTCAAGTCTAATTTATTAGCTAAGTGTTCTTTCTTCCAAGCAAGGAAGAGTCTTGACACCAGAAAAAATACACTTGCTTACTGCAAATTATTGTTAAGTTGAGTTTCTCAGATTACTTGTATTAACTGAGAAGTTAATTTCAGTAATCTCTACACAAACCTCTCTAACTGATAAAAACCACCTCTCATACGTGTTTGTCAGGGGAACTATTTAAGCTAAGTTGTTCTAAAATAGTGTCCCAAGTTTGTTTGAGAACAAGGTTACCGTTCTCTAGTTAGGTTGGAAACAAAGCAAGTGTGCTTTGGTTTCTGGAATTCTAGTTGTCAGGTGTTGTAAGGAAAATCATCATCTTTCATATTGAATTCAGTCCCAGATTGTACAAAAGTGGATTAGTTGAGGGATTACGTCACCCACATATACCACCATAAAGTGTTTGTGTGATTTACATTTTTGCAGTTTACTTTCAGCAAGTTACTTATGTTTTTAACTGTGTTTTACTCTACTTGTTGACTGCCAGTTCTGCTTTTGCACTTTGTAAAAAAACTTCCGCACTCTGATTTTAAGTACCAGCAACTTCATTACTGAAAAATATAAGTCCTTGTTGAGAAAGTTTTAGATACGAAAAAGTTTTAAAAATTATTCAACCCCTCCGCCCCCTAATCTTTACTTGTTGTCTAAAAGCACCAACATATATATAACTTTTTCATGCATCGAGTCTTTCAATGTATGTTGTAGGGCAACGGTAGGGGTCCCTATATCTGGTCCAAACCACCCCGGGTTCGTTACCAATTAGGGGGATTTTGCGTATATGCATTCTCAATTTTTCTCTTCTAAATTCAACAACATTACTCATTTTAATCAAAACATTTCCTTCTTATATTTAGTTTCTCTTTTAAAATTAAATAGATTTTCATTTATAGCAAAATTTAAATATCTTATTTTCTTTCATTTAATTATTAAACAATAATAGTATTACTTCTTTGAACTTTTTTTCAACTGTAAAAATTAATATTTATTAAAATGTATTAATTTTTATTTATTTTCACTTGTTTTGATCTCAGAAATACATCATGGAATTTAATTAATGTTCATATGATCAACTATGTTTAAAATTTATAATTACTTGTAGAAAATTCTAACGAAATTAGCTTGTTATGATCTTAGAAATACATTATGAGATTTCATTAATGCTCAAATAATGATCAACTTTAAAAAAAATATATATTTTGAAATGCTTTTTTTTTGGATATCATAATACTTTATTTAAGATATACTCTATTGAAACTATATAAATATTGGTTTACATAGTAAGTTAGACTATAAATTTTTATCGTCATTTTTCTTATAATTATGCCCCGTCTTGGCAAATTTTGTTCGTCTACCACTGCGCGATCATGCATGCATGTATCCTTTCTGATTGGCAATGTGGAAAACTACTTGTGGGAATGAGTACATGATGCATTGGAATTTCAATTAATAAATCCTCTATAAAGATCCAAGAAGCACATAAATACCTAACAGATTTGATTTAAAAACTGTAATTAATTTGCCATACCTTAAAAGGACACAAAAATCTCAATATCTAGCTGTAAGAAAGTATTTCTCTTGTAGAGTTTATGAAGCCATTTAACCTTTAACAGTACTGGGGAGGATGCATTAACATTTTCCACTTAAGACTTGTATCACACTTTACTATGGCATTGCAAATTACAACTGCTACAACAGCTTTGACATGAAGAGATCAGTCTGTCCTATGATTTTATAATGAGCCAACCAACTCGATCGGCCAGACATGCATGTTCTTCGAACCAAATGGATCGGATCAATAGTGCAGCTACACTAGTCATGTCATTAATAAATTGGTTAAACAATACTGTATTACTGTCCACTCCTTAATGGCCAAACAACTTAATTCCAGTTGAGAGCTTGAGCTGCTATTTATATATCGGTTTGCATTTCAAATATATCACAAATAACTATAATCTATAAAGAATTTATAGAGTTAATTTGCAGTTCGATCAATGGCTAGACGATTAACAACCCGAGCCAAAGTACTACCACGTACAAAGCCTCCGTTCACCCTTCGTGATCTAAAGAATGCTATCCCGCCCCATTGCTTCAAGCGATCCGTCCTAAAATCCTTTTCGTATGTCTTTTATGATTTATCAATCCTATGCGCCTTCTACTACGTCGCCTCAAACTACTTCAACCTCCTCCCGCGCCCTCTCTCCTATGTTGTGTGGCCTATCTACTGGTTCTGCCAGTCGATTGTATTTGCTGCCATTTGGGTCATTGGCCACGAATGTGGTCACCATGCATTCAGCGAGTATCTTTGGCTCGATAACATTGTTGGCATGATCCTCCACACGTCCTTCTACGTCCCATACTTCTCATGGCGTATAAGCCACAGAAAACACCACACTAACACCGGGTCAATGGAGTACGAAGAAGTCATTATCCCGAAACGTAAGGATGAAGTTCCAGCCTTTTTCAAGTACTTGGATAATCCAACCGGCCAAGTAATCAAGATCATCGTCCAAATCACATCCGGCTGGTACTGGTATCTACTTTTCAACTTCCATGGTCGCAAGTACAGTAGGTTCGCCTCCCACTTCAACCCTTATAGCCCAATCTTTACCGATAAGGAGCGCCCTCTAGTCTGGATCTCCAATGCCGGCCTTCTCGCTTTTACTTACGTGCTTTACATGCTGGTAACGGTAAAAGGATTTCCTTGGCTGCTTTTCCATTATATTGCCCCTTACGTCCTGTTGAATATATGGCTTGTTATGGTCACCTACTTGCATCACACTCATCCCGCCTTGCCTCACTATGATTCGTCCGAGTGGGATTGGCTACGTGGGGCTTTATCGACAGTTGACAGGCATAACGGCCGTTTCTTGAACCAAGTTTCGCATAACATCATCAATACTCACGTTGTACATCATTTGTTCTCCACCATTCCGCACTATCATGCTATGGAGGCAACTTTTGCCATTCAACCGGTACTAGGCGAGTACTATAACATTGACACAACGCCTATTCCAATAGCAGTCTGGAGAGAGATCAAGGAGTGCATTTATGTGGAGCCAGATGAAGGTACCAAGAGCAAAGGTGTCTATTGGTTCAACAAAAGCTTTAGATTTGGATCATTCGATTCTTGAAGGACTTTCTTTGCTGCACATTGTGATGTTGAGTTACTTCTATATTTAAATTCTCCGTTTGATGCTCTGTTTCGTGATGGAACAAAATGTAAAATGTTATGTGATGAATTTTTGTTATTGGAGTAATCTTTTATTTCATATACTCTATTGTTTCTCGTGGTGGAGCACTCGTTAATGATTTATCTGATTCAATACAGGGATTCTCTCCTACAAAAAGGTGATGCTACTCAAGTATTCATAACTATATATAATGTTCTTATTTTTCATTTCGAGAAGTCTCAACACAAGAAAAAGAAGATGAATTTGAAGGTGAAAGTAAATTGCATATTAGTTGAGCACCAGGACGAACTCAGCTGGGAGATAAGAGAGCGCCTGTGCGTGGGAGCAATGATCTATCCACACTGGATCTGAAGAAACTAATCATTAATCAGCGTGAATATTTGGATCACATCAGATCAGATTGATCCTCAACGGTTAGTGTGAGGACTAAGCTAAATTCATCTCATCTAAGTTTGAACGGCTCGGATTTAAACTTGAAAGCATCAACATTTGAGGATTGGCCACGTCGTTCTTGGGGGGAATAGTTGTTATTGATGGGATGTGATTTTCCCTAGGGAGATAGGATAAGCGATGACCTAAAAGTCATCTCGCGGAACCTCAATTGCAAGACCTGAAGGGCTTTGGCTGCTTCTCTACCGATATGATGGTCTGTTGGCAAGTTGCTTAACCGCTTCACTGAAACCTTGGTGTCTGACTCTTCTTCCTTGGGTGTGAGCTCGTCGTCATTTGTACTTCTCCGGCGGATATCTACCTGTGTCACTGTGTGTGTGGGGGGGGGGTGTGCAGTATGCCCAGCTTGTTGTATGATCAAATCGGTGAAGACTTTACTTGAAGGTGGTTGAAGGCCTACCCTGTTAACATATATAATCGGAGTGCGTGTATAGTAGAAATGACTAGAATATAACTATATCAAAGGATAGTTCTCCAAGATGATATCTTGTTGTTGCCCAGAGTTATTCCACCAAGAAGACTCAAGGTTGTACATGTAGAGTGCAATTATTGAGAGTGTTGCCCTAATGTGTTTTCCACCTTAGTTTTCTCTTGAAAACCACTTCTTTTATAAACTTTAGAGAAGCACATGTCGTTGCCACAACAACATTTTGCCAAGTGTCCACACACATATGTGGTTGGTACACTTAACCTTAACAATCATGGACGTGGCGCAATGAACATGCAATGATAAATATCTGTCTTTGTTCTTATCCACTTGTGATACGCATTTAATTGTGGGTAACATATCTGGATGCTTATATCGTAGTCCTCCGTATACTTTAGTATTAGACCTCGGATATAGCAAGCCGGAAGCACGTGACTCTGCACTCCCCGGTATGCACCGTTATGGCCCTGCCTCAAATAACCTTTGCAGGCTATTTCCCATAGACTCTATGTCCCGGGGAGTATTAGGAACCCGGAGGTGCATGGTTCCGGATGTGCCAATTTAGTCGAGGGAGCGACCTCTGGGTATGCTGACACTCGCATCGGAAAGCACTCACGCGGTTTTTTAATCTTCCGGAGAGTCCGGGTCGCCCTAATTCGCATGTTGACGAACTAGGACGAGACTGGACATATTTTGGTAACATCAGTTATGCGTAACAAACTTGAAACCGACTAGAAGGATCGATCGATTCATCTGCGTTTTTAGCTTAGAGTATAAATTGAGAGTTCAAAGTTCTGTTATTAGATGTATGATAAGCATTTTTCCTAATTCTATTCATGTAATTCTTCAGTGTTACCGTCTATAGAGAGAGTTAGGGTCCTTGTAGAAGAAGAACATAGAGATTAGCAGTTTCTCGAGAGATTAAACTTGTAATATATTCGAAGGTGTTAATACAATCGACTGGTGTTAGTTCCCGTGAATGTAGGTCTAATTTGACCAAATCACGTAACTTGTGTGTTGATTTCATTATTATTCTTCAATTCTGATTCTTCGTTTGTTGTATGTGTGTCGAAAGCTTGGAGGTGTTGATTGATCGAAGATGACGATTGTGATTTTTTTTTTTAATCAGCAAATATTACAACTACTCCTATGTTACTTTTATACAAACATCCTATACCAGTTTATATCTCCACACCTAAACGGCCTTATGTCTTATGTCGCCGTCGGGGATCGAACCTTACACCTCTCCTTCACCAGCCCAAACTCCCTTTCTCTCCTCTGCACCACCTTATAACTCCCACGGTTGTGAACGTTAATCGGTGCCATTTCCTTACCGTTAGTTAGAGAAGAGATTAAGTATCAGTTTAAGAAGAGACTGAGAAGAAGGAACACTTACATGATGGACGTATGCACTTAGCTAGGTTAAATGTAATTAATATATAGGTAGAGAGTTTCTGTATATCATATACAAGTTTTACATGTATATTTCATTAGTTCATTTCATAATTCACAATTATTTCACCATTGCACTCACTGACATTGTAACAGAGCAAGGCTAATCAATATGTTGCTTGTGTACACTCTATCAGTTGGTTCAAAGAGTTTTTATACACACTTGCTTCTTATTTATTTCTTTTCTGTTAATATACATTCTTGATAATTCTTATTTGCTGAGATCCAGAACAAATAGTCGTTGTTATCATCTCAAGATTTCTCTGAGACTTATTCAAAATGTTAGTGACAACAATGCCTTTGTAGTTGTGATTGATCCTATTTTCAATGTTAATAATTATCATGAATGGAAAAAGAATGATCACACTGCTACTTACCATGAAAAATAATATGGGATTTGTTGATGGAACAATTCCTCCTCCAGATCCAGCAAGCCCACTTTATATGTCATGGGTGAGATGCAATAATCTAGACTAGGTTGCCTGATAGGCTGCCCCTCTCCCCCAAGAGATAATCGTTATTTGGGCGGCAACATACATGGTTGCTCACTTGCTCGGCTAATGAAAAAGGAGGAGAAGATCGAAGAAGGGTTTGTCCGTTTATGTGGTGAGGGTTTTAAACATAATAATCCACTTATTTTGATTTTATGTTAACTAAGTTGGATAAGGGGTATTGTTGTCTTTTCAATAATAAAAAGGGAATAACTCACTTAGAGACGGACGGATTCATCCGTCCCTACATTAGTGACGGATGGATTTATCCGTCGCTATCATAGAGACAGATTGGGCCATCCGTCACTAATTGAATGACGAATTTGAATTTTCAATGGACGAACTGAGCTTAGAGCGCAGCTCGCCATCATCCGTCGCTTGCGATCCGTAGCTATATGCTGAATTTCTCGTAGTGCTAGAGTAAGACTTGCTTTTGTCCTTCACTTGTTGAAGTTATAAAGCTTTTCATCCTTTATTTAATTTGTAGAGGCAAACTAGTTTTTGAATCAAGTAGATGTGGTTGCTAATTGTTTATGATTTATTGAGTTTGATAATGTAAAGGATCTAACTTGAACTTAACACTAGACATAATTTGTTGTGTTATGACGTTGTGATAACACAGTTCACAACACACTAATAAATAAAACAATTAACACAACGGAACTTGAAAGAACGCATAGCTAGATATCTTTTCCCAGGCAATATTTCTATTGTCCGAAGCACTGAGGCTAAATAACTAGAATGATAAAAGGTTACAAAGTATAGATCACTTTGAAACTATAACATACTAGGTTAAACACATGCAAGGAATAATCACCTTAAACAGGTTAAACCTAATAAACTGAATATGAAACGCATTAGAGGCTAGTTAAACTATAAAACTTGTGAAATACTACGGAGCAATCTGTTATACTTGTAATTCTTCCGTAGTTGTGAAGTCGATCTCCCTCCTATACACATAGTGTTGTGAAGAGTCCTCAAGATCTTCTTCACTTTGGTAAAACGCGTCTTCAAGGATCTTGTTAAGAGTTTGAGACGTTTCCACCAAGTCAATGTATTTGCTGAGATCTTTCCTTATTGTTTGTATTGTCCACCAGATCTCCAATATATTTGTGTCTATTCTTTAACACTTTCCTTGTAATGGACCAACTCTTCTTCCTCGAATATTCTGTATCATCAAAATTTGCACAACTTAAGAGAAACAAAATCGTGGAACCAATTATGGTAAATAAGAAAAAGCAAAACTAAAATAGAAAATAGACAGTGTTATAAGAACCGTGTATAAGTGTTATATGTTGTGTGTTATCAAAACACACACACACACATATATATATATATATATATATATATATATATATATATATATATATATATATATATATATATATATATATATATATATATATATATATATATATATATATATATATATATATATATATATATATATATATATATATATATATATATATATAGTATTATCACACTACATATTATAACTATGATCATAACACAAACCATAACACCAAATTCTTGTCACTAACAGAGTTGGTATTGTTGTTCTTGTATTTTCCTATTTGTTAAGTGTGGTTGGTAATGCTTTCTGATTCTTGCAGGGATGGTGGACACATTCTTAGGGCGCGAATTAATAATTTTTTAAAGCGTGCTCTTATAGTTGTTAAAGCGCGCGCTTTGTGCTCCCTGCAGCCCAAGAAGCAACGCTTTTAGGTGATTCATCAACATCCACCTGCCCCCTTTCTTCTTCTACACCACAAGTCGGCTTCAGCATCGCCAAGCGACACATCACCGTAAAGCCGCTCGCCCTCGTCGCTTTCACCCGGCCGCATCCTTCTATCCCTCCACCCCAAGGTTTGATCTCGAAATCAGACTGCTCCGGTGAAGTTTGGTCTTCAACTTGAATTAGGTTAGGGTTTTGGTTTGATTTGTATTGATTAATTACTCTTAGGGATAACAATCTAGTTTGAACCAGAAGAAGAAGAAGAAGAAGAAATGAGTACTAGCAGTTCAAATTTTATGTGGAGATTAGCTAAATCGTCATTCACAGCTGGGCTTATAGGGTTCACTGTATCTGACCGATTAGCTAGCTTTATGGCTGTTCGCGGTGCCTCTATGTCTCCAACTTTTAACCCGCGTCAACATGATTATTCCAGCCAATCTTCGTTTGGTAAGTTTTGCTTTCTGATTTTTTGGTGAACTAGTAATCACTTCAAATTAACATTTTGCTTGCTTCTGTGTGTTTGGTTTCAGATGATTATGTATTGGTCGAGAAGATGTGCCTCAAGAAATACAAGTTTTCTAGGGGTGACATCGTGGTTTACCGGTAATCCTACCTTTTATTGCTTCTCTATTAAGTGGCTGCATTGTATTTTTAATCCGAATCATCGTGATTGTGTTATATTGAAATGAAATTTAAATTAGGCACCGGGGATGGATGTTATTGCTTGCTTTTTTATGTTGTGCTTTGTGTAGAGGAGCAGAATGTTTTGCTTACTACCTCATTCCTTTAAAATGTGGTTTACCAGCTGCAAATTTTCTATGAAAATTACTAGCATGATTTAAAATCTCACTGGAACAGAACGAAATCTGTTGGGTTTCCAGCTCACCGGGATAAACGGAATATGGAAATCAAAACTTTTATAAAACACTGTTTTATAGAATCCAATAGTTAGTAGGCGGATTTTGTCTGCCAGAGCAGAGCACTATACTGAACTCTAGAAATTGCTTTTAATGTTTAGTAAATCCTATTGGATTTAAGGGCTGTGGATTAATCTGCTTGGTTAAAGCTGTATAAGTACAACCATATGTTACCACAATTAACAATAGGTGCAAAAAAACGTTTCAAAAGTGAAAACAATGGTTTCCTAAATACACATATTACGATGATTACTCTTCCCTTGTCTTAATCATGTTGAAAAAGTTTCAAAGGCGTTATTCTATTATCCTTGGTTACTGACTTGTGGGATTGAAGCTATCTATTTTTTGTTAGATATAAGTGTTGCTCGCGGGGTAGACTATTATCCATTTAGACCTGTAAGTCCTACATTGGTATGTAGAAGTGCTAGTCTTGAAATAGCTCTGTAATTTGGGTTTACTCCCCCTGCCGTTACTCACATATAACATATCACCTCCACCCCCCCCCAGCCGGCCGTTTAAAGCCTCAACTGTGTTCCACATTGCCCCTGTGATGCCATCATGATGTGAAACAAAAATTAAAATTCGTAAAATATACTCTCTCTTTTCTACAGTTCAATAAAAAGAGATGATAATAAAAAAAGTAAAATTCAAAAGAAACTTCCACCCATGGATGGAGCTGTAAATAGGCAGGGCAGAAGGGCGGAGCGCAGGTGGATCTGTTACAGATCCACCATCGGCAGAGCATTAAGCTCCACCCATAGGCGAAGCAGAGGATCTCCGCTGATGGTGGAGCTCTTCGACTCTGCAATGGGTGGAGTTCCAGTCGCTCTACCCTGAGCAGAGATGGCTGAGCTTCGGTCAGCTCCGTCAATGGTGGAGCTGTTCCCCCCCCTGCTTCTCCTTTGTTTATTTGTTTCTTTTTCTTTTCCTGTGTTTATTTGTCAGTGCTATCAGATGGGTATATGATGGAAAATTTATGTTGACTTAAAGGTAGGGGGTGTAAATATAAAAAATTAACGGAGCATGGACCTTAGAGATGAATGCTAGAAACTCAGGGGGGTAACATAAACTTCCCTTTTCAATTCATAAGAAAGAAATTTAAGAAAATTTATCTTGAAAGTGCTCAATTGAGATTTTAACAGTGGTTCTTTTACCATTGCTTTTTTCCATATAGCACTCCCCGGAGTTCCACTGACGAAATAATATTCATGATATGATTCACTGTGTCTTTGGTTGCAACTTGGAACTGTATTTGATTGCATCAACTTAATCACATTGCTTATCAGATTGTATTGCACGTTTTGCAGTTCCCCAAGTAATTTCAGAGAGAAAATCATAAAGAGAATTGTTGCTCTACCAGATGACTGGATCCGTCTCTCATCATTTGACGCCATACAGGTTCCTAAAGGGCATTGTTGGGTTGAGGGAGATAATTCAGCTTCTAGTATGGATTCAAGATCATATGGGCCGGTAAGTCATAAGCTTTTATAAGGAAATGGCTGGTCGTGAAGTCAAGATAAAACATGCATCTATGTTAACCATGCCTTCATGACGGATTCTGGTTATCTAGTATCATGAAGTAGTCCGTTGAAAGATATTGATAGAATTTTTGCGAATTTGCTTGCTTCATAATGGTTGTGGATTTTTATGAAAATACTCATAAGCTAAAAATTCTACTTCCTCCATAAACTTTAAAGAGGCCTATAATGCATGTTTTATGGTCATATTAATTGAGTGTAAAAAAAGTAATTTTAAAAATCATATTATGAAAGTATACTTTTTATATTTTTGTAATATAACTTTCAAAATTATTTTTTGTCGTTATGAATCAGGTTTATTTGAGGTAAAACCGGACATAAAAAAGTCAACAAAACAAATTGGGGCTCTTTATAGTTTACGGAGGAGGTATTTCATTTCTCTGATTGATATCTTCCAACAATGGCTATAAATTCTATAATGTCTAGCCTGTGGACTGCTGAAGTTCAAGGATGAATAAGCATGTATGTAAAATCATGTTTTAGCTTGTTATTGGAGCCGTTTGGACATTGGATTATATTCAGTTGTGTTACGTTACATGGGTTTCTTCATCTTTACGAAGTTATTGTCATTGGTTTGCATGATTGTGGTGTGCTTTCTTGTAGCATCAAGTTGTGAAGAGATAGATCATATTCTTTGAGTTGTTTGGATTATGGCTTTGAAGGGGCAATTTCACTAGTATCTTATAGGGCTGTATGGACAATTGGCTAGTTGATTTTGAGGGTTTTTGTTTCCACATATTTACATAACACAGGTGGTTATGCAAGTTACCCTACTGTAGCTGAGTAGGATCGGCTATTGCAGCATAAGTTTTTGCTTACGTAAGCTGTTAACTAAGTGACAAAACTGCAACTCTTCTGAAGTAAATAACTGTTGACACGGCATAAATTTGTATTGTTGTTTATGTTTTCTTCTGATGTTGTCATTCCAGATTCCTCTTGGGTTGATATGTGGGCGGATAACCCATGTTGTGTGGCCACCTCAAAGAATAGGTAAAGTTGATAGAAAAGTCTCTGAAGAAACGGTGCTCCTGTGATGTTTAACAGCAGCAGGCATTTTTTCTTTTCAAAACATGGGACAGAATCTTTTTATGGTCAGGTCAACATGTTCAATCGAAAATCGGAGTTATAGAACTCGAGATCTCTATCACCTGAGTGAGGCTGATGTTGATGTAGGTTCTGTCTCTAGAACACTGGCAAATCAGTTTTGATTAGATGATCCATCTGATATTGCATTCTTTCTCATTCATTCAAGTGTACAGATTTGAGACCTCAGCATAATGGCTAGCCAGGACTCTGCATAGCTGCTTTCTCTTTACGGTTGAATACTTCAATTTATGGACATTCAATACACATATAGGCTATAGCTTTG
This sequence comes from Plantago ovata, assembly GCA_028274465.1. Lineage (NCBI taxonomy): Eukaryota > Viridiplantae > Streptophyta > Magnoliopsida > Lamiales > Plantaginaceae > Plantago > Plantago ovata. The sequence goes on along the minus strand of CM051455.1, from coordinate 38,935,870 downwards.
GTAAAGGAATTATTTGAATATTGATGTATGATTCACTTTGTAAATTTTAAGCTTGGCCTTATAAAGTTGTCAATGGACTTGTACAATTACTTTTTTAAGTCCCATGAATTTCTTATGTTGTCCCTCAATGCATGGGACAGGTCGACCAAACCCCTCTTCGTCATCCCTAATCTCTGCTTTAGGGGTCAGATCATGGGGTAGGACGGCCAAACCCCTCTTCTGAGCATATGGGGGACATATAGCTAGTAATTTGTTTGCACGTTAACTCTACGGAAATCTTTTACTTTTAAGGCATACGTGTTGCTTGTACATTATGAGGGTTTATTTCATGCTGGGGAGAAGCGTAATGCATTCACAAGATATGTGGAGTTCACTATCATTCCGAAAATAATGGGAAGATTTTTTAATCAAAATGTGTACACCAATTTTATTTTATTTTTCAATGATTTGGGCAGTCATCATAAAAAATGATACGCAGAGGTTAACAATTAACATAACAGAGTTGGTTTATTTTTCTTTTTGGTGTTAATAAGAAGAAACTGAACGGATGTGTCTTTTTTTCTTGTCACAGTAATCAGACATGAACTCAGTCCCGTTCTTGCTTTGATTCCCCACATTTCTCGTGTCCCAGTCTTTGTCTGTCACAGACATTATCATTATTATACTTCCATAATAGAGGAGAAGAAGAAGAAGCCATAAATCATTTATGAAAAGCTGCACTTTGAGATAACATTTCCCTTCTTCTATCCCCATCTTTCTGCAACGTTATTTCTTTCGTTCTACATTCACTAGGACAATGTCTGTAAGTAGTAATTTACTGTTTCTGTTCATTTCTTGACCTATAACCTATTTATGTTTCTTCTTTAGTTCATCACTGTCTGTTATGTTTCCTTTTCTTGATCTTTCTTGAGGTACTAAGCTCTGATATAGGTTGAAACTTTATCTAGTATTTTGTTGTATCTTTGTTCTCTCTAGTAATTAGCACAAATCTTGGCTTTGGTTTTACAAATTTAAGTTTGTCGGTGCATTGGGCTACTTTTTTTTTTTTTTTAATCTGCTTGTTTTGGAAGAGAAATGCATGTCACATAGAAATTAGTATTATTATACATGGTCTTCAATTGCTGCTAAAAGCACTCATTCGCTTTACTTGTATTTGTTGCGTTAATGATGTTCCAGAGGGTGTAAATTAGGAAAGTGTTGATGGTTGGTGGTGTGGATTTTACTAGTAATGTTTAGGGAAAACAAGGAAGAGGCTTCTTTTAAGTAAGAAGAATTAGCTATACCAACTGGTCCAGGCTTAGCTAGTTAATAAAACTGCATTGTTGGACAGCTAGTTGTGACTGTGAGTTTTGATTCTTTTGGTGTGATGAGCATTTGATGCTGGCTGATACGATTCATTAAACACATGTAGGTGTCTGTACAGTTTAGGCCACGGAAACGAGATCTTGGGATGGCAGTGAGGGAGGTAGACCAAGATCTTGCCATTTTTTGGGAATTCCAGTTGGTGACAATCAGTCGAATGCCCATCTTTCTGTCAAGAGCCCCATTGAGTTCGACAACTCAACAAGTACTATTTATTTCATAGTACTAGCTTTCATTTTTACTGGCTATTTGGTATTATCTGTTACTGTAGATTTCTGAGTCTTTTTCCCTGAACTGTTTGTTACTCCTTGCTGCTAGTGTGTTGATAAATGTTCTTCATAATTCTTAATGTCTGTGTGGCTTTCCATTTATTTATGGACTCACTTGTTGCTGCAGAGCAGGATGCTGATAGATTGTGGACATCAATCGCCTCGTGGCCAGAGAACGGTTTCATCGGTTCAGGAATAGATACACCAAACAGTACTGACTGGTAAAGTTTGTATGTGTAGAAAATCATTTATCTCAAGTACCCATAGTCATCATCATGTACAATTGGGATGATTTCGTAGCATGAGCTTAACGTCTAGGATATATTTTTCGCAGGGCGGCCACACAACACGACACCTCTTTACTGGCTTCGTTAGAAGACAGCTCGCAGAATTCTATAGCAACTCATAAGACTAGTGAATGCATTCCTCTGGCATCTAAAGCAACTGTTGTTTCTGTGGCTACATCAATCACAGTAGATTCTTGTGTTTCTATGAGTGTCAAGAATAACAGCACAAGGCCACTATCATCGTCTGGGATCCAAAAGTCAAAGCCTTTTCATAGTTTAACACCTAAGTCAAGACCTAAAATACCTCCTTCTAAACCAATACCTGCTGGGGCAAGATCCTCGACTTCAGCAAAACCCGTCTCTCGTTCATCTACTCCTGCTGGCAGAACATCCAAACCGGTTATAAGTCCCAAGTCCAGGCCAATCCCTACTCCGTCTACACATCATAAACCTGTGACTCCCACGATTTCGTCCACGAGTCAACCTTCATCAGTCAAACGGGCAGGTACCACCGTGTCCTCATTACGTGGTACATTTCCGGTTGTGAAGTCTAGGCCCTCAACACCACTCTCTCGGTCTCAAGAACCCATACGGACTTTAAATTCAAAAGCACCGGTGCCTAGAAGGTCTGCCTCTACCTCTAGAGTGAGACCCAATGAACCTGCTACTCATTTATCTTCACCAGTAGGAAAACCGGAACAACTTTCTCGCTTTCCTGCAAAAGTGCGTTCCGGACCACATGCTGCTGCACATAAGTCAGGATTAGTAATGCTATCCAGAACTCGAGGACGTAACAACAACGAGGAAAACGGGGTGAACCCTGTGCTGATTGGCACTGAAATGGTTGAAAGGGTAGTCAACATGAGGAAGCTAGCGCCACGGAAGCAAGTCGAGAACTTATCTCATGACAACAGAAGGAAATCATCTCAAGAAAGTTCTGGGTTTGGGAGATCACTCTCAAAAACTTCTCTAGAAATGGCTATCAGGCACATGGTATGCATCTATTCATATGTTTACAAATTCACACATCTCTGGATAAGATGCAATTCTTGAATATATCAGACCAAATATCAGACCCCTCACAAAAGTGCAAAAATATCAGATCCTGAATGAACATAGATAGCATATAATTTTGTTCTTCTTGATCATGACAGGATATACGAGGAAGTATTTCAGGCAATGTACGCCAAGTAGCTACTCGCCCTTCACCATCTTCTAAGAGCAGAACGAATGGTGATTCGATCTACTCTTCATCATACATACAGAGATAGTTCTTAATCGAGTTCTGTGACGGTTAGATCCCGTTTGTTTTCATCTTATTGAAATGGTATTTGGAAGATCCAGTGATCATATATAGTAAGGATTAAGTAGTACAGAATTTTGCATTTGTAGATGTATTATATTTATATCATGCATTAGTAAATCCATGTTGTATTCTGTATGCAAAATTCACATTGTTGATGGATTCATGGATTGGTGGTGTTTGGAGAAGCAGCATATAGATCAATAAAATTGACATTTTCAAAATTGTCTTGTGCTCTTGGTCATGTGACGTTTACTGAAGCAAAACATGAAATAGGAAGAGATAAACATCACTCATTTGGAGTTTCTTAGCTTACAGTGGTCCACCTGAATGCAACTTTTTCATGACATGATAGAGAGAAGTCCATAGAAATATAGTATATCTGTTCAGTTCATGGCTTTTGTTTGCTAATGCTGTAAATGCATTGTCTTATTATTCAATCATCATTTGATTTTCTTATCCGATAAGGCAGTACAATTCTAATTTTTCAAACTTAACTTCTTGCATGCCATGATGAATGAGTCATTTAGGACCATCCCATAAACAACTTTGCTAATTCTGTCGTGTTTTCTAATTAAATTTGTACTCGAATTTCTACTAAAACAAAATTATATGACAACAAACTCTACTTCTATTTTTCACTGGCCAGCAAACCATTTTGGAACAATCATTGAGGGCAACTGGAGTAGGCCCTTAATTAATATATATCCTACAGTCAACCAAATTATATAGTTAAGGAGTGACAGAGATTTGTCCACCAATTAATACTTCCCTAAAGCCATCTATGATCTAAGCCGAACACAGTTCATAATCGGCTCAAGCCAAACAAAATCAACATGGAGAAGTATCAAAAAGCTAAGATAAGAGCAAGGGTATAAGAACTACTAGTACTTTTAATGTTAGATCATTAGTTCATTACCAAGTAAAGCTCCAAATGTGGATTTCAAAACATGGAGTACAAGAAGAAAAGTTGAACAATTTGCATACTAAACCCCGATTAATCAAACATATATTTCAAAACAAAATGAGTGAAATATCCTCCTCAATACGTGACGGATCCCAATTCGTCATCCGTACATATCCCTTCATTTTACAGTTTTACCTCTTTTTTTACCTTTCTTTCTTAAAATGAGATACGGGGCAGATCAGACGCGGATCCAAAGTCTAAAAAGTGAAAAACCCTTATCAGAACCTTACTATAGTAGTAGAAGATACTTCTTGAAGGTAAATTAAAAATATTCACCATACTACTAGAAAGACCTAACTTAATTGGGTGGCAAAGGAAGATCAAAGAATGTTACACATTTTAAACACACCAAATGAAATTTATTAACAAGCTTTCAAAACATGTGCTCACCGGCCAACATTTCAAAGGAAGTAAAACAAATGCAATGCCTACTGCATACAACCAACTACACTATCAACATAGGTGAAACAGAATGCACAGCTTAGAAGCAACATATATACAGATTACAGACAGAGATGTAGCGACACTAAATACTGTACACCATCCAAGTTCAGACCGACATGCACACTTATAACTTCGACAAGAAGTATAACAATAAATACACACTTCGTTTTCACATAGAAGCAACGGCTACACCTTGATTACCTAAAGTAGCAGCAGAGGCAGCAGAAGTAGCCCCTTGATCAGTCTTGTCGTCTTTTACAGGGGTTGGTTTGTGCTTGAGTTTCACAAGAACTTGACGCATCCTAGACAGATCAGTTGGCTTGCCTGGCTTGGGGCCTTGGATCACAACAATGGAAGGCTTCTTTTCCTTTCCCTTCTTCCCCTTTTGCTCTATAGTTGGAACTTCATTCGGTATGAGTTCCGCAACAGCCTTCCAGTAACTTTTACCAGCCTCTGCATGGAATTTCTCTCTGTTTTCAAGAAATAACTGCAATCCCAATCAGAACACATTAATTATTAATTAGGTAGATTTTCTTTAGCTAATAACCTTTCTATGTTAAATTGAATTATGATTCAAGCCTTGTGCTACTAACTAAGTTCCTAGAGAAGCTTGAAGCAGTGTCAAACAGCTTATTTAACATATTTGGTAACGAACAAGTGACATAAGCAATTGCTAGTGACTCGAATTGGCATGAGCTATGATCGGAAATAACAACCTCAAAATGTTGTTCCAGAATAAATGTATAAGTATGAAATGAAGAAACTGCAGATGATATATAAATTTCATTTGAGAAAAGTAAGTCAAACCTTCTCCCTTTCCCGGTTAAGAGCTTTGCTATTTTCACACCAAACACTCCATCTCTTGTAGTACTCGGTCCTGTATCGATCGGCCTCTGCGATTATCTCCTTGACCATCTCTTTCTCCTTCTTCTCCTTCTCTTCTAGCCTAATCGCGTTTAGTCTGAAAACATTTATGCCACAGTTATACTAGTAGAAGTACTAACTATATGTATATGAGGTCCCTAGCTATTACGAGGAATTTTGTTTTTATCTCACAAATCCAGCAATATGAACTACTACTAATTCACTACAGTGATTAAGGAGAACAAATTAGTGACAAAATTAAATAGCAGGGCCTTAATTTTCGATCAGATTCGAAACAAAATCGCAGCATTTCAAGCAAATTACTTAAATTCGAACTGACCTTCTCCATTCCGTGAGAGCGAGTCCTACCTCCGCCGGAAGAGGCGAAATCACTCCGTCGTCTAATTCCATGAAAGCTGCCGTCTCCTCAGCCGTTGATTCGCCGTCCAAGCGCTGAGAAGAGATTCGGCCGAGTCGCTCTGAGTTTGAGGTGAACGAGTGAGTGGAGTCTGATGACATATTCTCCCCCAATGAGAAGTCAGAAGTGTTTCGGTTTCGTACAAGAAAGCGGCAATTAATCCATCGATGATGATGTAAGCTTTGGAGTTTGGAGCATGCACCTCAAATCGCTTACTCATATTTAAATGTTTTCAAGTACTGAGTGGATGATGATGATTACTCTTCTCCTTGTTGTTCCAAATACGATTGGTTACGTTTTGATTTTGGAATTGAGGGTTAAAAGGACCGATTTATTGAAAATGAATATGTAAACAATATAAAAAAAAATACAGGTGACTAGCAAATAAACTCCTCCCTACTTGACCTAGACCTGACCCGGTCATGGAGCCGGCGATCCTCAGTTCAGCGGTTTCTCTCAGTTTATCGGTTCCAATGGGGTTGGAAACCGGAACATAAATCGTCCAAGACAGCTTTCATTAAAGAATACGAATCAACGATTCCGGTTCAAGAACTGCAACAGTCAATTCGGTTTAGTTTGTTTTGTCGGGTTTGACCAAATAACTATGAGTAAGGCACTAAGATTGATGGGACGTGATTTTTCTTCGAGTATGAAACTATCACCAAGTTGATAAGCTCAAAATTACTTAGTTGGAACATAGACTTCCTCAATCTAAGTAACTCCCCTTTGGCTCATCGTCTACCGATTGATTTCCTGTCAACAAGAAAAGGTAAGGGAAACAGGGGGGTTAGGACCTTTTGTCCGGTCTGCCTTGTGGTCAAACCGGTGTGTTATGACTTTACTTGAAGGTAAACCATGTAAGGAAGAAAGACCTTTGAAGAATACTGTGTGAACCTGATTCTGGGGATTGATGAAGATGATAAATGGTTTTCTTGGCCTCCCTTCAGAGAATGTTCTTGTTTTCCTTTTATATGAACCACCACCTTGCAGAGTAGATCTCTCTGTTTCCAGACTGAACCACGTCGCCTTTAAAAGTACTGCTTCATTGGAATTCAAACACGTCTCATGGATTTCTTGGGAACACGTCTTGCGAGCTCAAGCGGGACACGCCTAGAGGTGACTATTGGGCCAGTCGTAGAACAGTCTGGCACGGCCCAGCCCGACCCGCTAACATATTGGCCCGGCACGGCCCAAACCGTATATTTTTAAGGGCCTTTAGGGGCCATCATATACTGGCCCAGCCCAGCCCGCTATAAACCCACTGAACAGCCCAGCCCGGATAGCCCATAAATTTATGTACATGATTTCAGCTTATACATTCATATTTTTTTATCAATAATTTCTTCCAATTTCAACATATTGAGATGTGAGCATTTGGACTCTAATTTCATCAATATTTGGCTCTAATTGACAAAAGCCCAATATGCATTATTTCTACCTAATCCATACTTCCCTAATTCCACATGATAAGCACAACGCATCAGCCTTTCTCCTCTGATTTGTTTTTTAAAAATCTTTATTCATACTAGTTAAGAAACTATTCTTATCTTCACACTTTTTCCCTAATTAGTCATAAAATTTTATGCTTAGCATTTTTTTGAAAACATTTTTCAGCCCGACTCGGCCCGCTATGAGCCCAGGCCCGGCACGGCACAACCCGTAATGTATAGGGCTAGGGGCTGTGCTGGGCCTTCCAATCTCAAGAAAAGCCCGGCCCCTTAAAATGTGGCTCAGCACAGCCCGAACTCTTAAGGGGCTGGGCTTTTAATTAAGGGCTGGCCCGCCCCGACCCGGCCCGTTGGACACCTCTAGACACGCCTCTCTTGTCGTACGAGGTTTTCCTTCTCAGATAAGTTTGCCAAATTCAACAATCTTATCTCCCTTTCAGCTTCCTCTCTCGGGTGATCATTTGACAACCGATACTTTCTTCCGGGGTGTTCATGGGCTCCGGCCGTATTCATGTTGGGTTTCTCTCGATTCCTTTGCCTTGGGGCCTTGCACTCTACTTCCGGTGTCCCTAATTGGCACCTTGACATCTTAATCCAATCCGGACATATTTTAGTAACATCAAAGATCTCCAAGAAAAACTCCAAGATGTGAACAAACAAACATGTCTTGCTCATAGGTAGAATATGGCGAGACTATGATTTCTTTTGGCAATAATGAAGCTCCAAAAACAAAGTAAATAGATGAGAGAGTATGCAAATGAATCAATTGAATTGATAGGTTACAAATTCTAGTGACAGTTCCACATTATCGTTATTGCTTTTTAGCAACTATATGAACCTTTAACGAGCAATTATTGATAATTGGTGATGAATACTAAGCAATTGATTCATCTAGTGAGAGTTCCACGTTATCGTTATTGTTTTTTAGCAACTACACGAACCTTTAAACGAGCAATTATTGATAATTGGTGATGAATACTGCGCAATTAATTCAAGATACTTGAAGTACAACATATTTCGAAAAATAAAAGTTACCGTGGATGAAAATCTCCAATAAAAAAAAAACTCCAATAAAACAATAAATTTACCTGAGAAATAACACATACGATTCAATATACCACGTGTCATGCTTAATGAACTGGCTTGATGACCTAGTATGAGATAGTTTTTTCAAAAGAACTTATTAAATAAAAAGTCACGTCAAGTACAAAATATAACACGACAAAAGTAAGAAGATACGTGTTGCTTTACAAATGAAAGAAAAAACCTCAAAGCATACGTGTATGCAAAAGGCTCGACGGGTAAATATCGAATGTAATTTATCCTCGCGTATACATTAATTAATTTCCAAAAATCTGCACCATACATAAATCGAAAGGCAATAAACGCTTTTTACCCGGTGGCATATTGGTTATTATGAGCAAAATGGAGGGTACATACATGCGTGAGCATCCTACCCCAGGGTTTTCTATATAAAGCCACCCCAACCCCTTCATTTGAAACCGCTGCTTGAGGAGGGAGTGAGAGAGAGAGAGAGTCTCTCTAGAGAGAGAAAGAGAGAGTGAGATATAGAAAAAGTTTAGGTAGAGATAGATTTTGAGAGCTCTAATTCATGCACTGTGAGTCCCTTTGCCCAAAATTTCTTCTGCTAATCTGTTAGATTCTCAGATCTCCTTTCAATTTTGGCAACAACAATCATGAGTCGATTAGGGTTTAAATCGGTGGTTTATCACGGGGATGTCTATTTGGGGGAGCTTGAAACTGTTCCTGTCAGGGACGGAAATTGGAAATTTCCTAACAATGAGATACGGATTGATCACATCACGGCCAAAAGCGAGAGATGCCATCCTCTATCTGTGCTGCAGACGATTTCCTATGGCTCTGTTCGTTGCAAGCTTGAGCCATGCTCTGATGGGAATACCAATACTGAGTCTTCTCCGCTGATCAATCTCCATGCTTGTTGCTTCTATGAGCTTAAGGTATTGCAATTGAGTCCTGCATCTTTAGTTTTTATACATTTTGATCATTTTTTTTCTTTTTACTTGTTTGATATTGTGTTTAGTTGTATGGTTGTTGCTATATAGTAGTTTGTTGTTGATTATGTTGTTAGTAGTTTGTTGTTGATTATGTTGTTAGTAGTTTGTTGTTGATTATGTTGTTCCGGCTAAAACAAATTAAAGTAATGGAGTAGATTATATATTACTTGTTCTACTGTCTTGGATTATGTTCATACTGCAAGCAATGTATGCTGGTTAAGAAAGATCTATGTGACGATGTCTTATTCCGTAGTATTGGCATCTGCAATTGGTTCATGTGGGCCCTTGCAATAGGGTTCACGTCCTCAATCTTGCACGATGTCAAGTTGTTGTTGCACATTTCATGTCAGTGCCATGAGTTTTTTTATAAATAGATTTTGTTGGTTTATGCAGACTGCGGTTGTAGTGCTTGACACTGAAGAGATACATTTAGTTGCTATGCCTAGCAAGCAAAAGAAGTTTCCATGTTTCTGGTGCTATTCTGTGCCACGTCGTTTGTACAACCAGTGTTTGTGGATGTTGAACACTCGCTGTCTAGCAATCGTGTTTGATCTAGATGAAACACTCATTGTTGCCAACACAATGAAGTCTTTTGAGGATAGGATTGATGCTCTGATGGGTTGGATTGCACGTGAGAATGATCCTATTAGGGAATCTGGGATGACGGCTGAGATGAAGAGATATGTAGAGGATCGTGCACTGTTGAAGCAATATGCAGAGAACGATTGTGTTATAGATGGTGGGAAAGTATATAATATGCAGAGAGAAGAGGTACCTGTGACATCTGATGGGCAAGAGCGCATTCTACGACCTGTAGTACGACTGCCTGAGAAAAATGTTGTTCTTACTCGCATAAATCCCGAGGTAAGTGCATACTTTTAGTATTATTTTTTCCTTAATAACTTCTGTTCAGGATGTTAGTATTCTCTAGTTTTGTTTTGGTTTCTAGAGCTGGTAACATTGTACGTAGTACGATGGAGTGTGCTGGACTTTTTTATGAGGCACTGCACCATTGACTTAATGTCTGATGCTGTGAAAATGATAAATAACTAAATAACCAATAGTTTATGTGGATGAAGAACCTCTTTTAATAACAGAATCACATTAGAGCTTCTCTACTGTGCTTTTAGTCTGTATTGCTTCGTATCTTGTAGGATCATTTACAGCTGATTTGTTTGTTTTAGCCTGCCTTGTTAATATAGATTTTGGTCTAACAGAATCGTGATACTAGCGTGTTAGTCAGGCTCCGTCCTGCCTGGGAAGATTTAAGATATTATTTGATTGCCAAGGGCCGCAAAAGATTTGAAGTGTATGTTTGCACTATGGCTGAAAGAGACTATGCGCTAGAAATGTGGAGGTTGCTGGATCCCGAATCTCACTTGATTAATTCAAAGCAACTACTGAACCGTGTTGTATGTGTCAAATCAGGTATACCTCCATGAAAAACTATTTTATCTTTATTTTTTATTTCATCGTCTTGTTTGGTGAATTGATGGTGTTGTCTTTATATATATGATGTGATAATTCTGTTTCTTCTGATGATTCATTTAAGTATCCTACTCTTGAAATGCTGTCTCCCGAATGGTACGCTTTAGCTGTATTTTTATGCACGCTACTAATTTATTAATTGAACTATCCGGCTAAAGTTATTTGATTGATTTTAGGTTCCAGGAAATCATTGCTTAATGTCTTCAAGGATGGTGATTGCCACCCAAAGATGGCCATGGTAATTGACGATCGTTTGAAGGTGTGGGAGGAGAAGGATCAGTCTCGAGTTCATGTTGTGCCTGCATTCACTCCATATTATGCTCCACAAGCTGAGGTTCCAGATTTTGAATATCAAGAGAGTTCTATGCTGTTTGCTGCATATTTGTCATACTAATGTCAATACAACACCTATGCTTTGTGTAGATGGCAAATGCTGTTCCTGTCCTCTGTGTAGCGAGGAATGTTGCTTGCAACGTCAGAGGTGGTTTTTTCAAGTAAGTTGAATTATTCTCCTGGAGCCTTTGTTTGATACATAGACTGATAGACACATCGATGAATACATACATGTCTATTTCTGTGTTTGTCGTTCTGTGTGCTTGTGTCTGTCTATATACATGTACGTATATGAACACATAAGAACACACATATATATCATAATATATGTAGATATAAGTGGTGTTTTTGTTTCATATTTTTCTTGACTGTTTGCCAGTCTAAGATAATGTTCTTTGAACAATCAGAGAGTTTGACGAAGATCTACTGCGACGAATATGTGAAATTTTTCATGAGGATGATATAGTGAATTTACCCGGCGCTCCTGATGTTAGCAACTACTTGATATCTGAGGTGAACCAATTGTTCTTTTTCCTATCCCTAGATTTATGCGCATCTACAACACATTATGAATGCTTATCTGTTACTTTGCCAGGATGCTAGTTTTCCACCCAATGGTAATATGAATGTTCCAGTTGCTGAGGGAATGAATGGAGCTGAAGTTGGACATAGATTGAAACGCTCGGTAGTTTTGCCATTTCATTGAATTTCATGCAGTATCGTTTTTCCTGATCACTTGGCATATGAGGACAATCTAATACACCTATGTGCTTTCATCCTTCTGCTCACATGGTTAATGAATGATTTGTTTTTTTTTGGTACTGATTTCATCAGGAAGAGACAAATCTTGGGAACACCAGTTCTCATCCTATGGCTAGTAATCTTGAGCGGAGATCTGACGACTCCGAGCTCCCTGTTACATCATTTGGAAGTTCTGCTTCAGCATCCACAAGAGGTGTATTACCCCCTGAAAGTATGTGTTCATATCCGTGAATAATTTGATTCAAATATCTGAGGAGAAGTAATGAGCAATGTGTCTTCTGGATGAATAATATGGTTAAGCATCGTTATAAGAGCAAAATTCTTCCTCTCACCCTCTCCTCTGTTAACCTTTTTTTCCTGTTACATCAGAACCTGGTTTTCTTGGAGATCCATCACGAAGAGGTGGGAAGTCCTCTGCTTCCACGGAATTGCCTCTGCCACTCAAGGCACCTGTTGTGCAACCACAGGGAGGCTGGCTGGTGGAAGAAAGTTCTAGGGGACATTTAGGCATCCAAGCACCCACAGTGCTTCCAGAGCATGGTCCATCTGATAGATACCGTGATCGTCCTAACTCACTTATCTATGGTTCATCATCTTCAGTTCCTGGAGGGTTTATGCAAGTTCCACAAGATAAGAAAGAAGAGGTAGCAAGCAAATCAGTTTTTTATTTGGCTGCTTTAAATGTCCAGCAACTTTAGATTGATACGTGTTCCCCTTTGTTCCCTTGTGCAGTCTAGATCAGGCCATGAAACTCGAAAAATGGGCTTTCTACTTCCGGATCAACCTGCTGGTACATGAATTCTGTGTTTTTTTTTTCTTTCTTTTTTCTTTTTCGATTGGTCATACTAATTTATATTGTTAACTTTTGTATATTCAAATTTCTACGCTCGACTGCTGTTTGTACGGTGGAAAATATGAGTATGAGAAAGTAATTCTCAAGTGTCTTGTCTGGAAACCTCAGATTCATGTTCTGTCTTTGAGGCATCTGCCGTTAAATGATTAAGAATTTTAAGTAACATTTGAAGGTCAAATATTTTTTTTTAAAATTTTTTTATTTCTGGTCATTTTCATGATTTTTATAGTCAACATTCCATTTCTACTTTTCCCCCATTCTTGCTACTGCTATTATATGATTAAAAATAATTTATGCAGATTGCAGATATTTTTATTATTATTATTATTATTATTATTATTATTATTATTAATTATTATTATTATTATTATTATTATTGAGTCAGTATAGTGATTTTGTGTTGGAAGAGTCTCTCTTCGGTCTCTTTAATAGCTGCTGTTTTCTCTCGTGGCAGAGTTTGGCTTCTCTCCGAGACCACCAATGGCCGGTATGAAGGAACTTAAAAATGAGGGTGATAAAATGAATCTGATCCCATCATTGTATATTGGCGCTCTTCAGGAGATCGGAAGGAGGTGCAGGTCAAAGGTAATCCTTTTCTAATATGTGTTCTTCTTTATGGCCCCCTTTATTTTTTATTTGGATGTTCACTATTTATTTTTCACTGCTCAGGTTGAGTTTAGGCCTGTTGTCAGCATTAGTAATGATTTGCAGTTCTCAGTGGAGGCAAGTATTCTCAGCTTTAAAGTCTTATACTACTAAGTAACCTAAAGATCTCACTCCTCTCTATGCTCCGTTCTCAGTGGAAAATGGTTTGATTTATCATGTTTACTTCATATTAATATAAGAACTCACCTATTTTTGTATTAGTATTTTAATTCTTCATTGACTTGTTTTTCATAATGAAATATGAGCTTGAGTAGAGTTTTTAGGTTTTATATTATGTTTGTTTTGCGGAAACCACTACTAGTCTAGTAGTCTTTTTGACATTGTAACCCTTCATATATACGTTTTGTGGAGTATAAGAGATAATTTATACACATAATAGTATATATTAATAATTATGTTTATTGGTTCTGAAGGGTGGTCTCACTTTTGTCTTAATTTAACATTTTGCGCTTTGCTCATTCTTTTGACCACTCTCGTGCTTTAAGCAGCCGGGGTCTTACCTATGAAGTTCTTAATTTTTCTCTAGAAGATGCCCTCGAATGTTCAGGATCATAGATCTAGTAATATGCTAGTTAGGCTGCCTAAGGACTATGGGAAATACTTACTTAGCATGCACTTAGTATGTACTATTGGATTTTGTCCATATAGCAGGTTGAAGACTGGAAAATGGAAAAAGAAAAGTGAGTCTCAGAAATTATTGAGAGATAGAAATTGTTGTTTTTTTGTGAAAGAATTTAGTTAAGATACATGGGCAGAGAAGCTAGGAGCATCGTCTATGCATTTACTGCTTCAACATCTAACATTTAGTTTCTAGTTTTCTACACCTGCTTATAGCTACTGCTATATATGCAAATCCATTATATAATTTCGTAAATTATTTTTCCGGTATAATTTAGGACTAATATTAGATCAAATGGGGCCTTAGAAAAGTCAGCAAATCAAATGGGATCCTTGATGGGAGATAGAGGGAGTATAAGATTCAGTTGTATTCAAGAATAAGCTGAGAAGGAACAAGGAAGAGGATAATGTGCATGCATTCTTTTCAGTATATCATCTGCTGCATGTTGAAAACCCTCTTATATATTCACGAATCTAGTTGTTTTATTCACCCTTTACTTAATTTGAAAAGGTTTTGATAAACATAAAACTTGTTATGTGATCTTAGATGCATATTAGCTTGAAAGAGGCAAAATAGCTATAGATTGGAAGTGGTATGTTAACATCTTGTATCACAACTGGATTATATGACTCTGGAAATGAATTAGGGCCCACCAGGCTTACCTTGTCGCTATGCTATAGCATATTGGAGTAACAAGTTCGAACAAATTCTTCACTTGCTATTCCAACTTTCCATGTGGATAAAAGCTTGATGATGTCTCGTCCTAAAGAATAACTAGCTGCTTGAGCCTTTCCTTTTTCCTCTTTTATTGTTTTTGTTTTTATTTATATCTTTGTTTTTTGTTTAAATATGCTTATGTATGGATTCAGGGCCCCATAGCTTTCCCTATGAACCATGATGAAGATGACTTATATACATCTAATTATGCTCCTGTGTTTTTTTGTCTACTTGATGTCATGAGGCTTATTGAGCTGAATCCGTTATGTAGGTTTTCTTTACGGGGGAAAGAATTGGTGTTGGAATGGGAAAGACAAGGAAGGATGCCCAACAGCAGGCTGCTGAGAATGCCCTACGTAGCTTAGCTGGTAAGTACCTTTTTTGATGCAAGTCAGCTGATAGCATGGCTTCTGCTGCAAGATCATTGTTTCATTTCACTGAGCAGCAAATATCTTTCTGACCATCTTGATAATTTTACATTTAGCATGTCTACATTTTGTTCATTTCCATAAAATCTATTTCCGTAAAATCCATTGTCACACTATAGATCTGAGATGGAGTACGAATCTGAGCTGGTCTGAGAATTTAAGTCATGCACCAGCTTTTGATGTATCACCTCTTAGTTGTGATGGAGTAAGAAGCTGATATCCTATTGTTGCCACAAGGATAAGTGTTTTTATGGTACTACTTGAATTACTACTAAATTTGCTCTGAGAGAGCATAATATGTTGAACACAAATGCATACATAAGATTCTTTTTTACACCTTTATCCATTGCAACGTAGACTAGTACTTGGATGCATCATACATGAAACCGTCCTCTGTTGACTGTTATAGTGTGCTTCAGTCTATGTTATGAAAGCGGCCACCTGAACCAATGCCCAGCAGCCAGAGCGGCCAAATATCTATGTAAGAATTGTAAAGAAAGTGATAATCAAAACCATATTAGGTCAGTAAAAAACTGTGCAACTGTAAAGCCGGTTAATCCGCCTGTTCTTGGATGAATGCTGAGTGCCAAATCAAACTTCACTTTCTTAGTTTTCATTTGCTCACTTCTCTGGATCTACCAACTCCACTGTAAATCTCAGAGTTGTAATATGATTTTGTAGATATATACGGAAGGGAAAGGGACTAAAAAATATGAAATATTTTTCTGAAAAGCAAGATTCTTGATGTTTTGAAGAGGACGTAAATGAAGCAAAGAAGAAGACACTAGAGGATAGTCATAACACGAGATAAAAAAGACACGCTATTGCTTCTTTGTGGGCTCATAGGAAATTTAAGCCCAAAACCTGACCCATCTAGACTTTGTCTTGTCATTGCTTTAATATTAAGTTAGCCGTAGTTCTTAAGGTACATAATAGTAATGGATATAAGTGATGATGAAATTCTAAATAATCCATTATCTATTATTTAAATAAAGCTATTTTGGAAGATGAACGGCTTGACCTCCGGTCCCATCTTTTAATTCATAGGAATCACCATTTTGTGCTCCTCTGCATCAATCGATTCTCTTGTTATGGCGTACAATATTTTCAATTGTTTTGAAGTGATTTTTATAGCTCCAATCTTTAATGAAATTGCTCCACTCATCTTTTCTGAAGCTCCCTCTGCTATTGAGAATCTTGCAAGTTCCATGATTTTTTTTTTAACGTGTTGCCTGCAGGTAACTACATTTCTTTCATTGCCCCTACCTTAGAGACTATTGACAAGGACAAGCAAAGTATACCGGAGAAAGATAATGGGTTTCTCGTGGATGTTGCCAAGCCTGGATCTGAGCCACATGTTATCAATGGATTTCCAATCAAAATATATCTGGAGAAAGATAATGGGTTTCTCGTGGATGTTGCCAACCTGGATATGGAGAGCCACCTGTTATCAATGGGTTTCCAATCAAAATATATCTGGAGAAAGATGGGTTACTCGTGGATGTTGCCAAGCCTGTCTCTGGAGAGCCACCTGTTACTTTCCAACAAAATATATCTGGACGTAGCGATTTTGACGACTCTTCTCGCGGTTAATTAGGTTTGATTCATGCACTGTGGTCCTTGCTTAAGGTCGCTGGACTGCATTGAACATTTGCAATTTCGGTTGAAAATGATACGATACGTGCACCTGATTCTAGTGTAAGAAGCGTGGAGCGAACCCATGAGAAGGCTCATGGCTTCAAGTATTCGGAGTATTCTGCGAATGTTCATGTCTTTGCATGCCTTGTTGTATTCGCTTGGGAATTTCTTCTATGGAGGTAAAAGTTAATGGTTGATATGTAAAGTCACTGAGGCATGTGTTTTGAAAATCCATCAAGGAATGCTGATACAGCCATTATGAAATCTAATGTTTGTGGCTGTGCTGATTTCTAAAAATGAGTTGATGTAGGCCAACTTCTGTATCTTTTTCTTAAGGTTGGTCATTACATTTTGTGATTTTATACCATTCTAATTGGTTTGGTTATTTTATATTGTGGAATTTAAATATATTACATGATAAAACATGCCCTATTGTTAACGGGTAAACATTAGTATGCTTGTAGATTTATTTGGTCCTGCTCTGAGTTATAAATAAATTGCAATTAGATGATGATAGTCATGAAGTGTTTGGACAACAGTACTTAGTTGTATGCTGTCTCTCAGTGGACTTAAGTCGCATTGACGCCCCTATTCTACCATACAATCTGTATCTTCGTTATCTCTGTGTTTGCATTAGTGATTTGAGTTTGGGTTTTGTCATGAATTTTGCTGATGTAGATTTTATAAAATATTACGAGTTTGACATTTGAAACCAGCCTTTTTTTTCTTTTTTTTTAATTATTGGTGAACTCAAGCAGTTATTGGTTTCACTTCCTGATTCTTGATAGGCTAATGAGCTCGGGTGATTCCGTGTTTCATTCAATCAAGTGAATCATCACAAGGTTAAGAGCATCAATCCTCTCTCAGGTAAAACATTATAAGTAACATATTATCTATCATGATATTGATAGTTAACCTGTCAACAAGCACGAGACACTGTGATGATCATCTTACATTTTATTTCACCATGTGCTGTAACTTTGATCTGGCTGAGTTCAATTGGGGAAAGAAGGAATGAAAATTTGAAGAAAGAAAAGGCTAATGAAGTAAATACTGGCTCCTTGTGAATTCTGATGTGAAAATTTTGGTTTCCTACACAGTTCGTTCAGTGAATTGATTAAAACTTCGAATATGTGTCTGTCAAATAGTCTCCGGTTGGCTAATAGTATGATCTTTAAACCTTGTGCAGTCATTTTATCTTCAGTGTGGTTTATGCCGCCATAGTCTTGATGCAGACTTAAATCATAAAGCAAGAATGCTACATGTCAATGGAGAGAAGAGTCAAACTAACACATGGGTAACAGCTTAGTGAACGTTTTGGAGCAATTAAACAGCAGGAACCTGACATTGCTTTCCTTCGGTGGTGACCCGTGTAGTCATGTGGCAGCCTGAGACCATCATTTATAAGTCATTTTCCTGTATTTGTATGCATGATTTGCTGGATCTATGAATTCCCTATTCCCATTCCGAGAAATAATAATTCCATTTTGATGCAAATGATCTTTTTTCTGTAAATAACTAAATGTATACCGGTGGTAAATTGTTTGGTTTTGATCCGGTTGTCAAACAACTTGCACCCAGTTTTACTAGTGTGCGCAGCAGGCTGTATTCATATCGTTTCATTTTATCACCTTTCTTGTCCTGGAAATGTGCATGTTTGATTTTTTTTTTTTTTTAGTTCCGAATGGTATGAGACGTAACTGTGTGCAACTAAGATATGGAATTTGAACATTGAGCATCTGAAAAACACGGCTGGGAAAGCTTTTTCTAATAAATAATTTAATAATGTTCGGTATAATTAGTTTCATGAAATGGTGGAACAAAGATGGATGGGGTTCAATGTAATTACATACTGGAAAAGAGTTTGTGGTTACTCTTGAAAAATATTTTACCTCTACTCAAAACGTTTTACCAACTAGTATGGTGTTAAAAGTTAAAATTGTGATATTGTTGTGGAAAACAATGTTATTAATGTTTGTGGTACTTTTTAAGGGATACGTAGAAACATCAATATCTACAAAAAGAAATGTAGGGGAAATGTTTAATTTGTTCAATTTTAAATCTATTCAATATGTAAATTAACATATTTTTTGGAATGTAGAAAAAGCTTCATATTTCTTCGACGGTGGAACGTAGAAAAAGCTTCATATTTCACATCAGATCAGATAGTTCATGTTTGGTGAAAAGATAGAGGTTTAGTCATCATGTTCACTCTCAAAACATAAATTAAATACACCAAAGTCTTATTTTCTAAATGTTTTCAACTAAGATGATTCATTTTTATTCAAAATAATTCATTATCATTTAAGAGGATTTTGGGTTCGCTTGAATTTAGAATAATTGTGTTTTTAACTATCAAACTATTTTTTATTTATTTTTTAAAACGGAAAATCTAATTACCATACTCCTTTACAATCTTATAACTTCAATACTAATTTACCACCTTATAACTCAAAATATACATATATCAACTTTATGCCCGCGTTGAGATTCGAAACCTCGACCTCTCTTGTGCTACTCCAACACTCACATTTGTCCACCCTTATATCTTCTTTAACTATCAAACTATTACTTTTGTATCGATATAAAATAGAAGTATAAAATAACGCTTCAATATCCATGTAAACCGCACCGCTTAATTAGGAATTTTTTTTCTGCAGGATTGTTATTAAAGTTGGTAAAGGTCTAAAGTTAGAAAGAAAGATTCTCATTCTTCGAAAGTTGGTGAATAGTGGACAGAAGATGTGATTTCAGCTTTCTAATATGGCTCTGTGTTAGAGTTGAATGAAACAGAAACAGGATAGGATGCTTCATTGCCTGGCAAATTGTTATAGTGATACCTTCAAGTCTTGAACGAGACAGCAGACTGCAAATATCTGAGTTCTTAAACTACTGTTTCTAGTTTACTGTGAATGACCCTTAATAATGTGACTGTAAAATATCCAAGATTTTAATAGTCTATTTCTGAAAACAGGACTATAGATGTAAATATAAAAGCTGATTGTTGCCTTTATTCATTTCTGAAGCAGAACTCCTTTAGGGAGATACAAATCCTAATTACACTTATCATCAGTTGATTATGCCTAACAAAAACTTAATTATAAATGAATTTCAAACCAATAAAACATCTGCAGTAATATATATATAGCTTACTTGCTAAATTTATGGTAGTATATACTCCTATACAATATATATTCATATGTTCTCGAGTGATCCAAAGAGTAAATACACACATAAAAGAATGTAGGAGATCTATATGCCGGCTTGATTAGCACCTTGGCATATCAGGTGGTGGCGGTAGCATCGTTGCGTTGCTGCCTCTACCGTTTCTTACTATGAAAGTCATCCCCATTCCCCAGCTCACATGCCTCTCGAAATGGCAATGCATAAACCAAACTCCTGCAAAAAAGCACCAGAATGGGGATGAGCAAAAAAACCAATAGGTAAGATAAGTATTTATATTAATTCTCCAATAGTACTATATAAACATCAGAAAGTAACCTGGATTATCTGCTCGGAATCTAATAGCTGTCCAGCCATTGACTGGAACTGCAATTGTTTCCATCAAAGGTGGATCCACTAGATTGTACCTCAGAGGATCCGTGGTAGCGTTGAAGTTCCCTAAACCTGACCCCACAACAAAGAAACTGTATCCATGTAAATGCATCGGATGATCAATGCCTGCGGCGAGTGTATTTGTGCCTTGGAAAACAAGTTCCACCGTTGAATTATAGTCAAGGAAGTTCACGGCCGTTCCATTTTGGGGCACCCACAGAGTTTGGGGGACAAATTGTTGAGTAAAGTTGTAACGAAATGGTGGATTGTCAGGGAAATCGTTCGTGTACACACCACTTATGTTTCTGTAGTAAGCATCAAGGATGGCAGTCTGAGGTAGCTGCAATGTTATATTGTTCACACTTGCCAACAGTCGCTGATCCATCGGTCCAGTACATGAGTTAGCAGCACATGGTCGTAAATTGATTGACAGTGTGAAGAAGAGCGTATCTGTGATGTTTAAAGGGACGCTGATTGGGTATCTTTCATTTGCCAGGCTTCTGAACCGTCTCGTGAAATTGAATGAAGAAGCTGTGTCTGTTATGTTGGGGAGAGTCACAGGCACTGGGGTAGTTGGTGGAGTGTAGTTCCCGGCGTATTGGACAATTCCTGTTGTCGTCTGGTTGTTAAAGTTGCCTTGGATGGCATAAACTCTGGCAGCCATGTAATAGTGGCTTGGAGGTTGGTTGGCAGTTAAGAGAAAGTCGATTGTCTGGCCAGGGGAAATGGTAATGTAATCGCTTGTGAACTGCTTTGTGTATGCAGCATCTGTTCCAACGATGGTCACGTTGTGGTTTGCGATTCGAAAGAACATGATGTTGTTCATCACTGCGTTCACCATCCGGATCAGGTATGTTTTTCCGAATTCCACTGTTAGTCTAAAAGTATCTGCATTTGAAAATTTGTCAACAATTTGTTGGTTACAAATAACAGATTTTTCAATAAAGCCGGTGCATGAGTAAGTTACTTTGAATGTAGACCTTATTCAACTAAATAACAGACTTGGTATAAAAAGGCATGTTTTGGTATGAAATGGTTCGGATTGAGATGATATACCATTTCTTGAGCACGGGAAAGTGTCACCAGGTTGACCATTTATGAGCATCGCATCAGAGACATTCGGATCTGCTCCATTGGCAAGGAATTCTTCCATGACGGCTCGAACATCAGCGTTCCACCATTCTCCTGAATCACAAAAACGTCAAATCTTTAATAATGTCACATTCGCAACACAAATGAAGTCCGAACCGTATATGTTCATTATTTTGCTTGAAACTAATGAAGAAGTTTGTACAAACAAACCTAGTAAAAGAGGCACTTCGGCGTCAGGCTGAGGGAAAGGATAAGGTTGTCTACTGTCGGGTAAGATAACGAGTGCACCATAAACGGTAGCTCTAGACCATTCGCTATGAGCATGCCACCAGAGAGTTCCTTCCTCATCGGAAAGTACAACACGTTGGCGGAACCTTGTGCCAGGGCTAACAGGGCATTGTGTTACAAACTCAGGACCATCGGACCAGGGATACCTTGGCTGCTTCACTCCATGCCTGATTAGAATTAATTCAAAATTATACTATTGATCACTACTTGATGTCTCAAGATTATTACCAAAAACATGGTAGTTTTACTTTGATGCATCGCTGGTTTTGATAAATAAAACAACACATAACAACCAGGGATTTTTTCATACAAGCATCCGATACAACATAAGTTTTTAATTTTATTGGGTGAAAACATTAAAAATGGTAAAAATGTAATACCAAAACATTTTGTATTTTCCAAATAGTAGTACTAGCGGGGCGGACAATAATTGGAGTTATGAAAATGACTAGTACTAATTCATCAAATAAGTGTTTGTCGGCTACTAAAGTCTCTCATCCAATTTGTCGGTCCGGCTCCAATTACTATATACCCCATGCTTTTTTAATCCTTACTTCAAATTTGAAATCCTTCATCTTAATTTTTGACAAAGTGTCTCTTACTAAATTGCATCTTAAAAAACAAAAACTTCTGGGCTAAGATCTTTATTTATGAAGTATTTTTTCTTTTAAAGACATTCTCTCTCTAAATACTTGCTTTAAATAAGATAAAACTTAAAAAGAAAAGCATACCAGTGGATTGTGATATTATGATCTGCCCGGTTGTAAAGATCGACAATGACCAAATCTCCTCTTCTAGCATAAATTGTTGGCCCTGGAAACTGTCCATTGATTGTCAACATTGTCTTGTTCGTGCATAGTCTCGAGTGCCATGATTCTTGTAGCTGCATTTCATTTTTTTCCACCAATCATTTTATTTGTACGTACAAAACATAAATTTATCGTAACACCAATTTTGCACTTAACAAACCGTAAAATCTTACGTACCTCAAATCTGTAACGACGAGTTACACCGTAGGTTGGTGTTACTCCAAGCAGAAAAATGCTGATGATTTGCAAGATGAGAAGCTTCCTGATCGCCCACATTACATATGTTAGTTGTTGCACAATGAATGAATAAAATCTGTAATACTTTTTTGGGTTGATTGATAGATTGGTCTTTTTCGTGTTGTTCTTCAAATTGAAGGAAATGGTTTACTAGTAGTGTATATATAGTGGAACTTAAAGACATACTGTTAGGCCTTTGGAATTGTCAAATTAACACCTAGCATTGTGTCTGCTCACGTTACTATTTGACATTGACATAAGTTTTTAACTTAGGTGGAGCTATATTTTACGGAGATCTACTACTTGCGATTAATTCAACCGATCATTATTAGATAAATTTTTAAGTGACAAATTTTTCAGCGACGTATTTTTTACATTGACAAAATTCAAAACCTCCTGATATCCCTGCATAAGCGAACCCAGCCTTATTACTATTTGAGTTAGTAATCGCAAGACTAAACTTTAAACCTTATTGAAATAAAATCCAACTCTTTTACCATTTAAACCATCATAAGTCGACATATGGACAAATGCTATTTGATTTGATTGATTCAATTGAATAAAGAAAGAAAGACACTGAATTTGACTAATTCATACATAGGAAACCACGTACCACTTCGAGATAAGTAGTCACTGGTTTGCATTAGTACATGTAATATGCATGGCAGGCATATATGCACTCTAAAGAGTTGCATGTGATATAATTATTAATATGAAATATACTGTACATGTCGATTATTGGATGTCATTTTCTTTCTAGATTGTTACTTTCACGTTCATGAATGGTTTACATATGTTTAAGAAAATAAAATTATATGGCTTATCTCAACACAGATTCTATTATTGAGAATAAAGACGGGTCAATTCAAATCAAAAAGTTAGGGCTGGCTATCACTAAATTTTGAAGAATATTTTCTACAAAACGTCTTAAAGATGAGTTTTAATTCCCCATAGATATAGTAAGAGCCCCCTCTCCTCCGAGAGTTCTAACAGGGGGAAATTACATATAGGTACCAAAAATAATGTTCCTCCACTACATATAAAGAGTTTTTTCATTAACAATATAACAAATTGGTCCTACTCGCTAACAACATTACAATTCAGTCTCAACTGCTAAAAAAAAGAAGAAACTTCCCACAACGGCGTTATACCATGATAAACCTTCCTCATTTACTTCTAAATTCAACATTGATTTCATCAGTTTCTCTCACAATCGAATAACACATGGACGGTAAAGAGAGGAAACTACAACTTAGATTGCCTAGGGAAAACAACGACAAGCAAACATCGGAGCAGCAAAATCTTGGAGTAAAAAAACGACGAAGTATGTTAATTTCACTTAATTTTAGTGTTTCATCAATGAAACATAGTTAGTTTCATGGGGTTCCAGTGGAGTTATTTAATTTGTTATGGGTGTCAGTAATAGTAAATAAGAAGGTTATTTTCGACATGCAATGGCTTTGGGTTTTAGTTTCAGGTCATTTATGTGTTAGTTTCGTAACAACAATTTTATTAGTAAAAAGCACTGAATATTTCAATGTTGTAATGATTGAATGTTTCATGTAACTTATTTTAAACTTGTTCATTGATATTTTAATGCCATTACTAAAAAATTTAAACTTTTCTAATGGTGGTTTTCTAAGATTTATGAATAATTTTTTAACTTGTTACTTAAAACTATATGCGAACCATCTTGTAAATGGTTTGTTAATTCAGAAAAGAGAAACATGTATAAAGGTTTGTATTGTCTTAAACCTTCCTAAATTCTAAACGGTACTAAACTGTATAAGGCGGAATGGAGGGCGAGATAGTGAAAGAGAGGTGGAGGTTCGATCCCCAGCGGAGATATAAGGCGGTTTCAGTGTGAAGATATAAGGTGGTTTAGGATATTGTATAGTAGTAGCGTAGAAGTAGTTATAATATTTACCATTTAAAAAAAAACTGTATAAGTTGCATTTCTCTATTTACACAATTTTCGTTACTCCGAGATTGATATTCTATTTCATCAGCTAGCTCAACAAGATATGTATGTAATTTAGTTTAGAAATCTTAGGTTGTATACCTAATTAATGAGTCTTCGCAGTTGTCACTATCCAAAATTTGAAATTTCCAAGCACATATATACCTAACAACTTCAATGGTGGTCGCTTAGAATATTCAAAAACCAAGGTCTCAGTTATGTGCGGTTGCTGCAGGTTTTTAGTTTGCATAATAGTAGTAAATACTATAGGTTAAATTACGTTAAATTCTTTCTAGGATTAACTAAAGATTATGTTAATTACAAGGAAAATTAAAACCTTTTCTACTCAAAGTTAGTATACTGACGAGGTGTGAAAGTGCATGTTATTTAAGAAAATCACGACTTTTACAATATTTATTCTTAAATTATAGTACGTGTTAGAAAATAAAGTATTCAGTTTAGATTTGCAAAGTTGAAATTTATACATTTCAAATAGTTTCGGTCAATCAGTTTTGTTCAAAAATTTTAAGTTGAATCAAACAAAATCTAAATTTGATAAATTACCTGTGTGGGTAATTGATTGGTATTAAAAACCTTGCAAAATACAGTCAACCAAACCAAACACGTTTGGAGTTGACTGGATTCGATTTACATATAAAAATTAAATATGACCTTACAAAACAGCAAAACCTTCTGCTTGGTACATGTTCATCAAGTGACGGGTTTTGAATCTCGAATTTGAGATTGGTAAATTACTGTTCTTTTATTCCACATGTTTTTGTTGGTTTGTAATATAATGACCATTCTGCCCTTACTTTTAGCTCATGTAGTGCAGCCATACGCGATTTCATGAGCGTTTTCCATCCTCATACGTTTTCAGGTTCATGTACTTATATACCCTTAAGTGTTGTTCCGTTCCATGAAGCAAAAACCAGAGCATTACAAGAAATAAGAAACAAACAAGTCAGATAACATATTAACATCGTTATAAGTACTGGCACGAGCTGAAGCATCTTTTAGGATAGAATCAATTGTTACCAAGTGAGTACATCATCAATCCAGGGGAACAAAACAGAATTTGTCATAAGCAACTCTATGAAGATCATTTACTAAGTTCCAGTAGCATTAGAAAATAAAACAACAGTACATAAAACAATCCCTTGTACTAAATTTTCCTCCTGACCAAACTCCAAACAAACTATTGCACTCTGCGAACAAGGCACGAAAAGTTCTCACATCCCCAGATTTGTGCTCAACCAAACGTTGTTAGGTTAACTGCTGCAGTAGTGCACCAAAAACCTGATATTGCAATACCTAACAAGGATATCCCCAATTTTTAAGTATCCTTGATCTTTCTCGAAACGAAGGGGTCCCAATTGTCAAATTGGTTGAAATTTTGGGACATGCAGAAAGCTTCGCTAGAATACTATTTCTGACAAGTTTGCCACCAGCATGAAAAACATTGAATTTCTTCAGCTGCTTTCCATTCTTCAGAAGGAACTTTGCTAGATTATATCCTGGATACGTCGGCTTGAAGTGACTAAAAAGGACTTCCTCCAAGTGAGATACAACACAAGAAGGAACGGATTCAACCTCATCATAACCATAAGTATCCCACGAATCCTGTCAAGACAAAAGACAAATTCTCCTCAGCAATTTTTCTACATACATTTATTCAAAGCCAAAAAGAAGTAAAGGAGGACAAAAGATCCTAGTGCATGAGTTGGTTACTGGAATTGTACAGTTGTTGCATACGTTTTTATGCATCTCAACGGATAAAAATTTGAGATATGGCATCGCCTGAAGCAAGTCAAGAAATCCTTCGCATTCGTAATAAAAAGGTGGATATAGAACTAGTTGTGTCAGCTTCAAAAATCTGGGAAGAGGAAGCTGTAGTCTCCATTTCCACATAGCCTTGATAAGAATCAGGTGAAAGAAAAACAATTAGGAAATTGCCTTCACAAAGGGTTAAACTTAAAAAGTCCAAAACAAGTTAAATAACAATCGCTATGTAGAAATCTATACATATATAGCAAGTAAGAAACCTCGTATTTAAATGGATATCTTTTGCCATTACATGAAAACATATTGGCATCTAAAATACAAATTACTATACATACAGTAAGAGAAACTGAATGAGATCTAACCTCAACCATCGAACCTGTTAACTCCAACTTCATTAAACTAGAGAATCCACTTAAAAGCATCCGCACTTGTTTTCCTTTCTTTGCATGCAAAGCTTCGAAACCATCAGTCTGATCACCAATGTATTTAAAAGATGCATCTAAAACTTGTGATCCAGTCACAACAACATCATCTGGCAAATGGCCAAAACATATGAGCTTATCAATCTTGTCTCCATTAACCTTTATTGAACAGTTATCAACTTCAGCAGCACATTTAGCAGCTGTGGCAGATTGGAATTCAGTCAGTTCCGGAGCATGGATTTCCACGGACTTCACTTTCAACCATTTGCAACAAAAAAATGCAAGTGTCTTTAAAACTGGGAAAGTAAATATGAGATGGTCAGTGTTTAGACTCTCATTTTGGATCCGAACGTCACCTAAATTCATTGTTGTGAGGTTAGGAAAAATATTATTTGGAGGGACTTTAAAACACGCAGAAAAGATATCGATTTCACAATGAACTATTATTGATAAGGCTGTGAGGTAAGACAACGGAATCATCAAACAGGTAGGCAAACTCAAGGCTTTCAATTTTACGTCTCAGAGCAGCAGATATTGTTGGTGATTTTAGTGTCATCAATTCATTTTAGTAGTAATGTGATTTGCTAGAAACTGATGCGATCTCTCGTGGAGGCTAGGAACAAGTTCAGGTAGTGCGGAGTGCACGCTTGTTGAGCTAACGAGTTATCGGCCATGAATACGAAGCAGGGGTCAAGGGGTCGAGGGGCAGAACCCCTCGCGGGGTTGCAAGGGGCGGAGCCCCTGTACGGGGTTGCTCCGCCCCTGGCTGGGGTCCAAGGGGCTATGGGGCATAGCTCCTGGCAGCGCCCCGAGCTTTTTGGATATATGCACCCCTTCGTGAACAAACATCCCCTTCGTGAACAAACATGTTTGTTCTGAACAGATGCTCCCCTTCGTTCATACCTCTTCGTTTTGTACTTCTATATATTGAAGGAATCAATCTCCTGAACAGATACAACGAAAACTCTTACATCCTCTCTACTTTCTGATCGAAATTCATATTGCCTGAATTAGATTGCCTTCTTGGATTATCCCAGCAAGGAATTCGTGAAACCCAGGCAACAAGTTAGGGTCGAATTATCTTGTTTGGAAAGTGACTACACGATCCATTGAACTTTTCCAAGATTATCACAACCCTCATATTTTACTAACAGATATCCGTGATGCCACGCGACTAGAGTCTCTAGTCGCACATTATGAGAAACTCGAGACAAAAACTTTTTATATCCACGGCATGAAGAAGCACTCTTTCCACAAAGTTAGAAACACTTTTCTCCTTCTCAGGGTTAACATCTTGATTAACAATGTGGATATTGTAAATGGAGGTCCACTTGTATTCCCAATCTTTAGACAAAACACTAGTTCGAACAGCATCCCGGATAGGTAGACATGATAAGATGCGACTGATAAGACATTCAGGTAAATTGCTAATAAGATCTGCAGCATTAGCATGATCGGTTTTGTGAGATTTCTTACTCGGACCCCAAACAACTTGACTATTTCCGCTCATAATTTATAAACCAACCTGAAATTCATAAGAGCACACATGGTATTACACAGTCCAAGAATATAAATCAGATTAAAGAAATACAGGATACTCCATGTGTTCAAACTCAAACACCATCCCTTTTTGTGCTCATACGTCTAATATAAAACTGACTGGCAGATTTCATTAAAGACCATGCAAGTTTTCTAATGACAGACGAATAGAACAACATGTCGAAAGAGGGAGAGAGATTCTGGGACTTACTTGTTAGTACTTATTAGTGAAAGGAACACGAAGGTGATGAGACCGTCAGTTGGGAATTTCGTCGAACAGGTACTTGTATAAGAATAGTGTAAAAACAATTGTAATATTTGTCGTTAGAAAAAAAAAAAAAAAAGGAATTCGTACCCAAATGCCAAATGAATGGAATAGGGACATAAAAGCCGAAATGATAAAAAATAGGGACAGGAAATATTCCAGTCTCTGACTTTTCGTGCCATATTTTAGACCATATTGGACATGACAATTATATTAAACTGGAAGAAATAGTACATACTAATCATGAATATATAGCAACCATAATTTGACTAAAATTGCAACAATATAAAGTTTAGTTTACAATTGTTAATATAATTAGAAATCGAGCCAACAATATAACAGAGTCAAGACTATCAAACTAAGCAAATAGGATTAAGGGGATGCAACTTGTACTATACACCTTAGTAATTTGTACCACACTTTCATATTTCATATTACGGATTAGTGTGTTACAAAAGTCAAAAGGTGGTCTAGTGGTTAAAGTCTTGGAGTAGCAACGAGAAGGTTCGATGGGAGGCAAAAGGAATTAGTGTATTACATTATACATTAATAGTATTACACTGCACACTTACCGTTACAATTAATTACACAGAAAAGCTCTGTTTTATAAACAGAGTCGAATAGATTAGCTACTCACTTTTCCGATTCATTCCTTTCTTTCCGGTAATTAATTTTTTCCATCATATCAATACAATCATTCAGTTACAGTTATTCACAAGCATCAAAACAGGAGTATATATAGAAGATGATTGTTGATAGCAGGCTGATTGATAGTATAAATTCATTGCCTTTATTCATTCGCCAAACTGAATAGAACTCTTGTAGTTAAGTTAGGGAGATACAAATCCCTAAATCTAATTACACTTACTAGCTAGACTTAGATATAATTTTCTAGTGGTACTACTCGTGTATATATATATAATAATAATATATTTATATGTTCTCAGGTGATCCCAAAGAGTACAGTACACACAAACATGAGACATCAGATATGCCTGCTCCATTAGCACCTTGGCATATCGGGTGGTGGCGGTAGCATCGTTGCGTTGTGGCCTCTACCATTTCTTACTATGAAAGTCATCCCCATTCCCCAGCTAGCATGTCTCTCGATATGGCAATGCATAAACCAAACTCCTGCAAGAAAGCACCAGAAAATTCACATTTTAATATAGTTGGACAGGCAAATCAATATGTCCGGCATCATCATTATCTGTTCATTTATATTAATTCTCCAACAGTAAATAAATATTACCTGGATTATCTGCACGGAATCTAATAGCTGTCCAGCCATTAATTGGAACTGTAATTGTTTCCATCAAAGGTGGATCCACTAGATTGTACCTCAGAGGATCCGTGGTAGCATTGAAGTTCCCTAAACCTGACCCCACAACAAAAACTGTATCCATGTAAATGCATCGGATGATCAATGCCTGCGTTGAGAGTATTGGTGCCTTGAAAAACAAGTTCCACCGTTGAATTATAGTCAAGGAAGTTCACCGCCGTCCCATTTTGGGGCAACCATAGGTCTTGGGGGACAAATTGTTGAGTAAAGTTAAACCGAAAGGGAGGATTGTCAGGGAAATCATTCGTGTACACACCACTTATGTTTCTGTAGTAAGCTTCAAGTATAGCTGTCTGAGGTAGCTGCAATGTTACGTTGTTCACACTTGCCAAAAGTCGCTGATCCATCGGTCCAGTACATGAGTTAGTAGCACATGGTGCTACATTGATTGACAGTGTGAAGAAGAGAGTATCTGTGATGTTTAAAGGGACGCTGATTGGGTATCTTTCATTTGCCAGGCTTCTGAACCGTCTTGTGAAATTGAATGAAGAAGATGTGTCTGTGATGTTGGGGAGAATTGGCAGCAAAGGGGTTGCTGGTGGAGTGTAGTTCCCGGCGTATTGGACAATTCCTGTTGTCGTCCTGTTGTTAAAGTTGCCTTGGATGGCATAAACTCTGGCAGCCATATAATAGTGGCTTGGAGGTTGGTTGGCAGTTAAGAGAAAGTCGATTGTCTGGCCAGGGGAAATGGTAATGTAATCGCTTGTGAACTGCTTTGTGTATGCAGCATCTGTTCCAACGATGGTCACGTTGTGGTTTGCGATTCGAAAGAACATGATGTTGTTCATCACTGCGTTCACCATCCGGATCAGGTATGTTTTTCCGAATTCCACTGTTAGTCTAAAAGTATCTGCATTTGAAAATTTGTCAACAATTTGTTGGTTACAAATAACAGATTTTTCAATAAAGCCGGTGCATGAGTAAGTTACTTTGAATGTAGACCTTATTCAACTAAATAACAGACTTGGTATAAAAAGGCATGTTTTGGTATGAAATGGTTCGGATTGAGATGATATACCATTTCTTGAGCACGGGAAAGTGTCACCAGGTTGACCATTTATGAGCATCGCATCAGAGACATTCGGATCTGCTCCATTGGCAAGGAATTCTTCCATGACGGCTCGAACATCAGCGTTCCACCATTCTCCTGAATCACAAAAACGTCAAATCTTTAATAATGTCACATTCGCAACACAAATGAAGTCCGAACCGTATATGTTCATTATTTTGCTTGAAACTAATGAAGAAGTTTGTACAAACAAACCTAGTAAAAGAGGCACTTCGGCGTCAGGCTGAGGGAAAGGATAAGGTTGTCTACTGTCGGGTAAGATAACGAGTGCACCATAAACGGTAGCTCTAGACCATTCGCTATGAGCATGCCACCAGAGAGTTCCTTCCTCATCGGAAAGTACAACACGTTGGCGGAACCTTGTGCCAGGGCTAACAGGGCATTGTGTTACAAACTCAGGACCATCGGACCAGGGATACCTTGGCTGCTTCACTCCATGCCTGATCAAATTAATTAACCATTACAAAAGGATAATCTGGCATTAGGTGTTAGTTATATAATTACTAGATCAATTTCTACAAATTAACCACATTAGTACAATAGGTACTGTAATGTTATAGTTTAGTATGGAGCAGACAATTCAATTGTGTCTGTTTGTTTTGTTTCTTATTGAAACTTACTCAGAAAAATAATTGCACAATTACAGAAAAAACACAGGGTATAAATGTATAATATACCAGTGGATGGTAATGTTATGATCGGCACGGTTGTAAAGATCGACAATGACCACATCTCCTCTTCTAGCATAAATTGTTGGCCCTGGAAACTGTCCATTGATTGTCAATATTGTCTTGTTCGTGCATAGTCTCGAGTGCCATGATTCTTGTAGCTGTATTTCATTTTTTTTTTCCCGTCAACCAATTAATTAGTACAAATATCAGTAAATTTCTTGTAAAATCAAATTTACACTATAACATACGGTAAAATTTACGTACCTCAAATCTATAGCGACGAGTTAAACCGTAACTTTGTGTTAGACCAAGTAGCAAAATGCTAATGACTTGCAAAATGAGAAGCTTCGTGATAGCCCACATTGTTATAGGCTTTGTTTGACGAAGTAGATAAATAATAATTTTATTATTTTTTGTTGATCGATAGATGGTTCTTTTTTTGCGTTGTTCTTCGAATTGGATGAAATGGTTTTGTATTTATAGTGGAACTAACTAAAGATTGTTAGCCCTTTAGAATTGTCAACTTAGTATAGTTAGTAGTAATATATAGTGTGTCTGTGCTCACATTACAATTTAATATGTGTATATGTTTTTAACTTGCATGGACTAATATTAGTTGATTTGATCGTCATATTTTTTACCATATTTAAATACCTTTATTAATTCACAGGGTATCATCAATTCTTATACCTTTCACAAGCCTTTTTTTAATGCCTACACATATGTTATTTACTTTCAATCGATTCACCCATGATTTAACTAATGAAATTGAACATGAAAAACAAAAAATAAAAAATAAAATAAAAATTGTTTAACGTCAACAACTTTAACTAAACCACACAATATATTTAAAAAAATAATAATAAGAAGATACTCAATTTAATATCAATTTAATATCAAAATCATATAATTTCTTAGAACATTGCTATCGTATTCTAGTTTCTTCTGTTTTCTTACATTGTTTACCCAATTTTATTTTTTACAACAAATTATCTCATAATTTTATTATTTAGACATTCATGCCAATAGATCCATATAATACCTTCCTATACCAACCACCTAAAAAGAAGGTTTTGAAAGCAAATACAAAAAATCTAAAACAACATATAAACAATTGTTCACCCCTTTTAATATTCACTATTTTAACAAAAATAATTTCATCTATCAATTTTATATATCTTATTTCTCTATATTTTTACACGCAATTTAAAAGGCAAACCCACAGTTCATTGGTACTGTATATATATTATGACATTGTGTGTAACACATTTAGATAATGATTACCAATAATTTTAATAAAATCACAACTTCAAGAAGATACACTTAAACAAGGCGAACGCACATTTAGATAATGATTACCAATAATTTTAATAAAATCACAACTTCAAAAAGATACACTTTAACAAGACGAACGCTTCGCACGTATAATAACGTGCGACGCAAGTCCTAGTTATACATAGATTAGTAACTCAACGAGCTGGATGTGTATGAAATTTCGTTTGGAAATTCTCAGGTTGTACCTAACTCATTAGTCTTCTCAGTTGTCATTATCCAAAATTTGAAATTTATAAGCACAATTATACCTAACAAGATGATGGCTCACTATTAAAGTAACAACTTTAATGGTGGCTTAGAATATTCAAAAACCAAGATCTCAGTTATCTGCTATTGTTTCTGGGTTTTTTAGCTGGTTTTTTTAATTGGTTTTTAGTTATTTTTCTATTGTTCTTTCTAATTGCAAGAAATGGCTTTGTATGAAAGTGAATTGAGATTGAAAAAGAAATTCTAAATTTACTATTCTTTATTACCATTGACAAGATTCCTAATCCTGATTTATCTCTAACAGATATAAAGATAATAAATATTTTTATCTACAAATGTTGTTCAACGGTAAATAAAATTCGCTTATAGATACTCCCCGACAGAATTCGAATGCTCGTGAGCTAGCCATATCTAGAGCGTGGAGAATTCCCATCATTACTCCCACCTTTAAATGAACCTTGGGGACTTCCCAAGGTTCACCCGCTCTTGCAGCATCTCAACGCCTCTACAGATTCCGATCAAACACGTCTGTGACTCTGTGTCACCAGCCACTCCTAATGACCTCAATTCTCCCGCTCGTCGTGTTCGCCCTGCTCCTTCTTGAATATGCACATGTGTCTTATCATCCGATGACACCCATCCCATGTCAGAAGAATTTGTGGCATATTCAAAACGCTAAATGTGTTTGACAGGTCTATTACAATATAATTTAGAACATTATAACTACGTCGACGTGTTTATTCCACAGTATATTAGAACTCTAACTGTGTATGACATGGGATGGGTGTCTTGGATGATAAGAAGGACATTGCTCGACAGATAAACACATATTTAGAACATTGTTCGACATATGTATTCCGTAATAATTTAGAACAGTTGACGTGTGTATTCCGTAGTAATTTGGAACGCTGACTGCATTTGACAACTCTATCCATAATAATTTAAAACATTAATGGTTTTGATGGGTTTATTCCGTAATAATTCAGAACACTAACTGTGTTTGACAAGTTTATTCTACAATAATTTAAAACACTATCAATAAATAAAAATGAAAGAAAATAACGTTGCTCATTTTAAATGATTTTCATTTATCATTTCTGAATCTCCTATTTGCCGTTAAATCTCGACGGATGATTTGCTACATAACTTAATGTGATTAATCTGTACCTCCACTAGGACCTATTTTTAATTTACAGAGTTATTGTTATCCTTCAACTTTTCTCATATTCAAATTTAGGATTATATACTTAGACAGTTAGACAATTAGATTTCAATCAATTGTCAATCAAAAGGGTATGCGTGTGAATTCATACAAAACTTTCTCGCACGTTGTCTACATCTAACGAAACAACTTTGTTATATTAAAAAAAAAAAAGAAAAAAAGAAGTAGTGGGAGTTGTTAATTTCACTAATAATAGTAATATTACATCTAGTGAAACAACCTTTTTTAATTGTTGTTCTTTCCTTGAATTTGAGAAGTTGTTTCACCATGTAGATGTCAAAGTTGTTTCAATGTGATCTTATGTACGCGAAATTCAACTCTTATTCTATTCTATCATAATCACAAAAGGGAAAGCTTATATCATACGATTACCTACCACAAGTCCACAGGTCCACAACCCCCCACCCACACACATGAATTAACAAAGAACTGAAGAAGTCAGTGTGTTTCTTTCAGAGATCATTACATAAATAAAAAAATAAAAAATAAAAATAGAAAAAATAAAAAGAAAAGAATGGAAATACATAGCCGCTAAAAAAAACGTTTTACACGTGCATATGACCGGGCTTTGGCTAAGGCCAGCTCCATCAGGAGGTCAACATGAAAAGTTGATCCCCATGTTGAATTCCATCAGAAGCTCAATGGAGCTCAAGTTAAATTTAAGTTGAGCTCAAGCTCAACTGATGAACTCAAGCTCAACTCATATTATATTATTTTTGTTCTTTTTGCTTTTTTGTTTCTTTCTTTCTTGCTTTTGTCTTATTTATTGTTACAACATATACTACTACTAGCGTGAATATACATCTACTACTAGCGTCTTTTTATTTTTTATTTTTTATGTTTTCTTTTCTTCTTTTCTTTTTTATTTTTATTATTTTTATATTTAATAATGCATAAATAAAAATAATAAAATAAAAATTTTAAAATAAGCCTTTACATTACATAATTTTTATCACAAAAATTCTAAAAAATAAAAGACTTTTAATTTTTCACGAGTGTATTTTTTTTAATTTGATAATCTATTGTACTATTTTCCATTTAATAATTTTTTCTAATATTTATTGCATTCGATGTATTATATGATGTTTTAAAATGAAATGAATAATTGATCAAAAAACTAATGAAAAAAAAAAAGAGGATGAAATAATAAAATAAATGAAAAAGAGGGGATCAATGGAGATTAACTGTTGGAGCATGTTAGAAGAGATGGAGATTAAGTTAGTAGAATGCTGACGTGACGCAGTTGAGCTCCACTTTTGAAATCAACTATTGGAGAAGGCCTAAGGGTAATACTAGCTAGTGCTAGATATTATCTTTTTGAACCAAATACTAACTTTGATTTTGGGATCAATTTAAAATTTTCAACGGCACTATTGGGTCCAGTGGGTGACTGACTAATGAATAGATCATTTTACTTATTGGAAAAATCTTATGTGAGCTAACAGGTTTGAGTTCAAACTTCAAACGAAAGTTGTGTCTATTCGTTCTTAAAGTCGCGTCTATTATGTTCGTGCCTGTTCGAATACCAGTTCGTCATTATTTAAAGTTCCTTCCTGGAATGCAGACACACACAACAATTCACAATCTCTTTCTTCTATATATCTAAAAAAATAAATTGTTTATCTTCTCGTATTGCAGTAGTCCCAACCAAATTTCGTATTTCAAGTGTTTGTATACGTCCTCTATCTACAAATTTATCTTGTGAGACCGTTCATCAGATAGTGTGAGCACTAGTGCAATAGTCTTAAGGAAAAGAGTGCAATCACAACTTTGCAAACTTTCTTTTTTCCAGATTTCTTGTTACTGTTTCGCTACATACCAGACAACATTTGATTCGTCTGGAAAACTCACGCTTTAAATTCAAACTGAATTCAACTTGAATTTGAACCCATATAAATTGAACTTGATTAAAATATAAATTTAAACTAACCAAATCTGAAACTCTTTCTGAATTATCGAAATTTAAGGTGAATAGAGTTGTAATTAATTCCAACTACGAGTAAAGTGCATAAAATCCCCTTGAGCTATTTGAAAGTGGCATAAACTCTCCTCAATTATGAAATCGGCATAAATCCCCTAAAGCTTACAAAAATGTTGCATAAAACCCCCTAACGTCAAAATTAACGGAGAGTGCAGTGTGACTATGTGTCGATTTTTAGGGAATTTTGTGCAATTCTATGAAAATTAAGGGGTTCTATGCAACTTATATGGACTTTTTTTATAATTTTGTTTTTAAATAAATAAATTTAACATTAGTTTACTATAAAATTATGAATTAATATAACTAACTGAACACTAAATAATAATTAATTTTATAAATTTATATGTATATATACCATATACTAAGTAAATATTTAGAAGTAGTTATTAGTATAAAAAGTTAGTTTCTTCTTAGTACTTAATTATTTTATTAAGTATTTAATTAAAAATTATATAAAAATGTTTTAAAAAATAATACTTACAAAACATTATATCTACCAAAATAGAAATTACAAACAAATTAATAAGATTTCACTATATCAATTCTATCAATACATGAAATTAGTCTAATAAATTTATTTTATCAATCTTTTAAATTTGATTATACTTCATCACGCTGGTATCCGCATGTGAATATACTAGTACTATAATAAATAAATTAAGTGGATCCTCATGAAGACGTTTTACACTTTTAAAAAAGATTTTAAAAAAATGATCAACATCACAATCATGACTTAGAATATTGAGGTTTTTACTTAAAACTGCTAATAAATTTTTTATTGATATGTGCTAAATAAATAACCGTATATTGATCGAATATCAAAATTTCTTACTTATTTTTACGTTAAATAATACTCTCTCCAACAAGTTTTTTTATAATAATATGAAAACAATTGAGTTAACAGACAATTTCAATAATGTATATGATAGTTTACTGAAAAATACGAAAAGTTGCATAAACCCCCTCAATTATTATAAAGTTGCACGAAATCCCCTAAAACTAACTCCAGGAGAGTGAGGGGGATATTTTTGCGAACTTTTCATATAATTCTGGGGTTTTTGTGCAATTTTAATAATTGAGTGGATTTTGTGTCAAATAACTCAACTCAGAGGGGATTTTGTTGATCATGGCTTCAGAACTTGATGATATGTCGAACAAGAAAGTGAAAGCAGACTTGAGCGAAGATTTATTCATTCTCATACTACTTCTGTTGCCTCCACAAAATCTATTTTCCGATTCAGGTGCGTATAAAAAACATGAATCGAACAGTATTATTTCAACTCCTATATCTACAAAGTTATCATGACAGAGCGAAAGATACTCTACACTTGATTGCATTCATCATAGAAAGAGTATGTTCCCGCACACCTTACAAAATTGTACCCCTAAATGGCATAAATCATGACTTCAAAACTGATACGTTGACTGATGATGAGTTCAGCAGCTTCATCAATTCATCTGGTTGTTTATGACTCTAATAATGAAGACCGCGTGCAGATAATCAAGCTGCCAGGTGGAGCTTCTTATGATTACTGCAAAATTGCAAGGTCAAGTGGCGATGGTGACTTGTGGTGAGCAACGCCATGGTATACAATTTTGGATGCTGCTTAAGGGTGAAGGTGACTTCATGTACAGATTTAGTTACGATTACTTAGTTAAAGATATTATTGCCGCAGTAAAGAAAAGATAGCGACGAGATGCTTGGAGTTTCAGTTAGGTACAACCTTATGTTCGAGGCACCAATTCCATGGAAACCACATATCGCTGTTCTTAGGACAGACCATCGATTTTTTCTTTACAACATGGAGCCCTTTTCACTGCTATTATGGATGGGGACTTCTATGCCTACATGAGCCCTTTTGTCCATCTTCCTATGCTCTATGAGAACCTTTGCCTAATCATATACACTTTGAAGCAGGCCTCTTTTTGTTTCATCGTTGTGGAGTTAAGGATGTCTGTAATTTTATGTTCTTTGTGATTAATAACATTTTTCTGTTCTTTTCAAAAAAAAAAAAGAAAAAAAAAAAGAACACAATTAGCAGTAATAGTAACATACTTCTAGATTACAAGCTTATACTAACCTTACCAGATTAGCCTATCCTTTGGCAAGCTAAATCAATCAAACACAATATAAAGCACTACTACATCACCTAACATTTCCAAAATACTGGCAAAAGATTGAAAACACACATCATGAAATGCAGGGTGAGAAATCTTCATATCACCCCTTGTAGAAAATACAGCACAATCAGGGGAAACAGCCAAAAATGAGTACTTCCATTAGATTTTCCTTTCCGTTTTGCTTTACCGATAAAAAGTGAGTCTTGTCAATGCTGGGGCGCTACAGGGCCGGTTGGCGGAGGTTTGCACTGGTAACACTTGGCGAAAAGCCCAAATGTATCGACTTGCCTCACAAAGTTCGTCACACTAGCCCATCCTCCAAACCCAAACCCGACAACCAGCACCCATATCACGATGACGGCATTTATCACGTACATGGCTGTCCAGCTCGGCAAGAATGGTGGAGGCTTCTCAGCAGCATTCTGGTAGTACACCCATGTTAACATAAGCTTAGGACTTTCATCAGAATTATGTACGTAAAATGAAAGACGGGGGCCAAAGAGTAGGTGTTTACCTGACGAGCAGAGGCTTTTCTGTAAGTTAGCATATGTGCAAGTGCTGGGATGATATAGACCGTGAAGCTGACCAAAAGGGCACCCACCGCGGAGTTGATGGGACCAAAGAAGGGGAAGATAATGGCCAAGAACCAAATCGGTACCACCACTGGTAGCCTTGCAAGTGCCCTTAAACATATGCTCTTTGTATCATGCATCCCTATTACTTTCTCCCACACGAAATACAGTGGTGTGCATGCAAACCCGAATGTGATGAACTGTCGTTTCCATGTTCATCAATTCAAAAAACCTTAGTTAGTAAGTCTCTCATCGAGCAGTATAATAATACTAGACAAGCAGACCTAAATATATAATCAAGGAAAGATTGAACATACAGAAATATGACTTGACTCAAATTTTACTTGCTACAAAGCAACACTGAAATGCATTCTTGGATGGTAGAGTGAAAATTTTTCTTCTACGGTTACGTTTCTATGTTACAAATGTTTTCAAAAGAGATGTTTAATTTTCAGCATCTTCTGAAAATTGGAGGTGTCTAATATCTAAAACGTCTTTTTTTTTTATCACAGGAAGTGGACTAATCTTAGCATCATTTTGCACCTGTCTAAGATACAATCTTTAGAATTAGACCATGAGAAAGCAATGTAATGTGACAAGTCTGAATATTTTATCCGATATTTTCACAATTCAAACATGTGTGTTATATATACCTGATGGATGAGCATTAGGATAACAGCAGCATCGCGCCAACCATTCTTAGGGAGTAGCGAGAATGCATTGGAGTGATTGAGCAGCTGATCACCAAAAGCCCAATACACAGCGGAAGACGATGGAATTGTTAGAGTGAAGACATATAGTGTGGCTAACAAGTAAATGGACTTGAATTTTTGGGGCTTCCACATTGCATGCATGATTTCCCTGTTAACAATTTTTCACAAACATCAAAACTGGATCATTTTAGTCAAACTAGAGTATCAAGAATTGAATACCAAATGATTTGATATATTTTATTATAGTACTTATCTGATCTGTTACCAGACTCATGTTCCAAGTAATCAGTTGAAGTACTATTTTAATGTTCTTTCAGATCAATTGGAAGCATCTAATAATTGCCATATAAATTACAAGAATCTAACATGTGCACCGGTACTGCAATTCCCATTATTTGGCTTGCATATAAAAACTACTGTTACTTAATTTCAAGCTGAACAAAATAGGTACTAACTGATTACAATCTCATTTGAATCTCATGAATGTTAGTACTCCACTACTGTTGTATTGCTAAAATCCAGTGAGGATAATGATAGTGAAACACTTTTGCTTGTTGCTAAAAGTGATTTTCATAACTATTATTATGTCTGTTTTGATAATCAATCCCAAGGTGGCAGGCAAAAAGCTACAAAGTGAAGCCGAAAACAAGTATGAGAAGTAACTGTAATGCTGTTTATTAAAGAGGAATCCTTATGAGTCCTTACACTGTAACAGCATGTCCACCAAAAGTGTAGAGTATATTTGTGGCGCCAGTGAAGTAAAGCACTAGCTTTTTCGGCCCCGAGTGTTGCACATTTTCTACCTGTTGTTCATCATTAGCTTGATTAATTAACAAAACTAAAGCCACATAATAGTATAGTTGTAATATATTAATGAGTCCGTTAAACAAGGCCCCAAATACTAATTTTTTATGACTTCAAACAGGTCAAAGAGCAGGCATAAACAATAAAAGTGATACACTGAACTGGGACCGAGTAAAGAATATGTCTATGGGATCATAATCTTCTTCCAGGCCAAAGTCTTTTTCTTTCTAAAAACAGTATCGAAAAACCAGTTCAATCGACATTTTAAAGCTTACTGAAGTGAAAATTCTTGTCATAGAAACTAGTACTAATACTTTTAAGGTTAAGGCCAACAGTTTCTTCCGGCATACTTAGGCTAGGCTGTTCTTAGCACGAGCTTATCAGTTACATAATCATAGACTCATGTGGAGAAACTTTATTCTGTATAAAACTGACTCTGGTAAAGCCTAATAGTGATCGATAATGGTAACGTAAAATCACCTGTCCATGAACAAGAGCTGCAATAGTCAAGTACCAAGCGGTATAAGTGGTCATTCCAAGTCCTAGAAACGACCAAAGCCGGTAGTTGTGAAAGGATGGAATGAACACAGTGGTGGCACAGCAAGCTCCAAATATGTAAGTCCATGTCCTCTTGTCCAAATGATCATTGATGTAGTATATGTTACTGTCATTTCACAAACCATAACCATCTATAAATCTCCGCAGCACAGTAATTATGTAAACAAGAACAGCAGCATTATGTAATTGTAAATGAAGATGAAGAAAACCAACCTTGCACAACCTATGAGTTGGATAACAGATCCAAAGAGAAGGAAAGTGCAGTTGAAAGCCAATCCTACTGCTTTCCAATATGGACCCAATAATCCATCCAACACCTCAAACCACTGCATTTAATTACCACAATACACATTCCTAATCAGATCGAATTCACGAAAATCTCAGCGAATCGTAACAGCAAAACTAACCTGAATGACATGGTTCTTGAACCTAACACCTTCCTTTTCCTTTCTACTTCTGTACTCAAGATACAGAACACTGATGAGATAAGCTGTCCAACTACCAAGCAAGCCATAGAACACTTGGAAAACAATTCCAGAGACCATTCCCAGTTGCGAAAATGAGTATGGAAGTGTCAATAGCACTTGTGCAACCTACATTCACATTCACAATACTATAAAAAGCAAGCAAGAAATAAAAAGACTCAAATTTGGAGAATGAATGAATATATTATCAAGTACTTGATTGGAAGAGCAACTGAACCAGGCATCCCAGGCTGAGCCACCGTGCCAGAGCATGCTCAAGAAGGAGTGATCTTGCTCCGGCTGATCTTTTCCAGTGACGTCATTTTCCGTTCCGTCCAAGTTGGAGACAATAGTTTCCTCTGCTTGCTTATCACCCAACATTGTGATGCAAAAATACAAACTCTATGGCAGATCTAGAAACATAAAAAGTACACTCAATGAGACAAATTCTGTGCACCAAAAGAAGAGAAACAAAACCCAATACCCAAGAAGAGTTTCACCAGATCCAAACCAAAAGGAAAAATACAAAAACAAATAATAATAGTAATAACAAAAACCAACTTTATGAGAGAGTACCTCTGTTTTGTTTTTGTTTAGGCGAGTTTCATTTGAGTTGAGAATCAAAACAAAGTGAGAGTGACTGGTTATAAGTTGAATGCCAATAGGCTAAGGTTTGTTAGGCACTAAATGCTGTGGTTCTTGAATTCTGCAGGGGCTGCTGAAAATGACATGAAAAGGAGCAAATTTTCTGCTGAAAAGCAACACAGAGTATTTAATTAGTTTTTGCAGGATGTTTAAGCGAGAGCAGAGAAAAGGAGAGGACTTATGAGTATTTGCTTGCTGCAGTGGAGGAGTGAAGAAAGGAGAGTGGACTTTGAGTTTTTTGCTGCTGCTGGGCATTAAATAAAGAAACAAGATACACAGATATTTATAAACAAACACTAAAAATGCTTACTGTGTCAGAATGTAGTATTTAATTTACTCAGTTTTATTTATGCAAAAAGCACCACTAGGCACTAGTATTTGCTCTTCACTTCCTTTCATTTCTTTCTTTTTACTGTATTGACTAGTAGGAGGTGAACATAAAATTCTCCCAAGTCCCACCTCGCATCATCCGTCCTGTACTTGTCCATTAATTTTATGTTATGCCACTCCGCGGTTAAAATAAAGTTTAACCCGCGACCGGTTGGTTGTTGCAAACATTCATCACCCTATTCTCTCGTGCTCTCTTCATCTTCAAATCTTCTCTGCAAAAGTTCGATTTTAAGGGGGAGAAGTGTTGGGATTCCACCATGCACGGGTCATAGGATAAGGCCCAGTTTATTTGTCGTTTCGAAAAAACAAAAAATAGGTATATTTCTTATTGACCAATGGTCTTTAAAATTATAGTTGTGTCAGGTCTGAACTACTATATAAATTCCACCAGTTTATAGTTGTAAAATCCACGAGTTGATGAATATATTTACTTTTCGGT
Organism: Plantago ovata; assembly: GCA_028274465.1. NCBI lineage: Eukaryota > Viridiplantae > Streptophyta > Magnoliopsida > Lamiales > Plantaginaceae > Plantago > Plantago ovata. Next base: position 38,892,483 of record CM051455.1, on the reverse strand, counting down.
CGAAGCTTCCTGATCCTCTTTCTGACTAGCGTGATCGTTATTCCTTCTCTTCTCAACCAAGTCTATTTCTTCTTTGTGCCGATGCATCCTTGGAAGTAATCCGCGATCTTTTCGAACCGGAAAAATGAGGATTAATAATGGCTCTCTATTTATCTGTTGGAGGTAATCCGCGATCTTCCATGTTCACGGGTTACTAATTTCTTAATTCGTTGTTTCCTATTCTTAATTCGTGAATTTGTAAACGGAATCCTTACACCACCATATGGTTTAGTATGTCTAACTCAAACTTAAGATTTAAAAGGTATGAATAGAAAATTCGACTCTGTCCAAAATAAATTAAAAAAGGGAGATATCAACCGGATTAATTAAGGTTCTAGAAACGAACCAAAACGCGGTTACTGCTGATGGTTTTAATTTCCAAACCAATAACTCTTAGTGGATACACAACAAGGCCTAAAAGGTAATAATACACCGATATACGCAATAAATTCATTACGTGAATACAAGCTAAGTTGGCCGATAACCTACCCCAAGAGCCTAAGGATAAGGTTACGTTAACAACCAAATAGGTTCATTTTCATCAAATATCGAAACTCGGACTCAAAAGTTGACCTGATCACCTATTTATCCAAGATTCAATCGGGTCAAGTACACGTCTACACGTTAACTCAATGCCTAGCTATATATAATATATATACTCACGTAAATTAAACCAATTTACATCATATCTTACTGTATGACTAAACATTTGAATTTCCAATGTAGTATATCATATTAAAAGCTAGTCAACTAACTTTCGAAGTTTCGATCGGGTGAAAATGTGAAGTAAGCCAGTGGTGAATGAGGCGTGTGGAGATAGATTCTCAAGTAGTACCAACATTCAAACAACAATTGATACTGGGTGTGACTGTGTGAGTTTGAATAACAGCGGCATTATATTAGTGGGGGGAGCAATGATTTTATTGGCATGAATCCATTCCAGTGATTTTGGCTTCAAATAGGCCCCCTTCAGTTACCGGTTGATCCTCACTTTTTTCAACCGACTATAAACATTATATTGATCGATCATCTAACTTTTTTCAACATGATAAGCCCTCCTGGAAAACATTGTAACAACCATTCATTGGCTCTTTACATTTTGTAGTACTAAAGTTGTTGACACTCGAGTAAATATTGACCGATCATACAGTTAAATATTGTTTCATTTTACCGTTAATATTATATACTTAAGTAAACTTATAAAGTGCATGTTCTCAATATATAATACGATCCATGTGTTTACCCGTCTCTTTTGGTATAATTGATCGTCTACGGTAGACTTCCTCTTTGTATATGCATGGTGTATATTGGTTAGATTAAAAAAAAAAGAAGTAAGTATTATATAAATAAAATGGAATGTAGCTTGATAAAAGACACTATTGAAGCATTTTACGGGTGAAATTCAATTTTTGGTATTATAGAGTACGATCTATCCAATTTAGATACCTAGAGGGGTAAATTGCAGTTTTTGTCCCCTATCTCATGGTCCTTTACGTTTTTAGTCCTCTACAAAACATATACGGTCCTCTATTTCTATACATATACGAATTAAGGCGAATTAGACAGAATTAGACGGAATTGGAGGTAAAATTCCCTCCCAAACTTAAATTCCCCCAATTAAAAGAAGAAGAACCCTAATCCTAGCCCCAAACGCAATTCGACTTCTTCTTCCCAAAATTCTCTGTAAATACATTGAACTCTGTTTACAGAGCTTTTTAAGCTCTGTACAGAGCTGATTGAGCTCTGTTTACAGAGCTTAAAAAGCTCAGTTTTACAGAGCTCAAAAGAGCTCTGTACAGAGCTTTGTTTACAGAGCTTAAAGAGCTCTGTAATACAGAGCTTAAAAAGCTTTTTAAGCTCTGTACAGAGCTTATTGAGCTCTGTTTTACATAGTTCAAAAGAGCTTAGAGCTTATTGAGCTCTGTTTTACAGAGCTCAAAAGAACTTTGTATTGAGCTCTGTAAACAGAGCTCAATAAGCTCCGTACAGAGCTTAAAGAGCTCTGTTTACAGAGCTCTTTAAGCTCTGTACGGAGCTTATTGAGCTCTGTTTACGGAGCTTAAAAAGCTCTGTTTTACATAGCTCAAAAGAGCTCTGTACATAGCTTATTGAGCTTTGTTTACAGAGCTTTTTAAGCTATGTAAAACAGAGCTTGTGTTCTCTGTATTTGGATCCGTATTTGATGAGCTGGGAGGCGTTTTATACGCTATACGGCGCACTGGACGGCAACTGGACGCTCTGAACTAGGATAGTGGACTGAATTCACAAATAGCGCGCTAATTCGGACCAAAAACGCAGAGGACCAAGACATAGGGGACTAAAACTGCAATTTACCCGATACATAGAGTGCTTATACTCAATTTTGGTACTTAATTAAAGTAATATAATAAGCCGGTTGATTTACCCAGTTGATTGACCTACCAATCAATTTTAATCCGTTGATCTTGCTTATCCAATTTCAATCTGGTGCGTACATGTGTCACTAGTTAATTAAAAGATGTAGGGTTCGAATCTTGTTGGCGTGATTTTTCTCCATTATTTTTATTATTATTTTATTGAAGGAGTTTGGTTCGAATCTTGTTGGCGTGATTTTTCTCTATTATTTGTATCATTATTTTAGTTGAAGATGTTGGGTTCGAATCTTATTGACGTAACTTTTTTCTTTTTTATTTATTCTCTTCTTAAATTTTTATTTTTTAACATACAGTTGTATGACGTATTATACTTAATTTTAAAAATAACCATGATATGTTCTTATAAAAAAAGACATACTTCCTCTGTCCAATAATAAACGTAACACTTGATTTTGTTGACTTTTTCGATGGTCATTTTGACCTTAAATTATTCTTAAATCATACGATAAAAATAACTAAAAACATCATATTATGAAATTAGAATGTTTATATGAAGCACTTGACAATATATTCAACTGATGACGAATACCAATTAACATGCGAAAAAGATGCATTGCATATTTTGAAATTGAATGTTTTCAAAGTCTAGAGATGTATCTGATGGTTCTTAACTCATCGGAAGAATACTTTTCGCATGTCTAATATAGTTCAATTTAAAACTATTAATTGCATAATTACAAAAACTATATACATTATAGCACACCATTTATATTAAGTTTAATTACTCAGGCTATGTTCTCTTCGTCTGAAAAAGTCTGAACTGAACTGAACTGATCTGATCTGAACTGAACTGAGCTTATTTGTAGTACAAAATACTATTAGGCAAATCTGAACTGAACTAAACTTAATCAATTTTCAGATGAAAAGAACAGAGCCTCAATTAGTTATTTTTATTACGTTTGAAGTCATTATGTAAAGATTATATATTCACTCAATTTATTTCAATATATTATTTAATAAAACAATAATGTTTTATAAGATTACGTTTCACACGCGTAGCGTGTGACGCGGTTCCTACTCATACATATATATATATATATATATATATATATATATATATATATATATATATATATATATATATATAACAGCCGTGAGAATTTGTGTAGGTTTTCAATTTGGTATACATAATAATACCCATAATAATTTGTGCAATAATCATGCTCATTCATCGAACACCACCTCTATTCATATTCAACTAATATACATATAATAAACTAAAAACAAAAAGTACATAACTACGTATATATTCACTGTTTTTTATCTTCTTTTCCTTTCGATTTTTGTTTTAATAAGTTTGTTAGGTATTAGTCTCAGATTTTTCAGTATGCGGCGTCTCCACAGATGTGTGAGACTCAATCCACACAAGGTGACAGATTTCAGTACAATAAATTGAAAACGAAGACAAATTAACGTAATTATTATAATAAAGTATCAAAATATGGATTAATACTCCATTTTATGAGCATGCTCATGGCGATGGGCTGCTGATACGCTAACTAAGCGCGTCACCAGCGTCAAACCGGTGAGATTAGACCTTCCAACCAACGAGACAAGCTTTGATGATATTGGGACTGGACATGGTCTCCAAAGTGAAGTTTGATGGATGAACATAATAAATCATACTAATAGCGAAAGCATAATTAATAATAAGTGTTTCACTTGGCATGCTATATTTCGCATGTTATATGCCCCGGCATAAAAGATCCCCTTGTCCACCCACATACGAGGTGACCCATATCAATATCACAATAAGTATATAAGAATATGCTCAAAACATTTCATACTTTTTTTTTTAACGAAAAAAACCTTTTATTAAAGCTGACCATAAGAAATTCTCCAAAACTATTTACAACGAAAATACACAGGACGGACTCTGTTGGAATTTTAGCTAACCAAATGTGGTTTGTCCATGACTTTGTAACTCAACCAAAGGGGCCCCACACGTCGTAAACGGAGTTTTCTCGATCGTGTATTAATCTACTATATAGTAGAAGACACTTTAGAAAAAATTACTAAAATTCCTTGTATGGTGAAAGAGTAATTGAAGCTCAAAGGGTGTTGGTTGATACATTGTATGTAATATCAAAGATTGGTGTTGGGAGATATACCACATGGCTAAAATTGAGAAGGAATGAGTTGAATAAGAACGCATGGTTTGGCTTAGGGGTTGGACCACTTGGGGGTACCCATGCTTTTGGAAGGGGGAGGAGCTAGATGGCTCCTCAGTTCATCCAAGCACACCCGCCTGGCTCGGCTAGGAGCCGGGCCTCGGTTCGCGGGTCGTTGGCTGGGCTAAGTCTAAGGCTAGCTAGTGGTGGATATTATCTTTTTGGGCCAGAAACTATAGTTTTTGAGTCCAATTAAAAATGGTCCAACAGGGTTGGTCCAGTTTTACTAACAAATAGAATTTCCTACCTGAAACATTCTACTTGTTCAGTAAAAGTGAAAAGCGAACAGGTGCGATGTTTGATGAAAATTTGTGTCTTTTCGTCGCATCTTTTCACTTATGTTTGTTCGTTTCCACCACTTCGCACCTACAAATTCACCCTTCAGCAGTGCTGAAGAACACACAGCAATATGCAATCTTCCTTCTTCTCTTATATTCTCCAGAAAGCTTTACTTACCATATTGAAGTGAAGTAGTCCAATTCGAGTTCGTATTTTCTTGTACTAGTAATACGTTCTCAACTGCAGTTGTATCTTGGGAGATTGTTCATCAGATACTGTGAGTACCGAGTGCAGGACGAATAAAGTCAGATTTTCTTGTTCTTTCCGGTGTTTGATACTTTCATGTTTGTACTACCCATCCAACAGAGTCCAAATTCCAACTTTATATAAGACCGAGTACCATATATAACCAGGCATTGCAAGAAAGAAAACCAAAACCAAAATTGTCCAGACCATCTAACTATCTCAAGATTTACAAAATATGAATCCATATGTATCCACACAGTAGTCTTGTTCATCATCATGCAAACATTATTTATACCCCCATAGCAAATAATCAAATAGCCTCAAATGCTTTTCAGTTTTTCAACACCACATCCATTGATCAACGTGCCACCTCGAACCCACCTTTGGTACCAAACCGTCAATTCCTCAATCTAAGATTTGAACTACTCCTAACCAACCTCCTACACCCTATACCCTTTTGGACAAGTGAAAAGAAATTTAATGATTCAATCTTTTTTTTTTCTCTCAAAATTTTGTCGTTCTTATTTTCTTATTTTGAGACTATTTTTAAAAATAGAATTAGAAGTAGATACAAAGAACTAAGAAATTATTGATTGTAATTCTATTTGTGCAATGATCTAAAATTACAATATGACCTGACAAATTTATTTTGAATTTTTATTTATTTTTAATTGTTTTTTAAAATAAATATGCCATTACCAATCGAAAGCTTGTGAAACATTCAAATGGAAAGACAAGTTTGTAATTGAAAAAATGAGAGATTGGGGAAGATAGAGAATTGTGCGTATTCCCGGAAACCCTATCAACGGTACAGGAAATACCGACGACAAAGAGTCCCAAGCAAGATAATGACAAGGACAGGCACTTGAACTTCAAGGAACAAGAGGGGTTACTGACGAAGGGTGGCAAACAGTGGTGGGGAAAAGACATCGGATTAGAGAAAGAGGGGAAAACTTGTTCAACAACCGCACTAATGGAACATTACTCAACCTCTATGTTTCAAATTTCACGGACGACTTTCCAGAGACAAAAATGAAGTAAATTTTGGGGGGCTTTGGTAAGATCGTGTTCAAAAAAAGAAGACGAACAAACAAGGAAATGTTTTGCGTTCGTGCGCTTTGAAAAAAGTAGGAAGGATGACGAGGTGGTTGACAAGGTGAAACAATTGGGATTCCACAAACTGTTAGCAAACATGGCTTGCTTTGATTCTGAAAAACATTGGCAAAAAACAGAGCATGGAAGACCCAGTCGGCTGCAGCAGGATCAAGAGTACATGGTAGAGACCTAACTGTGCATGATTAATTTCCCTTTCTTCCTCGGTCTAGGACAATTTGGCGTGATGTTCAGATCTCTAGGAAGAGTAGATCAGGGAAAATAGAGCACCCGAAGGGAACAATGAGAACAGAGCAAAGGCACAGGAAGAACAATCAATGTTATGTTAACACTGCTTCTAACATTGATCACATTATCACAACATCGATCAATAGTAAGAAACTGTTCTTTTCGTCTGAACATAACTGAACAAAATTGAACAGGATTGAACAAAAGTGAACTGAATAGAATTTATTTGTAGTATAAAATATAACTAAGCAAAGCTAAACAGAACTGAATGAATATGAACAAAATTGAACAGAGAACTGAACGGAATTTAAATAAATGAGTTTTCATACAAAGAGAACAGAGCCATAATCTTATTCACTTTCATATTAAACCAATTTTCGGACCTGGTGTGTCATTTCAATGCATGGATATACCTTCTGAGATTACCCGGTGTTCTTAGTTTCACCAAGGACAAAACCCTATACGTTCCAACCGTCCTTAAATTTGGCATTTATGAATTACGCATTTCCTCAATTCTACCATATCGGAACTTGATATAAGGCATGGGGTGAAACGTTTAGTAATAATCTAACACAACATTTAAAATCGTCATTATAGATGTTTTCATATGGTACAAGATATTTCTCAAAATACGAGAAAGACTATGAACACCTCAAACTCGCATTCTAGGGTTCTGAATTTGACCAAACCTCACTCAGTGTTCTATGTCGTAAAGCCTCAGTTGGAGAGTTGAAAGAACCACTTTCTGAGGTGCACTGTACTGATCGTACTTATATTAGAGAACGGAGGCAGTACTGTTGTGGATCCCGACAAAGAGGTTATCACTTACATCTTGAAGGGCATTGTGTTCGACATGATTATGCTCCCCCTAGGGGCAGCCTATTGGGGAAATAATGCAGCCACCGCCGGAGACCAACTTCATTGACGCGACCCGGATCCCACTTGACTAGAAGAAAGCTCAAGTAGTATGGAGGATCACCTCGACACCGGTGAAAACTCGATGTTTAACATTCTTTTCCAATATTCGAACAATGACACCCTTCATGCTTTAATTAGGACTAGGCCTGTCAATTTAGGCTAATAGGTTGGGTTTAGGCTTGACTTCATAGGCATAAGCTCATTAAACACCTACCTAATTACACCTATTTAATATATAGGTGTAAATAGGTGGGTTGTAAATAGGCTAGGCTTACCTATTTACCTATTAGTTTTGAAACATGTATAAATTCCATGGTTGAAATTAATTTTTTTCTCTTTGGAATGGGAGTGACATGGGACAAACTTTTTGCTTACAAACATGAATGACAGTGAGTCGAATTATATTAGTAAGATACTATATCCTTGACTTGCCTCTATCCTTGGTATTGATATTCTGTAGCAGGCTTTGCCTTCGACCACAGAAGTAGCAGACGCAAAAGATGCATATGTGGAATTGGACTGATCTAAAAACATACAGGAGGAGCCTAAACAGGACAAAGTTAACTAGAGTAATTAGTATCATCATCGACATGCCGTTATCTGAACAGTGTCCTGTAACAAATTAAAGCGAAGAAACATTTGGCCATTTGTATATGTTTAGACTTGATCAAATATAATGAATGGGACAAAATTCAGGTTCTGTTACAAACACCAGAATTACCAACTATGTGAGTCGAAATACGCAATACATCCTTGTTTAAAAGATAAGAACCATGAAGGAAAAATAATCCAAACGACTATACGAGTTTGCACATTACTATCACTAGACAATTTCAATAAAAGTATTAAAATTACACATGCAGACATACTAAACTGAATTTGTAAGATAAATAGATTACTATGTGTCTTTGTTATTATTACCTCCATGACCATACAACCAGTCCCTAGTGCATACCAAAATCTCAGCTGTCTCTGGCGTAAGGGAGTGTCGGTTTTTTCCAATAACACGACCTCTAATGCTAAATGTGGACTCTGAAGCTACAGTTGTGATAGGTATGCTAAATATATCCTTAGTCATCACACAAAGTGTTGGATATTTTCTCATATTATCCTTCCACCACGTCAAAACATCCAATTCTGTTTTTGAGGAAGGCCTCTTGGCATCAAGGTATTCATCAAATTCAGAATAGCTTCCCCTAGAAGCACTCTGCTCATTTTCAAATTCAGCAAAATCATCAACGTCATCACCAGTACCATCAACATTAGAAAATAAAGACGCCCTTGGAGAGGAGAAACAAGCAGATGGAGAACGACGAGAATAGTCATCGAACAACTCCTTAAATTTGTTACGGATTCGCTGCACCTTATGTTCAAGAATGATGGCATCTTCAGGTTTAGTATATAACTTTTTCAATGAGTATTTGACATATGCCAGCTTGAATCGTGGATTAAGTATAAGTGCAAAGCATAAGATCAATGTGTAATCATCCCAATATTTATCGAACTTCTCGAAAATCTCAACCGCCAAACAACTAATTTCATCATCCTCATTAGAAACTTCCTTGATTAATAACTCTTCAATCTGGAACACACCATGGAAAAACAGATTTGTTGTAGGATATTCACTTCTGGAGAAAAGAGTGGTGAGATTGTAAAATGGTCTCAATACTTTGAGTATTTTCTGAACCTTAACCCATTCATCTTGCGATGGACAAGTCTTGAAATCATCATCAATAGTGGTTAATCCATCAAAGGCTAGACGGAAATGCAATGCACTATCAAGCATGAGAAATGTCGAGTTCCATCGTGTGCTAACATCTTGACTAACATTCCTAGAACACTTCAATGAAGCCCCCTTAATGCACTTTGCAAAATTCTTTTTCCTCCCTTCGGTTGATCTAACATATTTCACACTTTCTCTTACATTGTGCACTGCCCCTTCAATGATTTTCAGACCTACTTTAACAATCAGATTCAAGATGTGTGCTGCACAACGCACATGGAGAAACTCCCCACTACATATTGAGCTTCCATTTGACTGGAAATACCTTTTCAAGTAAGAAGCCATGACATCATTGTTTGTTGCATTATCTAAAGTGATAGTGAAGATCTTCCTATCAATTCCCCACTTAGTCAACAACTCGGTAATGCAAGATGGCATAAGAGTGCCCGTATGAGGTGGAGGGAAGGGGTAGAAGTTCAACACCCTCTTTTGTAGGGTCCAGTTCTCGTCGACATAGTGCGCTGTCAATGATAAATAACCATCCAAAGTAGGTGACCTCCAAATATCTGACGTCAGGCATATCCTTTCAGAAACAAACTTTTAGAGCATCTTTCAACAAGATTTTCTCTTTCTCAAATAGTTTCACAATATCAGTTCGAATTGTGTTTCTTGTGATTGTGACCACGTCAGAGTTTAAATAAGCAAATACTTCTCTTATGCCCTCATATTCAACAAACTTAAAAGGCAGATTATGCTTCAAAATTGCAGCAGACAAAAATTTCACGAAAATGAAACTCATCGAAAGCCATCCATGCAACAGCAGCTAGTTCTTTTATACCAGGGCAAGGGTTATTATTAATATGGCTCAACAAATTCCACGTTTCAGCATTTTTCGCCAAACTGTACTGAACATCACAGAAATTGCACTTAACTTTTACAATACCTTGTTCATTCACTGTCAACCACTAAAAAAAATACACATAATTAGACACAATGTATTGTTACACTTGGCCAAAAGGGTCACTACACCACCTATAGAGACTCTTGAAGTGTTGATCTTTGAATGAGCAGAGTGGATCATCAAAACTCGGTGGTTTTACTGTAAATAAGACTAATATGAAGGACTCGTATGCAAAAAAAGTTCACCCTTATATTATTTTCCCCTAAATTACCAAAATTCCCTAAATTCGATCGATCAGCTCATCTCACCCCCATCTCTCTCGAAAATCAATCTCTCTTTCTTTCTCGTCTGTTGGTCTCTGAAAATCCATGGATATCTAAGTCAATCGAAATCGAAGAGACACCAATCAATACAAGCTCTGGAGTAGACACAGTGCCCGTCTCTGAAAATTCTGATCGATCGAAGAGGCATCAATCTGGAGAAGACACCATCGATCGTAATTGGAAGCCTGTTAGATCAATTTGGGAAAAGTTGAGTTCAAATTACTTTTGGTGTAACATAAAGCTAGGTATGATGATAACTTTTGCTTTTCTATTCATTTAAGCATTACTCTGCAATTTATTCAATTTTATATGTCATGGTTCTTCATTCAATGAGATAGCCAATTCCATGTTATCTGTGGATTAGGTTTGGTTTATTCTTCATGTGTTTCGTGTTTCATTCTATTCTGTCTCCTTGGACTAGATTATTTTTCTCATTTAGATTAGGTTAGGATTAGGCATATCCTTTCAGTGTTTCTGCTAGGGGCTTTTTTTTTTTTTTTTTTTTTTTGAAAAATTTTCAGTATTTTTTGGTAATATTGACTTATGTACTTATTGATTTTCTATTGTTTAGATGTTATGATTTTCTGTATTGGAGTAATTTTGTGTGTTTCTGTAGTACAATGTCAGGATTTAGATGCTATTATTGGTTTTTCAAATGTTGTTTTTGCTATAGTACATCAAGTCCAATATACGACTGTTTGGGTATTAATTGAGACTAGATCGATAGCAAAACTTAGTAGTCATCTTTAGAAATGAAGTTGATATCCCAAGCTGCTGCAGGGTTGAAAATGAGGTTGGATACCAGTAGTAGTAGCTTGCAGAATATGTGAAGCAGGAATGGAAGTTGGAATTTAGTGCTTTATATGCTAGAATTTTGAGTTCTACTACTTATCATATTAACTCTTGATCTTTCTGATGCAGGGCACAGCCTCTGTGATGTCTTCTGGGTAAATGCTTATTTCTTATGATTAGGTTTGAATAATTTATCCTGAATATTTAATTATGTAGTATATTGAGATTTGCACTGCACTTCTGTACAGAGACGATGAAGTTTTATTCAAGTCTCAGTGCAATATGTCTTTAAAACTTCTTCTCTGTCTAAATTTCTAGATCCGTTTCAGTTTCAACTAACAAATTCTTTATGGGAAGGCATCTGCTGAGGTAAGAATATTATTTCATATGAGCTCATTTCAAGATTTAAAGATTATGGTTTATCGTATTATAATTTATGGTACTTCTAATAAAATGCAGTTTGCAGCGATCTTGGATGGAAAAGGCTGGTTTGGTGAGTCATTATTAAAAAACTTCTCCATGCAGATTGGAGCGATCTTGAACTCTCAGCTTATATTCTGTTCTCCCATGAGGACTTGCATTGTTTCAGTAATTTTTTCTTTCTCAAAGGACCTTTGCTCTGCCGATTTAGCTGTATACTCAGTTTCTAAAGTTTCAGTTTGTTGACAGGAGAAAATATCATAGGGTAATAATGTACGTAATACGTATTAAGTGCTGAATTAGTCTTGAATATATGCTTTCTTCTGCACTGATTTGAAGAGATTTTAAAACTCAAGTATACTAGACTTGTATATTGGTATAGGTGATAGTTCAAAACATTCTTTTTCATAATATCTGAAATAGTAGAGCAAGCAATGATAACATTGATTCTTCCCGACATTATAGGTATATGCAAATTTTAGCTACTGGACTGACCTGCTGATTTTAATTACATATATTTATGTTCTTTTATGCTACTCTATGAGCATTTAAATGAGAAATTTTGAGATTCAGTTAGGGCTTGAGACGCCTGTATTATGTGTATGGTATGATGTTCGAGCTGATAGGTCAATATTGTTATATGCTCAGCTTCCTGCTACTGGATAGTATTTCTCTTGATCTACGATTGTCTAGTGAATTGAATGTGCTTTCTCTGATCTGTTTTGGGGTTTGAATTTGCAGTTACCATTTCAGTGAAGATGAGATTTTCAGAGCAAAGGCAAGATTCTTTCAGCTAAATGCAAGTACATAAATTTTCTATTTCTGAATTATGACGTTGATTAAAATCTGAAATGATTTGTGATTGGTACTGTCTTGCAGATTTGGAGCAGCTTCAGTAGATATAACAAAGCTCCTGCAGCATGCATGGCGACCGGAACTTGATTGACATGGTTAAATTAGTTGAAGGTCTGTTCTCTTTAATTCACTAAACTTAGTGACCACAAAGCAAGTTTGTGTTTAGAATTTCTCATCTGGAATGATCATGAAATATGTATAGAATTGCTCATGAAATATGTTTAGAATTTTTCCTCTCTTATTGTACAGTAAGCATGAAGATATTGTGAGGCGTAAAAAATGCCTTGCTAGAGAACGTGAACTTAGGCGAATTCACTGTGAAGCTCTGCTGATTGGTTCTGTACTGAAGTAAGTAACACGTCTTGTTTCTATTCGATCCAAATGAGAACATGGAGTTACACAGTAGTATGGTATTTTCTATTTTCAACAGTATAGATGATGATCTTTGTTTGAAATATTAGTGAAGAGTGCATATTCCTCTTAGAAAAGAGATTACATTTCTTCTCGTGCTGCGCTGGATAAAGCACTAGGATACAAGGTCTCATCTCATGATATTGTAAATGAAACTTCAGTTCCTCCCTTCTTTCATAGGTAATGTACATTACAACTGCATTGGAAATAAATTCAGTAGTGGTGCCAAAGTTGAAACAGTTACATTCTACATTACTGTCAAAGGGTTGAATTTCTCCCTGCGTTATGGAGTCTCGTCTATAAGAAGGCTGGTTTTGTAAACTACTGAACTCATTTCACCATGCTAATATTTTTGTGTTTGTTTTAACCTTAAGAAGGCTGGATTTTTTATTTACTTTGTTGAAGCTATTATGATCTGTTTGCTTTCTGTTCCTGTTTTGTACTGTGTGTATGAATACAGGTTTACAACTTTGTCCGCTTAGCAGAGCTGTATTATGCTGGAAGCCATGGTATGGACATAAAAGGTTCATCAAAAGGCTCCAAGTATAAGACTTCTGGAGCTTGGTGGATTCTTGAAGCAGTAGCTCTGGATCGAGAGAAAGTGAGTTTCTTTTTCACTTCTAGTCTTATTCAACTTTGGGGTGTAACATTTTTGTTTATATATAATTACTACACTCTGTGTATTTGTGTATTAATGAATGAATGATTTGGCAGGGAGCTGAATATGTTCTGTTCCAGCCTGCTAGTGAGTTTCTTCCCATGATTGATGAGGTACTTGTCAACTCTTTCACCAATTAAACTAAGTATCCTGATTCTATTCAAATTGTCCTGTTTTACAAATCAATTTCAGGTGTTTAAGTCTCTGTTCTAAGTCTACTCCTGGTGCGAGGATCGAGAATAACAAGTTCTATTTATCGGTACATTTTCGCTGTGTGGGTGAGAAGGTAAAATACATCAGTTTAATTTAGTCACTTGTATTGAACTTTATTCATTCATTTTGCATAATTAATGCGTGTTCGGTGCTAATTATTATCTTAAGTAGTGGCTAATGGCTTTCCAGATTATTATTTCAATGATAACATGGGGGGCCTAGTTTACTTTCTGGGTGAAATCTTGAATTAATAATAATCAAGTTAAAAGTTGCTGATTTGATTCCTTATTGGTATCAAATTGTAGAAATGGACTGAACTAGCCAAGCAAGTTGGATCTGATTGGCAAGTGAGTAATTAGTAATATTGTCACTGATTTGATGAACTTCGATCTTCTTGAGTGTCGCCTGCCTTTTGTGTGCTATTCTGGATTGGCCTCTTTATGAGATGAGATCCGATGCATTTAGCAACCAGGTTTTACTCTGTTTTTCAACCGGGTTTTGGTGCTGTTAGCAACGCTTGCAAGTTGTATTAATGAAGAGGGATTTGGATACTGAAACATCTGTGTGCTGCAGGGACAATGTTGTTGTGAAAGGTTCATGATGAAGTTGTAGAGAAAGCAAGGCGCGTGCCTTAAAACGTACTGCTGGTGAGGCTGGCATGGAACAAGTTCCATAGGTAATTTTGCAATTGCTTCCATTGGGTAGAGTTTGGACCATTGCGCAGGAAGTCTTCTTTCCTTTCAGTTGATTATTATCTTCTAATTAATTGCATTTTCTTCATTCTCTACTCAGTTGACTGTTATCACATTTTTTCTGACATTTTTTAAAGCTTTTTCCCCTTCTGGTTTATATTATGATAGGTAATTCATGGGTGTTTAGTCTATAATGGTATGAATCTCGGTTTTTACGAGACGTAGCGAGTTCAATTCTCGCAACACCCCTTAAGCATCATATAATTTTTTAATATTGACTTGCATATTCCCATGTATGACTTGCCTTAGTTATGTTATTTTATGTGAGGTGATTGCATTATTTGATTTGAGAAGATAATTATATTTCAGTTTGATTCACATTTCTTATGACTCGTATATTATTAATATTTCCTATTAATATGGTATGGAATTGCCAGTGACCTGGGTTGGATCCTTAGTTACCTGGGCCCAATTTTATTTTATTTTTATTTTTATGTGTAGATATTTTGAGACGCCTTATAGAGTCACTATAGGTACCTCTTGTGACGCTTTGGAGAAGCAGGCGAGGTGCTTTATGGAGACCCTGAAAAGTGACTACATGTAGTTATGGAGACCCTTTTCTAGAGACGCATAAAAGGGTCACAATAGGTCATGGACCTATTACCACCCTCACCTATGAGACCCTTGTGAAAATCGTCACTATAGGTAAAAGGGTCACTACTACAGATGTCTATTGTGACGCCTTTTGGTGTCACTAAATCCTGCTTTTTTTTGTAGTGAACTTTGAAAAATAATGCCATGCTATGGATGTCGAAGTCCTCGCCCTTTTGTTTGAAGGTTGTTCTTGATGAAGTACTTCATCATCTAGTTCTTGATGGTCAGCTGGTGTAGTGTGTTGAGTTGGAGGTGTACTGAACAAATTACTTTGCTCTATATCTTCCATCTCCATCCTGAAACATAAAGAAGATTATAGAGGAATGAGAATGAATTAACTAGAGAATATAAATATAAAACAATCTTTTAGTCCTAACAGCTCAGTATAGGTTATAAATTGCAACAACAGAAACATCAGTATATCTTCCATCTCCATCCTGATTAGTATATCACTCAATACATCGTATGGCAAACTACAGAAACATCAGTTCTTTACTTCCGGAATGGAATAACTGCAACTTTCTGTGTGGCTTTTGATCATATCAAGATTTCCGAGCAAAATCATGAATTCCACTCTAACAAACCTTCTTACACTTAAATCCCAGGAAACCAAACTCTTTGCACATTGAAATTGGACACCGTAACACCCCGAACCTTACATTGTTTCTATGATTTCCAAGAAGTAAACATACAATGACACAAACAAGCACAAACTAGATAGGAAAGCGTACAAAAAGAGAGAAATACCATAAATACAGACCTTAAGACTCTGCAGGAAAGAAGAAATCGGGCACCGAGAAGCAGACATGGTGACCTCTATAACAAGAGGCATATTATCAAACAGTTGGGGTGCACACACAAGGAAACCATCAAACACAAAGGAAACTAACAATTTTACTTGTAACATATTCCGTAACATTGTTGCGCAGTAACGTAGCATCATGGTAATAAAAAAACACAGATTGGAGAAGAAATAAAGAAGAAAAAAACACACCGTACTTGCAAATCTAATCTCAAAGGGCCTCTACATTCTGGATTCTCCAAGTCAAAATCTGCACAAAGAGAGAGAGAATTTGAGCGAGAGAAGATGCAAGATGGAGATCGGTTTACTGTAAGAGAGAGACGTACGAGTTGATTCGGAGAAGAAAGCTGATTTTTGCAATTCTGTCTGTGTCGTTCGCTTGTTTACATACTGAGGCGGTGAGGCCTATTAGTCGCCTATTTTAACCCGTTAATAAAAACTATCTTATTTTGGTCTGTTAATAGGTGTGCTATATTGCACCCATTTATTAGATGGATGGGTTTAGTTAGGATTTTTTATAACTAGGTTTAGGTAGTTTATCGTGCTTTGGCCCATTAGGACAGGCCTAGCCATAAGAGAATATGCATATGATTCATCATATTATTATCCAGTCATAATATTTGAAGATCACTTCACTCGTGATCTTCAAGCTAAAGTTGCTAGGGTGAGTTCACTGATCTTTTTATCTTTGTTCCGTGAAGCAAACCAATGGGAATGTTAGAAATCATTAATTCTTTTGGAGTCATTGAATTGAATCATCATGCTGTTGTAACTCGTAATTACTAGTGTTCTTGTTGTGAAATTATTGTTCTCGTATTAGTATGCGCAAGTCTAATTCAGAAATGTTTATCGAATCAAATTAGATAAATATAAATTGGAGTTAACTGCTTCCTATTAAGGGATCGATATTTCGAAAGAAAAAAAGAATGATTGTTTATTGTTTAATACGATATATAGATTATGGTTATGCTTTGAAATAATTTTAATTTATTAATTTCATATGAATCTTATAAATTTTATAATCATATTTCCTATATATCTATATATAGTATATAACTATATTTTATTTATTTAAAATGAATTTTATAATCATATTTTCTATATATAGTACTAATTATATTTTACTTATTTAAAAGGGTTAATTACAAATTAGTGATGTTTCTAATAGTTTATATCAAATTAGTGATACATGCTAAACTTATTATATATTAGTGTCTAAATATGTCATGACTAAATTAATCTTATATAATTTAAGGAACTCATTTACTATATATAATGATATATTCCTACTATTTAGTTAATTTGTTTCATTTAAAAAGTTTCCAGGATCCAAATTCAAATTTTAACTAAATTTTGTTTAAAAACATCCCAATTTCATTAAGCACTGGTCTAGCGAGATCTATATAAAATTCCAAGCATCCATGATCCCAAATGCCAAGCATCCCAAATAAACTACAAGCATCAGTCAAAATTCAACGTACAAGTTACTTCATATCCCAGTTTTCAAGCATCGAATAGGAAGCATCACCAAAATTACATAAGCGATAGTAACATGTAAACATCTCCTTGCATGAATCAGCGGATTCTTATTTATTAAAATTGTTCAATTGAGTGAATTTCGACAAGTATCAATTAATTCCCTACATCATGTATCGATTTTCAGTAATTAGTTGCATTAGAAACAAAAAATTTGAAATAGTATTTCCTGTAGAATTTGGAGTCCTGAAACAAAAGCATCTCTTGATCACGTGATAGAGATGAAAATTGCATCACCCGTCTCTGAAAATTATTGTTATGTTAGGCAAGATGCTGATTATAATCTCTCAGGACTGAAAAATTTGATGATAAAAGTCTAAAAAAAATAGTAGAGGATGTATGGTGCTTAATTGGAGGCATCAGTTCTTAGCTTCTTATTAATGATGATGATGATATGAATATTGACTTAAAAAAGAAGGGAGTAATTTGACGCATGAGCATCAGTTCTTAACTTCTTATTATTGTGTTGTATGATTTACTAACTTATTGATTAAGATGGGGAGAAAATTTAGGAGCATAGTTAATTAACTTGATTGATACTAAATTAGAAGTATCACTAATTTGGTAAAAAGTATTTAGGTTACACTAATTTGATAAAAAGTATTGAAAGTATCATCAATTTATAATTATTCCTATTTAAAATGAATTTCAGAGCGATAGAGAGCGACAAAGACGACACCTGATTGCAACACTTAGTGCAACATTTACCCGGTCAATAGATCTCCACCATTAGTTATGTTGACTTTGTTGACTCAATGATCATCTAGTGGCACACCTGACTGACGTAGAACCCCAACTATTTAATTGGAAAGTGCTTGATATATTTTTTACCTTTTCATGTTAAGATGCTTGTGTTTTATTAGTTTAAACTTAACAATAGTGATATATTACCGTAAAGATGCTTGATATGATAACAACTAATCTTAAAATTAGAAATTTAATGTTAGATATAAGATTTTTTCTATAATTTAGGTAGGATTAAAATAGTAACTACATATATAATGACTAATTTGTAGAAAGTTTTCTATATATGACTAATGTGTACGGTTGGTATTATGACTAATTTGTACTAACCCTTAATTAAAAAAATTTCACAATACTCGGGACGACGACGCGTAATATGTATAAGGAAATAAAAGTCCGGGAATTAAAAAAAAGTTATAATAAGGTGAACGCTTCGCACGTGTACGCAGGGTCCTAGTAAGGAAATAAAAGTCGGGGAATTAAGTAGACTCCAATTGAGTTGAATCTTTTTTGTGGGTCGTCGGGACCATCAAGCTAGGTGCAGGTCGATCGGCCGTTAAAATTTCAACATATTTGTGTCTCTTTTCCACATCTTTATTGAATTTTCTCAGCTCCTCCTACGCTTGGATGATCATCCATTATGCATGGACATGTATCATTAACGTTGTAATCAAAGTGACATATACTACCATATTTCACTCAAGTTCTAACAAATTTCATCGAAATTAGTCTGTATAGTTGGATCCAGCTGTAACATATATTCTTTTGAAACATAAATCTCGGTTTTGAAACATAAATCTCGGTTTTCTTTTCGGATATAGGAGACAGACCGTAGTGGAGTTATAAGATGGTTCAGTGGAATGGAGTTGGGTTGGTGAATGTAGAGCTGTAGATAATGAAATGCAAAACTGACCCAAATCGAATGGTGCAAAAATATTAATTAATTTAGCTTATTAATCTGACACAATAAGTTGGTTTTGTAAATTACTTCCTCATCCTGGGTCGAAATTTCTATTTATTAATTTTTTTTGTCTTGTTTAGGCTCGATCTATTTAATTAATTTTTAATTAGTTTTAAATTATATTAAAAATAATTTTTAAACTTATATTATGCAAATTTTTAAACTTATATTATGCAAATAAAAAATTTAAGTTAATTATGCAGTATGATTTATGATCAGTTAAATAAAATTTTGACAAATCAATATAAAACAAATAGTAGTAGGTTTCGCTGAGGAATTATATTAGCGTATGAAAAGTTAGAAACCACAATTATGATTGTATTTTGCAAAATTGAATCCTTATTTTCAACGTGCATGCATATTTGTCTCGTTGCCATTTCATTCACACATACTACTAATTATAATAATTAAGTTTTACTAATTGCAGTTAATTAGGTGACAATCCTCTATAAATTGAGACGTTTCAATGACGCTATTACGTACACCAAAAACATTTATTCGAATTCTCTCTTTCGCCAATTAATTTCTTCTCTCACACACACACACGCACACAATTCCTTCATTTTAATTACCAGCTACTTATTCGTTCATACACTTCATTAATCAATCCCAAAGCCTAATACTACTACTACATTAGCTAGTATGGACATAAGGTTGGTTGCTGCAGCTCAAAATGGTGATGTTAACGAACTGCGTAATCTCATGGCAGGTAACCCTTTCCTGCTCATGCCAGCAAAGTTAACAGGCGGCGAGAATCCGTTGCACATTGCGTGTATGTGTGGTCATCTTGATTTCGTGAAAGAGTTGTTGTTTCATAAACCGGAATTTGCTGAAGAGCTGAATACAGTTGGTATGAGCCCAATGCATATTGCCTCTGCGTATGGATATTTAGATATTGTTAAGGAGTTGATCAAAGTTGGCCCACATCTGTGTTATCTTAGGGCAGTTGATACTAAAACTGCCTTACACTATGCTGCCGTTCGAGGCCAAATTCAAATCATCGACGAGCTTATTAAGGCCCGTAAGTATTCAATTGTACAATTGACTGATGAGGGAGAAACATGTTTGCATATGGCGGTGAAACACAATCAAGTTGAAGCTCTTCAACACTTGACACCTCATGTCAGATCCCTCTCTTCCCCTCGAGCTATGTTTGTTTTGAACAAGGGGAATAAGCAAGGAAATACAATCTTACACCTGGCTGCCTCCAGAATGCAGGATGAGGTAATTATTATTACTGATGATCAATTTCCAGACCCAGATATAATATTATATTGTTTTGTTAGTTGGTCTCAAGTCTCAACTTAACAAGTACTTGGTATTTGTAATTTGAACAGTTTATAGATCACTTACTACAAACCATGAAGCCATACTTAGAGCTGAATGTGGTGAACAAGCAAGGCCTCACCGCTCTAGATATAGTAGAAGAAGCAGGCTGCATAGATACTCTGGAGAAGTTTATACAAGCAGGGGCTAAACATGCTGCAGACTCATCTATTTTTTTGCGTGGAATGTTTGATATTGAAAAAAATATACGCATGCTCTGCACGCCTTTCATCACAAATGAATCTCGAGACGCACTGCTTGTGGTAGCTGTACTGATTGCCGCAGCAACATTTCAGGCTATGATTAACCCACCTGGTGGTGTTTGGCAGGATACCGTCGTCTTGGGCAACAATAGTACTTTAGGCAGCAACAGTACTGCATATTATAAAGATCATCCTTCAAAAGTAGCGTCTACAGCACTACCACATGTAGCTGGAACATCCATCCTTGCTACGCTTTATCCAAAAAAATTCAGCGTTTTCCTGTTTGCCAACACTTTGGCATTTATGACGTCTTGCTTCATGTCAATTTTTCTTATAAAACGTCCCCATAATTTTCTAATCACGACCGCTTTATTTCTAATGATGACTACATATGCTGTGAGTGCCGATGGGGTTGCTAGTCAGATTTGGGTGACGGCTACCGTTTTTTTTCCTATCTTCACATTTTTGATACTATTTGGAACTTCTATGCTCCTTCCAGGAATTAGACTTTACCTCTATTGTACCATAAGAAATATTTTACCTTGGATAAAAACTTGTATTCAGCGGTATTAATTGCCGTTAAGTTTTGAATAGCTGTCCAAAAGTAGTAAATCAAGTGTTGTATGATTTATTAGAGCCTAGTAATATAGTCAGAGCTAAAATTACTAATGAAAAAGTAATTTACCTTTTAAAAACACTAATCATTTCTAAAATTGTACAAATTGTTCTGGCATTAGTAATTTTAGCTCTGGCTATATCACTAGCCTATATTAGATGTTGGACTTGAAAGATAATTAAATACGTTGTAAGAGTCTATTTCAATACAAATTTGACCATATTGTTATTTTTTATTTGCAATTAATTAATAATAAACTGTTCTTTTCGTCTAAACATAACAGAACAGAACTGAACATAATTGAACAAAATTTATTTGTAATATAAAATACAACTAAGACTCTGTTCTTCTCATCTGAAAATTGATGAAAATAAATTCAGTTCAGATTAGTTCAGATCAGTTCAGTTCAGATTTGGCTAATAGTGTTTTGTACTACAAATAAGTTAAGTTCAGTTCAGATCAGTTCAGACTTTTTCAGACGAAGAGAACAGAGCCTAAGAAAATTTGAACTGAACTGAACTGAACTGAATGGAACAGAACAGAACTGAACTGAACTAAGACTGAAAATAATGAGTTTTCATACGAAGATAACAGAGCCTAATTGCATTAAATTTGTGATGGCACACTGGTCGAATTGTGTCTTCATTCCCACTTCCCTTTTCAAGTGATATAATTGAAATTATTCCATATTTTCCACATTGTGCAATTTGATAGATCAGAAATGAAATGAGCATTTAATATCAACTAAAAATCTACTGTATATTTTTTTTTTTGGAACGAAATAGCACATTTCATTAACCAAAACAGTTCAGTACAGATACCGCCGATCCCATGATCCAGGCAAAATAACCCAGTAGGCAAAAATGTTTACAATTTTGTTCACAGCTGAACGCAAGGAGTATAAAGAAGTGAGACAGTTGGGGCGTCAGTTTTTCACAGTAAACTGTTTTAGCTAGCTGCACGCCTAACAATTCTTCAGCCGGAAAGCAAGTCCCTTAGTCCTTTTAATCCTTTGCACAGCTCCATTCGTTCCATGATGATATCTTGAATATTGCGCACAAAACAGGCATCTGGAGTTGCATTATGAAAAATCACTCTATTTCGCAGGATCCATATAGCATAAATCACTACAAAAAGAAAACGCAGTTTAGTGATGCTCCCATGCGTCGCTAAATTGCGTCCCATGCGTCGCTAATCCATTTAGCGACGCATAGCAAATGCGTCGCTAAACCCTTGGTCGCTAAATGACAAGGTGACCCATGGGGTCTAGCGTCGCTAATTTAGCGACCATTCTATGCGTCCAACACCTTACTAACCCAACACCCTAACCACTCTGCTACCAAAACTTATGATAATTCTTGTATAAGTTCTAGTTAATATATAGTTGTTGCTCTTCATAGTCACTTCCATATGTTTATATTTATAAACCGTTTATATCTTCATACGGTTTGAGATATCTCAATTACTAAGTGGACTATCTAAGGAAAAGTGGACTAAATTTTAATTTTTTTTTTTATTTCTTAACGGTTGATGCGGTCCAATTTACGCACAAACCGACAAATTTGCAACGTTGTCGGAATTCAACGAAATTTGGTCGACGGCTCCGAAACGGTGTGAAAAGTTGAAGTCGCTGCTGCGCGGTGTTGTACGATGGATTTCGGCCATCGGAGATCGTTTAGGGGGTCTAAACGCAGTTTTACTGTTTTCGTAGTTTATATTTCAAGTTCTTTTAGGATTAGATTTCAATTCCTAGTTAATTTTAGCGACCCATAGCCCATGTGTCGCTAATTTTTGCGACGCATAGCTCATGCGTCGCTAATTAGCGACGCATGAGTTTTGGTCGCTAAAATTAGCGATGCATGGTTATGCGTCGCTAATTAGCGTCGCTATTTGCCATTTTTCTTGTAGTGAATCGACTCACCTGCCGCAAGTTTCAGCAGCCTGGACCGTTTGCTTTCTCCCTTCGTCTGTTGGACAATCAAGTCAAGTCCAATCGTCTGGCATGTGTTGTGATCAATGTGCAGCTAGGCCTGTCAATTTAGGCTAATAGGTTGGGTTTAGGCTTGACTTCATAGGCATAAGCCCATTAAACACCTACCTAATTACACTTATTTACTATATACACTACAAGAAAACAGGAGAATAGCGACGGATTCCATCTGTCGCTATTCAGGCCCGATCCGTCGCTAGAAGGTCTTAGCGACGGGCCTTCCGTCCCTAAATAGGACGTCGCAAAAAGTGGCGTCGCTAATCCATTTAGCGACGGATCGGGCCTATCCGTCGCTAAATTTAGCGATGGATAAATATATCCGTCTCTCAATTGGTCAACGCAAATTGAGCGACGGATAAATCTATCCGTCGCTAAGTACTTGGACACGTGGCACAACTGACTCTGTTCATACATAGAGACGGATAAACCCATCCGTCACTATGTTCCAATTTTTTTTTAATTTCTTTTAATTCCTTTAATTCGCCTACAATATAATAAAATTTTTAAAATATAATTCACCTACAATATAATTTCTATAATCCAACGCAATGAGGGGTGCTGCGAGAATCGAACTCGCGATCTCTCGCATTAAGCGAGAATCATACCATTAGACTAAACACCCATTTTTCTTATATTACAAAAATAATCAAGAGACAAAATATTCTTTCATCATACCAAACACCCGAAAAATATAATTTCTAACGAGAAAAAGAACTTAAGAGGCCCATCCAATAATAGGAAAAAATAAAAATATCAAAATTACAAAAAGAAACAAATAAGCCAACAAACGGAATTGACACAAACAAAATCGTTTTAACCTAACACATATTAAGCATTATAATCAGAATCAAAATCGAATTTTGCCAAATAAAAAGAATAAAAAATCCCCAAATGTTAGGGTTTAGGATTTAGGGTTTCTGATTCATACCTGGAGATTAGTGGGGGTGGCAGAGGAGAAAATGTCAGAGCCGTGGATGGTGGTGGTCGTCGTAGAACCGCCTTGCCGGTGGTGGTGCTCCAAACCCGTCAATGGTCGAGTAAAGAGGGGTGGTGGTACCCGTCAATGGCCGAGTAAAGAGGGGTGGTGGTGGCGGTACCGTGCCGGTGGAGGTCGATGGAGGTGGAAGATGGGCGGAGCGAATTGAACGTGGTGGTGTTGGGGCGGGTGCGTGAACGAGTAAGTGGCGGTGTATGTATGGGGGTGGAGGAAGTGGCGGGGCGGAGGAATTGGTGGTGGTAGGTGGTTGTCGGGTGGAAGAGGAAGAGAAGAGAGAGGGGAGAGGAGGAAGAAGAAAAATATAATGAATCTACATCTGATCTTTATATTCTTTTTTTTTTCTTTTTTTTTAAATTTTAGCGATCTTTATATTCTTTTTTTTTTTTTTTTTTAAATTTTAGCGACGGATAGGCCTTATCCGTCGCTATATTTTATTTAATGAATTTTATTTTCTATTAATTAAAAAATAATTAAAAAATGATCAACTCATATAGTGACGGATAAGTCCATCCGTCTCCAAAATTTAGCGACGGATAAACCGATCCGTCGCTATATTTTATTTAATGAATTTTCTTTTCTATTAATTAAAAAATGATCAACTCATATAGCGACGGATAAGTCCATCCGTCTCTAAATTTAGTGAAGGATAAACCGATCCGTCGCAAATTTAGCGACGGATGGAATTATCCGTCGCTAATTACCAGTCAGATTTGTATCCGTCGCTAAAATCACTGATCCGTCGCTATTTTGCGACGGATCGCATCTCGTCGCTATTAATCCGTCTCTATTTGGCTCTTTTCTTGTAGTGATAGGTGTAAATAGGTGGGTTGTAAATAGGCTAGGCTTACCTATTTACCTATTAGTTTTGAAACATGTATAAATTCCATGGTTGAAATTAATTTTTTCTCTCTTTTGAATGGGAGTGACATGGGATAAACTTTTTGCTTACAAACATGAACGACAGTGAGTCGAATTATATTAGTAAGATACCATATCCTTGACTTGCCTCTATCCTTGGTATTGATATTCTGTAGCAGGCTTTGCCTTCGACCACAGAAGTAGCAGACGCAAAAGATGCATATGTGGAATTGGACTGATCTAAAAACATACAGGAGGAGCCTAAACAGGACAAAGTTAACTAGTGTAATTAGTATCATCATCGACATGTCGTTATCTGAACAGTGTCCTGTAACAAATTAAAGCGAAGAAACATTTGGCCATTTGTATATGTTTAGACTTGATCAAATATAATGAATGGGACAAAATTCAGGTTCTGTTACAAACACCAGAATTACCAACTATGTGAGTCGAAATACGCAATACATCCTTGTTTAAAAGACAAGAACCATGAAGGAAAAATAATCCAAACGACTATACGAGTTTGCACATTACTATCACTAGACAATTTCAATAAAAGTATTAAAATTACACATGCAGACATACTAAACTGAATTTGTAAGATAAATAGATTACTATGTGTCTTTGTTATTATTACCTCCATGACCATACAACCAGTCCCTAGTGCATACCAAAATCTCAGTTGTCTGTGGCGTAAGGGAGTGTCGGTTTTTTCCAATAACACGACCTCTAATGCTAAATGTGGACTCTGAAGCTACAGTTGTGATAGGTATGCTAAATATATCCTTAGCCATCACACAAAGTGTTGGATATTTTGTCATATTATCCTTCCACCACGTCAAAACATCCAATTCTGTTTTTGAGGAAGGCCTCTTGGCATCAAGGTATTCATCAAATTCAGAATAGCTTCCCCTAGAAGCACTCTGCTCATTTTCAAATTCAGCAAAATCATCAACGTCATCACCAGTACCATCAACATTAGAAAATAAAGACGCCCTTGGAGAGGAGAAGCAAGCAGATGGAGAACGACGAGAATAGTCATCGAACAACTCCTTAAATTTGTTACGGATTCGCTGCACCTTATGTTCAAGAATGATGGCATCTTCAGGTTTAGTATATAACTTTTTCAATGAGTATTTGACATATGCCAGCTTGAATCGTGGATTAAGTATAAGTGCAAAGCATAAGATCAATGTGTAATCATCCCAATATTTATCGAACTTCTCGAACATCTCAACCGCCAAACAACTAATTTCATCATCCTCATTAGAAACTTCCTTGATTAATAACTCTTCAATCTTGAACACACCATGGAAAAATAGATTTGCTGTAGGATATTCACTTCCGGAGAAAAGAGTGGTGAGATTGTAAAATGGTCTCAATACTTTGAGTATTTTATGAACCTTAACCCATTCATCTTGCGATGGACAAGTCTTGAAATCATCATCAATAGTGGTTAATCCATCAAAGGCTAGACGGAAATGCAATGCACTATCAAGCATGAGAAATGTCGAGTTCCATCGTGTGCTAACATCTTTACTAACATTCCTAGAACACTTCAATAATGAAGCCCCCTTAATGCACTTTGCAAAATTCTTTTTCCTCCCTTCGGTTGATCTAACATATTTCACACTTTCTCTTACATTGTGCACTGCCCCTTCAATGATTTTCAGACCTGCTTTAACAATCAGATTTAAGATGTGTGCTGCACAACGCACATGGAGAAACTCCCCACTACATATTGAGCTTCCATTTGACTGGAAATAACTTTTCAAGTAAGAAGCCATGACATCATTGTTTGTTGCATTATCTAAAGTGATAGTGAAGATCTTCCTATCAATTCCCCACTTAGTCAACAACTCGGTAATGCAAGCTGTCATAAGAGTGCCCGTATGAGGGGGAGGGAAGGGGTATAAGTTCAACACCCTCTTTTGTAGGGTCCAGTTCTCGTCGACATAGTGCGCTGTCAATGATAAATAACCATCCAAAGTAGTTGATCTCCAAATATCTGATGTCAGGCATATCCTTCCAGAAACAAACTTTAGAGCATCTTTCAACAAGATTTTCTATCTCTCAAATAGTTTCACAACATCAGTTCGAATTGTGTTTCTTGTGATTGTGACCACGTCAGAGTTTAAATAAGCAAATACTTCTCTTATGCCCTCATATTCAACAAACTTAAAAGGCAGATTATGCTTCAAAATTGCAGCAGACAAAATTTCACGAAAATAAAACTCATTGAAAGGCATCCGTGCAGCAGCAGCTAGTTCTTTTATACCGGGGCAAGGGTTATTATTAATATGGCTCAATAAATTCCGCGTTCCAGCATTTTTCGCCAAACTGTACTGAACATCACAAAAATTGCACTTAGCTTTTACAATACCTTGTTCATTCGCTGACAACTTTGAAAAATAATCCCATGCTATGGATGTCGATGTCCTCGCCCTTTTGTTTGAAGGTTGTTCTTGATGAAGTACTTCATCATCTAGTTCTTGATGGCCAGCTGTTGTAGTGTGTTGAGTTGGCGGTGTACTGAACAGATTACTTTGCTCTATATCTTCCATCTCCATCCTGAAACATAAAGAAGATTATAGAGGAATGAGAATGAATTAACTAGAGAATATAAATATAAAACTATCTTTTAGTCCTAACAACTCAGTATAGGTTATAAATTGCAACAACAGAAACATCAGTATATCTTCCATCTCCACCCTGATTAGTCTATCACTCAATACATCGTATGGCAAACTACAGAAACATCAGTTCTTTACTTCCGGAATGGAATAACTGCAACTTTCTGTCTGGCTTTTGATCGTATCAAGATTTCCCAGCGAAATCATGAATTCCAGTCTAACAAACCTTCTTACACTTAAATCCCAGGAAACCAAACTCTTTGCACATTAAAATTGGACATCGTAACACCCTGAACCTTACATTGTTTCTATGATTTCCAAGAAGTAAACATACAATGACACAAACAAGCACAAACTAGATAGGAAAGCGTACAAAAATAGAGAAACACCATAAATACAGACCTTAAGACTCTGCAGGAAAGAAGAAATCGGGCACTGAGAAGCAGACATGGTGACCTCTATAACAAGAGGCATATTATCAAACAGTTGAGGTGCACACAAGGAAACCATCAAACACAAAGGAAACTAACAATTTTACTTGTAACATATTCCTTAACATTGTTGCGCAGTAACATAGCATCATGGTAATAAAAAAACGCAGATCGAAGAAGAAATAAAGAAGAAAAAAACACACCGTACTTGCAAATCTAATCTCAATGGGCCTGTACATTCTGGATTCTCCAAGACAAAATCTGCACAAAGAGAGAGAGAATTTGAGCGTGAGAAGATGCAAGATGGAGATCGGTTTACTGTAAGAGAGAGACGTACGAGTTGATTCGGAGAAGAAAGCTGGTTTCTGCAATTCTGTCTGTGTCGTTCGCTTGTTTACAAACTGAGGCGGTGAGGCCTATTAGTCGCCTATTAACCCGTTAATAAAAACTATCTTATTTTGGGTTGTTAATAGGTGTGCTGTATTGCACCCATTTATTAGATGGATGGGTTTAG
Source organism: Plantago ovata (assembly GCA_028274465.1). Classification (NCBI taxonomy): domain Eukaryota; kingdom Viridiplantae; phylum Streptophyta; class Magnoliopsida; order Lamiales; family Plantaginaceae; genus Plantago; species Plantago ovata. Next base: position 38,863,822 of record CM051455.1, on the reverse strand, counting down.
TTAGGCTTTTTAAACTAGGTTTAGGTAGTTTATCGAGCTTTGGTCCATGACAGGCCTAATTAGGACTATATTTCTACTTAGTATTTGTTGTTTTTGTTATTTGATGTGAATTAGTTGTGTTTTATTCAATGTATGTATGTTGACTATATCTATGTGGTTGAAGTGTTCCTGTTATAGTCTAACTATGTTTGCTTTTTTAAACATATCCTTTACATGTCAGTATTACCCCATTATACGATGTTGAAAATTGCATGCATGGAACAAACAGGCCATAACAACAATGTAGTTGTGCCTCGGGGGCGCACCAATGGTTGGAACATGAAGTCAACCAGAGTCCTAATTCAAACATTGCATAAGTTGCGCAAAATGGCCAAATGCTTGGTGCAGTTGGCTTCTCACGCAGTTCATTCCCCGCGATAAGGCAACAATTGTTATTGAATGCCCTAGATTGAACTCGTGCGAGCCCATACCCAAACCTAACCTCCCAAATTTCACCCTCTACTGTACACATTTCCCGACCCAATTATAAAGCCCTCTCAGAACTCAGCCAAACAGTTCGTCAGAATTTGTTCTGAAAGCTTATTTTGTTTCTTCATTTAATTTTAGGTAAATATTTTGGTTCTGGCCTTAAACTCGCTTTTACAGTGAAGCTGAAGGAACCATTTTCTACCATCTTGAACTCTTATCTTGTTTATTACTGGAAAAACTTGTTGTCTATTCTTCATCAACAGCTAGCGTCCAGCCCTGTTTTGTATCTTCCATCACTTGGAAGTTGAAGGGAGCATAAACTAATACAGTGGGCCAGAACTTAAAAGGAACTCATGTTAGTATTTTTTTGCTTTTTTCAAATTTTATGCAATTGGGCCTGAATCAAGTAGCTGGAATCTTTTTCCACTGGATTGCTTATTTAGGCTAGAATTTGTTTCATTTTAATTGGGCTACAATTTCCTTTTCTTTATCTGGGCTGCATTTGTTGTTGCACAGAAACAGTCCAAAGTGAAGTGTGGACGAATATCTTAGAAATATAGAATACATCACGGATCACCAAAATCATCAAATTACTAATCAATCTAATATTCAAAAAACTTAAGTTAACATGCAAACATCATTGAATAAAAATACTTAAAAGTTAACATGCAAACATCATTGAATAGATCATAGCCATTGCTTTTGGTGGATTTACCAATTTACCCTTAACATAAAGCTGATCCTTTTTTAGTAGTTTTAAGTGATGACATGTTTTTATTTATCGAAAAACGGTAACACAAGAACAAACATTTTTCTTATCTTCTTTTCTTGGTTAAAAAAAAAAAGAAAAAGAACTCTACATTTAACAACAACTGGAAATTCGAACTTATAAACATACAAATACATTCTGTGTACATGGATTGAACCAGCAAATCAGCAATGAAGTGCGTAATTTTGATATCGAAACCATTAAACAGGTAATCAAACACATGAGGGGGATCATGGGCTAGGGCTAGGGCTGTATTTCGAACCGAACAAACCGAACAAGAGGCTTATCGAACGTTCGTTCGTTAAGCATATAGTATGTTCGGTTCATGTTCATGTTCGCCGAACAATTCATAGCCTGTTCATGTTCGGTTCGTTAAAATAATAGAATGTTCATGTTCGTTCGTTAAAGTTCGTTGTTCATTTGTTCACGAACGTTCATTAACACAAAAAGACCTAAAATCCAACAATATTGATACTACAAAATTAATTTAAATATCCTGCCAAAAGTGTCTAAGAACATTATATAAGTCACAATAAAAATATAAAATTAACACCAAATATTAAACAAAGCACAAAACAAGTTAAAGGTAGCATGTATAATAATTATATATGTATATATTTTATATTTATTTAATATATTATATTATACCATGTTCACGAACTATTCGCGAACAACTGAACAGAAACTAACATGTTCGTGTTCGGTTCGTTATATTAACGAACATGTTCGCGAACTGTTCGGTCAAAACCGAACCGAACACGAACCGAACGTTGACCGAACAATTTCGCAAACGTTCACGAACATTCGGTTCAACATACAGCCCTAGCTAGGGCCATGGTTTCTAAGCCATGCCATCACATGGATTGAAATGCATTACGGTAAAAAGGGTAAAAAAATCCGGGCAGCTCCAAACTTGAAAGCACATGTTGCAAATGAAAACCAAGCAATGTAAAATGGCCGGTCAATGCACTATTTGGGCCAAAATATATGTGAACACCCAAAACCAATCACGCTCTAAGGTAATTCTTCGTTTAAAGACTTTAACGTATGTGATCCTGCTTCTCTCCTAGCAGACCAGAATCAGACTTTGGATATATGGATCTGGAATAATTGAAGGCTGAAGCAGCCCTACGAGTCGACTAAGGTGTCGGTAACCTGGCATTTACAAATTTGTTTACAGCTTACCGTGTTGGTACCAGTATACCACCGGACCGGACAAATGGCATTTAATTTATAGCATTTAATAGTGTATTAAAACATACCGGGCAAATGGTTTACTGTTCACTTTTATGGCTCTTAGCAGTGTAAGGAACATGGTGGCCGGATTGTAAAACCAAATTAATGCATTTCTCTCGTACCAAAATAGTGGCTATTGCTCATATGCTTCATCATCATAGGAAGACATATATACCCACACTCTCGAAAATGTTGTATCAAATAGTGACATGTGGAGTAATACGAGTATTAATTATACCGTATTCATTTCACCTTATTTTATACAAATATATACTTTGTATAAGTTATGTTCAGATCAGCTTGATAATATTCACGGTTCAATTTAATCTAGATTAACATACTTATTTTTATTCTTCTTTGTTATATAATAATAATATTAATAATAATAAGAATAAGAATAAGAATAAGAATAATTGTATTAGTATTATTATTAATTATTATAACAATTAATAATAATAACATCAAAATAAAACCAACAACAATAATAATTAGGGAAGTTACACATCGGTGTTGTAAGAGGAACATCATCACACATAAACCCATTTCGCAAACATCATTTGACATAAGTCCCCCAACTCGCTAACATTGTTACGTATTGGTCTCTCCCTAACATTGTTACAATTTGGTCCATTCTATCTAATTGTGAATTGCACAATGCACGAAATTGTCCACCAATGCTAAAACCACATCATAAAACGGCAACAATAAGTAAACTTCCTCACTTTCTCCCAAACTCTACAAATTTTCATCACATTCTATCAAAAATCAATTCGAAAATGGACACAAAAAGCGCAAAAAGAGTTAGTTTCATTAGTTTTTGAACTAACAATGTTAGTTTTAAATCCATATTAAATTGTTGATTTCATTAGTTTTGGGCAGTAGTATTATTAGTTTCATGAAAAAGTATTAGTTTCATCGTAAAAAAATGTTAGTTTTAGCACCAACAATCTTGTTTTACACTTTTCAAAAAAAAAAATCTTATTTTACACCTCTGCAAGTGTTTCTACTTGGTCTTCAAGACTCCTACCTAGCTATATATATAGGTGGACTGCTCCTCGGTGGACTTGACACACGCCATATACAACCACATGCAACTCTTGACACTCACAATCATCTCAATCAAAAAGTAGAAACACTTGCACTCACACACTTGACTTGAGTTGAGTTCCATACAAGTAATCATTGATACTTGTATGTGGTTTACTAAGTAGTAAAGTCCATCCTCATTGCAAAAATTTCCCTGAGATAGGTGATGGACGAGAGTCTCCTTTACAAGGTGGATTTCATAAGGTTTATCATTTTGTGTAGGCTTAGTTGAGTTTGTGCATTGCACACTCACCGAAGTGTGTTTCGTGATTACACTTTTTTGGATTTGCACTCAACAATCTTTTGGCCCTGAAGACGTTCTCAGGAATAATTGTTTATAGTATTCCTGAAGATTTGATCAACTTAGGTGCATTAGTGTATTGCACTTTTATATATTAACAATATACACTTCCGAACCAAACCTCACAGCTGTAATTGTGAAGGTTTCTTGTGCCGCCTAATCAAGTGCGTGCTTAGTGTGTACTATTTCTCTCTTACAACACACCGAGCCACTTTCACTATGTGTGTGTGATTGCTTACATAAGGTTTGACTCTCTTTTCATCTTGGAGAGTCATGTTATAATAACATGAATTACCTTTGGCTCTCTTTTTGAGTCACCCACAACATTATTCACATTTTTTAGTTTTTAAACTTTTTCTTTGTTTTTTTTTCCAGGCTTTCTCTCTCTATATTATTTTTATCTCTATAAGACATTATCTCCCTTTATCTCTTTATATACTTTTCACGTATCATCATTTTCCTTTCTTTACTTCACTAACTCTCCAAAATAATCTCACGAGTCATGAACCACAATTTTTCTCTCACTTTCAATGAAAAATTCTATTCATTCACCTCCTCTATCCATCTTGAAAATGAAGCCCCAAAATAGACTCAAACGCTATGCTTTGAGTATTAATTAATACTACAACCAATCAGAGAGAAGAGCCCACGTGCTCTGTTTGTTGTAGTGTAGCTAGCAAGTCAACAAACTAACTGTTTTTCCCTCCAGCAACTTCAAATCTCAGCCCTTCGATTTGCCACGTGTCCTCTTAATCAACGGTTGCTGAATGATCTGAAGTAAGTAACACGGATTGATAATTCAATAATACTTTGTAATTTGCACTACAATTTACAATTGCATCGATTGAAACAAATGAATTGAGAATATATATTGAACATAGACTCATAGAGTAAATATAAAATTGGGTTGGACCCGGGTTAACTCCGAACGAGCAGGTTAAACCTCAAGCATTCATACGACTTCCGGGTCCAGAAGTTATATTATTCCAAATAAGCTTAACTAAGTTCCAATATATTCAGAAAATAATTAATACATCAATTATAACCAAAACAATTAACATTGTACATTTCTTCAATCTTTATTTGTCCATCCATCTACCAAACTTGATCAATCATTATGATCACAAATGCTAACTGAATCTCTTGTTGAATAAGATGACAAGAGAAACACTTGAACAGAGAATATCTGAAATTTCATTTCTTTTCTCCTACTAGTGCTTCTTTGTCTTTGTTGGAAGTTGTAACACGGCCATCTGTTCCAGCCATCATCGCATACTTATCCTTCCTAGTCAAGTTGGTGCACTCGAACCCGAGGGTTCCTCCAAGAACCCTCTGGATGTAGTTTGCAACCTCAATCGACGATTTCCCACCCTTGACCGACAACTCTTCAGGCAACTGGTTCAGGAACGTGATCTCGTACGTTGGTCTTGGGTTCATGAACACAAAGTAGGGATCCATAACCTTGTACCTGTTACAGATCATCAATACAAATGAATTAATTCCACAACTCATGACTTAGATAATTAACATCAAGCTAGAGATCGATTATTTAACACGTACCCTCTAGCCGTAGTTCCATAAAACACTGTTTGCTTGGTATTAATCGCGACAGGCACGATCCTGTCGCTCAGTTCTGCAAAAAGCGCGCTGAACCTGAGCAGAAAAGGCTCCCTACAAGTAGTCCCTTCTGGACATATGACCAAATCGCCCTCTTCCAAAAGGCGTTTTATGTTAGCCGCGTCTCTTTCCCTCTCCCTGGAGAGTGCAACCGCTTTGATAGGAGATATAAGTTCCGAAAACTTGCTAATGCTGTAAGTGACACAACTGATTTTCCTGCCAAGCGCGACGGCTGTGACAACCGGGTCAAGGATGGTTCGGTGGTTGCACACAAAGAGGACACCGCTGCGGCCATTCGCAGGGGGTGGTGGAGGGGTGCCCTTGACAATGAGCTTGATTCCCAAGAGCATGTAATTGTATCGAACAATTTTTTCCGGTAAGGGAATGTTAAGGTACACTCTAAAGAGTGACAAGACAAAGCCAATAGGCATCCATAAGAATGTGACAAGTGCCACAAGTGGAGTAGGCCTTTGAACTAGACGACCTTCGTGGAAGATTATTGGAGATAAGAGCTTGTTTCTTGGTAGTGGTTCAGTTCTTGTTCTTGGTACCATGTATCCTTCCTGTAATCCATACAAATTAACCAAAGTTAATTCATTAATAACAGTTTCATAGAATTTTGTTTCTTTCTAATAGTGAACTTATATATAGTCTATCAGTTCCAATTAATTCTTTACGTTTGTTTTGTTGTCCTTAAAAGTACAATATAAACTTCTCGTTGCACCCTAGGAGTGATAACAGGGGCTGAACCAGATAGGGACATTATATTGTGGGTGCGTTTTTTCTTTTTTAATTATGATTTGAATACCTCGAACATAATAGTTCACTAGGGAAGTGCTTTACCTCTTTAGTCAAGCCTCTGGAACTCTTTTCATGTATTTTTAAAACTGGTAGGTCATTTTCCAGATTTTGAGAACCAAACTACCAAAACTCTTTGTAAACAGGGTATAGATCTCACAACATCTATAGATTTTTTTTCTGTATTTGTGCATAAACCTATTCTTTGGCTTTTCTTTAATTCAGATCTTTTATGGTGAAGTTATGAAATGCACCTAACACCTTATCATAAACAGCTAATATTCATATCAGTACATCTGCTGTTCATCAGTTACATGAATAAGGCAAATATATGTACATTTCTGGCTACAATAGCTGGGGCTTTCTATACTACTATATAGTTATTGCAACTTTACAGTTCAAGACATGTGATCTCAAAACTCAGAAGTTAAACTTCTCAGACAATTTCTTGTTGATAATTAGCCAATATGGCATCTGTGGACCTAAAAACCCCAAATCAGTTATTATTGGGGACCTCAACTATTGGGTTCATGGCATGATTTAGTGTCACATGTTGAGAACTTAATCTGTTCATAGAGTTCATGCAACAAGAGTGATAAAGCCTGCTGAATCTAGTAATTTATATTAAGTTTCGAATAAAGTCATATGGTAGCTGATCTAGATCAATTTTATTTTTGAAAGTTACACAAACGATTAGATTTTTTAATTAATCAATCACTTTGATACTATATTATTCGATAGTGAAATGGCTAGTATAGGTTGAAGTAAAATTAGAAAAGAAATAATGTTGTACATGTTAGCACATAAGGAAGACATATTTATGGAGTGTTCATTTACTGATCGATACCGTTGTAGGCTTACATCAATGACATGGGAGGTACCACAAACAATAATTCAGAGCAAAGGCGAATGATAGCTAAGGCTATATTTTTTATTCTAAATGAGAATTGGATTATTGTCCTATTAGTACTATAAAAATATTAATCAAGAAAATAATTGGATTAACTATGGAAAAGTCAATATCAAATTATTATGTCTACTAGAAAAGTAACGTAGAAAGCAAAAACTTCATGAAGAAAAGGCTTTGTTAGGTCAAAAACTCTCAACTACTAGCATCAATGTTGCATGAGGATCATATCATCTGTATTCTCTTTCTCATGATCATTGGAATAAAACTTTATTAGAATGAAACTTCATGAATATAAGACATTTATCATACTTCTCAGGTAGTAACATATGACAAAACTTTAATTATTAGAATGAACCTACATACCTTTTTGTAATGAAGTTATGTTAATGGTGTGTGCCTTTTTTTTTTTAGTTGTAAGTATTGGTGTGAATAGTGATACTAGCTTGCTTAGACGGACTGTAACAGTCCTGGAAAACTACGTGCGATATATTTAACTCACTGTCGAACAGACTGTAATAGTTATCCGGAAAAACTACACGTACGATATGCTTAACTCACTGTCAAACATACTGAAATAGGTAGTCTTGAAACTCACTATCAAACAGACTAAAATAGCTAGTCCTGGAAACTTTGGACAAAACTAAAATTTGTGATGAATTGAGCTTACCTTGCATATGGACATGAAGTCATGATCAGTCTCTCTATCGCCAAGGCCTAAATCAGGGACATTAGTTCCAAATTCCTTAAGAACTGCCATTTTCTTATGCTCCCCAACAAGAACACCTGGTTTCTTGACAAACCCGGTTGCCCGACCTGATTTTGTAACTTCCAATTCCGTCCCTAGAACCTTATCGGCTCCCAAGTAACTTTTGACAAAATGCTCCACCATGATCCTAGGACTTGCGGTAATTATGTACCTCTTGCCAAACGAGTTAAACACTTTCCACGTCTCGGGGTGCACATCCTCCACGTAAAACTTTGGCAGGACGGACCTAGCAACGAGCTCAATGTCACGAATCTTGATCCCCGAGAAGGAAGTGAAGATCAATGTTTGGATCGCGAATGATTCAGACACAAACAAGTAGACAATGTACACGAACGGTACAGATATAAGGAGAAGCAACGCACGTATGAGGCTACCGGCCTCAAGAGCAATAAGCATATAGTAAGGAAAAGCGCTCGTTGAAATCAAGAGTGTACCATCCAAATCGGAGGCCACAGTTTGATCAGACCGGTCCTGGGTGCTACATTTTGTTATGGGATCAAAATGCCTATAAGCACCCATGTTTTTTTTTTTTTTTTTTGGTTCCTCCTCAAAGCAATGGTAGAGAGGAACTTGAGAAGTTGAGTTTGCTAGTTATGTTGGTTTAATTGAGAAATGGAGGGGTTTAAAAAGGAATGAGGAAGCAACATGGTCATGAAGTTCGTGGTGGTACGCAATGGAAATACTGTGTGGTTGGCAAAAGGAGATATCATTATAGCTGGTTTAATTAATTAATTCATTTATAAAGTTAAATATATAGTATACAATTTAACTTTTAAGTACAAATATTGTTAAAGAAGACTCAAGATTTAAGAATGAGAAAAAGCTAGGTTCAAAGTGGTTGGATGGTTACATTAACATTGAATTAGCCTACATGTTAGATAGTTTATACTTGCCGTCCTGCCCCTGGCATTATAGTTTGGCTTACCCAAATTATATACCCTTTGTTGCACATTCAATACCATCTCACTGTTTTTTGTAGTATATTCTTCACTTAGAACCTCGATTCGATCGAGTGGCTACTTATCTCCCTCATCTCAGTTTTTAGTATGATTTTGTTCATCAGGCCTAAATACAGACTCGAATGTGATTTCTGACCGGTGAGCTTAAGATTTGTCGTTAGTATCCATTCTAAATCCGCCCAAAAAACTTTGTTTTGAAACTCGACGGGTAACCCAAATCAACCTGGACCTAGTGGCCTCTCCAGATCAAGACAAGTAAATTGAGTAAAAGAAAACCAGAAACCCCGTTTTTCAACTATTTTTTCAGGTTAACCAGGGTCTCAGGAAAAAGTAACAAACTATAAAACAAAAAAAAAATTATAACTTTCTTTGAATTTGTTTACTATGCGCCGGTTTGGATGTTACACTCGACTTTGAGTGTTGGATTACAAGTATTTTTTATATTCGTGGTCTTATTAATAAATTTTTTGCCAATTCAAAAAAAATAAAAAATAAATGTTATACCTTAATTCTACTAATGAGTTTACAGCACTTTTTGTTGAATTTTGAATGCTATATTCAGCAATAAATATATTTGGTAATTTTTGTCATTAGTATATGGATTTATTTTACATTTAAAAGTGTGTGTGTGTGTGTGTGTGTGTGTATATATCATCCGAGTCACCCTCTGTGTTAACCGGACCAAGGAGGTCAAAACATAGCTGATAGCTCCCAAGTGATTATATGTGACCTCAATATCAGTCCTTAATATACCACTCTGAGCCCGAACCTAAGTGGTTTTGTGACTTGTGATGACCTCTCAAGATCAGTGACAACCTTAAGATCCATAATGAACTCGGACCCAAGTGGTTCTGTGACCCGTGAAGTCAAGATTGCTAAGCTTGGGAATAGAATTGACTCTGATATGACTTACCTGCGGTATCAATTAATATCATTTTAGACATAAGTAGTATGAAATTATCCGTTTCCGAGTTCAAACTGATTTTGTTCTACCATTCTTTCCAAAAACCATACTCTCTAATCTATCTATCGGAGAATTAATATGAATAATTAGATTATGCACCTCCCCAACTATTTAAACTTTTAGAAGAGTTGGATTGCTATCATGGTATCAGAGCTAGCCCAAGTTGACGATGGGTATGTTTGCCCATGTTGGATTTGAGCTGATGTATATTCGGACATTTAATGATCCAAGTTCTTGAGCCGATGTTCATACCGGCCTACACGTGAAGGGCGTGTTAAACTCCATCTCACATCGCTTGAAAGTAGGTTCTGAAATCAACATATAAGATTGGATAACCTTATTCCGTTACAAAGACTTTCAAGAGGATGATGACTCAATTCTAATATGATAGTAATTCAACTCTCCCAATGTCATGATAGGAATCCAACTCCCTCAAATATAATCATTTTTCAATATTAAAAGATTGAGAATTTAATTATTTATATTAATTTTCCAAAATAATCGATTGATCGCCCTCTTCCCAAATCTATTTTGTGACAATGGACTTTAGTTTCATAACTACACTCTTATCTTTCTAAAGATAAAAATAAGTATCCAAGTTTCGTACAGGAAAAGACACAACCTAACTATCCATTTTGGAAGCAACTTAATTCCTTTGGCAAGTAAACAATGAATTCGTTGGACATTTCAACTTCGATCGTACCCAACGCATTGACAACCATGTTGGACTTGCCCAAACGAAACTTCACGATATATTAGTAACCGTATTAGTAGGAACAAACGGCAGATAATTTTCGGATTTATATCTAACAATAAAAAAAACAAAAATTGTAAAATAGAAGTAAGGGCGTGTTTGTTTGGCAAGTATTGGACAATGCTCTTAAGTTGGTCAACAAATGTTTAAAATGAGAAGTTAGATATATGTAATTGTTTAACTAAGAAAGAAAGTGATTAAGTTGACAGCCCAAATAAAAAAAAAACTGCATATTCATATAATTCAGGAAAGTATTACATTTTTCAAGATTTGTAAAATTTAAAATGATTCAGCTTTGTTAGAATTGAGACTCAAAATTAGCCAGTTTAGGACGAGTCTGTCTCACCTAATTAGACGGCTAATGCATTTTGATCCCGAAATTCCCTTTCGGTACTTAAGTACCATTGATCGTTCAATTGATCATTATCCATCATCATCTTCACCAAAAAATTCTGTCTCACCAAATTTCAATTTATATATCAGCAGGAATTATTAGACACAAAAGCTGCAGGGTCCCCTTTCTTTTGAACTAATGGACTTATAAATTGGTGGACTACTGAACTCTAAACCCTTCAACCGAGTTACACCAAAACCTCTTTAAATACATAATCTATAAAATAATAAACTCGTTAACCTGTTAGGCTCTGTTCTCTTCGTTTGAAAAAGTCTGAACTGATCTAAACTGAACTGAATGGATCTGAACTGAACTGAACTGAACTGAATTTATTTATAGTACAAAATACTATTAGCCAAATCTGAACTGATCTTAATGCATCTGAACTGAATTTAAAATAATTAATTTTCATATGAATATATGAAAAGAACATAGCCTAATATGTATCTGTATTCATTCTTTTCCTCATTTATAGTGCCGAACCCTAAAAAACTAAAAGGTTGTGGTATGTCACATGCAACAAAACACAATAGGGGCTAGAGGAGGGTGGATGGCTGGCCGTTCGTTCAGTCTCCCCAAAATTTTGGATTTTATTACGGGTAAAATTAACGATTTTTCAAGTTTTATACCTCACATCTTAAAAAAATTAAGCATATATAATTCCTTCCCCCCGCCAATGCCAATTCATGGGTCCGCCCTAACACCATTGCTTTTGTTTATCGAAGATATAAAGGGCGACAACACTAGCTTTTATAATACAACTAGACAAGTAAACGAATGGATCGAGAACGAGAAGACATTGTCTTACGAAAAGTACTTAATTCAAACTGTGCAATTCGACGTGGTGGATATGACAAAATTATTATGAATATGAGAAAATTGATCATCTGTAGATCATGACTACTCCAATTAGCCGGTCGACTCTCGTCACATTCTTCAATGATTTTGTACAAATATATGTACTAATTTCAAAATTGAAATATATGTCCCAATTTCAAAATTTATGTTTTCACGTATTACATTTATTTTCTATTAGCTTTGTAATAGATTGTATTTACATTGCATATGTGATTTTTGGAACAAATAACCTCATTTTCGAGCTCTAACGAGACGAACAATCAGGAGTAAAAATGATTCGATATTTTCAGGCAGCTTGCGAGCACCCTAGAAACTTAACAAGTACAAACTCGATCATGTGAAGCTCCTCAAATACAAATAGACCAGAATTTCTAATGATCATAAATCCTTTAAGTTAAAGCTCCACTCAACTTAATTCCTTACCATCCTAACAGGAGCTCAGCTTAGCTGTACGGTTAGACTTTCCTGAATTCGAAATTCATCTGAACCAATCTGAATTCATACTGACCTGAAATATTTTAATCAACCATACTTTGATCTGAATCCGATCTGAAATTCATCTGATCCAAATTAGTGTTGATCCGAACTCATCCAATCCAAATTTAACCGAGTTAGATTTGTAAGACATATATAACTAATTTCATATATTTATAATAAATACTTTATCTATGACTTATTTATGATTAATATTTTTGGAAGTTCTTAATTATAAATTATAAAAAAAATTATAACAATAATTGAGCATTCAAATATGCCATCAACACTGAATTCGAATTGATCTAAATTGATACGAACCGAAGGACCTGGTCCGATAAAACAGTGGAGAAGCTTCGCCATTAATTATAGAGCTCCAAATTGTAGCAGAGTAGAGTTTTGCCCATTGGGGTGGAGCTTCTGCTCCACCTGACCACCTCGATGGCGGAGCAGCTGCTCAACTTTTAATGGTGGAGCTCATAAGCTCTAGCAGTAATGGAGTAGATGCTCCACCTATATATTATTGGTGGAGCAGAGCTCTGCCATTGGTTGAGCACTACCCTGTCCTCCACCTAGATTAATGGTAGATTTTTTTATTTTATTTTTATTTTTATTTATTTTTTGGTTTTTTCCTTTAATGCCATATGCTTGTTTGGTTTGTAAATTTTGGTTTTGATTTGTCAACATAAAAATTGAATTTTGGACTAAAATTTAAGTATAAGTCTAAGTAGGTTGTTTTTGTAATTAGATACATTAAATGTTCTTAAAGAAAATAGACCCTTAAAAGAGTACTAAACTATGATTCTAGTCTAGTGATAAATTAGGGAGTTCACTTTGGTTCTGACTTTTAGTTCTCATCCGTTTAGAATTTAAAAAAAAAAAAAAAAAAAGGATGACTATATTGCAAGGATTAAAATGTAATTGCCAAAATTATAATAACTTATTTAAAAAATACAGTTATAAGAACCCTAATTCATTTTGTTGACTTTTTTGACGTTCGGTTTGACCTCAAATTAATCATAACTTATTGTGAAAAAAATAATCTTTAAAATTATATTATGAAAGTACACTTCTTATATTTTTATAATATAAGTTTTAAAATTATTTTTTTCACAATAAATTATGATTAATTTGAGGTTAAACCAGACATAAAAAAGGTCAACAAAATGAAAGTAGTTCTTCAAAATTACCGAGTAAGTAGTTATTATTATATATATTAGGGGTATCAAATATAATAAATTCCTAGAATAATCAAAACAGGACCGGTATCGGACCAAATTTATGGGTCTGGTCCCGGTCCTTTCTGTCTCGGCTAATCCTTGAGTGAGGAGATCCGAATTTGGATCCCAAATGGCCCCCGGTTCTGATTTGTCACTCACAATAACATCGCAATCAGGGTGAAGAATGAGAGTTGAGTCCACATCAGTCATCACATCTTCACATGGGTGTGCCAGGTTCATGGCTGAAATTGGTTCCTCTGATCAAACTTCAATTCGATCTTCTTAACTTCGATCCTTCAATATATGCTGCTAGCTGCTGCTGTTTCATGGCATGTATTCATTCTTACCTGCCCCAATGGCTGATATACAATCATGCAGTCATGCATTGTTCAATACTCACTCACTATCCTATCACTTACTGGTTCTGCTTCTAATTAAATAGGAGTACCGAGTAATCTGCGTTTGGCAGTTGGAGTTGAGTGGTCTCCCTTCATTTTGGCTAATACTCCATCCCTCTTATTATTAAACTTTTTAGGTTTATTCTGTTGATTTTTCTTTGTTCTCATTTAACTATCGATTAGTCCTAAACGCTACCAAAATATTATTAATAAACTATATTATGAAATTCCTAAAGTTTCTTCCAAATTCTATCCAGATAGATATATCTAACTTATAATCGACTTAAAATTAATTTTGTTTTTTAAATCTTGGTCCATTATAACAAGGCCCAACCAAATCTGGGTCAAACAAAAGTGAAGATTAAAAAAAAAAGCTTTGTGGGTTAAGTAACACCCCGCCACTAATCTTTCGAAGGTCCGACCCTTTGGGCTGACACGCTTAACTCTGAAGTTTTTCTGAATGAATTTTCGAAAAAAAGTTGCACCTTGTTGACATGAGTTGCGTTCTCAACCCTTTTAAACCTCTGAATTTCTTGAGCGTTACATGCGTAGTTCAATTTGATCTGGTCCATATGAATAATGATCTGTCGGAATAACTGAACAATTTAGTGGGTCGGATTGGATAGATTCGAGACCGATCAAATTTTAATTAGTCTATGGAATGGAACCAAGTGCCAGACATCATAAGGTGATGATGATTCTGGTTTTAACACCCCCTCTCCCCTTTTTTTCCTAATAAGGCTACACATTTTTGCTCGACAATGTTCTAAAGTTACGATTTTGTTACACAAGTTTTTGGAGAGTGGTTGATGCCGATGGGATCGTACAAATTTCTTTAGTTTTCTAGTCTATTTTTCACTGTGCATCAAGAGAATCAGCCGAACAGTACAATAAATACTCCTTCAAGTGTTGTTTGCAGAAATTTTGTGATTAACATACATCAAAAGTTTAGGCTTTTCGTATTTCGTTTCAATTGTGTGCGTGAACTTGGTATTAGAGTAGAATAGTTGGCGTTTCAAATTTCAATTGTGTGCGTGAACTTAGTATTAGAGTAGAATAGTTGGCGACGGTATTAGCATTTGTAAGGGAAATAATACAGGGTGTGATTATCGTGAGAGACATTTTCCATGTGTGATTATCGTGAGAGACATTTTCCATGTGTGATTATCGTGAGAGACATTTTCCATGATGAGTACGCTCGCTTGGCAGGTCAAGACTTTTAAATACAAGTATACCAACCTTATGCCTCCGTGCTTTTGTCAGGTGCGAACCCCCGACCTCTCCTGTGCTACTCCAGACCCATTACCACTCACCAACCCTTATACTATACTGTAACTCCTAATCTGTGTACAAATCTAATTCGAACTATGTGACTGACTTTACCATACTTAACCTGTCAAACTAAGACACCCGCTTAGTGTATGACCATCCTGCACAAAACTCACCCACACATCTAAAACAAGTGCAGAACCACTTACCTGTAGTTGACTTTAAACTATCATTAAGCCAAGAACAAGTTTATTCTATTTTCAATATAGTCAAGAGTATCTAATGGACAAAACAACTGTATTAGGCTGGTACATACCTCCAGTAGTAAACAAATGCTTTCGTAACTCCAGGCTACAGCATGACATACTCCATCAAATCTATCAAATGTATGCATATATTAGGGGAAATTACCAGCCGGCTGGAATTTCATTCAATTAGAGGCTAATTGATTTTTGGTTTTTCTATTTATTTTTGTCTCATACAGAGACAAGGTAACCAAGGTTGCCAATAAACATCGTCTAACAAATCTCCATGCTGGACACATTACATTCTTCAGCTGTGTCAGAAGACTCGGAAAACATTCTAGGTAGAAAGTTTTTGTTTTTAGAATTCAATCTGTCCACATATGGTCTTTATGAGATGAACCACGAGACCTCTTTAACATATTCTAATCCAAAGGGTAGAGATGGCATGAGAAGAAGTGGATGGCTCTAGGAATAATTAACTCAGTGTGTTAGGCTTAATGCCAACTCCTATTCTTCCACCCTTCCCAGAACCCTGTCCCTATATGGAGTATATTTAGTAACCATGTATTATTCACAAATCTGACTAAACCAAGACCGTCGTCTACTTACAGAAAGTTGAACCTAATAGAGATGATGATGTGCTTTAAACATATAATAAAAGATAAAAAGTTCTGTCTTGGGAGAAGATGAACAACTTCTCCTAACAAGTGGTTTATCTAGAGCAGAAAACAAGAAAAAAGAAACGAAATGCTAATCGCAAACACTTATTTAAATTATAAGCAGACAACTTTTTTAGCACATCATGGAACTAAATCTCTACAGCAGATGAAATTGTAGCAATACGCACCACTGTCAGACTATTGAATCACAAAAGGTTACACAAAAACAATGTATGCATATCAATATATACGGTGAATTGCTTATGAGTTATGACTTGTGGTCGAGTCTCAGAACAATATCACTGACTTCACCATAATTTACACTTCAAACTAACTGCATCTTCTCAGAGTACCACCATACTGTGTAAATCTGACACACAAATCTAAAACAAGTTTCTAAAACCACTTGCTTAATTATAGTTGTAATCTAAGATAATCCAGTTTGAACAATTATGGAGCCAAGAACATCTTTGTACTGAGAAAAGTCAAGAATACTTGTAAACAATTGTATTGAACTTGCACATCTATAATACTTGTAAACAAAGCATGATGGCATTGAAAGTGAACAACAGGCATACATACCTCCAACATGACATACTGTACAACAGACTATATACCCTCTATGGCCGTGGAACAATGTCTGAACCTATCATCAGTTAAGCACCGGCTGCTACATATTTGTAAATTGTAATCATAACACAGATATAACACCAGAATTATAAGAACTCTGCCAAACTTCAATCCCCTCCACATCTTCCCTAGTCACAAAAAGCCTATCACCACCACCCACGATTTTATTAATAACACCTCTTTCCGAATGCTCTACCTTATCAACATAATTCCTCCTATACGACTCCTCATCCACAATCTCCTCATCTCCACACTTCGACCACACCTCCAACTCACCTTCTCTCCCAACAAACACTTGCTTACGATAACAATGTATTACAAAACTCCCACCCGCATTCCCTTCCACATTCCTCATACTCGGATTCCTCTCCTTCAAATAAACCCACGGATCCTCACTTAACTTCCTCATATCCGCCAAAGCCAAATCTCCAGACTTGGAACAAATCTTAAACAACGACAAGCCATCAAAATCAACATCCATATCCGCAAACGAATCCCCAAACCTACTACTCCTACCCGTACCCGGATCATTCATTTCCCAAACCACGTCCCCCGTTCTCACGTCCCACAATCGTATATACCCCGAATACCCAAACGCTCCCGACGTCACCGAACTCCCTACCAAAATCCCCATATCCTCAACATACTTCAACTTCGTCGGAACCATATTCTTAGCTGAACTCCCCGAAAACCTCCCAATCTCATTCGAAATCGTCATCGTAGACTTATCTATCACCAACACACAATTCTCACCGTGCTGGCAATCAAAAGCCGAATAAACAAAACTATCCGAGTCGGCTATCGAATGCACCCGGGCCTTATGTATCCTCACATCGGTCGGATCAACCCATTCGGCCGACCCGACACGGCGCCCACTCGCCAAATTATAAAAATGGAGCCCCGCCCCGTACAACGACCCGACAGCAGCCACGTCAGGACCAATTTTCTTAAGAGAAGTGATGAAATCGAAGTGCGTCCGTACAGTTGCAGAGTGGCTGAGATTCCAATCGTAGACCGATATCTGACCAGCGTGAGCAGCACACAGCGAACCGTCGGATTCAATAGCGTCGAAATCGGAGACGACGCCGACTGAAGGGGGTTTAACGGTGGTGACTAAATTGGCGTCGATTCCGGTGAGGCGACAAGGAGCGAGAGCTGAGCGGAGGTGTGTGTCGATGCCGAAGTAGGTGGCTTCGTCGATGAGCTCGGAGTTGGAGAAGCGTTTGGCGGTGGAAGGGAGGCGGGCGGAGCGGAGGAGAGAGAGTAGGATGGAGAAGATTTCAGGATCGCGGTCGATGAAGATTGGGTCGGGGAAGGGCGAGTGGAGAGGGTGGAGAGGAGGGAGTCGGGGCCGCCGGAACGGAGGGTGGATACGGTGGTTTCGAAGAGTTTGCCGCCGACGTTGAGCTTGATCCGGTCGTTGCCGGAGATGGGGTTTTGGTCTGCCATTGATTGATGGTGGTTTTGGAGGAGGGAGAGCTGGGAGTTTGTTATGTAATGTAATGACAAAGCTGCCCTTAGATGGACAAATAAAACCAACGTGTCGATAATACCAGAGCAGCTACAATCTCCCCAATCTGCCCTTTGTCTAATTTTATACCCAGACTAGAATGGCATATTTGTATGGGTTATATTCTTTGCAATGGAACCAAAAAAAATATAATATAATTAAAATCATAATTAATATAATAATAGACAAAAGCCACAAAACTATTAATAGACAAAAGTCACAAAACTAACACTCACACGCTTCCCGGGAGGAGCTAGGAGTGGGCATCGTGGGGTGTTCGCATCCCCTAGAATTTGAAAAAGAATTTTTTTTTAGGCAATATTTTCGATCTTTTAGAATTTGGCCCTCCAAACCTCTGAACCAGCCCTATATATGTAATTTCGTCTCTCCCCCAAACTTCAAATCTTGGATCCACCCCTGCACCCTTTGCTAAACATAGCAAGAAGAGATGCACAACATCTAACCACCTGTGGGTTGTATTAAACTCAATGTTGACGGCTCCTTATTCCCCAAAAACGTATCAGTCGGATGTGGAGGTGTTATCCGAGATGAAAATGTCGAGTGGATATGTGGGTTTACCCGGCGAATCCCTTTCGCCCCAATAGACGAAGTGGAGCTCACATCGCTCTGGGATGGACTCCGGCTAACTTAGATGGAGCCGTCAATATTGAGTTTAACCCAGCCCACATGTGTTTTTTTCCAGGTTAGATGTTGTGCATCTCGTCAAAATTAACACTCACACCCTATGGAACCTTCTGGAAGACTGGCTCTTATTTGGTATGGGGTTGTGTCCAATTTGCCGGTCCGGCCAACTCTCTTATAAGGTCAGAATTACTATGTGTCATTTGGCTCGTAGGCAGGTTTCTCTCTTACGAAAGGTTATTTTGGGTCGACAAGCGCGGCCCTGACCCTCATCTACCCTATATGGTCCCGTACAAGGAACTTCGCCTTGTCTGAGCCATTTAGTTATGCAGCCCTTTTATAAGAGCCTTGGGTATGATCTGTTTCTAGACGTTATTGGAGGCTCACCCATCCAATTGTAAAGTTCGGGTGACTTAGTCGTGCATAAGCTTACTTCGGTCGGGCTTAACTACTCAATGGGCTTGCTCAATTTATCATTTTAGTGGACGTTTTGGTCGGTCCATGGTGACAAGTATCAAACCTTGTCACTTGATCGACACTTATGGTATTAGTCGGCCCAAATGATATTTATGAAGCACCAAACTAATAACCTTTTGGTTGGCCCATCACGATAGGTATCCGACCCTAGCACTCGATCGATCGGCCCATATATCCGTGATTCTTGGGTTTGACATATAATCACCATATTTGGCCCTTCAAATCAATTTCCATCTTGAAACTTCTAATATCTCTAGTAGGACTGAGCATATTGAGCTCGAACCGAAATTCGGACAGGTTCCAGGCCTGGTCCGGGCTAGACCCGGACATATTAGGTTCGGTCCCTAAGGCTCTAAAATGGTGACGCGAAAAGTCTAGTCCAAATTTGGATCGGTGCTCATCCCTAATCTCTGGTATCCTCCAAACCTCCACGACCTCCAAATCCACCTTTGTTCTTGTTCTAAGAGTAGTAACCATTACCTTTGGTATCCTCCATGGCCATAAGTGTAATCTCCAATGATCCCATCACTAGTCGCAAAAACGTAGTTCTTGTGTGGCACATTTGCTTGACTACTTGCTGTACCAGTTCAACTAGATGACTAAAGTTGGAGTGAACATAAATTAACTCCATGATCATGATTCTTGCACCTATAGACTTCCCGAACTATAGAGTTCTGATTAATTAAGGCTGCGTTGCAAATTTTGAGAATTACAATATTACATGAGTAATACATTATCAATTAATACATCATTCTATCATATATCGAACTATTATAATTTCACAACTATCATAAATTAATCATTACAAAGCTAGTAATAAACTAGATCGTATAACCCATGACCTCTAGAGTCATGGCACCTCAGTCTAACCAATTGAGCTAGACCTCATTAACGTTCGTATAACCTGATATGTTATAAAATCATTTCTACTAAAACTTTACGGAATCATCTTGAAGGACTAGTCGCCTTACACTTGGAACGAATTACATATTGAATTTATAAGAGCACTCTAGATATATGAGTCCTTAAATATACCAAATCCTGTATTAAGATAAAATAGAAAAATTATATTAAAAAATCTAGAATCTCATAAAATTATAAATTTATTGGGCCCAAAAAAATGAAATACTAAACTTGGATCTCCCTAATAAACTTCAATCGTTAGAAAAAACTGTCAAAATGAGTTAATTATACAGTAGTTGGATGGATGAAATATATCTAAAATTTGGCGCGCTACTACCCATATGAGATTTTGCGAAAGATACCGTATTTATTGAAGGTATACGATTAACGCGCACAACTATACATACGACTGTAGATGATGATTAGATAGATAGTCAGTCAGATACTCTCCGAATTCAACCCTCTCTCCTTCGCCTTCTTCACTATATCACTCCCTCATACTTCCCCTGAAACAATCAAACAAGCAGCAACAATGGCAAGATCAAGAACAACAAAGATTGCTCCGTTTCCGCTCGAAGTAGCACTCAGCACCCGCCAACGTTTCCCGAAATCCAAGCGCTCATCGTCTAAGCCTCAGCACCGTAACTTCGTCGAAGAAAACTGCTTAGTTGAATGCCTGCTCAAGCTTGCTCGTCGAACCACCAACAATGGCGTCAATGATGATAGCATGATTCCTTCATCTGCTTCCTCTGTGTTCGATGATGTCAACAACACACATCAACAACAACAACCACAATCTGGCGTATTGAACAAGTATCAAACAGTTGGTGTGCAGAAAAACAAACAACCCTACCTTGGAGCCACCAACCACTGTCATCAAGCTGGCGGGAAGTTGTCAACCACCACCGCTGAAGGATTTTGACTTAAATATGTGCCGCCAAGAGAGTGATCTCGTGATTAAGCTGTTGAATTGAAAAGGTTGGATTCTTATTATCTGTGTAAATTTCATAGCCCTAATTTGTTGTAATTTCCCTTCCTCCTTATTTTATTATTATTTTTTATTAGGTGAAAGGCAAGAGGCTGTTATATTATGTTTTAACTTTATTGGATTTATTGTTCTAAAAAAAAAAAAAAAAAAAAAAAAAAAAAAAAAAAAAAAACTTTATTGGATTTATTCAACAATTGTTTGATTTTATTATTCCCTTCTTTTTTTCCTTCTTTTTTTGGTTGTTGTTGAATATATTCTTATTCCCTGGCTGGGACTGCAATGCCAAATTTATTGTCTTCTTAACTATAAACAGTTCTGCTTCTTTACAATTTTATTTATTTATTTTTCTCTTTTGATCACTTCCTATCTATTGACCATAAGGACTTATTAAATGAATTTCATATTATCTTACCAAAAAAAATAAAAAAACAAATATAGATTATTAATGATTTGGAGTACTGGTTTATTTGTTGGTTATTTGTGATTGCAATGATAGAGACAGAGTGCATTATTATATGCCTTTCTTCCCACAGGGGCCGGATATATACTTTACTAAACCACTTAGTGTTGTTTCGCACATTTCTCAAACGTTCTAAAATTCCTTTATTTTTCTTTAAATATCTACTAAATGTCCATCAATGTGAATGATTGCAATGAAGGCTTGATAATTAAAACCAGAACTTAAAAGAGCATATGGATAGATCATAGATAGCTATTAGCTATAGATGTAGTGTCAAGCCCAAGTCAATGTTTCCTATTAGTATGGAGTATGAGCATAAAACCATGAAAATGAGAATCTTGGAAGAAACTTCATTTGCACCTACCAGGAAGGACAAGATTGTTGGTTGATCGCAGAAACAAAGTCGCCATTATTTATTGCTTTGGTAATTAGGTACTCTCCCTGTCTCTAACATGCGGGTGCACACACACACACAGAGTTTACATTTGAACTTGGAGGTAAGTTTTATATTAGCAGTGAGAAGTGTCCTTGATTTGATTCCTGTAAGTTTAGAATTACCCTGTTTGGTTAATCTGTTTCTTGAACACGCTAACGGTTTAACAACTACTTTGCGCAGAGAGTTGAGGTTGTTATGTTACTGTAACAATGGCAGGAGCAAGCTTTGTTCGAATTTCATGTACGAGAACTGACTTTTTTTGGTTTGAACTCTTGTTTTCTTTGAGAAAAATACAACTTTCTTCTGATAGTTGGTATTCTGTGTTCTTAATAATTTTCCATTTTTGGTTTATTATAGCGCTGATATGGGCGGATATATTGGTGTCCTATGCATTTTTCGTGATGCAAAATTATTTGACGGATGTTTGGGGCTTGAGCTTCACTCATTCTGCTGGGATTCTGAATATCTGGAATGCAATTTGTTTGATCTTGCCTGGTTTCTGTCTTTACCTTGTCGATGAGTTCTTGGGCCATTTTCGTATGCTGGTGGTTGCTAGTATTTCTTACAGTGTGGTGAGTTTACTAGTCATTGATAAGTAAATTGCTTAATGAGGATATGCAACTTTAGTACATTTATTAGCTCAAAATGTATATTGTTTTATCAGGTATTTTGGACAACTAGATAGTAGATAAGATAGTTCTTGGTTTACTTTGTTTGAGCTTCTGGGCTTTGATGTTCATATCACCATTAAGTTTGTTATTTAACTTTTTCTGATTTTTGGAAACCGGCATAAAGTCAAGTTTTACTTTCTTTTTTAATGCATTTCCGAACCTAATGAGTCTATTTGTTTGGTCAGTCAGTTAAAGGAATACTATATACTCGGTACTTCTTTTAGGCTGTAGACCCAACTCCACAGAGTATTGAACTTAAAAACAAGAACCATTTCTTTGAGCACAGGAATAGAAAGAAATGGATACTTGCAGATGTGGTCAACTGTTTCATGGTCTTGTTGTTCAAAGCTGAAGGAGTTTAATTCCTAATGAAACTCAAAATTTGTATTTCTATTTGGATTCCAATTCTGTAGCATCTAACTTTTTGTAGGGCATTGGGTTCATAACTATGTCAGTACCACCAGTTCTTGCCAATTCCACCGGCTCATGTAAAGGCTACGAGTCGGAATGTATTGGGCACACAC
Source organism: Plantago ovata (assembly GCA_028274465.1). Lineage (NCBI taxonomy): Eukaryota > Viridiplantae > Streptophyta > Magnoliopsida > Lamiales > Plantaginaceae > Plantago > Plantago ovata. The sequence continues at coordinate 38,840,436 of CM051455.1, read as the reverse complement.
ACAGAGTTCTTTTCTACACTGGCATGGCACTTATTACTGTCGGAATATCTGGGAACAAAGTTTCTCTACGCCCTTTCCTTGCTGAGCAGAACGATAATCCTGATGGGCAGATTTCAGGAATGCCATCCCAGTTACTTGGTTATTTTTGTGTAGCTATTGTTGGATTAGCAGGGGCTATTGCACTTCCATACATAAAACCGTGGACTCTTCGCTTCGGAATACCTGCCATCTGCACAACTGTAGGGACATTTCTTTTTCTCAGTGGGTGGTCTACGTATAAAAAGAATCCTCCTCCTCCCGAGGGTAGTCCCATAACTAATGTGTTCAGAGTGTTTGTGGTCTTCTCCACCAAAATGTTCAAACGATTTGATCTTGATGCTAAAGTTTATAAGAAAAGCGACCAGGAAACAGAATCATTTGGCCATACTCGTTTCCTCAGGTATGTGCTTGTCTATTTTCCATCTGCGCTGAACATTGATTTAAGTTCTGCTACTTCATGAAATATGAAACTATGTTAGAATACAATCCTTGTTCATACTTATCTAGCATTAATGCAGAAGCATTGCATGAAAAACACCAATCTTTATTACTGACCGTTTAATTTAGGTGCCTGGAGAAGGCAGCAATGTGCGACCCGAAAGATGATGTAAATAGTAAATGGAGAGTTTGCTCGGTTGGAGAAGTCGAAGAAGCAAAGATTGCTGTTCGCATGATTCCAATGTGGATGACCTTCATAATTTGCGGAATTGTATCATCTATCGGGAACACTTACTTTGTTGAACAAGCAAATCATATGAATCGCAAAATTGGCAACTGGAAAGTTCCTCTTCAGATGCTTCTGTTACTTTCTGAAGGTTCAAGGACTATCTTTGGATGTTTTGCAGATAGCTTATTATATAAGAGAAGTGGAACCGCTCGTGTCCCAGCTGCCCTCGACCCTGCAGGCGGACCTCAAACTGAGGATAAAGTACCTCATGAGGGCAAAAGACCAGCTTACGGCATTGGGATTGCTATGATATTCTCGATATTGTGCTGTATAACAGCTGCCAGAGTGGAGAAAAGGAGACTATATGTGATTAGACATCACGGTTTATTGGACAAGCCGGATGATGATATACCCATGAGGGTATACTGGTTACTTTTCCAGTTTGTTTTACTCGCTGGGCTTAATGCGTTCATGCAAAAGAGCGTTGTTGCTTTTTATGCATACCAGTCTCCCGATTCGATGAAAAAGTACCTCGATCACTTCACCAGGGGAGTGTCAGGTATTGGATTCATGTTCAGCGTGCTTACAGTTCACCTTGTAGGCCAAATCAGTGAAGATGGAGGGAGGCAAAATTGGTTTCAGTTTACATTGAACAAGAGTCGTTTGGATAGGTATTATTGGGTGCTGGCAGCTCTAAGTTCAGTGAACTTAGTAGTATTCATCGTGGTGGCATCTGTGTACAGATATAAAAATTGTGAAGCGAAAGATGAAGTAGTAGATGATCTTGAAGCATATGAAGGTCCAAATGAAGGCGCCCCAGAAGAAAACAACGACGAACAGAATGGCTGATAACACAGCTGGTCTTCTCTGACTAATTCCTGTCATGGTAACACAGGAAACACCCCCTCCAGATTGTTTTGTATTAAATGTTTTGATTTCATGCAGCTTTCTTCGATTCTATCATTGTAGGATAAAAAAAACCATTGATAGTGATAAAAATGTAACTTGTGTGTGGAATAAGGCAGCACAGTAGTTTGAAAGAGAGTGATTGATGAAAATATATTGTAACACTCTGATATTTTTCTATGTGAATTGTAATATATTCTTCGTATGAAAAGAAAATGTTATAAAATTTGTTATGGTATATGCATGATCAAAAAATGAGACAAAGACTTAGCTGTATCTTCAATTCTTTATATTGTAAGGGTCACATAAGTATGAAGTTTACTTGTGTCATACTTACTGAGTACTGATGTACCATGATTCACCTGGGCTGGGTTTTTTATGCATGTTTTCCTTTACATTTTATATCTGCTATTTATTATTATTTCAATCATTTTCAGTTTTGTTTGGTGACAGCTTTTAGCATTACATTGCATGAGTGACTGCAGGAAAGGATTATGAAAATACAAGTCTTGCTTATAATATGAAATGGGAGCTGGAAGTATGAACACACCATTAATTATATAATTAAACTATTAAGCAACTTGGATGGATGGTACAAAATATTACTATCATATTGTACCCTACCAAGACCAACATGAGTTGACTTGTAACAACCCTCCTCTGTATGACTGTATCTACTGTCTACATATACCGAAATAGACTGCACAGGGATGAAACATCTACATGTTAAAGGGTAGGCCAATTCCAATCAGAGGTATCCCCATCCAAACATCTAAGCTACAAGTAAATTGCCTTGGTTTGAACTTTGGAGGTAAGTTGTTAGTTGCCAGGCGTAAGCGAGTTTCTTGGTTTTCACTATTCACGTTTTGATATAAAAGTCAATGTTTAATTCAAGTCAGATCGGTATTAATAGGCTTGAAATGATTATTAATGTGTTTTTTTTGGCTAACTTCAGGAAGCTCTTTTTCCTTGCAGATGGTTGAGGCTGATTCTACTTCTCCAGCAATGGCACAGGGAAGCTTTTTCCGAATTTCATGTAAAGAACTGCCCTTTCAATTTGAGCCCTTCGTCCATTAACAAAAAGCTAGAAGTATGTTCTATTTACTTATTCATCTTCAATTTTGTACTTATTGCAGCTCTAATATGTGCTAACATATTGGTGGTGTATGCGTTCTTCGTAATGCAAACTTACTTGACTGATGTTTGGGGATTGAGTTTTACTCATTCCGCTGGGATTCTGAACATTTGGTCAGGAATGTGTTTGATCTTGCCTGGTTTCTTCCTCTGGGCCGTTGACGCATTTCTGGGCCATTTTGGGATGCTAGTGCTATCCAGTACATCTTACAGTTTGGTGAGTTACCAAAATTCTCATGACTGAAATGTGGGATATGGACTTTTAAATCATTTATTAGCTCCATTGATTTACGGTTTGTCATCTCTTGCAGGGCATAGTCTTTGTATTTATGTCAACGCCACCTATCACTGGCACATGTAAACAGTTTGAAAAGGAATGTATTGGACACACTCAGAGAGTTCTGTTCTATCTTGGAATGGCATTGGTAGCTGTTGGAATGTCTGGTTACAAAGCCTCTCTACAACCCTTCTTCGAATTGCAGTTTGACGGGAAACCTGCCACTAAATATTCTGCAATAACCATCTGGCAAGCACTAGGTTTTCTTGTTATGGTTATTGCTGCAGTAACAGGTGCTATAGCACTACCTTACATAAGACCGTGGTCCATACGCTTTGGAATACCAGCAATTTTCACTGTTATAGGGATGTTTCTCTTTCTCACTGGGTTCTGCTGCAAATACAAGACGATTTCTCATAAAGGGAGTCCGATAACTAAGGTGTTCAGAGTGTTTGTGGTCTTCTCTACCAAGATGTTTAAATCATTTGAGCTCAATAGTTTGCAATATAAGCAAGATCAAGATCCAAAAAAGTATCGGCAACCTACAAGTTCCCGCTGTCTCAGGTCTGTAGTTGCCCGACTCCTATGTGCTTTACATATTGAATTGAATATCGATACTCAAAATCAGACTGGCTGGAGATCTCAATCATGACACAGACCTTCTTTTAAACAGTACAAGTACTAGATTAATATAATTTGTTTTGCTCTTACATATCGATCCTCGAAAAAAGTTAAAGATACTAAAAACTGGCTCAAATTCCATTCTTTCATTCAGGGGTCTGCAAAAGGCGGCAATGTACAGGGAAGGCGATGATGACAGCGAGCAGAGAGCTTGCACAATGGCAGAAGTGGAGGAAGCGAAGATTGCAGTTCGTATGATCCCAATGTGGATGACTTTTATAATCTGTGGGATTGTATCATCTATTGGGAATACTTACTTTGTTGAACAAGCAAACAACTTGGATCGCAGAATTGGCGAATGGAATGTTCCTCTTCAGATCCTTCTCTTGCTTTCTGATGGTTTTATGCAATTCTTTAACTCTTTTGAGACTGGCTTATTATATAAAATAAAGGCAAAGCGTGCCAATGGTACTGGTGAAAATCAAGTAGGTACTGGTGAAGATCGATTAGAACCTCATGGGGGCAAACGACCAGCTTACGGCATTGGGATTGCTATGATATTCTCGATATTGTGCTGTATAACAGCTGCCAAAATTGAAGAAAAGAGACTTAACGTTATTAGACGCCATGGTTTATTGGACAGACCTGATGACGATATACCCATGAGCGTATACTGGCTGCTTTTCCAGTTTTTCTTGCTTGCAGGGTTTAATTCTTTCATGCAAAAAAGTGTGGTTGCATATTACGCATGTGAGGCTCCTGATTCGATGAAAGATTACCTTGATCACTTCACTAGAGGAGTATCTGGCCTTGGATTCATGTTCAATGTGCTTACAGTTTATGTCGTGGGTCAAGTTAGTGAAACTGGAGGAGGACGAAATTGGTTTCAGTTTACCTTGAATAGAAGTCGTCTGGATAGGTACTATTGGGTGTTAGCTTCTCTAAGTTCAGGGAATTTAGTTGCATTCATCGTGGTGGCATCTCTGTACAGATATAGAAACGTTCCAGTGGCGTGTGAAGTGAATACTGATAATGGAGCATTTGAAGCTCCAAGAGAAGAGGAGAACCCATACGAGGAGAACTAAGAACAGAATGGCAAATCTTGCTGTTGAGAGAGCCACCAACAGTCTTTTGTGAGTCGTTTGGCATTCAAGAGTTGGTATTGGTAACACATCATACACACCCCCTTTAGATTGTGATTTGTCTGTAAATGTTTCGATTTGATTCAAGATTGTTTGTAGAGTCTGATGTTGTTGGATAAAGGAGCCATTGAAAATTTGATGAAAGGAAAGTGGAATATTGTTTTTGTGTGAAATTGCATTGTCTTCTTTTCACAGAGAAAGGAAATGTTTCTGTTTTGTGAGAAGTTCATAGTATTTTAGAAGATCCTGGCATTCGCAAATAAAGATTGATTAAGTTCACGTCTTTTGATTAAGATTTCTCAAATAAGTTGGCAATTTAATTTATAATAACAATGTAATTATTGAATTTGTAGCTTCTAATTCGTTGACGCATTATGTGTTAGTTAGCGACAATAGTTGGTTTCACATTTCTTGCAAATATTTATAATTGTCTATAGTCATTGTGGGTGTGTCATGTGGTGATGCCATGTGAATGGATTGCAATTGCATCAGAATTACAAAAGAAAGTATGAAAAACACAAGAATTGTTTAAAATACAATGCCAGATAGGATAATGTCTTTTTCATGAAAACTTTTTGACTATTACACTGTTTTTCTGGATTATTCCCATGACCCAGGTGCCCCTCACCCAGCAGGTGGACCTCAAACTGTGGATAAAGTATCTCATGGGGGCAAAAGACTAGCTTACGGCATTGGGATTGCTATGATATTCTCGATATTGTGCTGTATAATTAACAGCTGCCAGAGTTGAGAAAAGGAGACTTGATGTGATTAGACATCACGGTTTATTGGACAAGCCGGATGATGATATCATGAGGGTATACTGGTTACTTCTCCAGTTTTTTTTTTACTCGCTGGGCTTAACATGTTCGTGCAAAAGAGCGTTGTTGCTTTTTATGCATACCAGTCTCCGGATTCGATGAAAAAGTACCTCAATCACTTCACCAGGGGAGTGTCAGGTATTGGATTCATGTTCAGCGTGCTTACAGTTCACGTTGTAGGACAAATCAGTGAAGATGGAGGGAGGCGAAATTGGTTTCAGTTTACATTGCACAAGAGTCGTTTGGATAGGTATTATTGGCCGGGTGCTCGCGGCTCTAAGTTCAGTGAACTTAGTTGTATTCATTGTGGTGGCATCTCTGTACAGATATAAGAATTGTGAAGTGAGAGATCCAGTAGAAGATGATGTTGGAACATTTGAAAATCCAACAGAAGGCCCCAGAAGAAAACAAAGGCGAATAGAATGGCTGATTTTGCTGTTAACACAGATAGTCTTCTCTGACTCATTCCATTCTTGTCATGGTAACACGGGAATAACCCCCTCCAGATTGATTTGTATTTAAATGTTTTGATTTCATGCAGCTTTCTTCGATTCTTTCATTGTAGTAACTTGTGTGTGGAATAAGGGAGCACCGGAGTTTGAAAGAGAGTGATTGATGAAAATATATTATAACACTCTGATATTTTTCTGTGTGAACTGCAATATCTTCTTTGTATGAAAAGGACATGTTATTAAATTTGGTAGAATTTAAAGGTTTAGAAACGTCCTGGTATATGCATGATCAAAAAATTAGACCAAGATTTAGCCTCTGTTCTATAGTATTGCATATAGGCCCTATACAAAGACTTTGCTGTATCTTCAGTTTACTTGTGTCATACTTACTGAGTAGTGAGTACTGATGTGCCATGATTCACCTGGGCTTGGTTTCTTATGCATGTTTTCCTTACATTTTATATCTGATATTTATTGTTCCAATCATATTCCGTTTTGTTTGGTGACAGCTTCTAGCATTACATTGCATGTGAGTGACTGCAGGAAACAAAATGGAAGCTGGGAGTATGAACACAACATTAATTGTAATGTAGACATGCCCTCATAATTGTAATTAACTATTAAGCAAGTTGGATGGATGGTACAGAATATTATTATCATATTGTACCTATGAAGACCAAGAGGAGTTGACTTGTAACAACCTTCCTCTGTATGTATCTACATATACAGAAATTGACTGCACAGGGATGAGACATCTACATGTTCAAGGGTAGGCCAACATCAATCAGAGGTATCTCCATCCAAACACCTACAAGCTACAAGTACATTGCTTTGGTTTGAACTTGGAGGTAAGTTGTTAGTTGCCTGTAGGCGAGTTTCTTGGTTTTCACTATTCACATTTTGATATAAAAGTCCATGTTTAATTCAAGTCAGATTGCTGTTAATAGGCTTGAAATGATTATTAATGTGTTTTCTTTGGCCAACTTTAGCGAGCCCTTTTTCTTTGCAGAGGGTTGAAGCTGATTCTATTTCTCCAGCAAAATGATGCAGGGAAGCTTTTTCCGAATTTCATGTAAAGAATTGCCCTTTTTGTTTGCGCCCTTTGTTTATTAACAAAAAGCTAGAAACAGTTTCTATTTACTTATTCATCTTCACTTTTGTACTTATTGCAGCTCTAATGTGTGCTAACATATTGGTGGAGTATGCGTTCTTCGTAATGCAAAATTACTTGACTGATGTTTGGGGATTGAGTTTCACCCATTCTGCCGGGATTCTGAACATTTGGTCAGGAATTTGGTTGGTCTTGCCTGGTTTCTTCCTCTGGGCCGTTGACGCATTTCTGAGCCATTTTGGGATGCTAGTGCTGTCCAGTATATCTTACAGTTTGGTGAGTTACCAAATTCTTCATGACTGAAATGTGGATATGGACTTTTACTTCAATTATTAGCTCCATTTATTTACGGTTTGTCATCTCTTGCAGGGCATAGTCTTCGTATTTATGTCAACTCCACCTATCCTTGCAAATAGCACTGGCACATGTAAACAATATGAAAAGGAATGCATTGGCCACACGCAGAGAGTTCTGTTCTATCTTGGCATGGCATTGATAGCTGTTGGAATGTCTGGTTACAAAGCCTCTCTAAAACCCTTCTTGAAGAAACAGTCTGGAACGGAAACTGTCAATAGATTTGGTCTCTGGCAAGTACTAGGTTTAATTGCTGTGGTTATTACTACAGTATCAGGAGCTATAGCACTACCTTACATACGGCCGTGGTCCATACGCTTTGGAATACCAGCATTTTTCACAGTTTTAGGGATGTTTCTCTTTCTCACTGGGTTCTGCTGGGAATACGAGATGGTTCCTAGGCCTGTTGAAGGGAGTCCGATAACTAAGGTGTTCAGAGTGTTTGTTGTCTTCTTTACCAAGATGTTTAAATCATTTGAGCTCAATGATCGTCACTATAAGCAAGATTCAGATAATAAACGGAGGTTTACACGTACTCGCTGTCTCAGGTTTGTTGTTGTCTAACTCCTATGCGCTTTAGATATTAAATTGATATTGATGACTGGAGAATCAAGACACAGAACACTTTTTAACACTTGTCACATTATATAATTTGCTGTTATATATTCATCCTCGAGAAAAGAAACTAAAACTAAAAACTGGATCGAATTCCATTATGCGATTCAGGGGGCTGGAAAAGGCAGCAATGTACAGGACAGGCGATGATGTTGACAACAAGTGGAGGGTTTGCACAGTAGCAGAAGTGGAAGAAGCGAAGATTTCTGTTCGTATGATCCCAATGTGGATGACTTTTATAATCTGTGGGATTGTATCATCTATTGGGAATACTTACTTTGTCGAACAAGCAAAGAGTTTGGATCGCAGAATTGGCAAATGGAATGTTCCTCTTCAGATCTTTCTTTTGCTTACCGATGGTTTTTTGAAATCCTTTAACCATATTGCAGATGCCTTCTTATACGAAAAGGTAAAGCGTCCAGATGGCGGTGAAGATAAAGTACCTTATAAAGGCAGAAAACCAGCTTGCGGCATTGCTATTGCTATGGTATTCTCGATATTATGCTGTATAACAGCTGCCAAAATCGAGGAAAAGAGACTTAACGTTATTAGACGTCATGGTTTATTAGACAGCCCAGATGGTATACCCATGACGGTATACTGGCTGCTTTTCCAGTTTTTCTTAATTTCAGGACTTAATTCGTTCATGCAAAAGAGTGTTGTTGCCTTTTACGCATGTCAGGCTCCTGAATCGATGAAAGATTACCTTGATCACTTCACCAGGGGAGTATCTGGTCTTGGATTCATGTTCAATGTGCTTACAGTTCATGTTGTGGGTCAAATTAGTGAAACCGGAGGGAGGCGAAATTGGTTTCAGTTCACGTTGAATAGAAGTCGTTTGGATAGGTACTACTGGGTGCTGGCTGCTCTAAGTCTAGGGAATTTAGTTGTGTTCATTGCGGTGGCATGTCTGTACAGATATAAAGATTTTGATGCAAAACATGGAATAGAGGATGATGTCGACGCTTATAAAAATCCAGAGGCCCCAGACGAGAAAAACCTAGAAGCACCCTTTTGATTGTTCTGTGCTGAATGGTTGATGTTGCTGTTGAGAGAGCCACTCTTCTGTGAGTCGTTCTATTTATCTCGTCTGTAAACACCCTTTTGATTTTTTTGTCTGTAAATGTTTCGATTTGATTCAGATTGTTTGTCTTCTCTGATGTTGTTGGATAAAAGAGCCATTGAAAAGTGATGAAAGGAAAGTGGAATATTGTTTTTGTGTGAACTGCAAATGTCTTCTTTTTAGAGAAAGGAAAAGTTCTTGTTTTTGAAGATCCTGGCATTTGCAGGAGGAGAAGTCAAATTCATATTACAATTTGAGTTATACTCGAGGGTTGTTCGTGTAAACAACTTCCCCCTAAATAAAGATAAATTCACGTCTTTTGATTAAGATTTTTCAAATGGGTTGGCAATTTATAATAACAATGTAATTATTGAATCTGTAGCTTCTAATTCGTTGACGCACTATGTGTTAGTTACAACAATAGTTGGTTTCACATTTCTTGCAGATATTTACTTCATAATTTTGTCTATCGTCATTGTGGGTGTGTCATGTGGTGATGTCCAATTGTCCATGTGAATGGATTGCAATTGCATCAGAATTAACAAGAAGGGTGAAAACACAAGTATCGTTAAAATACCATGCCAGATAGGATAATGTCTTTTTCATGAAACTTTTTTGACCATTACACTGTTTTTTCTGTATTAATTATTGCTCATGGTCGAACCAGGTGACCATTACACTTTTCGATTTTTGAAGGTTTCTCCGCCCCTTCCTAAACTTATGAAATAATTATGCACTCTCTCCATTACAAATCAGTCTTATCATTTTGACGTTTTACGTACGGTTACAGTTTTGAATTTAAACTCCAAATTAATTTTAGATTATAATACTAATATATTCAACAAAATTACATGTAAAAAAATTCTTAATATAATTTTAATAAATATTTTATTATAGTATAATTTAAAAGTAATTTATAATTAAACTTTGAAGATGGTTATTTTTTTTATTTTTTTTTATGAAGAACTTGAACATGGTTGATCGTATGTGTAATAATAACATGAAGATAACTATGGTGCTTGTGGATTTATATGGCACTGGCACATGTGAGTTACTGCCAGAAAGGATTGAAAACACAAGTGTTGGTCAAAATATAGCTGTAGCCTGTAGAGTGCAGTATGAACACAACATTGAATTGAATATAGTAATTAATAAATATATATTGGGGACCAAGTTGATGGTTATGTAAAGTAAAGTATTGAAGTACTAGTAATCAATCATTTTGTACCTACTGGCTGCTAGGATCAAGACCAATTAGATGAGTGTTTGCACGTTGACTTGGAAACACAGTCCTCCTGGCCTCCTCTCCATTTTCTCAAGTGAAACGAAAGACTGATCGATCTACATATAGATCCTGATTTACACTGCTCACCCAGGGAGGACATATTATACTATATACTCCCTCCGTCCCACAGCAGTTGCACCATTTGCTTTTGAACACAGCAAATAAGGAGAAGATTTAAATATTGAGTTATATTGTTAGTGGGTGTTGATTTTATTTTATGGAGTATTTGTGGCCACAAAGATGTGTTGGTGTAATATAAAATTATTATAATCATGTCCAAATATGGCAAAGAAATGAAATGGTGCAACTCTAACGGGACGCCCAAAATGGCAAAATGGTGCAACTGTTCTGGTACGGAGGGAGTATATATATATATATATATATATATATATATATATATATATATATATATATATATATATATATATATATATATATATATATATATATATATATATATATATATGATTGAGATACTGATACATTAATTGTTGGAGAATATTTTTTTCACCTCACTTACTTGGGAAATAAAAGGTACGCATCTCCATCCAAGCATCTATCTATATGATTGAGATACATACTACATTGCTTTAGTTTGAATTTGGAGCTAAGTCATTAATCAGTTCTCAGTAGGCATGGTTCTTGGGTTTTTCACTTTTCACTTCTCACATCTCTCTATAGTCCTTGCAGTGACTTGCTATTAATGTGTTTACTTTTCGCTTATAATTCAGCAAACTCATTTCCTTACAGAGGGTTGAAGGTTGAGGGCAAGTACTGTATTACTCTCCCGTTATGGCTAAAGGAAGCTTCGTCCGAATTTCTTGTACTGAACTGGCCTCTTATTGTTTCACCTCTCATTATCTCTCTCTCTGTATTTTCATTTATCTTATTTTTTTCTACTTATTGCGTGCAGCGCTAATGTGTGCTGACATATTGGTGGTGTATGCGTTCTTCGTGATGCAAAACTACTTAACTGATGTGTGGGGACTCAGTTTTACACATGCTGCTGCTATTCTCAACTTCTGGTCCGGTATTCGTTTGATCTTGCCTGGCTTCTTCCTCTGGCTTGTTGATGCTTCTTTAGGCCATTTTTGGATGCTAGTTCTGTCAACTATATCATACAGTTTGGTGAGTTTCCTCATCATTCATAACTTAAAATTTGGTAAATGATTTTACATCCCACAGCATTGTGGTATAGAGAGAGTCCTTTGTCAATTGTCTAGCTAAGTTATTGTTGAACTTGAGGTTTCATTCACTTTCTTGGAGCTTCTATGCGTCGTCTCATATTACTATTAAGACTGGTCATTTGCCCCTCTATTCGGAGTAAAATTATTAGAATGTCAAGTTTCTGTACAGTTAAAGGCATTCTTATGTGTGTTTTGAAGCTAGGAGCCTAGATAGGCCATCCGGATGGAGATTATAATGCTGGTTTCATACTGTTTTCGATGCATCCGAGATTCTGAATGTAGTAAGCTGTTATGTAAATCATTGTGTGACACAGAGTTCTCTATAATTGTATCTCTGTGGGAACAACAAGTGCTTGCTCTTTGATTAGTTGGCTTCATGGATGCGGCTATGATCTTTTGCAGGGGATCATGTTCGTATTTATGTCAACGCCACCAGTGCTTGCCAATAGTACTCGTACATGTAAACAGTATGAGAGCGAATGTATTGGAGATGCACAAAGAATTCTTTTCTATACCGGCATGGCGTTGGTAGCTGTAGGAATGTCTGGTTACAAAGTCTCTCTACGCCCCTTCCTTGAAGAGCAGCTAGAAGATGAACCTATCAGAAGATTTCAGGGAACGAATTTATTTCAAGTATTTGGATTGATTCTTGTGGTCATAAGTGCAGTAACAGGAGCTATAGCACTACCATACATAAAACCATGGTTCATACGCTTTCTGATACCAGCTATTTGCACTGTTTTCGGAATGGTTCTCTTTTTCACTGGTTGCACGAAATATGAGATTAGTTATCCTGGAGGGAGTCCGGTGACCAACGTGTTCAGGGTGTTTGTGGCCTGTTCTACCAAGATGTTCAAGTCATTTGCGACTGATGATTTGCGGTATAGGCAAGATCCAAATAATCGACGGTCATTTACACCTACTCGTTGTCTTAGGTGTGTACTTGTCCATTTCCTATCCTCTTCAATCACTAATTTGAATAGATTGAAACTAATGTATCCAATTCAGGTTCTTGGAGAAGGCAGCGTTGTATGATGGGCCACCACGAGATGACGTGAACAGATGGAAAGTTTGCACAAAAGCAGAAGTCGAAGAAGCAAAGATTGCTGTTCGCATGATCCCAATGTGGATGACTTTTATAATCTGTGGTATGGTGTCCTCTATTGGGAACACTTACTTTGTGGAACAAGGGAAGCACTTGAATCGCAAAATTGGCAAATGGAATGTTCCTATCCAGATTCTTCTGTTGCTTTCTGAAACTGCAAAGGGTACTTTTGAACGTTGGGCAGATAAATTTCTATATAAAGAAGGCCCAACACCACATGTAGTTAAAGAGAACATCGAAGGAACAACACCAGATGTAGTTAAAGAGCCCAGAGAAGGCAGCAAATCCGCCGTAGGCATCGGGTTCGCTATGATATTATCAGTCCTATGTTGCACAACAGCTGCCAGGATTGAGATGAAGAGGCTAAATGTGATCAGACAAGATGGTTTGTTAGACAAGCCAGAGAATGATATCAAGATGAGTTTATATTGGCTGCTTTTCCAGTTTTTCCTCCTTGCAGGACTTAACGCGTTCATGCAGAAGAGCGTTGTTGCATTTTACGCATTACAGGCTCCCAAATCAATGAAAGATTACCTTGGTCACTTCGCCAGGGGAGTGTCCGGTCTTGGATACTTGTTCAACGTGCTGACAGTTTACGTTGTGGGTGAAGTTAAACCGCATTGGTTCCAGTTTACGCTGAATAGGAGCCGTTTGGATAATTATTACTGGTTCCTGGCAGCTTTGTGTGCTGTGAATTTTTTTGTATTTGTTCCTGTTGCTTCTCTGTACAGGTATAAAAGATATGAAGAGACGGAAGTTATAGAGGATGATGAAGAAATATTCCAAAATCCCTCACTTGCTGATGTATCACAAGAAAATGGAGGCCCCTGATGCGGCCCAGAGCAACTATGCTTGAAGTTTGAACAAGAGTACAAGTGTAAGAACTGGCAACATTTTTGTCTTAGTCATACACTATATTGATTGGTTCGTGCATCCAGTTCAAACAGTTTATTGCATAAAGAGAGTCAGATTGGATGTTAAGAGATGAAATAGAAAGCTGTAAAGCAACCTGTAATCCTGTCTTTAGAGCTCTTTCCACTGTAATATTGTCTATAAAACAATATTATTGAATTTCTAGCTTCTAATTTATAATAACAATGTAATTATAGAATTTCTAGCTTCTAATTCGTTGAGGCATTATGTGTTAGTTAGCAACAATAATTAAGTGGTTTCACATTTCCTGTAAACATTTAAAAGTTTGTCTTTAGTCATTGTGGGTGTGATGTCTATGTGAGTGATTGTAACATTATGACAATTATATGTAAAAGGATTAGTATGGTGTAATAAATAATAATGTATAATTAGCTGGCCCAGTTAAAGTCTTCTATGTCCTTTGCAATTATTTTATTGCAGTCTGTAATATGAACGAAAACTTTGAAAACAATTGAAGCAATAAACATTTGGTTGGATGATTTCTCAAGCAAAATGATCTTGCTGGACAGAATTATCTATAATATGTAATAATGATTTCTCTCTGTGTATATATATGCAGACACACATATAGATATCCATACAAATTAAGCTTGGATTTGAATTTGAATTCTGCAGAGAACAAGGGTGATTACAGTAATCCCAGCAACTATGGCAGGACAAAGCTTTGTTCGAATTTCATGTAACGACCTTTCTCGTTTCTTACTTCAGCAGCTCCGGTATTATGAAGTTGAAATGTGATTGCATGTTTTGGGCTCTTGTTCATTTATAACTTTCATCTGGTTATTGCAGCACTGATATGGGCGGATATATTGGTGGCGTATGCCTTCTTCGTGATGCAGAATTATTTAACGGATGTTTGGGGACTAAGCTTCACGCATTCTGCAGCTATTCTGAATTTTTGGGGCGGACAATGTTTGATCTTGCCAGGATTCTGTCTCTACCTTGTTGACTTACGTTTAAGCCATCTCGGTATGCTGGTGGTGTCCAGTATATCCTACACTGTCGTAAGTTGTTTTCTCCTCCAGAAAAAAACTGAATTTTAATTTCAGCTTAACTAAATTCAGTTATGTGCAGTTCAATTCTGTCAAGTTCAGTTCACTTCAGGTTCATTAAGTTCGGTGCATTTCAGAGTTTTTCGGGGGGAATCAAAGAGAGACTAATTCATAAACTGCTCTCGCATTACCATCATTCGATTGTTTGCAGATGAACTAGCCGCATTTCTGATTCATATATTTCATATGAGTTTCAAATCCTAGTATAAAAACATATTTTCTGATATAGATATTAGGAGATTGTATGTTTCATTGTCTAATTTATTACAGTCAGTTGAAATTTATGATACAAAGTTTCTATGGCTTTCTTAGCTGTTATAAAGTTGTTTGATTTCAGTTAGCTTCTGACCCTTTGACAGGGCATTGCCTTCATTGCTATGTCAACACCGCCAGTCCTTGCGAATGCTACAGACATGTGTAAAGAGTACGAGTCGAATTGTATTGGACATACACAAAGAGTACTCTTCTACACTGGCATGGCATTGGTAGCCATTGGGAAGTCTGGAAATGATGCGTCACTTCGCCCTTTCCTTGACGAGCAGAAGGATGAACCTGAAGCAACATGGAAAATAAAATCTGTATGGCAACTAATAGGTTACTTTTTCGTGGTAGTTACACCAATTACCGGAGCTATAGCACTTCCATACATAAATCCGTGGTCAATCCGTTTTGGAATACCAGCGATTTGCACTGCAGTCGCAATGTTTTTCTTTTTATCTGGTTGTGGTCAATACAGAAGGACTCATCATCAGGGGAGTCCCATAACCAATGTCTTCAGAGTGTTGGTTGCCAGTACTACCAAGATACGCCGACCATTTCCCCTTAGTTCTACGCTTTATAAGCGGCAGGGGGATGACAAAACATTCACTCGCACTCGATTTCTCAGGTTTGAAAGAGTATTTGTTGCTTTCTGAAATAGTAACATCCCATGAAATTCTTTCAGGACTAGATATGATATTTCTAATGGTTCTTTCTGTTGTGCTATTTAGGTGTCTAGAGAAAGCAGCAATATATGACAGTCGAATAGATGATGAGGAGAATAGATGGAGAGTTTGCTCAGTAGCAGAAGTTGAAGAAGCAAAAATTGCAGTTCGCATGATTCCGATGTGGATGACCTTCATACTATGTGGGGTTGTCTCCTCTATTGGAAACACTTACTTCGTGGAACAAGCGAGCCATATGAGTCGCTATGTTGGAAAATGGAATACACCTGTTCAGATGCTTCTATTATTTTCCAAAGGTGCATCTAAACTTTTCGATCATTTTGCAAACGGTTTGTCTTGGAAAACAACAGAAAAAGAACAAACTGATGGCACAAAAGTTAAACATGAAGAACCCATTGTAGGAATAAGACCGGCTTTTGGCATTGGTTTCGCAATGATTCTCTCAGTGCTTTGTTGCATAACAGCTGCCAGAATAGAGACAAAGAGACTTAATGTGGTTCGAGATCATGGTTTACTAGACAGGCCAGACGACGACATACCTATGAGCGTGTTCTGGCTGCTTTTCCAATTTTCCCTACTAGCAGGTGTTGACTCGTTTCTGCAGAAAAGCGTAGTTGCATTCTATGCATATCAGGCTCCCCAGACAATGAAAGATTACCTCGAACACTTCACCAACGGTGTGTCTGGTCTTGGATTCATGTTCAGTGTGCTTACTGTCTATGTTGTGGGTCAATTAAGTGAAAAGGGAGGGAAAACAAATTGGTTTCAATCTACATTGAACAGAAGTCGTTTGGATAAGTATTATTGGGTCCTGGCAGCTCTAAGTGCAGTTAATTTTCTTTTATTCGTGGTGGTGGCTTTCCTGTATAGATACCAGAAACGTGAAACTGAGATAGATGATGGTGGTGCTGAAAATGGAGGAGCTGCAGGTAACGGAGGAGATGGTGGAGATGACGGTGAACCGGTCTGTTCTTGCTGCTGTTAGAACCATCGCTTCTCAATCTGGTTTATTGTTCTTTCCTTTCTTCTCAAGAGAAATGCTATAGTAGTTGGTTGGTTGCATATGCAAGCTACTCATCTGTTTCTTACTACTGTAATGTAACGATGTTATGTTTTGGAACGTTTGTATAATGAGTTTTTGCTGCTTGGTTCAATTGTATAATTTACAATACATGTGTGATAAAAAAAGTAAACATAAACAATATAAAGAAACTAGAAAAAACAGAATACGGGTAAGCTATCTAAAAAAATTGATGAGCATGTGAAAAACAGACAAGAAAAAGAAGACGTAAACAATATAAAAAAACTGATGAGCATGTTATTTCTAGATATTTTGAGTTGACTTGAGAAAGCCCGAATCTAACTTCACTAATTCAAATTGCCTAATTCACGAACTAGCAGGGTTTAAAGCTCCTGAAGAAAACATTTCTGATTCATGTGAGTTCGATTTTCAATGTATTCCATTTCTTCCATGTCACATTATCATCAATTATAATCTTTTCACTGTTGCAGAATATATTCATCAATCAATCTTTACAGATAGCTGTAAAGTTAAACTTCCAGGAAACTCTCTTAAGACAGAGCTTGGACTAGATTGGAAAAATCAAAAATGGATACCAATTTGGTCCAAGTCAACGTCAACTTGCTTTATCGTACAAAAATCTTCTTACTTTTGTATGGTCTGGGAAATAAATTAGTCTTCTTCTCTTGATTTATGTTACAATATTCATACTCCAAATAAGTAGGAGTACTACTCTACTTGTTGTGGTAAGTTATCTGCCTGTTTGCTAAAAGGGTTCTAATTGGTTTCTACTTTCTACTTATTCAGATTACATGTTTGATGAAATGATTTGCTGAGTTACTTGTTACTATTTGTTAATCTCTTGTTTTGCAGCATTACTAGAAGTGATTATAAACTGTTAGTGATTACTGGGCTAATGGCAGGGGTAGAGCAAGAGCAAAAGGATGCAATTTCTATCCGAATTTCAGGTAAAACAGCTTGACCTCTTCTAATGATTATTCTACAACTTACTAGCTGAATGAGTACATGTTGGATTTATGTTGGTTCTTGTTTTACATTTCGATTCCTTTAGCACTACTATGGGCGGACATACTGGTGTTATATGCTTTCTTCGTGATGCAAAACTATCTAACTGATGTTTGGGGACTGAGCTTTACGCACGCCGCTGGTATTGTGAACATTTATGGTGGAACTTGTTTGATATTACCTGTGCTCTTCCTGTGGCTTGTTGATGCATTTTTGGGGCATTTTTTTATGCTTGTCATCTCTAGCATAGCCTACAGCGTGGTGAGTCAGTCTTCTTATTGTTGGAATGCCATTCATAACTGTGGACTGTGGTTTAGCTTGTTGTGTAATGACTGATCAAGCAAGTTTCGAGGTCGTATTTGTTACTATTATTATTCATATTTCTTGCATTTGGTGAAGCTTTGTTGATTATCATGCCTTATAGTATCTAAAGTGAGTGCGTAATAGTTAAGCCGCTATTTGATATGCTTTTGTATGGATTGGAATGTGGACAACGAAATAACTTTTGAACTGTCTGCAGGGTATTAGCTTAGTGGCAATGTCAACACCACCATTCTTTGGTCCATGTAAACAATATGAGTCTAAATGTATTGGGAATAGGCAGAAAGTTATCTTCTATATTGGCATGCCATTAGTAGCTGTTGGACTAGCCGGTCATCAAGTGTCTTTGAAGCCTTTTAATAAGGAGCAGAACATTAAGATCAGTGAATTGTCATTGCCGAAAATACTGGGTGCAGTTCTTGTAGTTATTATCCCGATGGTTGGAGCTATTGCACTTCCGCACATCAAGCCATGGTCTGTCCGCTTTGGAATACCAGCAATTTGCACTGTTTTCACGACATTTATTTTCCTCATGTTCTCGTGTTCTTTTGAGAGGAGCAGAGCACAAGGGAGTCCAATAACTAGCGTGCTCAGAGTATTCGTGGCCTATGCTTGCAATATATCCAAGAAACTACCACTTGATGATGAATGTTACTATAAGCGAGAACAAACTGAGTCCTTTAAGCATACCCGTTGTCTCAGGTATGTTGATGCCCTATTCTTGCTTAAAATGCTTGATAAGATGTCGTTTCGTATTTTTAGCTCTTAAAGTTAGACATGGACGCCATGTATAGAGACTCTAACGCCCAATTTTGTTGTGTTCTACTCAATGTTATTCAGGTGCCTGCACAAAGCTGCTATAGATGAAAACCCAGCTAACCGAAATCCATGGAAAGTTTGCTCAGTAGCTGAAGTAGAAGAGGCTAAAACTGCTGTTCGCATGATTCCTATGTGCATGACCTTTATAATTTGTGGGATAGTATCCTCTACCGGGACTACTTTCTTTGTGGAACAAGCAAATCACATGGATCGCAAACTTGGAACATGGAACGTTCCTGCTCCAATGCTCTTGCTCTTTTACAAAACTACAAAGGGTGCATTTGAGAAGAAACTTGTACCCCGCATATTATCGACAGACACACGCAGACCTCCTGTAGGCATTGCAGTGGCTATGTTATTCTCGATAATATGTTGCATTGTAGCTGCTGTAATTGAGACACGGAGACTAAACGTGATGAGAAGTTGTGGCATAACAGTTAGGGATGGTAAGGAGATAGTACCGTTGAGTGTGTTCTGGCTGCTTTTCCAGTACTTTTTTCAGGCAGGATTGGATGCGTTTTTGGGCAAGAGCGTTGCTGCATTCTACAACAATCAGTCTCCTGAGTCCATGGAAAACTACTCCCCTTATTTCGCTAAGTGGGTGTCTGGTGTTGGATTTATATCCAATGTGCTTCTGGTTTATCTTGTTGGTAGAGTTAAACCAAACTGGTTTCGCTTCTCAGTGAATAGAAGTCGTTTGGATAAGTATTACTGGTTGCTAGCACTTTTAAATGCTGCGAATCTACTCTTGTTTGCCTTTGTAGCTTACATTTACCAATACAAAAGTCCAATAAAACCGCCCGAAGGTGGCAATAGAGCAGAAGTAATCGACGATGGAGATGGCTGTGCATGCTTTTAATTGAGCTGGTAAAGTTATTTTTCTTGTAAATTGTAATGTGAGAATTTTCATTCTTGTATTGTGCACTAGCTGATTGTTTGAGAGTGTAAATGATGATTTTGTGGAACTGAATGGATTCATCATTGTTCTTGGCTGAATGTTATGAAAATGATCCTTTAATTATCTGGTAAATATAATAGGTTCATTGTGTTTAATTAGTTTTTGTTTGAAGAACAAATGAAACATTGTTGAGAAACCTCATGCAGTAGCAGTTTAAGTAAATTCTGTTTGAGTCAAGTCTGTCATTCTATTTGCACATCTTCATTCCAAAACATGCATCTATACATTCAGTCGCACAAATGTAAACTTTTTCTTATCCAGAAATGTACAATACAAGAACTGGAATATGTAAACAAATGTAAACTTTTACTTGGATTAATCTTTCTATATACAATCATACAAATGTAAAGCTGTACCATAAACGTTTACTTGGATTATTCTTTCTATACATGTATTGAGAATGCAGAAACTTGACTTGTGTAAATGCTCAGGTATGAACATGAAAAAATAACGTGCATGCTTGTCAATTCGTATGTATAAAATATATATCACCTGCACCTCTTTAACAAAAGTGCGGGGACTCCATCATAAAATAAGATTAATCCCCTCACTCAACTTGCCAACTTTCACGACTTAGTCTTCTTTTTACACTATGGATATTAACGTATGTGTTGATTAAAGTAAAAAGAAAAGGAAAATATCATCATAATAGTACAGTTTATTCTTGATGCATTAACACCCCTAATTGGCTATTTCCATCTATTAGATAGAGTGATAGACCTTTTTATGTTCGAAGAATACTCCCTCCGTCCCAGAGCAGTTGCACCATTTGATTTTGGACACAGAGAATAAGAAGAAGATTTGAATATTGAGTTATATTGATAGTGGGTGTTGCTTTTACTTTATGGAGGATTTGTGGCCACAAAAATGTGTTAATGGAATATAAAATTATTATAACCATGTCCAAATATGGCAAATAAATGAAATGGTGCAACTCTAACGGAACGTCCAAAATGGCAAAATGGTGCGACTGTTCTGGGACGGAGGGAGTATATGAATAATTAAGCACTTCCAGAAACTCAAGGCCTAGGCATGCAGTGCTTGATTGTACTAGGTTTCGGAATGGTGACCAATCAACTTGCTCCAAGTCAACGTCAACTTAGTTTATGTTATAAAATTCATGCTCCTAAGTCCTACCATTGGGCGGTTCTATGTGGGAGTTAGTTGCGTCTTTAGCCACACCTTATCTTTGAGTAAGTAGTATTATAGTAGCATGCAGGTCGCATAAAACTGTTTGAACGAGTGGCCTGGGTCATTGCTTTTCAGCCTACCGGCTCGGGTTCGATTCCTCTCTTGTTCTTTTGCTCTATATATACAACGCTTGTTTTAATAACTAGTATTTTCTTGTTTTCATCTATTTCTCTTTTTTCTACTCTTTTTTTCCATTTCCTTTTTCTTTTTGCTTTAGGATTTTTACTTCTTTCTATCTCTTTTCTCTTTTTCTACTCATTTCCACATTTTTACAGTTATTTATAATGAGAAAGAGAGGTAGTTTTGACTCTTTTTCGGGTCGTAGGGACAAATCCGTTCAAGCATAGTAAGGTGCCGGAAAACCAGAAGAAAGCGCGAGCACCATCACGGTCTCCTATCGTGTTACAGGCCTCACATTTCTTATCACCATCTTCTTGCATATGTTTATTCATTTATAAATTTTATATTTTATATAGGACGTCATAAATTAAATGATTTTTCATTGAAAACATATGAAATTTATTTAGTTTTAAGTGAAAATATTAGAGTAGTAAAAGTTTTTGCTTCAAAATTTTTTTTATGTTAGTTTAAAAAAGATGTGTTAACCGTATTCGTCACTATGCAATTTGGCCCTCATATAATTATCTACACGTTATTTTACTTCATGGTTCCGCCCCTGTCTTCCAACTTGTGTGGGTTGTGTTGTGTATATGAACATGGGAATAAATAAATATTTAGCTCTCTTCAATTTCTTCTATTTATTTACTTCCACACACGCACACAAACCAAGTTCAGATTTGGACTTGCAGGTACGTTATGTGCCTATTTGCTGAAAGGCTTCTTGGTTTGTACTTGTAAATTATTTTCTTGGTGAATTAAGGTACTAAGTTACTACTCCTTGCTCTGTTATTTTGCAGCAATACTAAAGACAGGTATCTTTTAAGCGTTACTGGGCTAATGGCAGAGCCACAGAGTGAAAATAAGCTAGAACCAATCTCTATCCGAATTTCATGTAAGCAGATCATCAATGTATATTAAGTACATGTTTTGAGATGCAACTGATTTATGTTTGCTTCTTTGTTACATTCATTATCTTTAGCACTGCTATGGGCGGATATATTGGTGATATACTCATTCTTCGTGATGCAAAATTATCTGACTGATGTTTGGGGACTAAGCTTCACTCACGCTGCTGGGATAGTCAACGTTTATGGAGGGGCCTGTTTGGTCTTACCTGTCTTCTTTCTCTGGCTTGTTGATGGGTTTTTGGGACATTTTCTGATGCTTGTACTGTCTAGCGTAGCCTACAGCGTTGTGAGTTATCTAGTTATTCGAATGTGATCCATATTTCTTGTTTTTTAGCTTCTTGGAGATTGTATATATGTTTTATGTCTCTAGGCCTTCTCAGATGTTTTGTTGATTTCTAATGCGCCTTCATTTTGTTGAAAAATATTGCATACTATTAAATCTTCATTTTGTTGAAAAAGGATTGCGATTTAGCTAGTGATTCAATTTTAAGTGCATCAGATGACAATGATAGACTGAAGTGTTTCATGAAATTCTTGGACAGGTATTAGTCGCCATTTCAACACCGCCAATACTTGGGCCATGCAAAGAATACGAGTCCAAATGTATTGGACACACCCAGAAAGTTATCTTCTATATTGGTATGCCATTAGTAGCTATTGGAGTAGCTGGTCATCAAGTGTCTGTGAAGACTTTC
The DNA here is from genome assembly GCA_028274465.1 of Plantago ovata. Lineage (NCBI taxonomy): Eukaryota > Viridiplantae > Streptophyta > Magnoliopsida > Lamiales > Plantaginaceae > Plantago > Plantago ovata. The sequence goes on along the minus strand of CM051455.1, from coordinate 38,817,669 downwards.
AGTGAGAGGAACAGTGACCCTAATGGACGTACTACATTGAAACTACTGGGGGCAGTTCCTGTAGCTATCATTCCGGTTGTTGGAGCTATTGCACTTCCACATATAAAGCCATGGTCCGTCCGTTTGGAATACCAGCTATTTGCACTGTTTTCACGACATTTATTTTCCTCATCTGCTCGTGTTCCTTTGACAAGAGCAGAGGACAAGGGAGTCCAAGTGTGCTCAGAGATTTGTGGCCTATGCTTGCAATATATTCAAGAAATTTCCTCGTGATGGAAATTACTATAAGAAAGATGCAGAAGAGTCCTTTAAGCATACTCGTTGTCTCAGGTATGTTGATGTCCTATTGCTTGAATGCTTCGTAAGATGTAAATTCATCTTTTTTAAATCCCATTATTCAGTTGTGTTCTTGTCAATGTAATTCAGCTGCCTGCACAAGGCCGCTATAGATGAAAACCCAGATAACCGAAGTCCATGGAAAGTTTGCTCAGTCGCAGAAGTAGAAGAGGCGAAAACTGCTGTCCGCATGATTCCTATGTGGATGACCTTCATAATTTGGGGGATAGTATCCTCTACCGGGACCACTTTCTTTGTGGAACAAGCGAATCACATGGATCGCAAACTTGGAACATGGAACGTTCCTGCTCCAATGCTCTTGCTCTTTTACAAAACTACAAAGGGTGTGTTTGAGAAGGAACTTGTAACCTGTATATTAACAGCAGATACACGCAGACCTCAAGTAGGCATTGCCGTGGCAATGATATTCTCTACACTATGTTGCATAGTAGCTGCAATAATCGAGACAAAGAGACTTAACACGATGAGGAGTCATGGTTTATCAGACAAGGATGTGAAGGAGATCCCTATGAGTGTATTTTGGCTGCTTTTCCAGTATTTTCTACAAGCAGGACTGGATGCTTATTTGGGCAAGAGCATTGCTGCATTCTAAAACAATCAGTCTCCTGAGTCTATGGAAAGGTACTCCCCTTATGTCGCTAAGTGGGTGTCTGGTGTTGGATTTATATCCAATGTGCTTCTGGTTTATCTTGTTGGTAGAGTTAAACCAAACTGGTTTCGCTTCACGGTGAATAGGAGTCAATTGGATAACTATTACTGGTTGCTAGCAGCTTTAAGTGCTGTGAATCTACTCTTGTTTGGCTTTGTAGCTTACATTTACCAATACCAAAGTCGGGGAGAAACGACAGAATTAAGGTAGCAAGGGAGTGGAAGTAATTGACGATGGAGATGGTTGTGCATGCTTTTGATTGCTTGAGTTGGTAAAGTTATTTTGCATCACAAACTGTATGATTTTTTCGAATTGAGAGTTTCCCTTGTTTTCATACTTGTAAAGTGTAATTTAAGAATTTCCATTCTTGTATTGTGTGTGCATTAGCTGATTGTCTAGGGTGAATCTCTGTTTGAATTTCATGTAAGCAGCAATATAGCTTCACCACTTTTACGTACTGATATTGATGAATAAATATCACAAGCAGAATCAATGCATAGTAGAGTACTTGTTTCTGAGATGCAACCCTTTTTTTTTTCTTTTTGGAGCCGAAAGTAGCTTAATAAAAGTGAAAAAAGAAGCTAAAATGCTTCACTTTTTAACCCCCACACTATGAATTATTATTGTCTGGTAAAATATAGGTTCATTGTGTTTAATTATTTTTCTTTTGTTTGGAATGAAACGTTGTTGAGAAACCATCTGTAGTAGTTTGAGTAAATACTGTTTCAGCCTAGTCTATACAATCATACAAATTTGAACTTTTACCAGAAGTGCACAATACACGAACTGAACTATGTAATTAAACAATTTAAACTTTTACTTGGATTCTTTCTATAAATCTATTGATTTGGGAATGCACAAACTTGTCTTATTTAAATCAGATATCAACAAGAAATAAATCAATAATAATGTGCAATGCATACTTGTATGAACTCTATAAAATATCTCTACTTCAACAAAAAATGTGTGGACTCCATCAAAAAATAAGATTAATCCCCTCACTCAACTTGCCAACTTGCACTGCTCTTCTCTTCTTCACTTAGTATATAATGAAGTAGCGTACTACGTTTGGAAATGGAGACCAGTCAACTTGCTCAAGTCAACGTCAACTTATTTTATGCTATAAAATTTTATTTACTTAAACACACACACACACACAAACCAAGTTCAGATTTGGACTAGAAGGTAAGTTAGTATGTTGTTTGCTGAAAGGCCTCTTTGTTTCCCATTTTCTTGATGAACTAATTAATGTACTAAGTTACTCCTTACTTTGATATATTCAGGTGACTTCGGAGTGTTGCTGGGCTAATGGCAGAGCCACAGAGTGAAAAAAAGCCAGAACCAATCTCTGTCCGAATTTCATGTAAGCAACAAACTTCACTTCTTGTATTTATATGATGAATTAATAATTATCACAAGTAGAATCAATGTATATTAGTACATGTTTTGAGAGGCGATTGATTTATGTTTGGTTCTGGTACATTCATTTTCCTTTAGCACTGCTATGGGCGGACATATTGGTATTATACGCGTTCTTCGTGATGCAAAATTATCTAACTGATGTTTGGGGACTAAGCTTCACTCATGCTGCTGGTATAGTCAACATTTATGGAGGGGCCTATTTGATTCTGCCTGTCTTCTTTCTCTGGCTTGTTGACGCATTTTTGGGACACTTTCTGATGCTTGTACTCTCTAGCATTGCTTACAGCGTTGTGAGTTATCTTGTTATCAAACGTAGTACATTATAATTATCTTCTTGAATAATGGGCACTAGACACTTGGAAATTGTATATGTGTATTGTCATTAGGCCTTTTAAGATGCTTTGTTGACTTCTTCTATTGCCCTTCATTTTGTTGAGAAACATTGATGAACTCTCATTGTTGCAAAGCTGGAGCTTTATACAAAACTGATAGACTGAAGTGTCTCATGAAATTCTTGGACAATAACTTTGGGCAGGGTATTTGCTTAGTCGCCATTTCAACACCACCATTCTTTGGGCCATGCAAAGAATACGAGTCCAAATGTATAGGGCACACACAGAAAGGTATCTTCTATATTGGCATGCCATTAGTAGCTATTGGAGTAGCTGGTCATCAAGTGTCTGTGAAGACTTTCAGTAAGGAGAACAGTGACCTGTCTGAAAAAAATTTGTTGAAACTACTTGGTGCAGTTCCTGTAGCTATCATTCCGGTAGTTGGAGCTATTGCGCTTCCGCACATAAGACCATGGTCTGTCCCGTTTGGTATACCAGCAATTTGCACTGCTATCACAACAATTCTTTTCCTCATATGTTCACCTTGTTTTAAAAAGAAGAGAGGAAAAGGGAGTCCTATTACTAGTGTGTTCAGAGTATTTGTGGCCTGTTTTCGCAACATATTCAAGACAGTTCCAATTGATGATAAGAAATTATACAAGAAAGATCAATCGAAGTCCTCTAGGCCTACTCGGTTTCTCAGGTAAATTTTGCTTTTCTTTTTCTGGCATGTGCACGAGAACATGAATATTGCAATCTAGTTATATTTGTTGTTTTCAATGCTTGATATTGAATCTCTTTCATCTTTTTTTTTTTCTTTTTTTCTTTTTTCCCACCATAATTCAGGTGTTTGCACAAGGCCGCCATAGACGGAGATAACCAAAATCCATGGAAAGTCTGCCCTGTAGAAGAAGTGGAAGAAGCCAAAATTGTTGTTCGCATGATCCCAATGTGGATTACCTTCATAATTTGTGGAATCATATCTTCTACTGGAAACACTTACTTTGTAGAGCAAGCTAACCATATGAATCGCAGACTTGGAACATGGAACGTTCCTGCTCCAGTGCTCTTATTCTTTCACCAGCAATCAAAGGCCATACTGGGGAAGTATTTGGTAAAGCCCATTTTGTCATTGAAAGATTCAAAACTACGAAAATACTCATCCGCAGTAGGCATTGCCATGGCTATAATATGCTCGATACTATGTTCCATAGTAGCTGCACTAATCGAGACAAAGAGACTTAACACGATGAGAAGTCATGGTTTATCAGACAAGGATGTGAAGGAGATCCCTATGAGTGTATTTTGGCTGCTTTTCCAGTACTTCCTACTGGCTGGCTTAGATGCTTTTTTTGCAAAAAGTGTTGATGAATTCTACAAATACCAGTCTCCCGAGTCCATGAAAGAGTACCCCAGCTATTTCGCCAAGTGGGTGTCTGGTATTGGTTATTTGTGCAACGTTCTTTTGGTTTATGTTGTTCGTAGAATTAGTGAAAGGGGAGGGAGAACAAGCTGGTTTCAGTTCACGGTAAATAGGAGTCATTTGGATAGGTATTACTGGGTGCTAGCTGCTTTAAGTGCTGCAAATCTTGTTATCTTCGTGTTGGTAGCTTCCCTCTACCGATACAAGGATCATGAAGCAGAAGATGGTCAGGACGACAATGGTAAAGAGACAATCGATGATGGGGATGGCTGTGCATGCTTTTGATGGATAAAGAACCAAAGTAAGAGTTTCCACTCTGTGTCATGTAAAAAATTTCATTCTTGCTCTGTGCATTATCTGATTCTTCAAGGCTCAGCACTGCACATATTGTTATATGATTTATAATGGATTCATTGATCTTGGCCATATGGTATATAATTCATTTGGTGTGCAAAGCTTTTAGTCCTATTATTTGGTTTCCCTTGTGGATTGGAGTCTTGTTTTTGGCCTGCTTGGTTTCTGTTCTGTGTAAACTGTAAACTTTTACCTTAATGAAAGCACAAATGAAACATTTTTGAGAAAACTGATGCAGTAGCAGTTTGAGTAAATTCTTTCAGTCAACCAGATTATGCAATACAAGAACTGAATAATGTATGCACACAGATGACACAACAAATAAATAAAGACCCAATAAATAAACAAATGTGAACCTTTACTAGGATTCTACATGCACATCTATGCAGAAACTTGGTAACTGTGAATAAATGTGTACCAATTTGTCAGCAGAAGACACAGCCATCTCCATCATCGATTACTTCTTTATCAACTGCTACCTCACCGTCTGCAACAAGATTCCTACGCCTGTAAAACAAGGCCACACAGATGAACACGACTAAATTGATGGAACTTAGTGCTGCCAGAACCCAGTAATACTTGTCCAAACGACTCGTGTTCAAGGTAAACTGAAACCATCTTGGTTTAATTCTTCCAACAACATAAACCGAAAGAACACTAGACATAAACCCGAGACCAAACACTGCTCTGGTGAAATAACGAAGGTAGTTTTCCATAGATGCAGGACCACGTGCAGGGGAAATGAAGAATGCAGCGACACTCATTTTCAGGAAGGAATCCAGGCCTGCAAGTAAGAAATACTGGAAAAGCAGCCAGAATACACTCATCGGGGCCTTATCTGAGAAACCATGACTTCTCATCACATTTAGTCTCTCCGTCTCGAATCTGGCTGCAGTCACACAACATAGTATCGAAAGTATCATAGCCAAGGCAATGCCTAGAAGCGGTGCATATGTTTCTGATATTGATAACAAGCACCTAAACAGCTTCCCAAATAAATTCTTGGCCCAATTGTAGAGCAGCAGAAGCACAGGAACAGGAACATTCCAAGTTCCAAGTTTCCGATTCATGTGATTAGCTTGTTCCACAAAGTAAGTGCTTCCGGTGGAAGATACCATCCCACAGATTACAAGGGTAATCGACAGTGGAATAATGTAAGCCACTACTTTGGCCTCTTTTGGACTAATTGTTCCTCCTGGTCTCTCCATTTCGTATGAACACGCACCAGTTAGAAAAAGGAGCGTTGTGAAAACAGCGAAAACAGCCGGTACACCAAAATGAATCGACCACGGTTTTATGTGAGGAAGAGCGATGGCTCCAATGATGGGAATGATAACCACAAGACAAAGACCAAGTAGCTGCGGTAAAGATTTTGTTTCCGGCCTACTGTCTTGTTGTTCAACGAAAGGGCGTAGGGAGACTTGATGACCTGCTAATCCCACAGCTACCAACGGCAAGCCAGCATAGAAAAGAAGCTTCTGTGTATCCCCAATACAGGCGGACTTGTATTGCTTGCACGTGCCAGTGTAATCAGCAAGAACAGGTGGAGTCGACATAGCCACGAAAGCAATACCCTGCAATTAAGCAGAGGTTCACGCGTTACATCTCATCAAAATGCATGTATGAACGTGTACATAAATATACAGTATACATTATTATTGTATGAATTAGAGAACTGACCACACTGTATGCAACACTGGAGAGAAGAAGCATCAAGAAATTTCCAAGAAATGTGTCCACAAGAAAGAGGAAGAAGAATGGCAAGATGAAAGAAGCTCCGCGCCAGAGGTTGACAATGGCTGCAGCATGAGTGAAGCTTAGACCCCAAGCGCCAGTTAAGTAATTTTGCAAGACAAAAAACGCGTACCCGACCAATATGTCAGCCCAAAGAAGCGCTGCAGAAAGTGAAAAGGAACACCACAAATCAGCAAGTAAATAGTAAATATATAAAGGGAGATGAGAAGAAGAAAGCAGCCAGTAAAGTGTTTACAAAGAATTCGTACGAAGCTCTTTCCTTCCTCCATTACAACTACTTTACTTACTCCAGTAACTAGATAGAAGGGAAATGATTTCAATAAGATAACATGAAAATGTTATCTTACATACAAGACAGAAGAGAGAGTATTTGATACTAGTATTGGCGAAATTAAAGGTTATAGTATTATTAATATTTATAGAGATAAATTTTAGTAGTACTAGTTAACTGCATGCGTGTTTGCGCCGCGTAAAGAAAGAGGAGAGCAAACGCGAGGGAGACATTACTCTGAAACAAAATCAAAGAAATCTTAGATGATGGATTGATGGTCGGCACTCGGCAGATATATTTTATCATTTTGGAAAATCTTGATGACCCAAAAGGGAAACTGCAACACCTTTTCATTTTATGTGTCTTTATATTTTATTATTTTGTCTCAAATTAATAATAATAATAATAATAATAATAATAATTATTATTATTATTATTATTATTATTATTATTATTATTATTATTAAATTATATTTTTATAATACAATTTTGGGAATAAGTTATTTGTTACTATAATTTAAGAGTAATTCTGATGTTAAATTGGAAAAAAAAAATTAACAAAACAAACTAAAGAATTCACTAATAGATAGAGAGACAGAGAGAGTAATTAGTTTATAAGCTACCACACTAGTGAACACGGCCACAACATAGAGGAGAGTCTGTTACTCGTTTAGGAAATTTCTGTAATTCCCCAACCACGGAATCCATCCGCGTTTTGGTGTAAACTTACGAGAAATAATTACCCACGCCATAACATTAATTAGAGGAGAGGACTTTTGATATCAATTGGTGGAAAAGCCTAGCCTTATTACTTTTTAAGTTGGATCGGATGATTCTGATGGAATTATTTGGACTTATTAATCCACCAGTAATTGGTTCGTTTGTGTGTTCTGATTCCTATAGAGGTTGGGTTAGGTACCTCAAAAACATCAATGTACAGTATTATGTTCAGTTTAGAAGTTCAGTTTAGATTTTTTCAGACTAAACAAACTGAAATTCAATTCGATACAAACCAAGCAGACAGAGCCTTACTGCACTTGCTACAATAAGCTCGCTGAATCTGATGGTATTTGGTCAGAGAGACTCGAAGCAAGAATATCTTTTGTACTATGCTTGACGATTCTTTACATAACAACAAGCCCAGCTCAACAAATAGTAGTTGTCTCTTAATATTGGTTTCTCTCTTCTATTCTCACATAGTTACATTGTGCTAACGGATACGGTTGGTCAACACAAGTACAGAACAAACTGTAATATGCATACTAAATCTGCAAGTAATGTAGGCATCACACAGCAGGGGCATGGAACACACGTCGGAATAACCCCTGAACCGGTCGCAAGAACTGTGCTCTCCTCTTCCTCCAGAACCAAATTGCAGAATTGTACTGTTCGTTTCTTATTTTCCGAGTGGCTGCCCTCCAGTCATACTTCTCCATTTCTACACGTGCTGCTTTGCCAATAGTTTCTCTTAGTTGTCCATCGTGCAGAAGAGGTTGTATTTTGCTCAGGAAATCTTCGATGTCTCCAGGATTATAGAGATACCCTGTTACTCCCTGCTGATTGTCCGGAATGATATCTGGGATTCCTCCAGCACGAGCAGCCACTACTGGGAGTCCAGATGACATAGCCTCCAGGACTACAAATCCTAGTGTCTCAGATTCTGAAGGAGTGACAAAAACATCTCCGCTGGCATATGCCTGTGAGAGCTCTTCTCCTAGTAATGTTCCTGTGAATACTGCAGGCATGCCTGAGAACATCTTCTCCAGCTCCTCCCTGAATTAAAGAAAACAACAGCTGATTTTAATGGAGGCGTGAATAGTTGATTAACTGATTTCCAAAATACTGAATACAAAAAAATAAATCAACTAGCTTATTTTTTACTACTTCTCATCTTATTAAATCAACCGACTTATAAGCTAACTGAAAAGTTCGCACCAAACAGAGCCTATATAACACAACATGTTAACACTGAAATATGAGCTGTAGCAAACATAAAAGGACGTCTACTTCACCTGTATGGTCCATCCCCAATGAAAGCTATTCTAGCTTCTGGGAGCCTATCCATGACCCTGTTTCAATCATGCTATATCAGCTAAATTTTAACAAGAGACGACGCAATCAATGGAGCATAAAATTCATAGATGTTCACATAAAAACTATCCACACTAAAGAAGAATGATAAGTGTACCCCTTAAGAAAATCCAAACTCTTCTCAACTCCAAGTCGCCCTACATGAACTATCAATGGTCTGTCAGGTTCTCCATTGCTGATTTAGGAGGAAAATCAGTCAGCGAAAATGACTTTATCATGTACAAAAAAAAATGAAAGAGCAAGTATGAAGTTCTACCTTAATCTTATTCTCATTTCATGTGAGCGAAACCGAGGGTGGAAGCTCTCAGAATCAACACCCTTGTTCCATAGCCTAATCCTGTTGGCTGAAAATTTTAAAATGATAAAAGAGACAAGTTACTAATCTATCAACATGAAATCCAGAAATTTTGACTTTCATAAAATATAGATGACAAATTCAGGTTTGTTGTGGGAATAACCAGCTTAGTTCAAGGAGTTGAAATCTACCTCCTGTTACTCGGGCTGCTAGTAGATCCTTTGCAATGGCAACAGATGGAACCAGTGTAAGATCCGCAGCTCTATGTAGGAATTCTAGGAAAAAGAAAACAAAATTATTATTATCCATGAACAAGCAGACTCTTTGTTCCGTATTATGAAGTGCTGTAATTTACACATACTTATAACTAACCACATTGGTTTCACCAGCCAGCTGAAGGTATATCTAGGAATATAGCTGCAAAACATAATTTGTCAGTTCTGATGGAACGAATCCTGTTGTGAAGGTGAATTCCAGGGGATGGGAACATGTTCTATGATTAACTTGAGGATTTTAAATATGCAAACTAAACAACAAAGAACATGACAGGAAGCGAGAAAACAAACGTACACAGGAACATGGGTGTGATATGACATCACAATGGGCACAGATAATAGTTTTGCAATGATTAGAGCGCCAAATACCTACACATATAAGAAGATAATCAACAGAGCAATACAAGAAACATGCAATTCTTAAGATCTCTTGAAAGGAAAAAGACAAAAACTAAAGTGACAATAAGGCAGTAAATGAAATGGATTGCGAGCACTCAAACATACCATAATACCAGGTGATGAAGCATGTATAATATCAGGCTTGAATCGGGCTACTGCTGAGATTATTCTTGGACTTAGTGCAAGAGACAGTGGCACCTTTTGGTACCATGGGCAGGGGAAGCTGGCAGGAGAAACAATTCATCAAAACAACACGGTGATTATATAGTCAGAGACACAGAATAATGACATTGCACTTGTGTCATTTTATTTTCTTTCAACAAAACTAGAATATCAGATAAGAATATGACCTTCTTGAGCCAATCAATTGAGCACCATAAAACTCCTCCGGGACTCCTTCATGTGTAGTCACAACCATTACCTGCACCAACATCCACAACCCCGTGGCAAAATTACGGAAATGAAATCAAACTACACAAAATCACATAGTCCCATGATTAACACTATTGCTGAGTAATCATCGCATGGTTTCATTATTCATACGGCCATTAACTATCTCCTTTCAGCAGAATGATGCAAGTTAAAGGAATCATTAGTGTAATATGAGGTAAGCCCATTGTCATACATACCTCATCACCCATTTCACGCAGATATCTAATGAAATTCTGGAATCTGTTTTTATAACCTGAAACATAACTGCAGAAAAGAATAGCAACAGATTTCAGTCACAAGTAAGACAAAACCTTATACAAGGTCATTGAACAAAATTGCAAGACATTAGATATTAGCTCTCTAGCATGAATGTGACATAAAAAAATAAAGATAATTGTTGATTAGATGCTTAATAACACCGGTAAAACGACACTGCCGGCCGGATGCCTGTACCATGTAACTCAATGATGTAGTAGTACACTGGATGCGAAAAATATTTTGACATGATTAAGGAATCAAAATCTTTGAAAATGCCATTACTTAACTTGCACTGTAGGACACAAGCTAAAACGTTCAATACTCCAATATTCGAAACTGATAACATTCTAAAGTTGTACAATATGAGTTAATAGGCCTAATCATAGAAGAATTTCTTCGAACAAATAGACTCACGCAAATGGAGATGGTTCAACAAAGAGCGCAATACGCCTAGGCCTAGAATTCATCTCAGAGTCAACCAAAGGAGAATTCGCCTCTTCTTCCTCCTCCTCCTCCTCCTTGGTAAACTCCGTCACAATCTCGTCTCCTTGAGTGCTAGTAGCTGCAACAAAGGGTCTTTTACTATAAGATCGAATTCTCAACATTCTCATACTTTCGGGGCCATTGGAGCTCAGATATGGAGTCTTTACATTGAGTTGGCAAATCGGTTTGGCAATTCTGGGAGTGTGTGAATGTGTGTTGGAGCAAGAGGGGGGAGAGAGAGCAGGATTTACAGAGAGGGAAGTAGACGAAGACATAATTTAATTGTAATTGAAGAGAGGAGGAATTTGGGATAGGTTTTAGTATTGAGAAATTGAGTTTGATTAATGGAAGTGAAGTGTGGAAGAGAGAGAAATGGGGGCCATGGAAGAGGACCCCTTTCCAATGGATATTCTGTTGCAGAGAAGAGGGAATTCGGGAATAAATTTGTAAGCACGGATAGAATATGCCCCTACCAGCAAATTGGTCCGACCCACCTATCCCAATCCACCCTTCAACGTGATATTTACTCCAACCGCTACGGGTCGGATGATAAAATGTGTGGAAGAATCACGTGCAATTAGCTCATAATTAAACAATATATAATAAACCTTATTTTTTAGATGTCTGATCCGATTAGTCGATTAGATTTTTCACGGTTATTTCATTTGGTTTAGCCGGATCGATATCTTAGTCCCATTTGATTTCGTCTTCAACAATTATGTTAACTGGTGAATCAGCTTTTGCAATTGTTCGTTTCTCTTTTCTACCTTGCCCGTCATCCCATTCCAACATTTTATCCAAGGGTTTAATTGCAAATTCTATTGTATCTTTGTTCTCCTCCGTGATGGGCCTCCCCGTTGACAGCAATTAACAACATCCACGTCGTAAAATTCGTTGCACATCTCTCTTATGCTTATGCATGCCTCGTGTTCCATCTCCAGTATCACCATTCAAATCCAACTAAGAACCCGAAGGAAGGAAAGAAGGGAGAAGGTGGAGGAGAGATAAGTGACTATGTGTATATTCATAATTCATTCAATAGTTCCATCTTAATTGTTGTTATGAATGAAATAATTCAGTAATTGTGTTGTCATCAGTGTATGTAGTGTATGTATTAGTGTATTCTCCGTGATATAAATTCATGCGTTTGTTGTAGGTTAGATTTTGTAGACCAATTCGAAAAGCTATTCAATGATAATAAGGGTGCCCAAGTGGTAAAGGTTCTGGAGTAGTAGGGAGAGTTTAGGGGTTCGAACTTCGACGGAAGCATTAGGTGGTTTAGGAGTATTTGGAGTTATAGAGTGGTGAAGGGTAGTGTAGGAGTAGGGTAGTTAAATTTAGCCGTTTAAAAAAAAAAAAGAAATAGAACACTTTACAACATAAGCATTTCATCAAATACTATGATATCATTGAATAGCTTTTCAGATTGGTCTAAAGAACCACTATGGTGTTTGGGGATTAGAAAGATTTAAGTGCTTATTTGATTTAGATTTTGTCTAGTAGATATATTTTGAGCATTATTTTTTATGTTCCTAAAATTAAAAAAAAAAAGAATTTTCCCTTTCTTAAAATGAAAAAATAGAAGGACCATGTCGATTACGAGTGAGCGAGATGACTGTATATAAATGTATAATGCATTCTAGGTTGTTCCATAACCATGAGAGCTCATGTTGAAAACCGAAGCCTTAGAATTGTAAAAAAAAAAAGAAAAACCTACGATATTGTTCAACATAAAGGGGGTGGTGGAGAGAGAGGCGGAGGTGGCGGTGGTGTTGAGGTGGTGTAGGTGGTTGTTAGATCTGAGATCAAGAGAGAGAAAGAGGAAGATTGTAGAGAGTGAAAAATTGTGAAATGGTTAGCCTTGAGAGGTTTTGTCTATTTATATTAAAACTAGCTAACCGAATTTTAATTACTCTGCTTGTTCTGATTTGAGCGAATTTTAATTACTCTGCTTGTTCTGATTGAACCTGACATTTCCTAGTGTACATGAAAGTTCCACCTCTCTATTGACTTACTAAAAAAAAATCTTTGAAGAAATCAAGTTAATTGGTGTAACAAAGTTTCGTGACAATATCCGCTTATTTTTTACCTCCTCGTTTGGCACAAGGGAGAGAAGTTTTCCATGAATGACGGCCAAAACGTCTAATGGTCTACAAACCTCCAATACTTATTTGGTACTCCCCGCGTACCTAAAAATTGTACTCGCCAGGTGCTAGCATGTAGTTTAAAGATATTAAAATAATAAAGAGAATGAAAAAGTTAGTGTAGTAAATACTTTTTTAACCGAAAAGTAGTTGTTAAAGTGAAGCATGATGACAAATTGTAATATTATTGAAAAAAAATAATATTGTTAGCCTGTGATATAGTTTATTTTTTTAGAAATAGATGAACTTTTGTATGACACCTTAAAAAAAAAAAAAGGGGTATACTTTTGTGAAACTGGGGGAATAAGATTTGTTGGGTTTGGACTATAAATCCCCAAGGGTTGCCATAGGCCCATATGCTTTTGTAATTGTAATTGTGTGGGACTTGGGCGCACATACTCCAATGGATCCCAAAGTAGAAGAGCCCAATCAATATCATCATCTCCACTAGCAGGGCCCCGACACACGAGTTCAAGTAAACTTGAATGAGTGAGAAAACGGTAGGTTGTGTTACTTGCAACTCTAAAGAACTAAATTATGGGATTCATTAAAACGAAAAAAAGAAGAAAAAAATAACTTAATTATGGGAAAATTTCATGGAGCTGATGATGTGTCATGAGCTCTCATTTCACGAAAACACATAGTATACCTTGTAACTGCGAAAAGTACAATAAAATGAAAACATAAGACTATTCCAATCCAAAGGCACAAGAACATAGTTGTATGAAAGTAGGATATTTTTCTTTGAAATTTTGGTTATAGAAGTACATTTGGCTGCAGTTTACCACTAAATATTAATTCCACGTGAAAATGTGACCGGATACAAAATTTAGTGCAGCCTGTTGTGAAAATTAATCATTAAAAAGCCCGGACAAATCGTTCAAAAGGTAAAACATGAAAGCAAATGAGATTAAACAGTTGTGCTCTTGAAAATTAAATCTTAAGAGCCCCGACAAATTGTGTATGATTTGATGCAATTGAGACAGTGTGGTACTGGTATAGTACTCCACTGTGCCGTGTTTGAGCTGGCAGTAGTAGGCTAGTAGCCTCAAAACAAATTTCCAGTTCATCCCAAACTGCCCAACCCACCATGTATTTTAACTTCTCCCTGCCCCTCCAGTGTATGGTTAATAGACCTAAAACTTGGTGGGATCTTCAGATGCACCATATAAATGGTCATTTTCGGCAAATATGTTTGGCTATAACTCACAGTGGATGTCCATGGGCAGATACGGATGGTATTTCAAAAAAACCAAACCAACTCGGTTATGTTCAAGGGGGTTCAATTTAAATAGGTAGGGATCCATGCACTTATGAAACGGAGTAAAAAAACGACTCCCAAGTCCCGAGTCCTACTCCTACCAATTGCTCAAGTGGGTAATCATGGATTCATGGGCACCTATGGATATCCACATTAAATATAAACATGTTATCACCTCTCCACATATCCAAAAAGCAGTTCATGCTGTACTTAGTCTTAGGGTAGTTCATACTGTACTTGGTCTTAGGGCTTATTTGATGGCAAACGAGTGTATTATTAGACTTTCTCCAACGGTGTTTTATACCCGCCTGCCTCTCAAAAATCGGGTTCCAAAAGTTTCCTCAAACCTGTCTGCTACAATACCTAATTGTATGCACATCACTAGCGAAAGAGGTCCAGTAAAAGTAAGATTTGCAATTATAGTTTCTTGGTAGACAGATAAACAAGAATAGACAGAACTACACCAAATGTTTTGCAGCCAACTAACTCAAGGTTTTACTTAATTCTTGAGGATCGTTTGATAGTGATCCCCAACTTGAAAACTGTAGTAATACAAAATTCCTGGTCATACCTATGTGTTTAACTTTAAAATACCCAAAACCAAAAATCCAAAATTCCAACAACCAGTCCTTGTGGATTCCATTCAAATACTTGAAAGAATCAATGAATCTAAAAAGATATTGGTCAAGCTGGGTACAAGTTCTAATTCCCGAGCAGACAAAGAGGTTCGACAAAGCTGATAAGAAAAGATTGTTGCAATTACAGACACAGTGAGCCCAGACCACATTAGAACCAAAAGAAAGTAACAAGGGTTAATGATTAAGGGTATCCCTTGGCCTCATCTGTTACTTGCACCCTTTACTCTTTACCTTTTGAATTGCAGTTTTGCAGTCTGTGAATTACAGACACCACTCTATTTAAGGGACCCCTGCAAGTTCCCCCTTTTTGACCAAGACAAGAATAGTACTAGTACTACTTTTTACTTTGAATTTGTGTTACTCTTCTTCACCTTTGGTAATGGAATATTACCAAGAGTTTTCAATGGAAAAACAACAATTTCAACAAAATTAAAGGCATTATTAGATTCCAGTAGGGACACAATTACAGTATTTATATCACCTTAACCAAATCCCTATCCTACCAATCATTTTTTAAGTTACCAAGCAAGTCAAGAAGGTTCAAACCTCTTTTGTCCTTTTCCAACACCAAACACAGCACTTGCTGTATTTCTTCTATTCTCCCATCAATTCCATATTAAATGCCTTGGACATTGACACCTACTGCCTCTTCTTCTCAAAACTAACACATACTCTATTTCTCACACACAAACAACACAATCAAATTTATCAAACACTGAAGAAAGCAAGTAACATGAGTAGAAGAGTGAGCTTTAGCCCTGATCAAAATACAGGTAATAAAGCTGGTGGGAACAAGAAAAGAGTGGTCACAAGGTTATGGACCTCAAATCTGCCAAGAAGCTCAGGATTCTCACCAGTAAGATTCCTGAAGCAAGTCAGTGAAGAGGTGGCAACTGCACTCGGGTTCGTCTCAGCTCGGAAGAAGCGATCAGGGAAAGTTTCTTCTGCCTCCAGTTTCAGAAGGTCATGTTCATATGCTGAAACTATGGATTCTCAAAGGGCTGAAGCCATCGAGGACTGCATCGAGTTCTTGAATTCATCTTCCTCTTTGCAAAGATCGAATTCAGTAGGTAGCTCCTGCTAGAAATGCTAGAAACAAGTATCTGTACTAGAAATGTTTAAAAGTTTTCATGTACTAGGATATACTTGTACCAAGTCATTAATCAACTTGTTTTTTTCTGCCATAATTAAACAATTTATAATGTTAAGAAGTGAAAAATACTACGTTATCACATGTTCAAGGATCAAGGGAGAGTTTCTCTAGACCTTGAGCCCCATGATTTGATGCTTTCTTCATTTCTAAAGCACGCTTGTATGGAGGTGCAATAGGAGGTTGCACTGGATCTAACACAAGGTAAGATCCATCGGCAGCTTTAGGGAGCGGGTATGATCGGTCTGAGTCATACCCACTCAGGTCACCGCAGGCCAGAAATGGTATGTATACCTTATTAGGGCCTTCTAACCACCCGCTGCTGCAATCTGTTAACAAGGAAAAATAACAAATCAGAAACCTGCTTAATATCCTTTTGTAACTGGATAAACTTTTTCCAACTATACATTTTACAGCTAAACAAGTCACATGAATGCATTTTCCATTATTCTGCTGGGATATAAAAGAAAAGTTTACAGTGACATCTTTTACCACAAATAACTTAAGCTTGAACATCTATAAAACATCATATGCTATAAAACATCATATGCCACTCCCCTATTCGGTGTTAGTTGATAAATATAGAACAGGAAATGCACAAGATGTTCTAGAAACATGCATGAGAAAGGATGATTTTGGGTTGTTTATCAAATTACCTAAATCATCTACACCAGATGGACTTCCGATTTTCTCCAAGAGTCGGTGCAGATCTTTTTCGTTAAACCCTTCAGGAGGAGAGTAATTCTCACAGACCACAAATGCCTCTGCATGGGAAATATGGTTTTAAACATTAGAAGTGGGAGCATTGTAAATTCAATTCCCTAATTGGGAACTACGAAGTATTTTTATATCTTAAACCTGTGATGCTTTTTTTCAAGATAAACATCTTATAGAGCAAAATTTTGAATAAAGTTTCATGACAGAAACTCTTTATTTTATCATGAAAAGAGATTTAGACATGAGGGTATAAGTGTTGGAGCAACCTAACTATTGAAATCTTCTCAATATATTTTCATTAATAAGAAGGCTGCAAAACGGGACATATTGTTCCTGATAACCAAGTACACTTTTCTAATACATGCTAGATAATCCGTGCAAAAGCACGAAGAAAAATGCTATCGTATCTGAAGATAAGGAACATGTAGGTGATGTTTGAATATTTCCCTTAAATCGTTTTATCTTAATGATCTGTAAAAGCATAACCAAGCAATATTACAGAAAGAAAAGAGGCGGTGGATTAAATCAATGGTCTCAAGAGTAAGTCATTCAGCTTATCAACTTGCATTAGTAGGAAAAAAATTATTTTGCACCGAAACCTTTTTCATGTTTTTAAAATTGCACCTGAACCTTGGTTTAATTCCAAATTACACATAAACCTTTCGCCAACTTTTTTCAAATTACCCAAAATGTTGGATGGTGTTAAGTTTTCCGTTAGTTAACTTTTCTTCTATTTCAAATTACACACGAACCTTTCACCAAAATTTTCAAATCACACATATTATAAAGGAAAAAAAAAAATACTCCAATTAAAATGTATTTTTTAATTTCAGAAAGTATTTAAAATTTAAAAAATAAGTAGAAAATAAATAATAAAAAATCAAGTTTTTAAATTTATAAAAAGGATTTTTAGTTTCAAAAGCAGCATGTCATATACTGTTCATAAGATTTGCACTGGTTTAACCAATAAAGAGAATATAAAACAAGATTTTCATAATTAAGATCCAAGAAAATCTAGAACATATCGAGAAGTCATAGACAACTTTGTCAAAGAGGCAACATCATATATTAAATAAAGGATTTGACAGTGGTAATTATCATAGATTACATACAGTAACAAATTGAAATGATTCCTTTAGATTTACATATCTTTTCATATTTCACGGGAAATCCAGGTGCATAATTCGGGTGGACGGATAGGGAACTTGTTCTATCTGTTCAATGTTCTTTAATTTCTATGTAAAACGCCCCGATAAATTATCTGTATCAAACTGTAAACAATCATATATGTTTAATTTTCCCTTTTTCTGTGTGCAAAATAAAAAATTTCTTTTAAAAGTATAAGATCTCAAGAACATAACTTTTCACACCAGAATAGAGAAGGGGAAACTACATTTATGAACAAGAAACTTCAAAAAATGGGCAGAAAGATTTAATTACCTATGCTTGAATTACGGCTGCTTTTTGGCTTGGCAAATGTCACTTCAGAAAAAAATAATTTCAACTGCAACACAGAAAGAGATCATCAGATTGCTAGGTAAATACAGAAGTCTGAGTGCCATTGCAATTTAATTTTTTGATCTGAAAGTGTGCTAGCAGCTGCATTTATTTAAACAATAGTGCTGGAAAAAGAAAATCACATAGACCACTGAAGCACCTAAAACAATCAAAACACCGCTGGACATAATCCAAGACTGGCGTAATTTAGGCAAGTGTGGCAACTTATTAAACTACCATTTTGAGGTACTTTCGAGCCTGCTAGCTCACACGTTTTCTACTAGTATTATAGGTGGTTTGCTATTTTAATATTCATTCTTGGAAGACATATTATATCTAAATCTAGTTATAAAATTAGACAAGAACAAATTGGAGTTGATGTTTTCTTGTGTGTATTACTTATTAGCAATAGTGGGTGACAATGAGGACATACACATACACTTTTCACGGGCTTTCCAACGGATCAACAGCATATTATATGAGAATCACTCATTCAAATGCTATGAGAACGAAAACACAATACTGCATATCACAATTATGAAAATTTGGACTGAATGTAGATTGCAAAAACTAACAAAGATTTAGGCAGCACAACAAACCTGACAATATAGGAGACTAGTATCTTTCCCTCGAAATATTTTTGCAATAAACTTTCCGCCAATTTTCAGTATGTGTGTCACAATTGTTAGACCCTGCAAACATGTTTACCACCATTTCTGGCATCAGCATGAGATATGACAAGTTTCTATTTTAGACCCACTCTATTTGAATGATCACACCAAAATGCAAGAAAACACTAGTACTAAAAAACATTAAAACCTGTCATGTGCACACTCTATTTGAAAGTCTATTTATTGTACATGTGCTTGAAAGAAAAAGACATTATGGTGAATAAATAATGAATAGCTTGTACAGACTACATATTATCCAGCGGAAACAGAAAGCTAGTACATGATTCAACTATGGCATCTCTTGCAATTAGCTTTCTCCATATTCGTGAATTTGTTTTTTAAAAAAAAAGGTGTGTGGGGAGGGGGTTTAGGTGGGTGTATATAACGTCGTTACAGGAATAGACTCTAACCTAGAAACCTAGAATGAGCTATTATATAGTAACAGCCAGGAAAAAATATGCATACATACCGCCAATATGAGTTGAGACTGAACAAATTCATCCATGTCATGTAGGCCAGTTACTGAAATACATGAAGGGAGCAATTTATGCCTCTGTATGTATATTAAAGAAAGTAATAAAATTTAACATGTTCAATTCACGAACCATCTGGTGCACCATCACAAACAACAAGATCAGCTTTGCCTCCATCAAAATGCCTAATGACCTACGAAGGAAACATGAACAAAATATAAGATTAATAGAATAAAATAAACTAAGTTAGAGAAGAATCATATGCGGGAGGTCAGTGAATGTCATCTCATGACAGGTGTAATACCAAGAGCTACATGGCTTATGAAGAAATATATACGTGAGATGGAAAGAACTGCCTGCTAGGAATGCTCTTTTTTTTTCTTTTTTTTTATTATTATTATTTTATTTTTTTTTGGAACAAAAAGCAATTTTATTCCATTAGACAACAGCTCGTCAACACATTATAAAGAAACTCTCAAAGACTCACATACAAACTGTCACACAGCATCCTAACACAATCTTCTAGTTTCACACAGTTTAGCTACCTAGGGTTTACATATGCATCTACATATAGTAATATAAACAACTTCCTTTTTTAACCGTTGCATACCTCCAACTGGACTTTGGAAAAAATGCTAATTTTCTAAAAAGCAGCAATTGCATTGGTGATAACTGATAATGTATTAGTGATAATGGCAAACGGAGGTGTCTGTCTTCTATATGTGTACAATTCTGAAACCCCTTTTGCACTCACTTTAACTTATTATGCAGGATTGTTGACAGCCTAAAGAGATATATACTATGTAGGTATGCGTAATACATATAACTCCTATGTAGTTAAAAACATATACAGATAGATAAACGGTTATATGTGGTGATAAAAAGTCCATATTTACCACTTCAGCAGTTCGAGCATTTGTTATATCTCCTTGAACTTGAATAACACCTTCTATGGGAGCCATGGGTTGCAAATCAATAGCCACAATAAGTGGCAGATTACCATCCCTGTAGAATCAATACATTCTATTGTTATAACGACGACAGATTAGGACCACATAATCATCAAACAGAAAAAATGATTTGGTCTTTCAGATCGTATGATTTAGTATAAGAAAAGATATTCAGTAAATATACTTGGAATCTGGCGAAAGCTTTGCTGGGAGATAAAGTTTTCGACTTAAAACCTGCATGTAAGTTGGAGTATGTTGTTATAACGGTGACATGTCAAAACGTTAATCAAAACTGAAATCATATAGGCAAGGAGATTCTTCCATAGAACAGTTTATGAGACAAATTACTTATAAAATGAGTTTATACGAAGTTAAAATAATGATTAAGACATGTATGTGGTCATTCTCAACCACAAGGTCTAGTAGACCCCATCAATAGAAGTATTTTCAAGAACTTTGTATGTTATAATCATAACATTCAAGAAAGAATGAAGAAAAGTGAGGTAAATCTCATACTTAGCAGTCTCATCACATAGCTTAACGACATCGAAATAGAGGAAACAGGGGAGACAGTAACAGACAAGATCTTTATTAATAATACATTGTTTACTAACAACAGGGGAACTCATGCATCTAATATGGTACATCGTTCCAATTTCCAAATTTAATATGCAACACCATATGAGAATAAACTCTCCAAACTCAGTCATGTCAACAACACATATTACATTCATGTAAACTTTTTAGTAAGTCTCCAAATAGTTTCCAGAAAATCATATAACAAAAATAGTTCCAAACATACAAAGCTAAGGTTTGCCTCTTTAGGTAGACACAATTGCATAACAGACCCAATTAGAAAACACATTTGTACTCCATCATCATAATATATCAGAGAATCACAGGTCTACAGATACCTGACTCCAGCTACCGGGGGCTGCACATAAATCCACCACACGCTTTACGCCTACACAAAAGTTATCAACATAACATCGTCAATGTTCGGTACCAAATAACCACATCTAAAAAGTTTTTGAAGTTGTAAAGGCTATATGGACCTAAAAATCCATCATCTCAACCATGGCTATCACATTCAAACACAATCAACTTATCGAAAATCAGTTTAAGCTAGTTAAATAAACAGTAGAGTTGAATTGCATAAACGAGCATCTTCACTGAAATTCATCAATGAGTATAAGTCGACCTTGAAATATATTAAACTCCTCGTCAATTTGAAGCAATTTGAAAGCACTTCTTGCCCTCCACCCTTCTTCT
This sequence comes from Plantago ovata, assembly GCA_028274465.1. Taxonomy (NCBI): domain Eukaryota; kingdom Viridiplantae; phylum Streptophyta; class Magnoliopsida; order Lamiales; family Plantaginaceae; genus Plantago; species Plantago ovata. The sequence goes on along the minus strand of CM051455.1, from coordinate 38,796,100 downwards.
TTGGCCTTCCTGTAGTAGATATCCTGCAACAAATGGTTAAACAAGCAAACAATCAATTCAATCACATTTCAGCCATGAGAGTCTCATCATGAAAACTACGAATTGAATAATTGAATTACCCTCTTGTCTCTGGAGGCTTTCCCCATTGGGTCTGAGCTCTAGAAGAAGAAATCGAAGCTAATTCAAGCGCGCGTTCAGGTGACACACCTTGCCACGCTAATTCAAGCTAAACCCTCGTCGTTTGAATAACACCTAATTTCAGAACTGACTCAGAGTAGGAGATTCCTACAGAAAAATAGGAGGAGCCCAAGTACCATTGAACTGGGCCTAATGTTGAGCCCAACTATCATGGACTACAAAATAAAATAAAATGGTAATTGGTGGTCAAACTACCATTCTAGTTTATACTCATCTGTCCCAATCAATTCTTTACGTATTCCTTTTTTGTACGTCTCAATCAATTCTTTACGTTTCCATTTTTTGAAAGTACCCCACATCCCATCTATATTATTTTAAATATGGACCCCACATTTAAACTTCTTTATCTCCACTCATACCTCACACTTTTTTAATCAACTACCCCACATTTACATACAATATTAATATAACACTACCAAATAAAATTATTCATTAAAAACCGTGCAAAAAGCAAACGTAGACTTATCATTGGGTTGGAGGGAGTAATCCTATTGAACAGTGAATTATATCAATAAACTTGATAAAGGCATGCATACGGATCTCCCAAAAAGAATAATCGGTACCATCAACAACTGCTAACCGACCAACATTTGGATTTGCGGTGGATACATGACCAACACTCGTTGTATCGAATGGAGGTTCTAATACCACTTGTTTTTATGAATGCCCGTTATAATAGATTTTTTTTACAACACCACCCCTTCCAACACCCTTTTTTGACAATAGGCCATATTAGACGAACAATAATATTTTAGGCCATAAATTTGACTTTTAACAACTTAAGACACAGTAGTATTTCACATTTTTGGAGAAACAAACATGCCTTAGTATTAAAAATAATGAAAATAAAAAGAAAAATATCCAACTGCTCTGGAACTTCTCTGATGAAAGCAGTTTAAGCTCTAATATAAGTTTTGCTACCGCGATCTAGCAGAGCTTTACTCCACATGAATGGGCAGAGCTGAGCTCCACCAATTTGTTTTATTTGTTGTAATTTTTTCTTTTGCGTTTAAAAAGAAAAATTAACAATTTCATTTTCTTAGTTAAGGCCTTATTTAATTGAATTAGGAGATTTTATGTCGATGGAGATGTTGTAATTAAGTTTTTTTATTAATCTAAATATATCCGTTTTTAGAATTTTCCTCATAAGAGACCCTTACTATGTAATAATCATTAAAACATATATTCATAACAAGTAGGATGACAGGTCAGCTGTCATAATTAATATCACATCCCACGCCAAAATAAATAAAATATACACGAAGGAATATAATTCAATTATGACACCCAGCTGTCACAATAAAGATACATGCACCCATTAAAGTAAATGTTAAATACCCATAAAAATACATTTCTATTGTGAAACATGCCTGTCACAATATCAATGTATTTCTAATGTATAAAACACGTATATTCATACATTAATTCATGACAATTAGTTGTCACAAAATATTCAATTTTGCATTTAAAAACTTATGCTGAAAATGACCAAATATATTTGGTCACTTTCTTTCAGAATCATTTTTTCTTTTATTAGAATATTTATATTTGGTCACTTTTCGGTACACTATATGGTGAAAAATGAATAGCCAAATAGAAATTATTATTCAAAAATATAAAGCGAAAACCTTATAATAATTCAAATTAGCTAGAATGTAATTATGTGTCACTTTCTTACATAGTAAACAATGAAAATGAAATGGAGTGAAAGCTAGAACTTTGGGTTCTTTTAAAATACCCTTCAATATCGTCCATTGTGAATTTCAATTCCCTGGCTAACATAACAGATGCCCGAGCACCTAGCGCTTCAACGACCTCCGGGCAGGGGCGGCTCTAACTTTTGGAGGCCCTGTTCGAACCCGTACGATACGCCTCAAACAATCGTATAACGAAACGGTGGATTAAGAAAAAAAATAGCATAGGTTTCGAACCAAGGACCTAATGAAAAGTCGGATACGTAAACCATCATATATGACCATTGCAACATTATATGACCATTGCAACATTAATTAATATTTTGTGAACTTTTAACATAAACACGTTTATATAAACATTACATAAATAAAAGTGAGGCCGTAAAATTTGATGAGGCCCTGTGCGGGTGGGCTGCCCGCACAAGGCTTGAGCCGCCCCTGCCTCCGGGCTGTAAATATTTCTCACATTGTTCTTCCACGCTAACACCTCACCTTGACTTCCTCTAGCAAGAATCTTAAGTCTAACTTCGACCGGACTCATTATGAACCCAAACCCAAAAATTTAACATGTCAACTAGTCTAATTTGTATCGTTGAGCTTTTCTCACATACATAAAGTTTTCAAGATTAGACAACAACAACCACAATGCACGCAAATGGCAATAAGTTCACAATCAATGAGATACGTGAAAGCCTCGTTTTCATATGCGAGTGATAACTACTTCGACTTTTGTGGAGAGTACAGGTGGTATGATGGAGAAACCTTAGCAATGTCCACATTGTTGGGTGTAACCTGACATGGAATTAAATCTTAAGAAACGTAACACACATCAAGCAATACACAAAATCTATGACATTACATATATATGGAAAGTACCTTCTCTTCCATAACTTGCTTGGGGATTGAAAGTGCAATGGTGTCATCTTCTTTCAGGGTTAGCCCTGCAAGAAAACAACAAACATAAAATTCGACTATATATAGGTCCTGCAATATGACTTATCCAACCAACCTCCCCCACCCCATTATAGAAAAGTGTTAAGAGCTAGCCCAAGATCACACCTTTGTACAACTCCTCAAGAGAGCTATCAATACCTTGAGAACCTGAGCGTATGGATTTTGCTATGCATTTCTAGAATATTCCATATGGATCAGTATAGTACATGGGCAGAATATGCCAAAAGTCAATATGCCACTACTCATTCGATCATGTTAATAACCGTGATTCAAGTTTTATAATCCATTTAACTAGACAATTTTACTAGTAACATACGAATAATATCACAACTTGCAGCACAATAGTCTATAAATTGGAACTCCTATGTATTTAGAAGTTTGATAATAGTTTTTAGCATTTCGCTAGATCTTCAATGGCGACCCATCTAATAATAGAAAGTAGAAGTGTAACCAAGACGCAATGTCCCATTATTAAAAATGAAATGAATACTCACCAACTAGGACCATTCTCATCGTGGCAAGCAATAAGAAGTGAAACACCAAAAGGTCTTGATTGCGTAGAACAAAAGCGATCATAATACGGTAACTTTGTACTATAGGGTAATTTAGAACAAACTGTAATTGGGCATTTATACAACAAAACCAAGAGGTCTTAATTTTGTGTCCCGTGTAAAAATGTTATTTCCGGTGGCCTCCCCGTGACCGCAATGTTGTCACTTCTCATTTATATTTAAATGATTTTTGAGTTGAGTACCACATTTAGAATCGACATGGGAAAATTATGGGCAAATTTGTGTGGATTTCGACCTAGGATGTGCAAGTCCATCTTTCAGACCAACACATGAACCAGAATATGTGTTCGAAGGCAATTGGAATTTTATCCATACTTAGTTTTTGCAGTATAATCAGTACGAAAACAAGCAAATGGTGGAAGAGTCGAATGAAGATGCATGAGTTTTTGCTCATACTGCCTAAATTTAAGCATACACATCTTCATCTTGTAATAACTATTGGGTATGGCATGTTGATGTTGCGGTGGTAAGGTTGTCTTTGTGTGTGTGTGTGTGTGTGTATACTCGTTAATTTGTGCCTCTGTTGACCTGTGCTTTGTCTTGAACCTCATGACCCTAGCAATCCAATAAAGTTGTGACGTGTTGTGTCCCTCGCAGCAACAATGAGATCATAAAAACTCATTTGCATCTTCATTCAGTTGCTCCACCATTTGCTCGTTTTTGTATTGATTATACTGCAAAAATCATTTATGGACAAAATCCCGACTACCTTCAAACACATATTCTGGTTCATGTGTTGGTGTGGAAGGTGGACCTGCACCTCCAATGTCGAAAATCCACACCTTGTTGCCCATAATTTTCCTCATGTTGAATCTAAATGTGGTACTCAACTCGAAAATTATTAAAATATAAATAAGAAGTGATAGTACTGCGGCCAAGTAATAAAAAAGGAGAAAAAAAAAGCTTCCTTCTGAGCCTAGAAAACGTCCGCCACCGGAAATCACATTTTTTACACGGGCACAACATGAATTATCATTTTGCTGTATATAGCCCAATTACAGATCTATTTCCCTCAATATACTCTAGCCTTAGAGCATCACGATTCACGACCTCATCTGTTATACATCCATTCTCGAAAATTGTTCATTTTATACCCTGGGTTATAAAAGATATCATAAATTATATATTTTTTTTTCCAGAATCACTACAAATCAAATAGTAAATATATGATTTGAATAATATTACAATGCTACTGCATAAAATTAACCCAAATTAGTATGATTCTACCAAAAAACATTTGTACATATATGGAAATATAAAACATAATTACATTGTTAAATCACATTATTAAGTAGGAGTATGCTATATGTTGAGGCTTGACATAGCAATCAAGAAGAAGGACCTACGAAGCACCGATACATACACATAAAATAATACTAGTACAATAATAAGATAATTAAGTGTAATTACGTATCCCAACTACCCTAATACCAAAATTCCCACCACCCATCAAACTATTAATTAAACCATGGATAAATATACTTTCAATAGTATAGAAATATAAGTACGGTACACTAATAAGAAGCGTTGAACATATAATTTGTCAAATCATGTTACAAATTTACAATACAAAAATTTTAGCAACGGAAAATCCAAATAAAAAAAGATATAAACATACCTTTGAATGAAAATACTATAAACCTTTAATTTTTTTGGCTTGTAGATGATATATGACTCTAATGGATGTCTGTAAATGAATAAGGAAAGAAAGAGATCGAAGAATAGATCAAGTGATACAAGTATTCTGCCGGTTTAGATGAGGATTCATTCTAATTATAGAACTCGTAACTATCCATACGTAGTAGTATATGTCAAATAAATAATGACAAAAATGTCTCGTAATATGTGATTGTGCATACCAATAAAATAAAAAATTAGTAATATTTTGTCACAGCTTGTCACGAAACTTTCTAGAGCCGGTACCAAGGAAATTTTGACATGTTACGCTATGTTTTTTCATCTGACTTTAACTTCAATTGAACTGAACTGATCTGAATTGAATTGAAGTGATCAATAGATCTGAACCGAACTAAACTTAATGAATCTGAAATGATCTGAACTGAACTTAAAATAATTAATTTTTAAATAAAAAAACAGAGCCTTACTGTCGTAATAATGTGGATGTATATTCATTTAATAAAATAATATATTTGTAATTTAAGTTGTCAAAGGAAAAAGCCCAGCATAGGCTGAACGAAACAGAAGAAAAAAGAACAAATAAAATCAAGAAAGAATGAAATCGAGAAAAAAACAAAAGAACAAATAAATAATGAACTAAAAAAAGGTTTTTTTTTTGAAAAAAAAGGGGCTCATCCCGGCCTCACTGGGTGAGGCGGGGATGAGCAATTCATCCTCTCTCACTCACACATCAATGTGCGATGTGAGTGAGGGATGAGTTCTTCTTGGCTCATCTCCTGTTGGAGATGGCCAGAGTTGAGTTGTTTTTTTCGGACGTAGCGCTTTACACATTTATCTACATTTATCTCAAGTTACTGTTATGTTATCAGTGATATAAAACGCGAAATTATCAAAGAAAGATAAACGAACAGTGTTAGAAAGTTAAAACTCAATAATCAAGATGATTAGTATTCAAGAACGAAGCCCTGCAGCTTCAAAAACGGCAAAGAGCCAACTTAGTTTTCAGTTTTCTGAATAAACTGGAATAATGAAATATCTGATCAAAAGCAAATGAACTTGCATGCATATGGCAGAAAATCTCAAGGCTGAGCTCCATACTAAAGCCATCACATTTGGTCCTTTGTTTTGTTCTATGTCAATGGATCAGATTTCTACGTTTCGCATTTGGGATATTAGTCCGAATTGGTTAACTCCTTTTGTAAATTCGGATATTACTACTAGTCTACTATGTATTCTAGCTAGGTTAGTATAGATCCTAGTATAGGGTGCAGTAGGATGTCCGATGTAGTAGTTTCTGTCCAAGATATTTTTGTACAATCCTCCATTTGATTAATATTAGTACTACTTATTCAAAAAAAACTTGCATGCATAATGTATACTATATATTGTATCCCCTGTATACTTTGCAAGTACAGGAAAGAAAAAAAAAAGTTCTGAATTGATCAGTATTATCTTCTGTATCATTTAAAAGAATTAATAGTAATACAGTGCATTATTGTTGACATAAATTTGAGCAAAGTTCTCTTTGCTGTAAACAAAAGGAAGAAAAGAAGAAAAAACTCATATCTCGTCTTAAATATTCACTCTTTTTGTTAAGTGTGTTGCTTTCATTCAACCTCGTTTGTTTCTCCTTTCATATATATATAGTCCGAACTCCAAACTCCGCATTCTAAAATTCGAACCTCACAGTCACAGTGAAAATCTTCGCATTCAGCATTTGGGAAGATCTTTAGGTGGTGGCAAAAGCGACTCGTTAGGGCCCTTCCCGTTATCAACCACAAAAGCCATTTTTAGTCCCCATGTCGTGTGCAGTTCCAGATGGCAATGCATAAACCACACCCCTGCAAAAGTTCAAGATTTTGTTCTAAATCGAGGCGAAACAACAAACTGATCGAACAAAGCAGGGAAATGCATGTATAGTTGAAATTTACCTGGATTGTCAGCCAGAAATCTCATGGCTACCCACCCACCAGATGGTACTCCAACTGTGTTTCTCTCTACAGGATCAACCAGATTAAAGTTCTTTGGATCGGTTTTCGGGTTGAAGTTTCCTACTCCTCTGCCTACTACGAAGAAATTGAATCCGTGCAGATGAATTGGATGGTTTTCAGGAGCAATTATGCTAGTATCTTGCAAGACTAACTGGACCGTTGCGTTGTAAGGAAGCCTGTAAAGTTTCGTTCCACTTGTGGTTCCCATATTAGCCGGTGGGGCGCCTGTGTAATTGTAAGAAACAGGAGGCTTACCGGGGAAATCAGTGGTGTAAACACCCTTGATATTGAAGAAATGTGCTTGCAATAGAGCTGTTTTAGGCATTGTAAACGTGACATTGTTTATGGATGCAACAACACGGCTCCCATTCGCAGCTTTACAGCTCGGACAGGGATTGATTCCAAGCCCGACTGTGAAAAGAAGGGAATGGTCGATCTTCTGTGGGACTTTGGCAGGGAACTTCTTGGAGTTCAAACTTCTGAGTGAGTTTGTGAAACTGTCTGCAACTGGTGTAGCGTTTTGAGCTGGTGGGCTAGTTAACGTCATTGGAGAGCTGGAAAGTGTGCCTGCGTAATGTATTGTTGCAACGGCTGTCCTGTTGTCTACAGCCACTATTGGGGTGTCCATGAAAGGTGAGGCAGCCATTACATATTTTCCAGCTCGTTTATCAGTTGAAATGATGACGTTGGTGGTTTGTCCTGGGGCAATCAAGACCGTGTCTGTTTTGAATGGTTTTACGTATGTGGCGTCTACTTCTACAACTGTCATTTTGTGGCCTGCTATCTTGAAGAAGAGCTCCTCATTGAGTGCAGCGTTGATTAGGCGTAATAAGTAGGTTTTTCCTGGTGAAACATCCAAGTTAAAGCCACCTGCACATGTAACATCCAAACATTTCAGTGCCTAAAAGAATTCTATCTCATCTAAACGCAAAAAACTTGGTAAACATGTCTAGATTTACCGATTTATATTGATTCTCTAACAGAACATTTAAATGCCAGGACTATTGCTTCGACCTAGTCAGGTTCTGAGTTTTACCTGTAGAAGGACAGCTTGGAACAGGGCCAGGATGGCCATTAATTGTGTGAGCATCAGATACATTCGATGCAAGACCGGATTTTAGAGCCTCATTGATGACTGCTTCTGTGTCTGATTTCCACCATTCACCTATGAATTTGAAAAACGAAGTATTCATGTTAAAAAAATGATATAGACAGATAGGAACTGCGTAATAAAATAAAAAATAAAAGAACTCCAGGCTAGTCGGTTTTACCAAGGATAACAACTCTTTCGTGATTAGGCTTTGGGAAAGGATAAGGAACACCAAGTTTTGGCAAGATAACAAGTCCACCATGAACGGTAGCCCTTAGCCACAAGATGTGAGCATGATAAAAGAGTGTGCCTCTCTGGCCAGTGATCGTGAAGTTGTATGTATAGGTCTGCCCTGGCTGAATCGGGCATTGTGTGATGTATGCTGGACCATCTGCCCATCCTGTTCGGAGCTGCCTGATCCCATGCCTAAATCACCAAATCGAGTTCAGCTTACATGTACGCGAAAATCTTGAACAAGTTGGTAATAGTTGAAGTTTCTTACCAGTGGATGGAGAGGTTGTACTTGACATGGTTTACGACTTTAATCAACACGTTATCGCCTTCTCTAGCATAGAGAGTCGGACCAGGGAAGTTTCCATTGATTGTGACGATTGGTTTCGTTGCGCAGAGTCTCGTGGTGTTTCTCATAACAACCTGTACAAACCATTATCAGATTCTCAAATCAGTTCTGAACTAAAGTTTAACTGTTCGGACTTAAATGTAATTTTTAGAGAGATTGGAGGTTAAATCAGGAGAGGATCTTCAAATGTAGTTTATGTGTGTTCAGCAAATGGGACTTTCACAATTTGATATTGGTATAAGTTACACCTTCCATAATTGTACGTGACAACATAAATGTGACCTTTTACCTTATGATCTTTGTAATTTGGCCAACAAACTGAGCTAATAGAAGTGAGACTAATTACTATTAGTGCTTTTTTATCTACGATTTGTATCTAAGATCACAATCTGTATTTGCTATTGCCAGCCAATAGTAACTAACTTTGCGAATGAGAGCCGTTTCGGAATCCGCCTAGATGGAGCCGTCTTAAATACTTTGGAGCACATACCAAAATTTCAAATTTAACTATATCTTTCACACAATCAACTTCATAAAGAATGAGTTAGGGACTCACATTGAACTTGTAATGGCGAACTCTGCACTCGACCAAGAGCGGAAACAAGCACGCTACGAGGATCAATCCTCGTACCCACAAAGCCATAGCGCAAAAGCTTGTTTGTGTTTGTAAGAAGAAATTGAAGTGTTTAATGGCTGGCTTTGTGGTTGCAGTTGATGAGTCTCTATGTAAAGAAACTAGATTATTGTATTCTTGTTGCTATGACTAAAACTCGCAACTCAAATGTATTTATATATGCAGATAGCTAGCAGATGGATGATATATACGTACGTACCAAATTTTTGTATACTGTATGTGAGTTGCATTCATGGTATGACGTCGGTTTTCATTCGTTAGGTGAAACAATACATTCTCCTTTTCTTTCCAAATAATTCACCATTTCAGCTATAGCTTCAACAAAAATTCTTAGTTTCTAAATTATAGCCACCTATTTGATAACGATTTCTTATTTTTGTACTAGTCACAGTCATAGGTGTGTTTCTATTCGAGTATATTTCACTCAAGTTTTTCTTTAATTATGTTACTTTTATCAAAAACATATCTCAACTAAATTGAAATGATCTTAACAGAATTAAACTAAAAATGAATTGAACTAAAGATATTATTATATTTTTCAGAAGAAAAAAAATGAATTTATTTTCCTAACGAATCACTTGAAATAATATGAGTGAAGAAATTGCGAAGACATGCAATCTAAATCTATGAAGCACGGAAACTTCAAATGACCCAACGTTTCCTCTGCGTTTTCTTACCGGAAACTTATGGACTACTTTTTTCCATTTGATAATTTTTTTACATAATTATTTTTGTCCATAATATGTGTTATATGTTGTCTAATGCATGTGAGGAAAATATATTTTATTTATTGCTCAAATGTCACCTTAGAAATACGTATATTATATATATTTCAACTTATTATGTTGTTTGTAGTTTGTTTTGAATAATTTATCTATTAAAATATCTATTTATTTGGTTGTTTAGTATTTATAAGTTTATAAATATTAGTTTACACATATTAACTATATATTTAAATATAAAACTAATTAAACGTTTCCTACACGTTTTCGTTTTCTACTTTTTTGAATTTTGACGTTTTCACGTATCCGTTTCGTTTTCGCTTTCGTGTTTCCGTTTCCATGATTCCTAGCATGCAATACTAAGATTTGGAATTAGTCATAGAGAGAGAAAGTGTTTATCTCACATGTTTACTAAAACTAGATGATAAACTAGCTGGTATCTGATAAACTAGCTGATAATCTCACTGATAAGTCAGCTGGTATGCTAGCTAATTTTAGTGTACGTGTTTAGCGAACGAGCTGATAAACTAGCTGATTTTAGTTTACGTATTTAGCAAATGAGCTTATAAACTAACCGATAAAATGACAAAAAGAAATATTCATATTATCTTGTTATATTTTTCATGTTTTATAATAGTAGTACTAGTGGTAGTAGTAGTTGTTGTTATTTAATAATAATGATAATAATAACAATAATAAAAAATTATTATTATTATTTTAAAATAAAAATAAATGAAATTTTGTACATATACTATTAATTAAATCATCATTCATTTAGTTGAGAACATATTTTTATAACATATATTGTGTTAACGCGAACTTATAAACTAGCTTATCATTTTCATATTAATTTTAATTATACCCCTAACTTAATAATAATAATAATAATAATAATAATAACATGATAAATGAATAAACATATAATAATATAATATTAATGCTGTTTTATGTTATTGTATGAGCTAGCATATAAGCTTATTTGCAGGTAAAATCAATTTTAGATAGTTAAAAGTGTGATATATTTAGTTTATGTTATTCCATAGTTAGCTATGTCACTATGTCTAATTAGGTATTTTATTGCAATATGTTGTACAATTTTGATACTTTTTTTTTATTTAACGGAGTAAAGCGAATAATATAAGCTTGGAATTAAACCATACACGTGACATACCGAAAATGGCAAAAAAAAAAAAAAAAAAAAAAAAAACAAAAAAATGCGAAAAGGATAGGAAAAATGGACGCATGTTATATACACTTTTTGGTACTCTGGAGTACCGAAACGTGATTTTAATGTGTGTATAATTCATGCCCATTTTAATGCGTGTATATAATACATGCCCATTTTCTCTAGATACTTCAAAGTGGTTGTCACACTTGTATTGTTTTTCCCGTTATATTGGAAAAATACCAAAATTGAACATCATGTTGCAATAAAGTATCAAAATTGGACATGGACACTTACAGTACATAAATTAGACATGATGCACCGTAGAGTACTTAAAAACAACTTTTATCCCTTATTCGCTAAGTACTTACATCAAAATTAGCTAGTTTATAGCTATTTCGCTAAAATTCTAAAATCACATAGCTGCTAGCTTTTCAGACAGCTTATTAGCTACCTTACACTACACCAAATTCCTGAAATAGCTACAAATTTTAGCGACGGATAGATGGCAATATGAAGCGTAAATCTTAAAGCTCAGTTCGTCTATGTGTCATCCTAATACATCTCAATTTAGCGACGGGTTGGTTTTATCCATCGTCACAAATTAGCGGAGGTAAAGTATCCCTCACTAAATCTCTTATACACGGCGGGTACTCCTTTCCCATTTCTTTACTGTAAATCTCTCCTCCTCCAACCCGCCCAAAATCAAAAGTGGATCATTTCTCCACCAATTTGACTAGGGTGCACTAATTAAGCACACCGAGTTATCTTTAATGCCTCGACTAATGACTTGTAAAGCCGAGGGGCCAATCCAAAGATAGCTTCAATTGTTACGTGCAACTGTTATCAAAATGTTACCCTGAGCCCAACATAGTGCAATCCAACTCTTACGTACCAAGTGCAGGAGAAGATGAAAGGGATGGGGTTGCCTATGGAGAAGATAGACTGTTGCCCGGATATTTGCATGATCTATGTGGGGGGTGGGGGTTGAGGATGTAAATCTATCGAAGGACCGCTTTAATCGTTACAAGGAGGAGATTGCAAAGAAACGGCAGAAGAAGAATATCTCATGCAAACCTTTTCAAGTTGAAAAAATTTAAAATTTTAATGTTCGACTAATCTCAATTTGGTGTAAGGTTATATTTTACACATAAACCTTCTCCTAATTTTTTAAGGTTTTAAAATAAAAAGGAAAATGAAAAAAAAAAAAAAAAAACAATGAAACAACCGTAGCGAGCTATGGACGTACCTATGGGGAGCAAAACTAATTTCCATCCAACTGAACGGGTCAGCATAAGGACCAAATTGCCATACGAAAACATAAAATTCACCAATTAGGACAGTATCTGCAAAATAAAAAATGAGATGGGATCAAAACCGTGAGGACTTGAGTTTGGAGACTATTATGTTTACTATTGTCAGAACAATTTGGGAAAGATAACTAGAAATAGATAAGAGTTTAGAAAAATTTATAAATGATGATTTTGCGTGCATAATTACTTAAAATTGAAATTTAAAACCCTTATAAACTTTTTTCGAGTTCCTATTTAAAAATTAACCTACTAATAGCAAACAAGAAACTTTAGAAGAAATAGAGGGAGTACAACATAAGTCAACCAACCTGGGGTTAAGTTAAGTCCCATACATACCATTACCATAGTTCATAGTAAGGACGGAACCAGAAATTACGTTTAGGTGGGGCGAACTTACATATGCGTCACTTTTTGAAGGTCTGGGGGACCAAAAGTTAAAAAATTGTAAAAAATCCCTTTAATTTTTTTGAAAAATCGTATACTCTTCCTAAAAAAAATTGGGGGGGGGGGAGGGGACGAGGCCCCCCGCCGGCCCCCTTGGTTCCGCCCCGGTCCAGAGGACAATATTTAGGGAAACCAGTCGGTTTGGGATCACTACTGTCTTGATATAGAATACTTTTCAGGGACGACTAGGAACAAGGATTGTATATTAATGGGGTGCAAAAATAATATTTTAAATTTAGGTGTTGTGGAATGCAAAATTTCAGGAGTAAAAATTGCGAATCTGAAACTTTAGGAGAGTTGTGCCTTGCTGCCCTCCTTTGTTATCTCGGTCCTTCCTGCATGCGTCGCCCAAAAAGACCTGGGTCCGGGTCACGTTCCAAATAGATATAACACCAATATTATCGGTGGTTGGATTGCCATTGGGGTGGCCCTTGGCCCACCATTTATGAACTCTTTTGCTTTGGTTCAGTCAACATATTAACTATAAATTATTTTAAAATATATGATAAAAGTTTATTTAAAAAAAATATAAATCTTAAACTTTTCAATATATAGTTTTGGTAAATATTTTGTATTATAATTTAAAAATAAATGTATAGTTAAAATTGAAAATTATTGATTGATAAAAGTTAACACAGGTTGGAGGTACCTAACCTACGGTTGTTGGTTCAATTGGTAAGAGGTTTTAGTTCATTTAAGCAGGGTCTCGGGTTCAGTTCTTGCGGATGTAAAAAACGTCTCTGGAAGAGCTGTCATCTAAAAAAGGATCCGATAGTGCTCGACTGAATTAGTTGCCAAAACAGATACTATACTAGTAAACTAAAAAAACAGAGGTTGGAGTTACTATTGATCCCAAAGCCTTTGTTTTTCCCTCTTGACTAAGGATTAATATTAGTTGTAATAGTGCTTTCACGTACATATGAGCCTAGTTTGCTGCTAGCTATTGCTAATAACAGAAGTCATGATGAAATGGTTTAAAAGCAAAGATAATTATAAACATCAATCAAATCCAATATAATTCAATCCCACCTGTGAGTCTGTGACTGTGAGTGACTGTTAACCAACTTCCGGTATGTAACAAACAACTCAGCATCTTTTACAAAAATCATATTTCTACATTCGTCAATCTATCCAGTATGAGTCTTCATCATAGGATCTGGAAAATAGGTTTTGTGTCTTCTTCACCAGTTTGGTGATCAATCCAGAGAAAAACCAAAGAATGTTCCACAACACTTTGAAATATTCAATTAGTGGAGAAAAGCTCAAAAGCATTTTGACAAATGAGACTACCTTTTGTGTTTCTTGTACTATACCATATCACCATACTATATACCATACTATATAGTACAGTATATATTACTTACATCTTACGATTAAATGGAAATCACTCCATTTTGGTTAAGTGAACAATAATAATTCAGCTTGTTTTTTTTTAATAAACTCTTTATCTTATTTCTTTTAATTCATTATACCTACCAGGCTACCAAGTACCAACTAGCCGCATTTTTGCTCTCGGCCAGCTGAGCTTGTCTTCCAAAAAATGAGGGAATGAGTCAGGGTTGAAAAATGGAAGTGAAAAGATATATTATAACAAGGATTTTGTACGGACGTTAAGAAATTTTAATTAAATAATTAAATTAATAAAAAAAAATTAGGAGTGGTGAAACGTGAATTTTATATATATACATATCGTAATTAAAAACTTCAAAAGTTTGGGGGCGGCGGTTGTCACCCCCCACCACCCCCGGCCTCCACCCCTGCAAAAAATCATATTTTAATAAATATTACCTATAAAATACTTATATAAATTTTACAAAATATTAAACATTTCTCGGGAAACAAACTTTAAACATATACATATATCGTCACGTTAATCATATTATGAGTCGATTTGCACTCCTACATGGGTGAGATGTACTTAACAGAGTTGTAAGTAAATCCGACCCGAAAGCCCATAATTCAACAATATTCTTTGGGCTATTATTTGTCATACTTCCAATCGGCTCAGCCAAAGCTCGTATAAAACTGGCTTGATATCGTTCCGGAGGACGCAACCGAGCCTTACTAGACCCGTATTTGAACTGACCGCTGACCCATCCGTGCTAATTCCATAGTATTTCATAGCAATCTAAGAAGCACGTGGACAGCTACGGGTACGGATATGAATACGAGACAAATACGTGGAAATGTCAAAATCCAAAAATGTAGGATACGGATACGTTAGTTTTCATATATATTTTTTTAATACATTTAATATTTAAGCTAAAAAAGTTACTAAATTTAGTGAAGACTAAATAACCAAATAGGGCATAAATGCCCAATAAACTCAAACATATATAAATAATGTATCTCAATCGTATCATTCATTATCATAAGCACGCACCATTGTGGATCTAATTTAATTAATAAATAAAAAAAATGTATCTTTCAAGTATCCGTCAGGATACCGATACGTATCCGTATGAATACAGGTCCAATACTAGATAGCAATTGAATTTGGGTGTTGCGGCAAGGAATTAAGTTGTGGTTGGTGTAGGTGGACTAAACTTAGTTGCATTGTGACGTTATTGGTTACAACCAATTTACTTTATTGTTGAAAGAAATTCAGCTTTGTAACACTTTCTGATGTTATTACTTTCTCATGTATTAGGAATTTTATATTCATCAGAAAATATTCAATTCAGTTTTATATACACGAAAATAATATATCCTCACGTTACATTTTCATCAAAATCTCTGCACTAAAATAAATCTTCTTCATAAATAAATGAATACATCAAAATTCAATACATTATTATTTGTGTATCTCTTATACACCTCCTCCTTATTGTATCTCTCAATTTTGGTCTATTAATGAAAATTTTGATGATTAAAAAAATACATTGAAATTGTAACCATAAGGTTTGTTATTTAGTGGTTTAAGACTCTGTTCTCTTCGTCTGAAAAAGTTTGAACTGAACTGAATGGATCTGGACTGAACTGAACTGAACTAAACTGTGCATATGAACTGATCTGAACTGAACTAAACTGATATGAACTTAACTAAACTGATCTAAATTTAAAATAATCAATTTTCAGATGAAAAGAACAGAGCCTTATAACAAGTAACAAATTAATTTCAGCTCCGGATGAATGGTTTGAGCCTTCCAATTATCAATAACTATTAGATTAGATTAAGTTATACTCTTTCCATCTATCTTTAATTGTCTCATTTTGATTTTGACCGGTCAACCATGTTCGAATTTGATCCCATATTACTCTTAAACTATAATGATAAATTTTTTTAACGTAATTATATTATGAAAATAAGCTTTAAATTTTCATAATATAATTTTATTATATATTTTACCATTATAGTTTAAAATTAATTTGCAGTCAAAGTCGTACACGGTTGATCGGTCAAAGTCAAAATGAGACAATTAAAGATAGATGGAGGGAGTACGAAGTAGTATGATTTTAATCAAGTCTAACCTCCCCCAAAACCCTATCCAAGTCACCAAGCACGCCCCAGCACGGCTGCACCTGCACTACATCAAAAGAAACAAAGGTTAAAATACCCCGGCCGGTTCAGGCATAGCACTAGTGTGACAACCATCGTAACAATCCACATTAAAGAGGCAGAGCCAGATCCATTGTTGACATGCTGACGATGATGAGACTATCATCATTCTTTACCCCTTGAAAATGAACCATGTTGTCAAGTTGGTCTTGAATCTTGGTCCATCTCAGCTACATGCCTCTCGTGGCGTCCATTCGAGCGAAGCTCTTCTTCTTTCACATCCATATTAATTTCCCTATCTCGTTTTAGTATCCATAGTTGCTAATCGGCTTTGAAGTCATCCGCATTCACATTCGTCATGGCACGATCTGTTGTCACTGGATTGACTTCTTGTTGCTAGCGATGATATGCCATGTGTATTGCGTTAAACGAGCCCTAGCTTGGCATGGTGTGTGTCTGAGCAATATTTCTCACTCGTGTTTATCAAAGCAAATGGTAAAAATGATCCATAAGTTTAGCTAATTTGGCATACGCAGTACATGGTTTCATGACCGTGGCAAATTAGATATTCTTTATTTTCTTATTTTTTTTAATATGACATGCACCTGGAAAATAAAAAATGTGTCAAAGCAACTTAAGAGAGAAAGGACCAAAATTGCTATCACTTTTATAAACTTATAGACTACATTTGCAACCAATGAGGTCTAGCTCAATTGGTTAGACTGAGGTGTCATGACACTAGAGGTCATAGGTTCAATTCATGCCAAGTGCGGGATTATTTATAGTTTATTACCTAGCTTTGTAATGATTCAATTATTAAAAAAAAATAGACTACATTTGCAAACTATGTGGGTATGTGTTTATCATGTGGGTCTTGCGCAGTCGCATGGTTGCCATTCCATATCTTCCATGATTACATTTTATGTCACTCCTTCTGTTGTTGTGGATGGTCAAAGTTTCCTTTGCTTTGGTTAAGTTAGGCATGGTTCAGTCAGCCATGTGAGTGATCCAGGTCGGGCATACTTTTCTTCGAGCGGTCCGCAATCGCAGGGGCGGCTCTAGATTTTAGGGGCCCTGTTCGATCTCGTATGATAGGCCCAAAAAATAATGTTATAATAAAAAAAAATAAAAACAAAAAAGAATGAATTGAAAAAAGGGGACAAAAATTATTAACATCATGAATTGAACCAGAGACATTTCAAATAGAATTACACTTAGACTAGCTTTCCTACCAACTGAGCCAATGCAGTTTTTAATTCTTTTCCATAAAAGTACATAAATATATAATAAGTATAAATAAAATTTGAGGCCCTTAATTTCGGGAGGCCCTGTGCGGTCGGGCTGACTGCACGGGCCTTCAGTCGCCCCTGCGCAATCGTATTGGCGTTCGAGTCAGTCTTACTTCTTTGAGCAACGCTTTTGAGCAGTTGAACTTCTTACTTTGTTGATCAATAACTCTTTTGAAAATAAGTTGAACTAGCTCAAAAAATGGCATTGGCCACTTTTGTCCTCGATCGTATTAACTCTTTTAGTTTAACACCCTTGCAGTCCTGAATTGCCGCTTTAAAAAGAAAAACCCTTGCGGTCCTCGATTGTTCCATTCCGTACCATACAGCCATACCGTATACAATAGCTAATTATTTGTTCCATTTTAACACAATTCATTCGGTTACTCAAAACTCTACTTCAAAACAAAAACGAATCTGCAATGATAAGAGGAACAGAGGAGGCCCCGACGTGAATTTTATTATTGTTACAGATGTTGCCTTATCGGTTGATGAGTATGTGAATTGTGAATTATTACTATAGTTTTGAATTTTGATCGTGTGTGACAAAAGACAAACTCCAATTCTTAAGTTGTGTCATGTGTGAATGTGTGATAAATTGAAGCTAGTTTTTTAGGGAATCTATGTACGTATGAGCAGTACACTAGTGCAGAACTGCAAGCTGGAAATTACCAATTATATCATCGCCGTTCAATACAATATCTATATACAATCTCCCCCATACGCAAGCAACAACCGTACGTTGACCACTATTTTACCCCAATAATACAATATTCACGACATTTATTTTAATCAAATAAATCCCATATCTCACATTCACAGAGTATAATTTATACTGAATATATAGACTCCTGCAATGAATGGCTCCCGAGTGTGATATTATGAGCCTCAACTCGCTCGATAAGATATTGAACCGAGCTTGATTCCCCTTTAATCTCGTCTTACTATTGCATTGGAGATACTCGGCAGGAAAAATTATTGTAGAATGAATGGATAATCCGATATATATCACACATTCATAACATATTATGCTCGATACAACTTTGAATACTATATTATTTATTTATTTTTTCATTTTTATTACGAGTTCGGCTCAACCTCGAATAACACTCGAGTAAAGTTTAGATTCATACGTATAAAAAAAATGATAAAATTTTAAATTTGAGCTAAATTCATAATTATTAATTCAAGTTCATTTGTGTCGAATAATTCATATAACACCAAAAAGTTAGTATAAAATATGACAATATCTTTATGCAATCACCACACGCAAATAAACCGTACACTACCTAAGCTAAGCTAGACTCCTCTGCTATATAGTATCTTCATCATCATACTGGAGAATCATTCACTCCTCTCACTCCAAACCAAAACCCTAACAATGGCGACCTCCATCGAAGTCCTCGAAAACAACCCATCCTGCCAAGTCTACGACATCATCTGCTTCGACAGCAGCGTCATGACCACCGTCACCAACAGCCCAAACAAAGTCACCGAATGGATCTCCGACATGGAATCCATCTACGGTGCCGGCCCCTTCGGAGCCGATGACCTTCTCATCTTCGGCCTCGACATTGAATGGCGCCCTCCCTTCGGCCCTGGAGAGAACCCTGTCGCTACTCTCCAGCTCTGCATCAACGAACGCTGCCTCATTTTCCAGCTCCTCCACGCTGCATCCATTCCGTACAAGCTTAAGACCTTCCTTCGCAACAACCGGTACACTTTTGTCGGAGTTGGTGTCAAGCAGGACTTGGAGAAGCTGCAGAGGGACTACGGGTTTGGAATGGACACGAATGCTGTCGATTTGGGGACTGTTGCTGCGGAGAGGTATGGGAGGAGGGAGCTCAAGGGTAAGGGGTTGAAGGATCTGTGTGCGTTGGTTCTGGGAAAACAGATTGAGAAGCCGTTTAGGGTTACGACTAGTGCTTGGGATAATGCCAGGCTTACGAGGGAACAGGTGAAGTATGCTTGCTTGGATGCCGTCGTCTCGTATAAGATCGGGGCTAGTCTGCGTGCTGATGAAGTCTGATGGATGATCCTTTTGAACAAGTATGGTGGTTATGCTAGTATGGAAATGGAATAGTGACTCTTTTGATTTAGTAATGGTAATTTGCAACTACTGGTAGTAGTTTTAGTTTTAGTTAACTGATCTAGCTAGAATAATTTGGTGTTTTATGATGATTATTATCTGGATTGGATCACATTTGGTGTTTTAATTCCTCCAGACTTGTAAGTTCTTCTCAGGATCTGTCTTAATTACGCTTTATGTGCTATTCACACCGCCTCTGTTGACAATTCGAAAACTTTTCGGTCCAAAAATTTAACCAGAACAACAATAGTTGATCTTCATGTTGGGGAAAGTTACTCGGACTATATCATGAAGTTACATTACTACTAATAATTTACTACATTTGGACGAAACGAAGGGAAAACAAGTGGATTGGGGCTGATTGCGAAGGAAATTTCCCCCAAAATTGAAATCCCTCCAAGTCCCTAACCCCTGATTGGAATCCGTAATGCCCAAGTTCATCCACTTCCAGTATAACTTCATCCCCAAATGGGCTTGTAAACAGTAAACAGAGCTTTAATAAGCTCTGTAAAAACAGAGCTTGCCCTAGTTATAGAATATGATACGTATATATGTCGGGCTGGGTTTAAAGAAAAAGATCTTCAGTGCAGCACTGCAACCCTTAACCCAACGGCCCAAACTGTAGGGTGAAACAACGGGCGAAGCTCACAACGGAAACAAAATCAAAAGCAGGATGATGATGATGAAAAGATAATGAAAGCGCTCTATTCATTTTTGTAAAGTTTTCTCCTATAACTTGATTCTTGTTCCCAAAGGATGATGAGATTCTACTGGACTCTTCGCAAGATGAAGATGGGAAATCTATCGAACCCACCTGGTACGGCATTCTATTGATTTTCTTTTTTCTTTTTTCTTTCCCCAAGTGTTTGTACTGTGACTTTGATAGATGATATATTTTTTCTATAATAGGTATTTACCAATCATACCTACAGTTCTTGTAAATGGAAGTGAAGGAATAGGAATAGGATGGAGTTCGTTTGTTCCTAACTATAATCGAAGAGAAATTATTACCAATGTGAAGCTATTGCTGGATGATAAGGACATCGTGCCTGTGCATCCATCGCATGAAGGATTTTGTGGAACAATTGAGGGAACAACAACAAATGAAGTTGGGAATACTACATAAACTGTCACCGGAGCAATAGAACACGAGGATAAGAAGACTCTAAAGATAACTGAGCATCCAATTCGGAAGTGGACTCAAGTTTATAAGGAATTTCTTGACTCAGTCTGTCTGTCTGTGCCAAGAATGCAAAGAGCAAAGATCCATTCATCGAGGTCTACTTGCATAATTTTCCTATGACGGTAAGAACTGAGTTCTGAGTTCGATTTCTTACACACTTGTGTTTTTTTTTTTACAGGGATACATGGATTACACTGATGGAAACAATGTTCACTTTTTGGTCTCCTTGACGGAAGAAAATCTCAAGCCAAGCAAACAAGAGGATTTTTTTGAAGAAACTTAAGTTAACAACTGAAATAAGTACACGCAACATGTATCTGTTTGATCACAAGGGAGTAATCAAGAAGTACGAGACACCTGAGCAGAGTATGTAAATCTGTTATATATACAGAATTCGGTATTATTTCTCTGTAGTGCTATATTCAATGAAACATTTTCTAAATTTTTTTTGTCAGTTCTTAAGGAATTTTTCGACTTGAGGATGAGTTATTACGATGAGCGAAGGGTAAGTTATTGACTGCTGCATCTTTTTTGCATTGTGGCTTTGCCTTGTGGATAGTAGTGTTTTGCTAACTAATTACTGATGGTTCTGTTTTTCCCCTGCAGAATGCAATGTTAAAAATTCCTAACCTTGAACTGTTGAAGTGTGAAAATAAGATCAAATTCGTCACTGCTGTAATAGATGGCACCATTGGAATGCACTACCCCGATAAGGAGGCGATGCGTACTATACTGGAAGAACTGGGTTTATCTATTTGATCAGGTGACTTGACATACTTGTACTCTCTGCCGCGTAGTTGGGACCTAACAGAAGTAGTAGATGAGCTGAAGGCCGAGAGGGATAAGCTTCAACATGATCTTCGTGATATTGAAAAAACTTCAGCTAATACCATGTGGAAGAAAGATCTTGAAGCCTTAGAGCAGGTAAGTTCTTAAATTGAAGTGGGATATAATTTTTGTTTATATATAATTGGTATTAATTTATTTTGGATATATATAATTTTTGTATTCAGGAAATGGACCGGCAGGAGGCAAGTAAAAAGGCTAAACCAGCAGCAGTGGAGAAACGAGGCCCTGCCAGTAAGAAACCATTGCGAGCCAGGAACTGATAACCGATGGCTTAAAGCCTGCTGAAAACTTACCTAAGAAGAAAGCAAGGGAAATGAGGGCTTTTCGGTCTAAGAGGAAGAGCAGATATGGGTATGATGGTTGAAATTACTGTGATTTCAACTAGGAAACGGTTGAAATTGTTTCTTGACATGTGTTAATCTTATAATTATATAGCACCGAACACTAGTAATGTACTAAATATTACGCTTGCGCTTGTGTTTGTGTTTTGTTATAATAGAAGTATATTGTTAACTTTGATAACATTGTTCCCAAATAACATCCAACCAAAGAGCATTGAAGACCAAACCTAGGACTAACTTGATCATCCCTGGCATTTGGCAATACTAAACTCAACTATCTTTTGATAGCTTAGATTTTCAAGTCCAGGCTGTTTTTTTTGCATAGTAGTAGCAAATATGTAATTTTAGAGATAGCTGGTACTATATCATACCTAAATCTACAATATAGTACTTAGCTTGCAGATGAAACATTACATACCTTCATACAACCTTACAAAGTCAGGTTTAGAGAACGTAAAAAAAGGTTTTGGTCTTTAAGCCTGCCACAAGATTAACATTCTGCAGTGCTGGTAACCCTGCAACAGCTAAGAGTACCTTTACCAAGGATTTTTCCTTCTAACCACTCCCATAGGTTACCTTGCCCGCATTTAGTGGCACATAGTGAGTGAGAAATTATCTTGATCCAGTCATGTGACGAGAACTTCCACTATCAAGACACTAACTTCCTGCAAACTTACTAGTAGTAACAACATTGCAACTTAAAGAATCAGTTCTAGGTACCCAAACAGACTTGGCTTTGTTATCTTTGGGGGGTGTGTTATCAACGGTGTTGGGCAACACTTCACTTACTCAATTCTTCCTGTTTTGAAATGTCAAATGTAACCACAGGTATGACTTTACTATCAATATCAACTTTAATCTTCCTATTAGCATAAGTTTGGTGAAACATATAACATAAAGGTTTTAATTAAGTGACCTGCAGGTTTCTTCCTACAGGAGTTGCAAAAATAAGATTTTCTTTTGTCCTTAAAAATCTACTACACGTATTTGTCTGTATTAATCGTAGATAAGGTGATGGTCTGCCATGCATAAATCAACCAATTAGATATGCATAAATCTCCATAGCGCTGCTGCATGTCATCGACATTGAATGTGAAGTCAGTCTTGGATTTGTGACTTTCTTAATCTCAACACCAATTTTCAATAAATGCATTCAACTTTTACTCGAATTGTGTGCCTCCATTTCTTTTACATAACTAGAGTCAATTAAACAAAAAATATTCAAGAGAACAAAAATTAAAATAAAATATTGGAAATATAGAGTTCCCGGAATTTCATCCATAGAATTCGAACAACAATGGCCTTTGAAGAAAGTGAATACACAAAAGATGGAACAACTGATTATCGCAAGAATCCTGCAATCAAATCCCAAACAGGAACCTGGAAAGCCTGCCCTTACATTCTTGGTATGTTTCATTTTTCTTCTCAGTGTTCTTTTTTTCCTTTTTCTTTTTTCTTTTTTCTACCCACCGGTATTCAGTATGTTCGACTAATCTATCAAAGCAATGCCAGACCCTTGTTTGGCAAAAAGTGTTGTTTTTCTCATCTTTTATTGCATATGTGTGCAGGAAATGAGTGTTGTGAAAGATTGGCATATTATGGGATTAACACCAACATGGTGAACTACTTGAAGTTCCAGATGAACGAGAGCAGCGTTGTGGCGGTCAACAACGTCACAAACTGGTCGGGAACGTGTTATGTGACCCCGTTGCTTGGAGCATTCCTAGCCGATGCTTACATGGGACGCTATTGGACTATTGCTACTTTCTCCATCATCTATGTCTTTGTATGTTCCGATATCATTACAGAATTCCATATCGTCTAAAACTTTAATCTCGTACGGAGATAGAATTAATCCGTTCGATCTAGCTAACATTTTAATTTTTATATCTTTTAAATTAGGGAATGACACTGTTGACACTCTCAGCATCAGTCCATGGTCTAAAACCGTTCTGTGATCAAACCAACATCTGCCATCCAACTGGCCTCCAAACCGGATTCTTCTTCACAGGTCTATACTTAATCGCCCTTGGAACCGGAGGGATCAAGCCGTGTGTTTCCTCGTTCGGTGCAGACCAGTTCGATGATTCTGATGAACTCGAGAAAAAGGACAAGAGTTCTTTCTTCAACTGGTTCTATTTCTCTATCAACATAGGGGCGCTAGTTGCATCCACGGTGCTCGTCTGGATCCAGACGAACATCAGCTGGGGCTGGGGGTTTGGTGTCCCTGCAGTCGCAATGGCTATTGCTGTAATGAGTTTCTTTTCAGGTACAAAGTTGTACAGGAATCAGACTCCTGGAGGGAGTCCCCTGACTCGAATTTGTCAAGTGGTTGTTGCCTCGTTTAGGAAATTCGGTGTACGTGTCCCCAAGAACAGGGATGCTCTTTATGAAACTGCAGAAGCAGAATCAGCTGTTAAGGGTAGCAGGAAACTTGATCACACTAAACAATTCAGGTAATGTTCATTCAAAATTAGAACAAGAAATCATGTTCTGTTACATACATCAATTTATCTAACAGCACGTTCAATCTTTTTATGTAGTTTCTTCGACAAGGCAGCAGTAGAGACACAATCAGACCGAACCAAAGGCGCACCGAACCCCTGGAGACTCTGTACAGTGACGCAAGTCGAAGAACTGAAATCGATTATCCGCCTGCTCCCAATCTGGGCAACCGGGATCATTTTCAGCACGGTGTACAGCCAAATGGGCACACTATTCGTCCTCCAGGGAAACACCATGAATCTCAAGGTAATTGGATCATTCGAGATCCCATCAGCCTCACTATCCCTATTTGACACAATAAGCGTTATCTTCTGGGTCCCGGTCTATGACCAAATCATCGTCCCTTTCGCCCGAAAGTACACAGGAAACAAGAACGGGTTTACTCAGCTCCAGCGCATAGCCATCGGGCTTGTCATCTCGATTGTCGCCATGATCACAGCAGGAGCACTTGAAATGGTCCGGCTCAACATGGTGAAAGAACATGACTACTACGAACTAAAACACGTTCCATTGTCAATATTCTGGCAAGTTCCACAGTACTTTATCATTGGATGCGCCGAGGTGTTCACATTCATTGGGCAGCTAGAGTTTTTCTACGAACAGGCGCCTGATGCGATGAGAAGCCTGTGCTCGGCTCTGTCGCTGACAACGGCTGCGTTTGGGAACTATTTGAGCAGTTTGCTGGTGGATATTGTGACAGATGTGAGTACTAGAGATGGTGGACATGGATGGATACCTGATAATCTCAACTATGGGAAGCTTCACTATTTCTTCTGGCTTTTGGCTGTATTGAGTGTGATCAATTTGGGGTTCTATTTGCTGGTGGCTAAATGGTACACTTATAAGAAGCCATTAGGCTCATCTAGTGATCAGTGTGAATCAATGCCATGACATTTTGGTATTATTACACTACTGAATGTGACCAGTATTTGTATTTCTTTGACAATTCTTTAGGAGCTATATGTCAAAAATGTACGTTCATCAATTCAGATCTTGTACTCAAATCCTTCAAGCGATAAATGATTTTTAGATTTTAGTTTAACAAGTCCAAAATCAGGATTTTTGGCATTGACACACACCTATTTACAATTTTGTCATGGGTCAAAAACTCCTAAACCAACATGCCCTTATGCCCTTAAATGAAAGAAGTAAAAATTAAAAAACCGGATTAACATTAATGGCGGAGCAGTGGAAGGAGAGTCGGATGGATCGATCTATGACGGTGACGGAGTTATAAGGTTGGTATAGGTGCGGAGAAATAAGGTGGCGGAGTTATAAAGGTTGGTATAGGTGTGGAGAAAAAAAGGTGGCGGGGTTATAAAGGTTAGTATAAATATAGAGAAATAAATAAGTTGGTTTAGAATGTTTGACCCATATTTGTAAAGTAGTAGTATGGAAATAGTTATAATATTCGCCGTTTAAAAAAAAAAACATTAATGGTGGAGATTCTGCTCCACCCGCGGCCAATCTGCACAAACAATATTTGCATACGTTCATGGGTGAAATCCAGCAAATAAACCAGTGAAGACTTATATTACTACGTTTAAGGGGAATAGGCGAATGCACTTAATAGCTCGATAGCCACAATCAAACAAATCTTCAAACAAATCACAATCAAACATAATCGAATTTAACAAACAATGTCGAAGAAAATTCCAAAAGGAATCCAAAATAAATCAGAATGAAACTCAATCGAAATACAAAACAATCTGAAGCAAATTCTGAAAAGAATCAAAAACATATCCAAAAATCTGTCATCAATACCAATTTAATTTGGCGAATGAAACAAGCCCCTTTGAATATTCCAAAAATTAATAATAATAATAATAATAATAATAATAATAATAATAATAATAATAATAATAATAATAAGTGGAATTAAATAAATAAAAAACAATGAAAGTTTACACGAAATTAGAGGGCAGCCCAGAAACAAGTTGTGCCCCCACTCCCTTAGCAATAGCAAAACTAATCTTAGGGAAAATATGATGAGCAGCACGCGCTCCAGTATCCTGAGCCAAAGCGTAACCCCGGACTATGACAAGCAACTCAACAACATCAACACCTAACTCTCCAAGTGTCGAGAAAGAGAAATGAAGGAATTCATATCCCTTAGCTACACACAAGTCCCGATACTAGGTCAATACTTTAACGTTCCAACTTGTACTCAAATTTAAGAATCATTCTAGTGCATGGATTAGGGTACATGTGCCCGTGAGCTTTTCTTTAGATGGTGTGCGACAAATCTAAAATAATGTAGAAAATGCTCATTAAAATTATTTTTAAATTACTTTTATTTATAATTGAAAAATTAAATATGCTTTTAAACTTATTCCAAATTAAATAAGTTTCAACTAAAGATATGGATAGGGGTGGTTACATTTGTTGGGAAAGTTTACAAATAAAGTCTTAGATCTTTGACTAACAAGGGTAAAATGAAGAATTTATAAAAGTTGTTTTGTACGCGTCAATAATTGGGTGCTCTGAAAATATCGGTATCCATATATATATTTATCTATAAATTTAAATGGATAGTATTGTCAATTCAGGTATACGAGTTCGGGTACCAGTGTTAAATATCAAGACCCGACACCCGATCCTTATACTGTTATACATGCAAATTTTATTTGGTTTTTTCCCACCGGATTTAAAAAACCCGTAAGTCACTATCCGTGAGGGTAAAATTGCATTCATGCCCAGGCCTAGATACGGAAGTAAAGGGAACGTAAGGTGGAAAAAATCGCATGAGATCTACTATTAACTAGCCTGTTTACTATACTGTTAGCTCCAATAATAATTGGACACGTCGTTCAACAACCTACACTAATAATCTATTTTCCATTCGCATAACTTCATATATTCAAGAAAAGGGAGTAATGGGACAGTTAGCGAAAATTGGGAAAAACCGTTTTACGAGTCTAGTATGAGAGGAAGAAGAAGTAATGCTTCTGAATCGTTGTTGATCCTCCGAACAACAGATAGAGGTAGGAGTGTCAAGTGTGTTTCCGAGAAGACCTCAATCTCAAAGCTCTCTTTCCATTCTTCTCTTACTTTGTACCTATTTTACCTACCTCTCCGTCCAGAACAATTGCACCATTAGACCATTTTGGGCGTTCGTTAGAATTGCACAATTTCATTTCTTTCTCATATTTGTCCATGTTAATAATAATTTTATAATTACATCAACACATTTGAGTGGTCACAAATCCTCAATAAAGTAAAATCAACATTCGCTATCAATATATAACTCAATATTTAACTGTTCTCCTTATTTTTTGTGTCCAAAATCAAATGGTGCAACCGTTGTGGGACAAATCATACAATAAAAATAATTTAAAAAGTTATATTATAAAACTAATGTTTATATTTTCATAATATTAAATTTTTAATTAGTTTTATTGTATAATTTGGAATTAATACGAGATAAAACTGACCTCGAAAAAGTCAACAATACAAAGTGTCTCATTTGTTCGGGACGGAGGTAGTATAATTATATAACACATATAAATAATAGATATACACTCACAGATCTCTTCTCTCTCAAGAAAGAATTTGTGCAGAATATATCTGAAGCCGAACTGGTTTTTCGTTACATGCAGCAGCCAGGTAAGGTTCACTCTTTTCTCTTATGTATTGGGTCCTTGATCTACGAAATTGTATACTACAGTCCTCTATTGTTTTTGTTTTGTATTGTGTTGATTTTCCAGATTTATACACTATTATTATTATTACTACTATCTACATCTGGGTTTTATCTTGTTTGTGTATCAATTCAACACCCTATCTTGTCTTGTAGATTATTAATTGATTGATTATCTGTTATGTGTGTGTGTTGTGTGTGTTTCTTGAGAAAATGGATTTTGTTTCTCTCGATTAAATTCTTGATGTGGGCCTCCCAATCTCACCGATCAAAGATCACTCTCAACTTAATTAAAAGGTCAAAACAAGGGTGGGTTTTACATAGTCTTTGACTTGTCAGTAATCAGTATGGCACTATATTCTTGATCTTTTATTTTTCCGTTTTTTTTTTTGTTTTTGTTTTTATAAACACTCTAGTTGGATGTTGTTCTATATTGTCAACTTGTCTTGTTCACAGAGAGCTTATGTCACTCATTAATTAATCATTACATATGCCTAAACTAAAACAAGAATATTTAACACATCATACAATTTTCAAGATTCTCATAGCTTGGATGGTCCTTAGATCACTATGATAACTTTCACTTTTTTATGATGATGATGATTACTTTTGCAAAGTGACAATGAAAAAGGAACCCAAGCATGCTTTGTTTTGTTTTGTGTTAAAAAAGAAGGCCCCATGCATGATGTTGTGGATGATAATGAGAAATAAAATTAAAAAAAGGATGGGACTAATTATGATGAGGTTTGTTGGTCAATATCATATGGCTTTGCAGTTGCGTTTTCAAGCAGTATAAACAAGTATCCTAGTCAAACATGTTGTGAACAAGTTGTCATGTCATGCTAAATGATTTCCCACTTCAGAATTAACTGGACCTCTATTATCTTTCAAGTATCCTTTTATGATCTTATAAAGTTATCCAATCACACCATCATTTGCTTAAGTTCATCATTATATATTCGACTTGTAGGTACATCATCATCAAGAGAGTAGATAAACAACAACTCCTGAATTAACAGTCGAAATTTGCAGCAATGATTGAGAAGGATACATATACGCAAGATGGAACGCTGGATATTCACAAGCAACCTGCTAATAAGGAGAAAACTGGAAAATGGAAGGCGTGTCGGTTCATTCTCAGTAAATGATTCATCTCTAGTTTTTATAGATGCTATCGACAGATTTACTTCCTTTTATGTTTCCGGTATTAAGGATGTGCTTTGTGTTTCATTTCAACAGTAACCGAGTGCTGTGAGAGGTTAGCTTATTATGGCATGAGCACCAATCTGGTAAACTATCTGCAGTTACGTCTGAATCAGGGGAACGTGACTGCATCAAACAATGTCACTAATTGGTCGGGGACCTGTTATATCACTCCGCTCATTGGAGCGTTCCTTGCTGATTCATATCTTGGACGATACTGGACTATTGCCACTTTCTCAGCCTTCTACGTTCTTGTGAGTATTTCCCCGCTGACTGTTTCATCTTTGCTTTCTTAAGCTCAATTCAGTTTTGTTCAGATTTACTTAGTTGTACTTTATACTACAAATAAATTCAGATTTGCTTTCTTAAGCTCTGTTTCAGTTCAGAAAAAAGAAACAGTTTCTTAGTGAATCATATGCTTCATATCCTTTATAATGTTCTGAAATACCTGTCACTAGATTGTTGCATAGTATTTGTCCTTCTTGCTATGTGTCTTCTGGTGAGTAAAGGTTCCATATCAAATCTCGAAAAGTATATATTTAGAAACGAAAACACATTGCAATTTCATGATTACTTAACTCAATTGAAACTTTATTCACCTCAAATTCTTTTCGTTATATTTTTGAAATATGGCACAACATAACAGAGGATATTGAGGCTTCTTGTTCTGATTGATCCGAGATTTTGATTGTTTGGAGAACATGTAAATGATAACTATTTTTGTATAGGGAATGGCACTCTTGACATTATCTGCATCAGTCCATGGGCTAGTGCCACATTGCGACAGCAATGGATGTGTTCCAACAGAGTTACAAACTGCAGTCACATTCATAGCATTATACATGATTGCACTCGGAACTGGTGGCATCAAGCCATGTGTCTCCTCCTTCGGCGCAGATCAGTTTGATGATTCTGATGAGAAAGAGAAGAAGAAAAAGAGCTCCTTCTTTAATTGGTTTTATTTCTCAATCAACATCGGAGCTCTTATTGCATCTTCGGTTCTTGTGTGGATCCAAATGAATGTCGGCTGGAGTTGGGGGTTCGGGATTCCAGCAGTCGCCATGGCTATTGCTGTTGCATGTTTCTTCTTTGGAAGCCCATTGTATCGGTTCCAAAAACCTGGAGGCAGTCCATTGACGCGTATAGCTCAGGTTTTGGTTGCATCTCTTAGAAAAGGTAACGTCAAAGTTCCAGCTGATAAATCTCTTCTTCATGGTGCTTCTGACGCTGAATCTAACATAGAAGGAAGCCGCAAGCTTGAGCACACCGATAAATTCAGGTAATAGATGTTGCAAATGTGTGCTGCTTTGTGTAGTAGACTACCTTCGTATTTTTTATGGCTTTCGTGTTGATTATGAATGAATATGGAATTACAGGTTTCTTGACAAAGCTGCGGTAGAGAGAGATACTGATGATGTGACTGGTAAACCAAAACCGTGGAGACTCTGCACAGTAACTCAAGTGGAAGAATTCAAATCCATAATCCGACTACTCCCAATTTGGGCTTCCGGAATAGTTTTCTCCACTGTTTACAGCCAAATGAGCACAATGTTCGTTATACAAGGCAACACCATGGACCAACACATGGGCCCTCACTTCAAGATCCCATCAGCTTCCCTGTCACTCTTCGATACTCTCAGTGTGATCTTCTGGGTACCGGTATACGACAAAGTAATCATCCCCATTGCAAGAAAATACACTGGAAACCGCAACGGATTCACACAGCTCCAGAGAATGGGAATCGGGCTTGTTATCTCAATCTTAGCTATGGTCGTTGCTGGTGTACTTGAAGTTGTTCGCCTGGACTATGTTCGAAGGAATAACTACTATGATCTGGAGACGATCCCCATGTCCATCTTCTGGCAAGTACCGCAGTATTTCTTGGTAGGATGTGCTGAAGTCTTTACATTCATTGGACAAATCGAGTTCTTTTATGACCAAGCACCTGATGCGATGAGAAGTCTCTGCTCGGCTCTTTCACTCACCACGACTGCACTGGGAAATTACTTGAGCACACTGCTTGTTCTTATTGTGACGAAGGTAACCACTAGTAATGGCAGGCTGGGGTGGATTCCGGATAATTTGAACAGAGGCCATCTCGACTACTTTTACTATCTCCTGGCTATTCTTAGTACTATCAACTTCTTGGTGTATCTTTGGATTGCGAAATGGTACACGTACAAGAAAATTGCAAGCACGCCTCAGTGATTGAAACATGCCGACACGCTACACGTTTCATGCTCTTTTCTTGTGTGTTGGAAGTTTGGTGTGGTTGCTGATTTTTTGTGAATAGGTTGGTTAGATAGGAGAATTATGGAACTGTGTTCTATTTTCATTTCTACTTTTTAAGTTCATACGGTTTTGTTATATCACCGTTTAGTATACCGTTGCAAAATTATTATCCGTGTTTGTGAGT
This sequence comes from Plantago ovata, assembly GCA_028274465.1. Classification (NCBI taxonomy): domain Eukaryota; kingdom Viridiplantae; phylum Streptophyta; class Magnoliopsida; order Lamiales; family Plantaginaceae; genus Plantago; species Plantago ovata. The sequence continues at coordinate 38,764,094 of CM051455.1, read as the reverse complement.
CCCATTTGCTTACCAGTTTGGCTCTTTAGCCCGAAACCTTTGTTCTCATTTTGCAAGTCCAATAACAGGGAAGAAGCAGAGTACATCTACAAAATCGGAAACAGAGGTTCTGATATATTGTGCTCAACACTCATGAATAGTATGCACTACTGAACTACATTATTCATTTATTCACAGTTTAACAGGGTAAACTCTACATTTGAACTAGCTCTAGAACCTGGAAACAAGGGACTTGTACCCTAGTTGCACATCTTCTTACCAAAAATCAAACGAAGTCATTAATTCAACATTAATGGTCCAACAAAAGACACATTAACTGAATCAAGAAAACCCCTGATGAAAATTATGTCTTGCAATCTTAACTGAATCAAGAAAACAAACCTCAAAGAGAACCAAATTGCATTAAAAAAAGGACAGGAAAGAAAAAAAGCAACAGATTCTAAACCTGCTACCAACTCTCACTTGTTACAGTGAATAGATTCAGTGAGAAGGTAACAAAGAAATAGGGGAGGCTTGAAGTTGTACTTGAATGCTGTTTTTTAGTTTCTAAAAATTTGCATGTTTCCTATGGATTTTTTCTTTTTTTAAAAAAAAATTCCAAGTGTCGAGGTTGACAGAGTAAAGAAGTAAAAAACCCCTCCAAAAAAATGATGTATGCCACTTGAAAGTTTAGTAAAAGGAGAAATAATAGTGCGTTATGTTTAAGATTACATCTTGACCAAAAAACATATAATGTTTGCATTTCTGCTTCATTTGCTACTGCTTCAAGATTGTAATGTGGATATTTTGGTTGTTGACTTATTGGTAGTTGGTACACAACACCTTTGCATCTAACAAAGAACAATACAGAACACATAGAGAATCATACAACTGACAATATTCCCATAACTTGGCTGGTCCTTAGATCACCATGATATACATATCTTTCTTTAATTACTTTGTGGCGATTAATTTTCTAAAGTGACAAAGAAAGAGAAATTTCAAGAATTCTTTGATGTTAACTTGTATTTTAAAGAGACCCCATGTAGCATTTTATGGATGATTATCATAAAAGAAAAAAAGATGGGACTTACTTTGATGAGCTTGTTGGTCAAAATCACATGGATAGCTTTGCAGTTATGTTTTTGAGCAAATTAGAGTTACTGGACAAACCTTTTCTTATCAATTAACTTGTCATGCTCAGTGATTTCCCACTACAGAACTGGACCTCTATTCTGTTCCTCACTACATAACATCATTTGCTTGAGTTCATTTTTCCACTTGCAGGTGCACAGATATACAAGAACTCAGTGAATTTTGAGTCGAAATTTGCAGCAATGATCGGTGAGGATAAATATACGCAAGATGGGACACTGGATATTCACAAGCAACCTGCTAATAAGGATAAAACTGGAAACTGGAAGGCGTGTCGGTTTATTCTCCGTAAGTGTACTTTACTCTCTAGTTTATAGATGCTATTAACAGATTTACTTCCTTTTATGATTTCGGTATTATTGATGTGATTTGTGTTTCATTTCAACAGTAACTGAGTGTTGCGAGAGGCTAGCATATTATGGCATGAGCACGAATCTGGTAAACTATCTGCAGTTGCGTCTGAATCAGGGGAACGTGACTGCATCGAACAATGTCACTAATTGGTCCGGAACCTGCTATATCACTCCGCTGATTGGAGCTTTTCTTGCTGATTCCTATCTTGGGCGATACTGGACTATCGCCACTTTCTCAACCATCTACGTTCTTGTGAGTAGTTTCTCCAGTGTTTTACCTCTTGGCCTTGACTATAGTATTTTTTTTTTTTTTTTATATCATTCTCAATACCTGTCACAGTGTTTTGTAAGTTGTTTGATTAGTATCTTCCTTCTTTGAGCTGCTTTTTAGAGTCATACATTCTACTTCAGTGGACTAAACTTTCCATCTTAAATCTCAGGCTTATCGGTTTTGAGTGATTTGATCCATGTTTGAAGTAGTAAATGATAACTTTTTCTGATGTAGGGAATGGCACTCTTGACATTATCCGCATCAGTCCATGGCCTAGTGCCACATTGCGACGACACTGGCTGTCATCCAACAGAGTCACAAACTGCAGTCACCTTCATAGCACTGTACATGATTGCACTCGGAACTGGTGGCATCAAGCCATGTGTCTCCTCCTTTGGCGCAGATCAGTTTGATGAGTCTGATGAGAAAGAGAAGAACAGAAAGAGCTCCTTCTTTAATTGGTTTTATTTCTCAATCAACGTTGGCGCTCTTATTGCATCATCTGTTCTCGTGTGGATCCAAATAAACATCGGCTGGAGTTGGGGGTTCGGAATTCCAGCAGTCACTATGGCTATTGCAATTGCATTTTTCTTATTCGGAAGCAGCTTGTATCGGTACCAACAGCCTGGAGGAAGTCCATTGACACGAATAGCTCAGGTTTTGGTTGCGTCTGTGAGAAAATGTAATGTCAAAGTTCCAGCTAATAAGTCTCTTCTTTATGGTACTTGTGATGCTGAATCAAACATAGATGGAAGCCGCAAGCTAGAACACACGCAGAAATTCAGGTAACCGATAATATTGATACATGTGCAGCTATTTTGTATGCCTTTCGCGTTGATTATGAATGAATATTGAATTATAGGTTTCTTGATAAAGCTGCGGTAGAGATAGATACTGATGATGTGAATGGAAAACCGAAACCATGGAAGCTCTGCACGGTAACTCAAGTGGAAGAATGCAAATCTGTGATCCGACTACTACCGATCTGGGCTTCCGGGATAGTTTTCTCCACCGTTTACAGCCAAATGAGCACAATGTTCGTTATACAAGGCAACACCATGGACCAACACATGGGCCCTCACTTCAAGATCCCATCGGCTTCCCTATCCCTCTTTGATACTCTGGGTGTGATCTGCTGGGTACCAATATACGACAAAGTAATCATCCCATTTGCAAGAAAATACACTGGAAACCGAAATGGATTCACGCAGCTCCAAAGAATGGGAATCGGGCTTCTAGTTTCAATCTTATCCATGATCATTGCTGGTGTACTTGAAGTCATACGCCTGGACTATGTTCGGAGGAATAACTACTACGATCTCAAGACGCTCCCCATGTCTATCTTTTGGCAAGTCCCACAGTACTTCTTGGCAGGATGTGCTGAAGTGTTCACATTCATTGGACAAATTGAGTTCTTTTATGACCAAGCACCAGATGCAATGAGAAGTCTTTGCTCAGCTCTTTCACTTACCACCAATGCACTGGGAAGTTACCTCTGCACACTGCTTGTTATTGTTGTGACGAAGGTAACCACGAGTAATGGCAGCCTGGGGTGGATTCAAAATAACTTGAACAGAGGCCATCTCGACTACTTTTACTGGTTGTTGGCGATTCTTAGTTCGATTAACTTCTTCGTATATCTCTTGATCGCGAGATGGTACACGTACAAGGAAATTGCAGTGAAGCCTCAGTGATTGAAGCATAGGAAGGAAGACTCCTGGTCTACCAGTTGTCCAGTTTCTACTTTTCTCATGTGTTCAAGTAAAATAGAAATGTTTAGTATGGGAGAATCATGTGACAAATGCATTGAGACTGACTTCTTTTTTCTTAGGGACCAAAGTGCACAAACCAAAATCTGTAGGGTTCTGTTTGGAATTTGTTTTAGTGATATAAAAACAAAAATCTTCAAAGTAGATAATGTCCAAATAATGAGAGGCCTAAAACAAATCCTATTTTTGCACTCTTCCACTTCCAATTCCAATTCTCATCCTCCCTTCCCAAAACCTGTCTGCTGAATCGAGAAAAAGAATATTTCTATGATTTCTGTAAAAGCAATACAAACCTGTTTCACTCCGAGCCACAGTTTTCTCCATGAAAGAGCTGAAATCTTGAACAAGAGAAAGCTTGTTCTCTCATTTTGCAAATCCAACGATGAAGAAACTCCTCAGGAAGGTGATAGCAGTAAACAAGAGCTTCTCGTCCAAATCGCAAGGATTCAGACTCAGAAAGTTCGTCTCACCGATTACTTAGACGAACGGTCCGCTTATCTCACCCAATTCGCAGAGGAAGCCAATGCCGAAATCGACCAGATCGGTGAAAATGCCCTCAGGGAGCTTGATCAAGCTAGCGCTGAGGTCTCTTTACTTTCTTTCCTTCTTTTTCCAGTTTTATTACATTCGTTTTTTATTTTTAAAGTTTGCCGAAAAAGTAAATATAAATAATCTGTAGAGGGGATATTAGTTTCGATTGACTAGTGGTCAGGTTGTTACTGAAACTGTATTTAATTTTGGTGATTAGATAATGGGGAACATAGATAACAGGATGCAAGCGTTTGAGGAAATAATGGAAATGCAAAAGACGGAGATTGAGGAGAACGAGCAAAAAGTTGCGGATTTCGAAGAGCAGATCGAGGACGAAAGGAACGAAGGGTTGTTCTTTAAGAGCTTTGGCCTAAAGAAACAAGTTGTTGATAAAGCGTTAGCTAAGGGAGAAACTGAGAAGATCAGGGATTTGACCGCGAAAAGTGCAGGTTCTTTGATCAGAAGGAACATTTACGTGGTGCTTATTGCTGTTGTAGTTGCTGCACTTGCTGATTCGTGGATATCGTCGGTAGCTGACTGGAAAAAGGGGGTTCTTGTGGTTGTTCTGATAGGTTTGATTTCTCAACTTGTGTATGAACAGAGTCTGGCGTCAGAAACCGATAAGGTAGAGAAGAAGTAGTTGTAAACGCACTGTCTGTGGAAACAAAGTAAATAGCATAATGAAAAATGCGTTGATTCGATGCTATAGCATGCAACTTGCAATGTTTAGATCTTTAATAAGCGATATGCTTAAAATCATATCGACTGCAACGAATCGATACAAGGAGTATGTTGTTACTATGTACCAATATTATGTTCTCGCTTATCAGCTATGCACTAGATGTACACTATCTGTGAGCGCTCATGTGTTTGACAGCGAATGTACACTAGCTGAAGCTGTCGTAAATGGTGCAGAACTGGTTTCTTGGATGGTTGGACCTACGTTGTCCATCAAAAATTCAATAGCGTAGTGTTCTTAACCAAAAAGACATGAGGAAACTACAGCTACTAAGCAGCTTTCAGGCTAGGTGCCCCGGTGAAGTTTCTGATGCTTCGGTTCCTCCTCAGATCGGTTGCAAATGCAACCAGGATAAGGGTTTGCATAGAAATGCTCTTGCAACCTTGGTAGTTGATCTGCTTGTCTCGGATGTGGTGCACCTACTCTATTTTCGTGTAATCTTTTGACTTTGGTGGTGAATTGATCCCAAGATATTGACCCGTTGTCCAAAGAATCAAACAATCTGACAAAATTTAACCTGAAACAGGAAAAGATTGATTACCCTGGACTTAGTTTTGATTTAGTTAAGGATTAGGAATGAAAGGATGTAGTTAAGAACCTGTCAGGGTTGATAGTCTTCCGGAAATCTTCAAACATCCTGTGCCCCTGCACTGCCTTGGCCATATTCCCATCGTACGTGTAAACAAATACATCACTTTCCAAAGCCATGATATAATCTAGTGCAGCGAGGCGATTCTGGTAATGCTTGAATGGTTCTAGCTCTTCTTCTGTGGCAAGCGTCGAGTGAGAGAAGACGTTGGGAAACTCTTGTCTAAATACTTCCATGCTGTTTTTACCATAAATTTTTCCTGCCACTATGTATATCCTTGTTGTGTTAGGATAACCCATGGCTTTGAGAAACAGAGCCGCCTCCCTCGGAGACAAGGGGCACCCTCCTTCAAGTCTTCTCTCATTGCTGTCAATATCTTTCTCCTTCCAATGCTTTACTCTGTATCTCATGAGACGAAGTTCCTCTGCCTCTTGCTCTGTCAGATTGTGGCTGCATCCGGTGAATGCTAGCATATCTTTCTCGTACCTGTATAAACTCTGTCCATTAGCTTGGAAACATACCTACAACTGCCTTATTATCTGCTATCCGTATATGTAATCAAAGTTAGATACTATCATACTAGGCATTGATAGAGTAGAGATAGTAAGTTCTGTATAAAAATAGATGGTGTACTTGAGCATTATTATACCTCAGATGAAGTGCGATATAACGGTTACCACCGTCTCTCATTCGCTCCACCAATTTCATTCCGAGGGCTTCAATCTCTGGGCTATAACGGAGAGCCTCATAGTTAGCACGACATCTAAGTTTCTGGACAGAGGGTGATAGTCCATTGTTGGCGAGTCGTGAGTCTGTGTGGGTGAACTTGATTACCTTATGCTTACGTAGCAAAGGAAGAATTTGTGATTTGTAGTACCTGCCCTATATGATTAACAACACGAAATCTTAGTCCAACTCTCAGTTGTAAACTGCGCTTGGAGCATAATTGTTTCAATATCTGACCTTAGACCAAGACACTGGTGCTTTGAGTAGGGGAGTCAGCGCTGCGTATTCATCTGGCAGCGATTCAACTATCACAGCATCATTCCGCAAAACATGTATGAAACGCTTCCAATCAAATATGTCCTTGAAATCGCTGTAGATATAACTGAACCTTATAAGAGAACCGAACACCCAAGATAATGTGAATACTGCATGAGAATCGTTATGTACCTAGGATCGGTCCAAAAGCTGTCATGGTCAAGGGAAGGGAGCACAAGAGTTGCATTCATAATGCTTGCTACCGCAACCATATCACATATCTGTCCCGATCGTTTTGGCAATGTTAACTGATGCAAGTATATAATCTTTTATTACAGAAAGCATAACAAGTATGATCTTGAACTTACTCCTGATCTCATTTGATTCAATCCTCCATTGGCATGAGCTAAAATATAACCATTTGTGCCTGAAGCTGGGGCTGAAAATGTTTGTATCTAATGTTAATAATAATCATGTTCAAGAATGTTATATGTGTAAATTAAAAGTAGATTTCACAAAGATATACTTTTGCTACTCGATTGATTGATGCACTGATAAAACTTTTCACTGTTTGGTTTCTTCCATATTTCTGGGACCTGTCATGTACAAAAACAGCTTAGTAATCAGTGATTTTAACCTCCTTTAACAGAAATGATGCATGGTTTTAAACGAATTAAGCAGCTAGACTTGTTTCCGAACAGAGTCAAGTAATTTGCAACACTGGTTTGATGTATATGAACTCGAGTTAGAAATAAACAGTTACTGAAACAGGCTCGTTAAGGCTCAAGTTCGATTCCACCTGCTAACAACTCCAAGTCTCGGAGTAATGGAATGTTCACCTTTCACTTCCTCTTGTCTTTTTTGCTGGACAGTTTAAAATTTGACAAGTGCCATATAGGAGTGTCATTAGGTTCCATAATGAAAGAGATGGTTTGACCAAAGGCAACTAAGGTTAGTGATCTTAAATTAATTAAATTCAAGATTGGTCGCACTCCACTAACTTGTCTTCTTAGGTCAAGAATCAATCAAGTCAAGTATAGAAGATTGTTTGGTGGCACTTTACATTGGTTTATTAATATTAATAATATTACTGGTGAGCTAGTAATTTCACCATTAATTGTCTCCACTTGTTCATGAGTTTAAGTAAATTAAATGCTCTAGTTAAAGGGGTAAGGCTTTCTTATACAATTAAGCAATCACAGCTTTTGTTACTTAATTTGTTGTTCGAAAATTTAATCAACTGGCTACTTTTAGTTTTTGTCACCTTCTCCTATTACAAGCCATAGATAATTAGAACATTGCATGAATAAATAGTTGGGAAAGTTAAAAAATGATAATCTTTGTGTTGATTAACGAGAGTTTGAGCTTTAACATAGTTGGTAATCAGAATGACAAAATGAAACACTAAACTAAGTTTAAATTACTGCTTGACTTTGAAGAAATATATTTTTGTACCTTGTTTTAGTTTGAAAATGCAAATATATATGGTCCCTACTAAATATATATATGCTCCTATGATGGAAATTAAAAGAGGGAGAGAAAAAGAAGGAAACTTACCTCTGCCATAATCCGCTCATGGGCAGTACCACCACCGGACGGAGATGACAACCAAGACGAGGAACGTGAATCGAAAAGAACCCTCTGAGGATCAGAAGAAAGATCAGGCTTGACGTTTCTAATCAACCCATGATCATTATGGCCACCCATGTGGAAGAAGAAAACCTTGTAAAATGCAGAGAAAACCAGCAACACCAGAAACACGATGATAACGGAACGCTTCCTCCTCCAAAGGAAGCTCTTAAAGAAGTCGAGGACCTCCTTCTTGAACATAAGGTACCTTATGGCCCCATGGTGACGGTGGTGGTTAGGCGTCATTAAATCGTCCACTTTATTGAAATCATCATGGTCGGCAAAACGGCGGCGAGGGGTGGCAATAGTGGTGAGATTCGCGGTCGCTCCACCGCCTGGCATTGTTCAGGGAGAGCTAGCATACAGGGTGAGAAGAACAGGGGATTTTTTGTTGGGAGAGAAAATTGGGATATTCAATGGAAAACAAGACTCCTATATATGTTCTTGTATTGCTCTCTCTCTCTCTTTCTTTTGTTTTGTATTTAAGAAGGATCACACAAGTGCAAGCTATTTATAATTTCATGCATTTAAATTGTATTTAAATTGATTATGAAGTAATGAGGTGTAACTTGTAAGATATTGTCTACTATGGAAGAAGGATGGTGTACTTTTTAAATGGAATTTTGAATTGACATGTGTAGATTTTTATCTTTTTATCTTTTTGTTATTGATCGATGTGTATAGTATTTTAACCAAGTTCTGCTTATGTTATGCATGAATTGAGGTTAAAAATACATATACAAGGGAACGTAAGATAAAATGGAGGAAGATGGTGGGGATAGCTCATTTTCTAAGGTTTCTAGTTTAGAAATTGCAACATTTTCATTTAGTAAGTATTGCAGCAAATGGAACCTAGCATTTGCGACAGACACTATGTACGTGTGTTTTTTTTTTTTGTTTTTTTTTTTTTTTTTTTTTTTACATGAATTTAAACATATAAAAACCCAAAAGAGAGGAATAGAAGATCACTCTGATTCGAAAATCCGGTTTGAAAATCTGACAATCCGATCTGGACCACTCCGATTTTAAGGTTTCGAATTGGATTGCGGATTGAAGTTTTTACAGTCCGGAAGTTTCGGTTGTCCGATCCGGTAATCCGCGGATTATTCGATTTACAAATCCGATCTTTACTTTACTTGTATATATATTTTTTAGGGATTTTTACGTCTGGACCCCTCACTAGATAGTCACATTTCGTATAAGGGACAAATCGTATTTTAAAATTACATTTGGGTCCATTTTCCATTAGCTAAGTTGTCCAAGAAACTTGGCCTTATTCTCTCTCTCATATCCAAACAATGCCTTAATAATTTTCCTTTTTCTTTTTTTATTATCTCTTTCCCTTTCTTCTTTTTTTCTTACTTAACTTAATCACCGGTGACTTCGGTGACGAAGTCACCGGAATCCGATGACGGATCGGATCGGAGCAAAATATTCTTCTACTCCGATATGGGAGCTTCAAAGCTTCCAGTCGGAGCAGTCGACTGCTCCGATCTGGGAGCTTCAAAGCTCCCAATCGGAGCAGAAGACTGCTCCCTTCTGCTCCGATTTGGGAGCTGCAAAGCTCCCAGCCAGAGCTGAAGAGCTCCGATCTAATGGACTCCGGTACCAGAGTTTTGTAGAAGAAGAAGAAGATTGTAAAAAAAATATCTGAATATTGAAAATAAATTGGACCTGTTTGAAGTATTTATTTTTGTTGGGGATTGATTTGCAATAAATTTTTAGACCCATTTGAAATTTTTAGAAATTTTTAGTGTCAATCTCGTAAAATAAAAAATGTTAGCGGTCAATGTATAATAAAGAGAAGTTGGAGTTGTTTGGTCAAAGCAAAAATCTGAATTTTGACCAGGGATTAATTCGCTAAAAGTAAAATTTGTGGACGTGGATGTAATTAAAACTATCTAATGGGTGCTAGAGCGTAATAGAAAATACGATGGTCACTTACATGTAATTTCATACTCTAACAAGGGGTCTAGAAGTAATGGATCATATTATTTATTTATTTTTTAAAAAATTATAATAAAATTTTAAAGTTCAGTCCAAAAAACCTCAAGTATAAATGGAAAAATAAAGTAATGAGACTTATAAACGCTTTGAAATTCTTAATGTAGATGCAAACGTTTGAAAGTATATGTAATTTATTTTCGTATGGACTTGAATCCTAGACATGACATATGTAGTATTTTATCTCGTTGGACTATCATGAGGTATGACTTTTTTTTTTTTTTTTTTTTTAAGTTTAACATGTTCAAAGTCACAAAAATAAGTGAAATGTTGTATAGGTTATTGTTGGTCCCTTAGACAACAAGGTTAAAAGACTAGAGGGAGTGGATAATATTTTCAAACTTTTTGCAATCTAACAATATTTCTCATGTACTTAAAATCAGAGTGCGGAAAACTTTTTTTATAAGTACAAGTGTTCAGCAAGATATACAAAATATACTACTCTTCTTCAAAGCAAATCAGGTTTTGTAGAAAGTAATTAATAAAAACCTTTTTATAGTGGTTTCTAAGAAGGTGGTGTAATCCTTCAATTATTCCACTATCATGTCTAAAGATTTTTAAGTCAGATAGAAGACATTAGAGTAACATTCTAAGACATTAGAGTAACATTCTAATGTTTCCCCTGAGTTCTTACACTGCATCTTCAGCCAAGTACCTTATGCACTCATGACCTTGAGCTATTCCTTGACTTTTTGCTCAACAACCTTAGAGCTATTCCTTAGCATCGTTGACTTGGACTTTTGGAACTTTTAGGACTAGTTTGTAATTTCTGGAGAAAAAAAACTATAAAGGGACTATTTTGCAAATTATTAAAATTCTAGGGATAGTTTTGCAAAAACTGTTTTGCTATGGGGATTGGTTGTATATTCTGTAAGCTAACTAGTTAACTAGTTAAGTACAGTATTATTTTCTAGATATTACAATTCCTTTGAGTTGCTAGGCTAGTTGGTTGGGTGTTGTGTTTAACCTCTAGGTTTTGAGTTCAAACTCCCTCACCCACCTATTTTTCGTTTATTTTATATTTTATCTGTTTAAACTTCCGTTTTGAATTTTAGCTGGTAATTATCAGTATTCATTTTAGGTAATATGTCTGGCGCTCCATAATTCTGAGCTTTTTGTGGTTAAGTTTATCAATATCTAAAGTGAGTGTTCACAAAAAAAAACTGTCAGTACTATATTATTCAATTTGCGAAAACTTGGAAGTTTTAATGTATGCATATTTTAATTGTTGATTTTACTGTTCTGCTTCCACCGTATAAATAATATACATGTCCTATGCACGACTGTTCTTTTATCTTGTTATGCACGAATTGTCACTCGGTTTCCGAGATTGTTTTACTGTTTGCTATTTTTACCGCTAACTGTCTAACTAGTCGATTAGGATTGCGAGTAAGTAGACTTGGGTAGTAAAGGCTATCGAGTATACTTATTAGTTTCCTATTTTGGTTCCACCTGATGCGAGGTAGAAGACGTCAATGTCTTGTTGGGTCGTAGGATTATCCCTAAACATATGCACGACATTGTATTGTTTTCTTGAGTTCACTCTTTGGATATAATTAAGGGCTACTGGGAGTACATGCAATAGGCGGATTGCACCGAAAATGTTATATGTTCCGTCTACTAATTGTATTATTTGATTTTTTTTTTCCTGTTTTGTTTGCGAATTAAAAATATTTCTGCTACACCATAAACTCACTATTGCACAAACACCACTTAGACTTTTGTCTCACCACTCTTTTTTATTTCCTCCTTGTAGATTCAGTTGAAGGTGAGCAAGACTAGGTGTCCTGCGACTCGATTGTTGGAAATTGAAAATTGAAGTCGTAGATATTGATGGTTGTTTTGTTAGAAGTTGTAAGCTCTGTTGAGCGCCAAAACCCCTTTACGACGTTTATTTCTAAAGTCAGATCCTTATCCTCTGATTTTTTTTAAAAAAAAGTTACGGTACCGTTACAATGTCTATGTTGTAATGAAACTGTTTCTGTCTAATAAAATTGTAACATGAGATCTTAGAACCACAACAGGTGTATTTAAAACCATAACATGATCCCTTAAAACCATAACAAGCACAAGCCCCAAACAGTAGTAGCAAAAGTCTATGCAAACCATAAGACATCGTCTTAAAACTAGAAAAATGGTTTTTAGAACCATATATAAATCGTGGCCATAAAAACTCTATGACGATTATAATATACTAAAATTATAACATGATGGCTTAAAACTATAACAGGTGGTCTTATAACCATAACTTGTTGCCTTGAAAACTGTAATAATCAGAATCATACTACATAAACTAAATAACAATAACTACTGCAATTAAAACTATAAAATCAGGTACTAAAACTATAACACGAGCGATACGTTAAAAATCAAAAGTTAAAACCATAACAAGATCTATGTGATAAAACTGAAACATGCAGAAAACATGGTACACAAATTAAAGACTATAACATCAGTTCTTCAAAGTACGCAAGAACATACGGATTTGTTGCTCAGGTTCGATTTCTTTAGTTCTAGATAAGACGAGCTTCCTTGTTCACCATTGTCGAATTGTTGATTTGAGTATTCAAAATTGAAAAGTCAATACAGTACAATATAGTATTGATTTTGAATGTTTCAACAAACGATTATGAAGCAAACCAATAAAAAATCATGAAAATTTGAAAAACACATACAAACATACATTATATATCGATTTTAGCATGTTCAGAAACTAAAATCGTCGTTGTTTTTACCCAATTGACGTCCATGGAAGGTATCTTGAGATCTGGTGAAACAAGCTCTAATCGACGAATTTCTGGTGAAATTTCTAGGAGATTTAATCGGGGGAGAGAAGATGAAAATCAATTTGAGCGTGTTTTTGAGAGTATATAGTAAACTGTCTGGTTCAATTTTGTTAAAAACCCGCGCACCTAGTTATTTGTCCAAATTTTTGGCATAAAAAATTGTCTTCCCTGTTAGACGGGAAAGTCCACCCTCTCTGTCGTCTATATATATATATTTACTTCTTTTTTTTTTTTTCTTTCTTTTTTTTTTTTAAATTATTTTGTTTGTTTGTTTAAAATAAAATTAACTGGGTTGCAAATTGGACTGACCCAAAAGTGTGCTCAAGCTAGAGTCCAGGAAAAATGGACTATTATTCCATCAACGAAATTGGGCTAGGGTACTTTAAGGCCCATCTCTCAATCTTACAAAAACAACAGCAGCTAGGGTTTCTTCCTGCCACAGCCTTCGTCTCAAACTCTCACCCGCCACACCCAGAGCAAGCATCAACATCAACAATGGTGAAGGGTCGCCAAGGAGAACGCGTCAGGTAAGTTCATCATCTTCATCAACAACACACACGTGTAGTTAGTACCAATCCGTTAATATGCTGATTCATTTTACCTGACAGACTTTACGTCCGCGGGACAATCCTGGGGTACAAAAGGTCGAAATCGAACCAGTACCCGAACACATCGTTGGTACAGATCGAGGGAGTGAACACGCAGAAGGAAGTTGATTGGTACCGTGGGAAGAAAATGGCTTACATCTACAAGGCTAAGGTGAAGAAGAATGGATCTCACTACCGTTGCATTTGGGAAAGGTTTCTCGTCCCCATGGTAACAGTGGTGTTGTTCGTGCTAAGTTCACATCTAATCTTCCACCTAAATCCATGGTATGCATTCTCTTTTAGCTTTTTCGATACTTGTTATTCATACTCTGCTTGATTTATTGCTGTTTCTGAAGTGTGGATTGTAATTTTGATGTGCTGTTGATCGGACTCATTGCCTGTAATTGTGATTTATGAGTGTGTTGGCAAGAGCTTCAGCTTTATCGAGGACCTAAATTTAAGTCAATTTAAGAAGGGAAATTTGATTTTTAGAGAATTCGTGGCATGTAAAATCATTTGCAATAAGTAGGTATTATGTGGTGATTTTGGAACAACTACTTTCAAAGTTATATAATTTGCCATGGAATTATTAATAGGATAAGTAGTTGTAAACCAACTTCAACTTACCAATTTGGTGTTACAAATACTCCAAATTGTTGCTTATCTTTGATTAACTTGCAATTTGACATCCTTTAATATAATGCTGGATCAAATACTCTACAAAGAAGTAGCTGGACTCCGTACAGTATAAAGATTTCTGTGTTTTTGACAATTTAGAGTATATGCTCATCCTGGCTACAAGAGAGTTGTGGTTGTGAATGTTGTTTCTAGATTGTAATGCTAAAGAAGTGGAGAATTGTTTCTTGTGATTGTTTTGTTTGCCAGAAACATAGATAGTAGTAGTTGGAGCTACTCTCTTGCGGCACTATATTTCTCAACTCTTATGTCTATTGTTTGGTTGTTATGTAGGGAGCTAGAGTCAGGGTGTTCATGTATCCCAGCAACATTTGAGGTGAAAACTATACCCTTCTGACACTGTCTTGGTTTGCATGTCTTGTTTTTCCTGTAACACTAGATTAGCACCAAGTACCCCTACTCCACCATTTCACTTTAAAAAAATAATTACAATTTTGGGCCTAAAATGAAGTATCCTACTGTCATGTCATAACCATGTTGAAGTGAGTGTTTCAAGGGGAATGAATCCATTGAACTTTTCTATTTGTTATTGGAAATGCCCAATATTGATCTTATCTTTGTTTTTCCGCAAACACCTCAACGGTAACCATGGATTCTAAAAGTTGGGCATTGGTTTTAGGAGGCTCAGAACGTTCAAACTTGATTAATATTTTGGTGTTCCTCTTTGACTTTTAACCGTTTCACTGAACTTTGTTCCCCATTACTATTGTTTCCATCAATTTTGTTCCTTGCCCCTTTGCACTTTATCACTACTAGCATCTTACCGTGGAGTTTGTTTTTTTTTCAGTGTATTGCGTGGAGCATGTGAGCAATCTGGTGGATCAGGAAAATATTAGTCAATTGTCTTAGAAACTCTTGTATCTTAATAGCCGTTTTGTCTTATGATCAAATTATGAGCTCAAGGTTTTGTTATGGCTTTCCAAGTTTATCTTGGGGCTGTATACTTTTGGACATCTTTGCAGTGCTTGTCTATCTTTTAATAGCTATCTCTCTAACTCCTTGTTATCTTGGATTCTTGGGGTCTCTAACGGTGCATTTGCTAATTATAAGTATGTTAAAGTATTAAATATGGCCATTTGAAAATTTGTCAAGCTTAGTTTGATATACCAAAACAAAGGAAATTCTGCTGACGTTGAGTCATCATCTGAGTAATACTTCTAGTAGGGTTCATGCAATCATGTTGTATGAATTCAGGAGTTGCAATTTTCTGAAATTTTGATAATGTAATTATGTCCCTTAGATGATTGATTTGAAGTTTTCCTTATGGACTGCGCTTGTGTTTACAAATGCAACTGGGCGACCCCATGTTAACCTGTTTGACTTTTCGGTTTGATTCCTCCAAAACACACGGTAAGAATCTGAAAATTCCGTCTGAACCTTGAAAATTGCCTTCGAGTATGCATTTGATTCCACCAAAACACAGATTTCTAGTGTTCTAATGTGATATTTATTATATCTGTTATTACTAATTTTGAAGTAGGTGTGATAATTTCAGGACTTTATGCCCAAGCGCATTGTTGGAAACAAAAAAATTAAAATTATATAAGTATTTTGGTTCAATATGTTACTGAACAGGTGCGGTATTGTACCAAAATTTTGAAATGCTGCTGTTTTAAAGAGGACAAGTTGCTTGGTGTAGTAAACATAAAAAATAAATAAAGTCTCATATCACATTAAAGCAAATTATGAATTCTGATGTCTTACGTAGGGGTTGTAAAATATTATGAGCTTCACTAGTCATGCGCATTACAACTCAAATGTGGAGTCAGACGAGTAGATCATAATGGTTCCTGCCACTGTAGAGTAATCTCACAACCTCCCGAGGGTTTTTCTTTCCGAAACCTTTGCGAAACTCAGATCCGTATTCTTGTATAGGAATGAAACCAGATCCCCTGCCACCATGCTGCAAGTTCACCAAAGGCACATTATTGAATACACCGTACAAGAGAGGAATACCCGATTATTAACTAGAACCTGACATGGGTATACCCCCGATTGCTCTGAGGGAACTGGGGTTCCAACTGAAGTGGAACCGTATTTGCAGTAAACACATGGATCCAACCATTATAAATTTACTAGCGGCAGCCAAATCAGAAATTTTTTTTTTTCAAGAATGAAGGTAATCCTCATTTTCATAAGCATGCTATTGGCACTTTTACTGTTGGAATGAATGGAGCAACTAGATCCAGGCTCGTTAAAAACCTCAAGTTGAAAATAGCAAATGCACAAGTACCTCATGTTCCGGAATGTACACCACTATTGGCTGGGAGCATAACCTTGATAGAACCTACAGCAAACAAATATACTAATCTCAGCAAGAATTGAACAAGTCAGTGGAGCAAAGGGCAAGAAATGGATAAGATACATTTGGCTTCAAACTGAAGGGAAAAGGAGTTTCAAATAACGAATATGAATAAAACATCAGCAGGCAAGTATCAAGAAAGCAATCTTCTATCTCCACAATTTACTTCATCAACATTAGAGTATAAAAGGGAAGGATCGAAGAAATTTGTTCTATTTATAATTGATGCAGCAACAGCATAGTAGACTTTAAATGTTGTTAGTTACGCGTAGGCCTCAGAAAGGAAACATTATAGACTATATAGGGAAAGTTAAGTGTTTCCATACAGAACATGCTAGACTATGATTGTAACCATTCTATTTCTTCCACCCACCTCACCCCATTTCACACAAGGAACATGAAAGGCTAAGGTAAACCCACTAAAGAAGGGTGGCCAACTTCATTTGCTAAAAGAACATATACATATTATACAAACCAGAAGTTCTGCTTCTCCACCCCAAAAATCAGGCCTTCCAATGCGTTGGCAGTAACTACAGAAAGAAAACAGGGGGAAAACAAAGTAGTGAATATTCTTCGGAAAGACCCTTTGGAGAATCCAGAAACAATCTGAATGGAAAGCTTCATATTGTCAATGGTAAGTTGTAAAAGCAAAAAAGCAAAGATGCAACATCTATGGGTAACAAATTAATGCCTCACCGCCTCAAAGGTTCCTCAATGGTTATAGCAATTACTGCCTCTTCATATTGACGCCTCTCTTTCTCGTTGTCACAAATGACTTCTTTCACAGCTATCCGTAAATCATCTGTTGTTCAGTTGTGTTAGTTCAGAGTTGCATTCTAGATAACTCTTGAACAGTTTAAATGCTCAAACTGGACAGGGGGATATGGTAACAAAATTATTTGGATCAAATCACATCATACATGCAAAGATGTGGTAAGGAATTATTATTCACTAAAAGAAAGCAAATTCCAATTTAAGTTATACTTGCGTAAGATATCAACAGCTTGGGGAGCAGCAGGGCTGCTAAAGGCTATGTTCAGAAAAAGTTGAGCATTGCAAGTTTACAACAAACTCAACACGAAATATACACCAAGAACTGTATGCTTTAACCCTTTGACTTCGAGACTCACCTGCACCCTCTCTCTCTTCTCGCGGCCCAAGCACCATACCCTTGTTAATAGCCATTCCTTTTACCTGAAATCATTCAACAGAAACAATATCCATTAGGTAAAAAGATGACTAGAATATTCAAATAAACTACAATATAATGCATAGCATAACTGATAATCGGGGTCTAAAGGCGGTAAGAATGCCCTTTGACATTGTGAAAGAATACCTGGGGCCGCTAGATCTCTATAATCTAGGAAACAGGTCGCCAGGGACAACAAAACCAAGCCCGATCCTTCTTTACATTTCTGAGTTAATTGTGTACACTAAGAAATACTAATTCAAGTATGTGATCACGGGATAGTCTTTTTTCAGTCTTCTGGATTAAGCCGAAGTGGAATAAGATCCATTAATGAGGTTTTTCTGTTAGTTGGATATAAGATTCATGCAGCTATCAATGCTAATTGGTCTGGTCGGTCTATACGTTCTTTTTTGTCATTGGTTGACACTTACTGCGCTACAAGGTATTCTTTGTTGAGGCACTAAGTGCTAATGAGCGTTTCTAGGTAGAGCTCGAAATTGATTACACACATCTCCCAGGAGGGTCATAGTTTCAGAAGTCGTGTTCTACTATTTTAGGAACCTTGCTGCGGGAAAACAAAGAAGGCAATTTTAGGTCAACACTAGATGATTGCAACAGTGTACTCTTCCTCTACAACCTGAATTCTTTGTTGACCAATTTATCCCGGGGTACGCACAGGAAGATATATGCTTTAGAATCTTTTGTCACCCCTCTCTATTCTTCACCTCTTAATATCTTTTACGTTTTAAGCCAGTGTCGTCAATGTGAACGTCAATAAACTGATAATCTCATCTCATAGGAAAAACTGATCTTTCCTAAGAATTTCACAAGGTTAACAGATACTACTAATTTTCAAATAAATGCCATTGGATTCCGAGCACCAACACTCCAACAATTCGATATGCATATGATATACTTTTACTGACTCACACACAATGTAGTATACTAACAAGAGTTATACATTGTCCCTAAGTTAGAGGACTCAATATCATACCAGGGCTCGGAATAGGCAGCGCCCATCACCGGTGACTTTCCGGACAGAATAGCGTTCCGATTTCTTCATTGCCTCAGAACCTGAAACACTGAAAAGGCACAAGAACTATACAAGGTCAGCTGAACGGAAGAACAGATAAAACATATGGTCACAAGAGATTAGCCTGCTAAGCAGCAAAAGAAAAGTCATTTACACAGGGCGTCCAATTCTGGCGAAGAACAGGTGGGGCGAAGTAACGAGGGATGCTAATGGAGATGATGAGTTCCGGAAACAGTGACTGGAAACCGAAGGAACCGGAGAAGAGGAAATTTGGAATTGGGCAATGCCATGCCTCAGATGCTCCAGAATATCTTCTGCTCGATTATTGGAAAAAGAACATAAACGAAAAGTGTGAGAAGAAGAAGACGAAGATGTAAAGATATTGAAAGAAAGTCTGAAAGCTTGCCGTTGGAAGGATTTGTTGCCATGTCTACCAACTGTTTGATAGAATGCCGTTCCGAAATAAAATTGGAGCTGAAGTGATCTACTACTAATTGATCCAAAAGAAAAGCGCTACTTAGTTTTCGCACTGCAGGTTTTATATGTGAAAAATTACAATCTACTACCTGAGATATACTATCTTACACATTCCACCCTATAATATGTCATTATGTCATAACTTACCCCTTAATTTGCATTCCATTATTTCATCTGAACTATTTATTAGTTACGATATATTTTTTTTAAAACGTATGGGCGGATTTGGATTAAGCTAGACTGCAGCACAGCATGTCTGGAGGCGTAGTCCGTCCGAAGGTGTAACTGGTCTAGGGGGTGATCGGCATGGAGGTATACCAGTCCAGAGGTGTGACCATCTCGAATTCCTGTAAACGTGGACAATATCGTCACAGTTCGACCCTAACTGCACTTAGACGGATTGGACATATGCTAATGTCATCACTAATATACATAGATTTTTTTTATGCAATTCATAAAATATTACTGTCCTTGTACCATTAAATTCTCCATATATGTTGTTTTATGACTTTCACGGAGTTTAGGGGACCCTATCAAATTTTCTTTTGAACTTTTTAGAAGGAATGGATGCTCCCAAATCGCAAATCCCGCTCCGTCCTTTGTATGGGAATACTTCACAGTTAAAAGCAGTAGTCAGTAGTTATATAATTTTACGCCTCCCTCCAGCCCATCAAATACTTTTCATTTGATTTTATTACTAAATTTTCTGTTAAAATTACTCCTAATTTATATCGGACTAAGTATAAAACTTAAAAAAATAAATAATATTAATATAGTATTATAATGGACTGTATTATAATTAGTATTTTAATATATTTTTATTCTCCAATGTAATGTATGTAGAAATGCAAATATGCAAGAAGAAGAGGGGCGATTTGAAATGAAGACAGATAGAAAGAAGAAGAAAGCAAGAGTGTGTTCTGTATTGTCTGCTACCAGAAAACAGTGAAGTTTGTTTCCCTTCGATCCCCAAAACCCCCTCCATTGAGCAGGGCTTTGACTGATAAATTATTCATGAAACTTCCTTGCTTTTTCCTATTCCTTACTCTCCTCCTATTCAATCATCATGTCGTTTCGCAATCGGAGGAACAAGCCACACAGAACAAATTTCGGGCGCGAGAGGCCACCGATGATGCCCTGGGTTACCCTAATTTGTAAGTTTTCTAGTTTCGATTATCACTGCCACAGATTTCATGAAATTCTAATTCTGTTTGTCATTTCAATAATAAAACAGTTCGATTCAATTCTAGGTGTATTTGTTGCAGTTTATTTATTTATTGGTTATGTGTGTTTTAACCTTGATCAATAATTTTGTGTGTGATCAGTGATGAGGACGAGCTTTTGAATTCGCAATGCCCGCAGCATTTGGAGCTGAGATGGCAGACTGAAGTTAGTTCTAGCATATACGCCACGCCTTTAGTTGCAGATATTAACAGGTAGGATGTTTCTGTCTAATATGTTTAGGATATTCCTCAACCTACATGTTTATGTTGAACTTATGGTGGTGTGGAACCTTTGGTGGATTGGATAGGTTGTTCTTTATTTGGATTTATGTAACATGATTGAAGTGGAGATTTTTTTTCTTTTTGTTGGGTGTGTATGCCTGTGTTCCACTAGAATGATGCTTTGAAGGGTGATTTTGCTTGCTTTCACCGGATTTATTTCTTTGAAAACCCCGTGGACATTTTTTATTCTGAACCTCTGTGTATGATTCAGTGATGGGAAGCTTGAAGTTGTCGTCCCTTCTTTTGTACATTACTTGGAAGTCCTGGAAGGTTCTGATGGAGATAAGTTGCCAGGTACAGATAGTGTGTTCCTAAATGTAGTTTTAGATGTTGGTTTATGTATCTCGAGCTCTGGTCTTGTTTGTTGTTTTTGTATGTTTACAGTAATTTCTATGACCCTGGAATGGCATGATTGGGGAATGGATGTAATGACTATGCTACAGGCCCTTTCATTGTTGCCTTTTACATTGATCTTGAACTTTTTTTTTGGAAATTCTATAAATATTCAGGATGGCCTGCATTTCACCAGTCAACCGTACACTCCAGTCCTCTTCTTTATGACATTGACAAAGATGGCGTTAGAGAAATAGCTTTAGCCACTTACAATGGAGAAGTGCTGTTTTTCAGGTTACAATCTATTGCTCACTGCTTATGCATAAGTTACCCAGTTTTCCTGAATTAGGTGCTCTCCTTTCGAAATAGGGTATCAGGCTACATAATGACGGACAAACTTGAGGTTCCAAGGTTGAAAGTTAAAAAGAATTGGTACGTGGGTTTGGATCCGGATCCTGTTGATCGTTCTCATCCAAATGTCCACGATGATCAATTGGTCCAAGATGCTCTTCTGGAATCTTTAGCTCGTAAGTTATTTGCTTTACCATTAGCATTTTGTAATAGCTCTATCTCAGTCTGAATAATAGAATAATTTTAAATTTTAGTGGAGAAATTTTGTAAAGGCTTGTTTTGTAGTCTAAATTGTAAAGTGTGCTTTAGCATGATATCTTCAGAGCTTTTGTGCATGTGAATGAATACATTATATTTATATAATGCTGCTGTTAATTGATTAATTTCGTGTGCTACTTGGTGAAAATTGACATTTGCCGTAAAATTGTTATAGTCATTGGGTACCCTCCCTCTCTTATACATGTGTAGAAGTGTTTTGGAACACCAAGATAGATGAAAATGTAAGCTCAACGATATAAAAGTAGGAGCCAAACAAACCTATTAACAAAGTATGTAAGCCTGTAACAAGTCTAAGACTAACATCCCAATCATGAAAATAATATATCAGCACAACAAATGACCACCACCAGCTTAAGCAACAGAAAATTGCAGTGTTAACAAACACAACACACTCTTGCGGAAGGGGAGAAGGCTCTTAATTTGGTTGGTGATTTAAGTGTGGCTTGAGAAAAGCATGTCATGCATGAGCAGCACTGGCATCCAACTGTGTAGTAGAAGCAATCACCAAAAACAGATCCTAGATATTGGAGTTAAAAGTTGTCACATTTGCTTTTTCTCTACTTATATGTAATACTTGAGGTTTGTATGAATTTAGAATAGAGATTATGTTTCCCTATATATAATCCTAATAGTATATCATCATGGCTTGCTGATCATACTATCATAGAATGTAACCTGACCTCCCATGCAATATGCATAATCCATTTCCTCCACCTCGCACATGTTTCCTGGTTTTCCCTCTAATTCACACACAGACACAGATTTGTACACCTTACTCTCTTCACTCAGAAGCATTTGACCTAGCATTACACATAGGTGACACTTGTGACAATTCTCCATGTGGAGGTTTATTTTTGCTACATATTTTAATCTGGAAATTGGCGTAACTTTTATAGTCTTGGCTGTGAGAATCTTACTATATCGCTTCTGATACTGTAATATCAACTCTTTCCTTACAAAGCCCGTAATCGAACTTGCAAACTCACCTAATTGGCTGATCAGACAGCTCAAGTACTGATGTTGTATCCTGATGTAGCACAGCAGTTGTAGTTGGGATGATTTTGTGTTTTGGTACATTGTCAACATGTATTATCTGGGATTTTACTCTGTTATAAAAATTTGTTTTCTATTCTGGTTCAACATTGCACCTAGGAAATCCCTATTATCTGCAGAAGTTAATTCACAGATGTTGCCTCAACTTTTCCTTACCGTGGTTCAAATATTGCACATTGTTGAGATTATAACATGTCTGATATTTTGGTTAGATCACAATGAAAGTTCAGTTGGAGCGAATACCACCCATCACAGTGAAAGTGCACTTGGAGCGAATATTACCACTCACAGTGAAAGTGCAATTGGAGCGAATATTACTACTCACAGTGAAAGTGCAATTGGAGTGAATATTACCCAATCAGGAGGTCACCATAATTCGCCGAATGTATCAGATTCTGTCCCAGAAGTAGTTTCCCAGGAAACCTCAAAAAACACAAGTTCTACTACTGATGATATCCAACAGAACCAGCTGAACGCTTCTATTGTGGATACTCCAGGGGGAATGAATGATGGTCAACCAGATGCACACATCAAGATGCATGAGAGCTCAAATGGTACAACTGCTCCTGGATCTGAAAAGATTGGGGGCGCAGAAAGTGGAAAAAGCATGAAAAGAAGGCTTCTTGAAGATAAAAATCCAGAAGGCCATGTAAATGATAATGTTGCAACTGTGGAAAATGCTGGAGGTTTGGAGGCAGATGCTGATTCATCATTTGAGTTGCTCAGGGATAATGATGAGCTAGCTGATGAGTATAACTATGATTATGATGACTATGTTGATGAAAACATGTGGGGAGATGAGGAATGGACCGAAGCACAACATGAGATACTGGAAGACTATGTTAGCATTGATGCACATATTTTGTCCACTCCGGTAAATATGGTGACATTAACCAATGAAGCTTTACATTTGTTTCTTGTTATAATTATTTTTTAATGGTATTGGCTTCAGGTAATTGCAGATATTGATAAAGATGGTGTACCTGAGATGATTGTTGCTGCTTCTTACTTCTTTGACCATGAGTAAGTTTCTTGGTGTAGGGAAATAATCTCTGCCGTTTGTATAGAGAAGACTGGTGTATTGAGTGCATTATTGTGTGAGGTATAATTTAAAGGAGGGTAAAGAAGGAATAAAGAATTTCAAGTGGGGTGCTTAGTAAATAAAGAATGAATTAAATGTTGATAAGGTGTACAGTGGTATGATAGATTTCGAGTATTAAAAAATTAAATACAATTTGCCATGGGATGCCCAAAATGGAAATGATTGCAAGTTTAGTCATAGTTCAAAGATTGTTTGAAGTTTGAACATGTAGGACATGCGACTGTCTTCACAATTTATTTATATATCTACCTAAGTACGTGCTGTGAAACTGCCTGCACATATTCCAGCTAATTGACTTGTAGTTTTGCAGGTACTATGATAACCCAGAGCATATGAAGGAACTTGAGGGTATTGAAATCGGAAAATATGTTGCTGCTGGTATTGTTGTTTTCAACCTGGCCACAAAGGAAGTCAAATGGACTGCTCAACTGGATATGAGTACTGATGCTGGAAACTTCCGAGCTTACATATATTCAACTCCAACAGTTGTTGATTTAGATGGTGATGGATACTTGGATATCCTTGTGGGTACTTCTTATGGCATGTTTTATGTACTGGACCATAAAGGTATGTGCTCTCTTACTCCTTTTGTGAGTTTGTCCTTGGGTTATATCTATGGTAGCAAGATATTACATCCAACTTGTTCTCCATAATAAATTTTTACGTTCCAATTTAAGACTCACAGAAAAGCATATTAATAGAAAATACTACTTAGCATTTAATTTAATTTGATAAATATGATTTCTGGACTGGAATTACTTTACCTGGGCAATGATTGTAGAATGGATGTTAGATAATAGTGTTATGTTGCAGGTTTGTCTGAAGATGCGAGCAAATAAGAAAATTTTAACTTTGTTACTCTATTGGTTATTGCTTACTGCATCCTTTTGCTGATGCCATGATAATTTATGATTCAAAACAAAGTGGGCTCCCAGAGAAAAGACCAGAAGTGTTGTTTGCATTTTTTTAGTGGCCCTCCAAGTAATTCTCTTCTCATAAATTATTAACTTGAGATTCGAAACACTTGATGTATATCCAAGACCGACAAGGTCAATCTGAATCGGTAATGGCATGAAGGAAATGATGAAATATAGTAGCTGTGCTGTGAATGTCCAATTGAATGTTCATTTTTGTGTGTAATCTCAAATGGTCTGTGTTTATGGTGTTGTATTGAAGTTTACTTGAACTTCTGTACTTGGGTTGTTAACTTCTCATATGCTCCTTTATGTTGTCCTATGCTGCTGATTTGTTGATTCAGGTAAAACCAGAGAGAAGTTTCCTCTTGAAATGGCTGAAATTCAAGGAGCAGTAGTTGCAGCTGATATCAATGATGATGGAAAAATTGAACTAGTGACTACCGATGTCCATGGAAATGTTGCTGCCTGGACGTCACAAGGAAAAGAAATTTGGGAAACACATCTTAAAAGCCTCGTTCCTCAGGTAGCTCCATTATTTTTCCAAAATATAGTCGGGACTCCACAATATATATCTTTTATATGGGCTTTTTTTTTATCCTTCGTTTTCAGGGTCCTAGTATTGGTGATGTGGATGGGGATGGTCATACTGATGTTGTCGTTCCAACACTCTCTGGTAACATATACGTTCTTAGTGGAAAGGATGGATCTTTTGTACGTCCTTATCCTTACAGAACACATGGCAGAGTTATGAATCAAGTTCTTCTAGTTGACTTGAGCAAACGTGGGCAGAAGAAGAAGGGACTCACAATTGTTAGCACATCATTTGATGGATATTTATACCTAATAGATGGACCTACATCATGTGCTGATGTTGTGGATATTGGAGAAACTTCGTAAGTTGACTTGAAATCCTTGCCGTGCTCTTCTGTTCTATCCATTTGTCAGTTCACCAGAAAGTTTGTCTTGTTCTATGACAGGTATAGCATGGTTCTGGCGGACAATGTGGATGGTGGGGATGATCTTGATCTCATAGTGGCAACCATGAATGGCAATGTCTTTTGTTTCTCAACTCCGTCGCCTCATCATCCACTTAAGGTACAATGTTAGCGGGTGACCAGTTTTTGGATGTGGTTGATTTAAAAAAAAAAATCTACTACGTAAATTTCAGCACTTTTACGATCTTCCAGCTAAGGTTTTGTTGAATCTGCAACTCTGCATTCTATGCATCTAATAATTTTGACAATACTACTATATGCTACCTATTACCACCACCACGGTTTTCACAACCCCCGCGCGCCCCCCAATAGAGTCGGTAAATAGACTCCTGTTTCTCGATTACTCTGGTTCTGGAGAAGATAAAAGATACCAGTCTCGTAAATAAAGTGAAACAAAAAATATTAAGTAAAATTTCTCCTGGCATGACCAGGGCAAGAAACCATAACACCAAAACCAAGTTCCCAACCAGAAACCGAGGTACTACAGTTTAAAAGCTTTTCCTAATTGAAGTTACAAAGCCTTATTCTATTATTGTTTGTGTTGAAAAAGGGTTGCAGAAAGCACTACAAGCACTAACTGGATTGATAACCCTGGGAGAAACTGCATAGTATTTTTTTTAATGATAATTCTGGATCACATAGGATTCACAGTCTAGTGTAAATATGTAGCGTGTAAATATGTAGCTTATGTCATCACGATATCTTTAGGCAACTTTTATAGGCGAGAAAGGTTATCTGGGCTTGAATTCGGCCAGAAGAAAATAGAAACATCAGTTGTGTTGTGTAAAATAACACATATTGCAGGTGAGTTTCTCATTTTAAAATAAACATTGAAACTTTAGGTTAATAAGTGACAATAGAACCCTTGTTATTTTGCAGTAACCTTACAATCTAATGTCTCAATTCTGGTGGCATCACGTCTTTGTAGCGTTAAGATAGTTGAGGGAGGATTTGAAATGGTAAATTTCAAATGACAAAAACACCCTTGTTATTTTGTAGTAATGTCCCAATTCTGGTGGCATTACCTCTTGGTAGCATTTATAAAAGTTAGATAGTTGAGGGTAAATTCGAGATGGTGGGTTTTAAACTGTGCTATGTGTACAGTTCAGTTAGGAAAGTATGATTTACCTTTTAAATTAGTTATTTTCTCTCACGAATCTTATTATTTCAGGCTTGGAGATCACCTAATCAAGGAAGAAATAACCCCGCACATCGTTCCAATCGCCAAGGGATCTATGTTACTCCGTCATCACGGGCCTTTCGAGATGAAGAAGGCAAGAACTTCTGGGTGGAAGTGGAGATTGTTGACAGATACCGTTTCCCGTCTGGTTCTCAAGCACCTTATAATGTCACGGTAAGCAATACTTTCTGATGCCACATAGCCATGGCCATTAGTGTTTCTTTCTTAAGTTTTCTTTTGCCATAATACCAGGTTAGTCTGCTGGTTCCTGGAAATTACCAAGGAGAGAGAACGATTAAACAAAATCAGGTCCTTGATCGTGCTGGGTCACATCGGATTAAACTTCCTACTGTAGGAGTTAGAACAGCTGGGACTGTTGTGGTGGAGATGGTTGACAAGAATGGAGTTTATTTTTCAGATGACTTCTCCTTGACCTTCCACATGCATTACTACAAGTTGTTGAAATGGCTCCTTGTCCTCCCTATGCTTGGAATGTTCGGGATCCTTGTTATTTTGCGTCCTCAAGAAGGCATGCCGTTGCCATCTTTTTCAAGGAACACCGACTTGTGATTTAGTGTTGGTAAATGATTCTGACATAAATTTGCATCGATTAGGAAAACTTCAGTTGTGTCTACACCTCCAGAAACAATGGTGGATGAGTAAAATCTACAGCACAAGTCTGTCAGTGGGGCCTGAATTATTCCATTTTGGGTTCAAAGCCGAGGAGTTAAGGGAAATTCATGCTGACCTATAATCTTGAAGGCAGTGTTATCAGACACTAAGACAGGATCGCTAGTTTGTCACCGCACTCTCTGTTCCCCATGTAATTTAAGTAATTTTTTTGTTTTGATGGACATTCATGCATTATACAAAAAACCTTATAACGGAATGGGCTATACGCTAGTTTGTCTGTGACATAGATTTCTGTAACACTTTGTAAAGATATTTAGTGATTTTTTTTTTTAAAATCCTGCTCTCTCACGTCGTGCTTCTAGTGGTGATGCTATGTTTTATGAAAGAAAACCCGATGGAGTTTTGGCCGGAAGAGATACTGATTATAATGTTTATGATGAGACATTCTGAGATTAAGTTTAAAATGATGAGGTGATGTATTGTGAATGTAAGTAATGTGTAGTAATGTGTGATTGTGTATAGTGGATCCTTTAGGAGACCTATGTGCATCCTTTTAAGACATCACTGAAATCAATTTCCAGTGGCAATCATAGTTGTCAATCCCGTGCCTGCCACAGGGCACCCTGTAGCGGGACAGGTATACATAGCGGGCTGTCATGGGTGCGACAGCCTTCCCAGGCATGATGGCGGGATGCGTTTTAGTGGGGTAAAACACTTGTCACTTTTTAGTAGACAAATAGGGGGAAAAAAGAAAAACCGCATACTGAACTACTGAAGTAATAATATACTTCTTTTCTCAAAAAAAAAAAAAAAAAAAAAAAAAGAAAAAAAAAAAGTAATAATATACTTCTCATATGACAGTCAAGTACTATGTTCCTTCCATAAAATTTGCTTTTTAATTTATTTATTTTTACTTCACTATCCCAGCGACCACTATCCCATTTTTTTGCCTAGCGTGAGGTGTCACGATACTCGATTGATAACATTGGCATGAATCATCTCGTTACATAGAAATGGAAGATACATAATTGACATTGACAACCAATGGAATTTGTTAAGATCCTTAGGAACTATCGCCAAGAGATACAAAAACTAACCAAATCAAATGTGGGATTGTTAAGTGATGAGCTCAAACTTCAAACACAGTAACAATCAAAGGTTCACAGGAAACAAGCAATGCAAGCTATGATAAGGAGACCCAAAACTAAATAGAAACTTGTTGAACGGGGCTGCAAAGGAAAAGCAAGGTCACAGAAAATGCAGCATCTACAGGAACTTTAAGCAGAACCTCAAACTTGAAGTGCATGCAGATGCAGTTATAACAAAAAAATGACAAAAGTTCATGCACATCGACAACAAACATAGGACAACTTTCCTTCATTAGATATATCTGAAGCATTTAAGTTAGACTCCTAGCTAAGAGGAGATGGTCTAAATCATAGATGAAACGTGAGATACAAATTAACCAAGTGGTACTTGTCACATGGATGCTCGGGAATCCAATTACATGATGGTGTTGAGTAGACCACTAAACGACTATGGTTGGTGTTAAGTAGACCAGTAAACGGCTATGGTCATCCCTCCAGTAGTCATGAACTTGAACTTTGGGGCAACGTATTGTAACTAAATATCATACAGATTTAAACATCACACTGCACACATATCCAAATTCCAAATACGTCTTCCATAACTTGAAGACAGCATTACCATAAAAACCACACTGAAGTTCAACAAGTATGCAGAAGAATTACTTTATGCATGTGATTACAGTCTCATGCGGCACATACATCTAATTAACACGTAAAAAAAAAAAAAAATGTTTGCAGAGTTATGCTTGTGTCTCTAGGCCTCAAACACTTGACCAACACATTACACAGGCCACAGCACCACCAGAGCACATTATGCAAAGAAGTAAAGGAAGCACAACTTTTACTGAACAGATATACCTTTCTCTTCCATTCATGGTTACAATTTCAGTTAGCTGTGTAGCAACTTCACTAATAATCACCATACATAACTCTAAGAAACATCTATATTTGCAACCAGTACATAATTACAAAATAAAAAACTTTAGCAGAGAGCAGAATTTCACATGAAAAGCCAGTACATGAATCATATCAACAAAACAGAAAATATATTATAAGTCCCATGTCATCACAAACAAGCAAGCAACTACCATGTCTTATATAAAAAGGAAAGTTACAGAAATTCACATACATGAGTAGAATTAAAATGAAAGGAATTCAGTATGGTTGCAAAATAGGCCTTTTACCAAGCCTCTTGATTTCTCTATCCATCTGACCAGTAAGCATCAATCCAAACATCTTGTAATCACAAATAAAAGACCAAACTGGATGCCCAAAAGTAGCTGGAACATTGCCTTCAACAAAGAAATGACTATACCAAGCAAATCCATACCCAATCAAAGGCACAAGTATCAGAAACCACCAATTGAACAGCACTGAACTGATCAACAACAGAATACTGCAAAGTGTGCCTGCAAAATGCCAACGCCTTGTTGCTAATTTCGAGTGCTGGCTCATGTAAAACGGCCAAAACTCTTCCAAGCTCCTAAAATTCATTGTCTTTCTTTGATCCAAAATAACCAGATCAAGATTTTGGGGACTTTGCTTTTATCTTGATGGGAAAAAAAAAAAAAAAAAAACACAATTCTTGGACAAGTTCAAGAAAAGAAAAACCCGATTAGCAAACTCTGAATCTGATGTCAACGGAAGCAGTAACAAAGTGAAGAAGAAGAAGAAGAAGAAGAAAAGTAGGCGACAGAGTAAAAAAGATGATGAGATTTTTGTTAAGTACTAGTAGTAGCTTTGGTGTTGGGTGAAAGCAGGGTAAAATGGTTTTGGGGCTGTTTTGGTAATCAGACAAGAGTGATCAGAAAGAGTTTGTAAGGTGATCAATAATTGGCCCCTCCTCTATTCTTCTTTGCCTTGTTTCTTACTCACTTATCTTTTTTCATTCATAATCAATTTCTTGTTATTTGTCCGATGTTCTTCGTCCTGTCCTTTTTCTCTGCCTTTTCATCGTCATCATCCAAATTAACAAGAAATGGACTTATGGCCAAATTAACAAATACCCCCATTTTTGTATTTTACTACTAGTAAATATTATTTGAAATATCTTAAAACTCACTTAAAATTTTGGGTTAATCACAATTAGTGTATATTTCAAATTTTTTTACAGAACTGGTAGTCTAACGATAAAAAAAATACGACTTTTGAATTAGTACGATTAAAATTTTTTAGCGTAATTCGTGTACGAATCAGTGTAATTTAATACCCAACTTGAATTCTTAACTCAATTTATTTGTCTGGACCTTTGGCCCAAAGTCGAGTTTATGATAATGATTCAGTCCAAGTCTTTTAAAATTCAAGCCCAACTCATATTTTCAATAAAAAAAAATTAATATTCTAGCTTGGAGGAGAGGGAGAAAAGAAATATGTAAGTCCCTTCTGCCACCCTTCTTGAGGTTCCGACACTAAAGGTTTTAACGGCGGATAAAGCTCATCCGTCTTTAAATAGGGGCCGGATTTGGAAAACCAAGGGATGAGCTGAGATTGAAGATCAGTTTGTCCTTACCCGTCTCTAAATTGACTGATTCGTCGCTAATAGATACGGATGTCGTCTCTATTTTTTTCCGTAGTTATTTCATATTTTTCTTGTAGTGAAAGTTCATTTCATTCCAACCGTACAACGGTAAACCATACAAATCTTCTCATATTTAGGTCCCTTACTCCCCAATGCCTTAGCCTACAAACCGACTACTCATGGATTAACCATTCCTTCTCTTGGCCAAGTAACTTGTTTTTCGCATCCATATCCTCTTGATAAAGAACCCAAACAAATTCGGATAACTTGCTGACTTTGAACCCCTTATGGCCATTCGTTTCCAATAGTCTTATTATTTGATTTCTATCCATTCTTTTTAAAGTTTCCCCTACAAAACAGTTTTGGGCCCAAACTACATCAATATTCTCCGGCTATTTTCTTACTAGATCACCATCTATTAACTCTTTTCCTGGATCACTAACATTTTTCTAGTCCTCTTCAACCTCGTTTTGCGTCTTCTCTCTACCCACGCCGTTTCCTGTCTCTTCCTCTTTAGATTGAAGACCAGGCCTTATATCATTTCTCCTATCACCTCTTCCCTGAAACTCTTTCTTATTCATTCTCCTCTCACCAACAATCTTCTATCTCCTCATTCCTATTCCGATGAGAGTGACCAGGATCTTCTTTCCGTTTGCTGCTTTGCTCTGGTTTCTAGTTTTATTAGTAGTCTGTCCCTTCCCCCAATTCAAAACCCCTATGTGAATTATTTTCTTTTCCAGCCTCCACACCATTGAAACTGAATATTGAATCCATTTTATCAAATCTTGCCACGTTTGCAAGGTTTTACGATTTTCTACCATAACCCTTTGATCGTATTCACTATGGTCTCCGCTTTTTCAACCCTTTGAAACCTTATGAAGGCAAAGGATTGGCCATCCTTATTCTTCTTCCCCTAACAACATAGATTATGCTTCCTACTCTCCGAAATGCTTCTTCGACATCCTTTCCTTTCCAATAATCCGAAAAGTTGGCCATGTATAGATTCATGAATTTTGGTCCAATCACTCTATAAGCCACTTCCTCTTCTAAGCCTTTCTCCTTTCATCGTTGATTAGTCACAATCGTCCATCCATCCTCCACTGCATTGCCTATGCTTGATGTCGTATTTCTTGTTTCTATCCCATTCGATTTCCAACCCTTGTTATGCCAATTTTTGTCCCAACCTATCCAATGTTAATTGTGCTGATCTCTTACCCATCTCTCGTTGTTTTCGCTAGTCAGAACCCTATGACAATACGTGACTCGAGGAATTCTTATATTTCTCTCTATACCCCTCTCTCATCTTTTTAATGATAATTGTGCATTAATTACCTTGGATTGGTTTTTTATACCCTATTAGCGTTCCTAATAACGAAATGAACCACCTTAGTTTATCAATTACATTGTAGTCCAAATTCAACAAAAATTCACTATTCCAAAATTGAATTTTGATGAAACCAAACAAACCTTAGTGTTTTAAAATAAAAAAGATAAAAAATTAAAAGAAAAACTAAGTAAAATAAATAAATTTTAAAGGAAAAAACTTAACTAAAATAAAAAAAAAAAATTATCTTCTTCTTCCCTAAAATTTCGGTACCGTAATTTTTAACATTATCTTAACTAACGGTGCAGCAAGCAGCTTGCTCCAGTGGAGCAGCAGCTCCACCGTTACCGGCACCGAAGCTCCGATACCGGAATTTTCCAGTACCGAAGCTTTAGCGAAAAAGAAGATGGATGTATCTTGTTAAATATTTAATTTTTATTTTATTTTATAATTCTATTTAGATTTTTTTAAATCTTTAAATTAATTTTTGATTTAAAATATTTATTTTACTTAAGTCATGTTTTGTTGGAATCTTTGTTGGTCAACTCAAATGGACTAAAATATAATTGAGTTTGGACTAAAATGTAATTGATAACACAAGAGGGTCCTTTATGAAAAAGACCTTTTAGCAACCAAATTTTCTTTCTCATGTAAATTTAAAGTTACTCTAGTATCAGTTGTGGCCTGACCCTTGTATCGTCTTTGAGTAGGTCTCATACTATGTTTCGTTTCTAATAACATTTTTAGCCGCTTTAAAAAAAAACCTTGTCCGTTGAAGAATTAAAATAAAATAATACCGCAATAAAAAAATAAAAACTTTATAAGTGAACCGGAAGTTAGATCGGTAACCGTAACATACCGAATCCCCCTTCTTCGATTCGAATATATTTCCCGCTTCATCTCTCCTCCTCCGTTACATTACACGCTGACATCAAATCAATGCAGGTACTGTACAAATAGCTAGCTAGGGTTTCCGATTTCAATCAGAGAAGAAGCAGCAGCACCGGAAAATGAAACGAACTCGGAGAAACCTCAAAAAACCCCAGCCTATTCCAAACGTGAGTACTTTTTGATAAATTTGATGTCATTGGAAATGATTGATTCATGTGTGTTTCTTTTGTTTTGAAGCTGATTCTAGAGGAATCGATTGGGTTAACCACTAAATCTGGGAATGGACTTTCGTCGAGCACTTCCAGTACCAAGTGTGCCTACATTGCCGGTTGTGTTGTGGTGCTGTACGATGTGGATGCTGGCTCTCAATCGCACTTTCTGGCTCCGCCTAATAGAATGCCTAAACCGTTGAGCTGTGTTGCTCTATCCCAGGATGGTACTGTCCTTGCTGCAGGAGAGGTATATACTATATATTTATGTGTTTTATATTGTTAGATTTGAATTTAATTTTGAGTACATATGGTGATTGACTGATTTGGGAAAAATATTCTGACAATAGGAGTTGATATATGAGAAATCACTGTGTATGTCTCCTACATTGTTGTCAATCATGTTGGGAATTTATGGTGTAATTTGCATTTTGCAATAGTTTGATGATCTAGAGTCGGTTATGGAGAGTTTATTAGGCCGAAAACAGATGGTAATATCATAGTTACTGTTTAGTGCTATATGAGGAAATCGTCACTGTTATAATTACGAGGAGCATAGAATGCATCTCTGGATATCAACAAGTATATTGGCTAAATGATCTTGATGCATACAGTTGTTATCCTATCTATGCCCTTAGTTAACTGAATAAGCAAAGCAAGGACAGATCCAGAACAATTCACCTAATATAATGGAACTGGAGCTGCTAATGCAAATTCCGAGAGATAGCCAATTAATGAGATTATTGTACAAGATTTGCTGACATTTTTTCTAAAAGCTGAACATGGTAGAAGCATAGATTATGTGATTTGTGAGCTAACAAAGTTAAAGCGAGAAAGATTCCATGCTCCTTGTATACCAGAAATCTAAGTCACATGTTACATAAATGATGAAAATAGAGAGATTGTGAGATTATAAATGATGTACAATGTTTGGGTTCAAAGTTTTATAGTTATCCATGTCGTGTGAAGAACATAATAGTTCTTCCTCTAAATCACAATTCTAAATGGTCAAATGAAGATCTATGTATGGACACTTTCCTGTTCTTTTTGGTTTGATGCGTTTTCCTGGCTTGGAAAGCCTCAGGAGTACAACTCAAACTTAATCACCCTCCAGTGATTCTGATTTTACTGTATCAAATACTGGACTTCTGATTCCAGATTTGTATCTTAGGCCAAAGCTTATTTATTTGTATCACATATTTATATATTTCATTGCAGTTTGATGTATATCACTTGGTTATGAAATATACTTTTCTCTCTCTTATGGCGTGGTGTTCTAGTCAGGGCATCAACCTGCTATATTGGTGTGGGATTGCATCACCTTAGCTTTCATATGCGAACTAAAGGGACATCAATATGGTGTGAGATGTCTCTCTCTTTCACCTGATGGTCAGTTGAGCCTCACATTGATAATGCACTAATGAAGAAGAATATGGGCTTCTCAAGCATGAATAACCAAATTCCTTTTATTTCCAAAACTGATAGGCAAACATCTGGTATCTGTTGGATCTCCTCGTGATGGATGTCTTTGTCTCTGGGACTGGCGAGATAAGATTTTGGTCACTAAAGTTAAAGCTTCTTCGCCTTCATTTCCTGTTGCATGTATCAAATTCTCATTAAAAGAAAATCTCTTTGTCACCGTTGGAAAAAATAACTTCAAGATTTGGAAAATTAGAAGCTCCTCCAGATCCCGTTCAAGTACTAGGCCCATTGTGTCAGTGACCATGGAGAAGGTAATTAATCTTGATCACAAAAAGGAGTGGTCATTTGTAGCCGTTACAACCCTAAGTTCGACAAGTAGTACCTTTGGAAATGATATCAAGGGTGGTGAACTGGTTACTTTCTATGCAGTGACCGAAAAAGGTAAATAATTAATATAAGCTCAGTATATAGATTATATGAGAAACTAAATTTATATTCTTCCTTTCTGTCTTTCTACTTGAAGGTAATGTTTTGTTTTTTCTCTGTCGACAGGAACTTTATGCATGGTTTGTCCGGGCTCATTAGTCAACTTCGTGGAACTAGAGGTAAAGGTCGATGTATCTTCAATGTTAGGTTGAGCTGAGAGGGTGACTGGAAAAGTTTTCTCAGCTCAATTTGTCACCCATACTATTATGAAGATATGCTATGTTTCTTTATGATGACTAAGGTGCTAAGTTCTACTTTAATTCACTATGGATATTTCATTCAAAGTATCTGATATAACTTGCGATTGTATTCATGTTGACATGTTGTGTATTTCAGTACAAGTTTGGACCTAAACCCTAAGCATACTAACTCAAAGCAGACCAGCTTTTGTATTGCAATGCAGCAGTTGAGCTGCTCTATTCTGAAGGATAAACTGTTTCAAAATTTCCTTTTGTCTCATTGTGTTACTATAAAGTAGCCTGTACATAGAAGGGCCACCACAGAAATATTGAATTTGTTTGCAAAATGTGATTATAGTCTATAGATAGAGCCAGCCAATAAACAACCTGTTCAGTAGTTGCAGGGAAGCATGACTGCCCACTTTCATTTATAATGAGCCATTTTGTGCAACTATTTCAGGTGGAGAAATGCTTTGCAGTATCAGCATCAAACACTTTGGTTGCTTGTGCATGCAACGATGGAGTTGTGGAACTATTTACTTCTGGTTCCCTTAAACATGCTAGCAGACTCTGCTATGCTGACGCCAAAAGATCTTCAGAGTCGGATGTTCTGGACTGCAAAACAGGCCGTAGCCAATTTGAAAATCAAACTCGGGACAGACTTCCAGATGCCATTGCTTGTCAATTCTCAACCTTGAAAAAGCTTGGCAAGTGACAAGTTATTGTCTAATTTATGCGACTTTGGATTTGCATGCAATCTTTTAATTAATATATTATTCTGCAGTGGTGGTTTATGATGACCACAGCCTTTACATATGGAACATCGAAGATACACAAAAGGTATTATAAAAGACTTTGATTGTTCAGTTTGTTCTTGTAAATTATGATGTCATAATTTCATAGACATTCCCACCACACAATTATGAATACTTCTGATGTTAATTAACGTATGGAAATGTTCCAGTAACACAATCGTATATCATATTCAGGCTACCAGGTGTTGTGTGCTGGTATCACACAGTGAATGCATTTGGGACATAAAAAATGTTCCATGTCACAATATGCATGATCCATCTCTCTCATGTGTTGCTAGAGGTTGTTCTGGTGGATTATCGTTTGCAACATGTTCTGCTGATGGTACTATTAGGTTGTGGGATCTAGCACTGGGCTCAACCTTGTCAGCAGACGAGTCATCTGTCCCCATGGAAGAGAGCTCCAGTGGAGCCATGCATCTGGGTAACTTCTATTCTAGTAAACTTATTTCTATCATATCATCAACATAACCATTTTTTTTCCTGATTGCAAGATTTAATAAAATGTGCTCTATTTCTGCCATTAATTGCAGTGAGTGCTGGGATTTTTGAACGCGAATCTGTAGCAATAAATTCTTCCTCTCATGACTTCCGATCAATGGCGATCAGTTCAGATGGAAAACACTTGGCTGCTGGTGATGCATGTGGAAATATCCATATATATAATTTATACACTTCAGAATATATATGCATTCAGGTAACTGAACTCCTTAAATTAATTTAATTCCACCTGCCTTCTAATTTTAGCAATCTAACCATAACATGATATGATTGCTTTCCCAACATATCTTCTGTTTACTATACAATGGTGAATAGCATACTTTGTATGCTTATTTTCTTTACTGCATATTCATTTTGTAGGATGCTCATGGCGCGGAAATCCTTTCTTTGAGCTTTAACTTCACAAACAAGGTTCCCACTGACAGTATAGAAAGGCACTGTATTCTTGCTTCCGGAGGACGGGATGGAGTCATCCATCTCTTTGATGTTGAAAGGTTCAACTTGATAAAAATAAAAATCCACATTGACTCTTTGACTAAACACAATAAATTTAATTTTACTCTTTTCATTCATAGGAATTTTGACCTTGTTGGAAAAATTAACTGTGGCTCATCTGCCTTTGCTGTGGCTAACGTTGGACAAAATGATAGTGCAATTCTCAGCTTTGCTGATACGTGAGTTCTTTATAACATGTTACATCAAAATATTGATCTCTGAATTCTATATCATGTATGGCATAGTTCTGAATATTTAAATGACAACCCTGCATTGATCTATTGATTCTGTCAGTTCAAGTTTATTGCAACATCAATCCAATAGTATACATTATGGAACTTGGAGATGCCAAACTCTTGGATTTTAACCACCTACATGTTCACTAACACTTCACTTCTGCCTGCAGATTTTTGGTTCTTCATGGTCTAGATCTCAAAGAGACAGAGTGCAATATCTCCACCCTTAGTAGAATTGCTACACATGGATCTATTAAGGACTTGGTTGTAGATCATTCTTTGAAGATTGCTCTTACTGTTGGCCAGGTATGGCGAGGATTAAGATGTTTTTTGGTTTCAGTGAAACAGGCTTCCCAAGTCTTGCTCATTTATCAAGTTCTTTTTACTGATCTTCCATGAAATGGTTACTGTATTATTTGCACTTACTCTTGGGAACGTTATTCATTCTAATGATGAACACCATGACATGCCCACAGAACAAGGAGATAGATGTACATGATATTCAATCCGGAAAGCTTGTTAACTCTTTTAAGCATGATGCAGATGCCGGGGAGCCAATAAAGGTTTGATCAATAATAGTGATTTTTAATAGCAGTAAGTTTACACCAGATTGAATTCCTAACAATTTCCCTGCAGGTTATAACGGATGGAAGCTGCAGTTATCTAGCTTGCTCATACTCCAACAGATATATCTGCGTGTATGACTATATAAGTGGGCAGATGGTTGCAAGAGCAACAGGGCATAGTGATGTGGTAACAAGTATGGCCTTTTTATCCGACTGCAGACGTCTTGTTTCTGTAAGGATATTAATCCCAACTTCCTCTTTACTTTATTATTGGTGCCTTGTAATATTTGTGCTCTGTTGTTTTTCAAATTAATCTTCTTCTAGTTCTTCATTGTTGAGGTTTAGATAAGTTGTAGTAGTATATAATACATTTGAAATCCTTTCTGATGGTTTTGGATTTTCGGATGACTCCAGGTTGGTGCTGACGGTTGTATCTTTGTGTGGAAGCTTCCGGTGCATTTGTGTTCAAGGATGCTTCAAAGAATTCAGGAAGTCCCCTGCGACTTCATGCCCGAACTTGTAAATGTGCCGGTAACTTTAAAACAGCTGAAGGCTTCCGAACTTGTTGATCATCCAGAAGAAGGCTATTGTGATGAAAGTTCTGGGAGAGAAAATTGGATCCAAACCATTGACAAAATGGTACACTCAAAATGTAGTTGCCCAGAAACCCCAGGATTGAAGTTCAGCATATCCCGACTTCCAAACTGGGCACAATCTAAAGTTGCGACCAGTTCTCTTTCCATGAACACAGATCCCAGTCCGTATAAGGTTTGCAAGTACCAGCTTGATAAGATCGCTCTCTTAAGCACCTCTCCCCATCCCCTTCTTTGTGCTGTTTTTCCCTTGAAGTGTTGAAAGACAATATCAATGGGTAGCTGTGTATCTGTCACTTTTCATTTTTAGCCAAAATTCTATGTTAAATCTCACACAACTACAATTCTTAACTGCCAGTGTTCTCCCGCTCCTGTTAGATTCATGACCATTTGTACTTTTTGGGATTTTGCTATCAGGTTGCGTCAAACAATTATGCATGTCTTGAATCTCAAAGTCTGACAAAGGATATTTTAAAAATTGATGAACATGCTTCTGGGAAATTGAGCTCATGTTTATCTGAGACAAATAGCAGCCCGGGATCTCAAGGGCTTCCTAAAGATTACAGGTGATCAGACAGTTCTGTTGCAATGTGGACTTCAATTTTAGATTTTCTACGTCTCATACAGTTGTGTGCTTGGGCAGCTGGACAAACCATCGCTGGATGACCACTTATACATTATGCATGGATAGTACTGATTCACCCAGAACATGTGAAGTGAAGGGCCTGAAACTGCTGGGATCTTCAATGAACGAAAGATGTAAGATTAAACTACTTCTGATTTTGTTGAACTTCCCGGTTCTGCTTTGTTTAAGAAAAACTCTATGAATAGTTTGAAGTGTTTATCAAGCTTTCGCAGCAAACATTTTTGATGCAGTTCTTTGAGTTGGACTTTTGAAAGGCCATTACAAATCCCGTTGCAGCCTACGTCCTGTGAAATTTGATGGGTGTGTAGAATGTAATGCACATATGTCTCTTAAATGTCTTATTTGGCTTCACAATGAAATATTCCATTTTAACTTGCTGTTAGAATGGAATATTTATCAATTGTCATATGAGCATGGATATCTAAAGTTTTCTTTAAAAAATAGCTCATATGAGCAGCAGTCAGTATGGTTTAGTTAGACTATTGACAAATTCAGAATATACAGTTGTTCTGGAGTAGATGTATTTGTCAAAGGGAAATAAGTCAAGTAACTAGCTGTGGTTCATAGTTTAGACTGTCTGATTTCTATTTATACCCTCACTAGAATGAATTAACAACTGATAATGAATTCATGCTGTGTTTGAGGTTGGTATACTTAGACATGCTCCCGGTGAACTTTTTGCACAATCTTATGAACAGTTGCATCATTGCAGTAGGCAGCCATGCTACAGAGAAAAGTTATTCATGCAAGCGCATCAAGCTCCTGTCTTTGGATCCTAAGACAACTAATGCATCTGCGTCACACAACTTCAGCATTGACAAGCACGATGAATCAGATGAGGATCCTTTATGTAAATGTAAGTTCTTCCGCTCAATAACCTTCATCTTCATGTGTCACTTCTTGAATAATCACCAACTCTCTTCTCTGGTGAAGATGTTGATGCCTTGAAGAAGGCTTCTCAAGAAGATGACATCTTCAGATGCCACACTGGCAACTTGCCAGCACTGACGAGCGTTAGTTTTCTGATTCCTTTTTACTATGGGATACGGTATTCTCAGTCTTGCCCGATTTAATGATTTAATGATTCAAAAGTACTCAAATTTCAATATCCATTCCTGCAGACACACACAGAGAAGTCATTGACAATGAGCAAGTCAAGATTTCTTGTTCGAAGGGAACTTCTTGAAGGGAGAAAGATGTCTTTTGGTGTGCAGGGTTGTGATTCTGGTGCAACCTTGAGGAAAAAACAAGATACCAGTTCTAGTTCTATTCAGCAGATTCTGCCAACATCAATGCTTGAGGTATGTCAAATGAAAAGCACTTGCATACAGGTACATAAGTCAACAGACATGGAAATGATTTACATAAATATACACACCCCTGGAGGTTGCGCACAACCCACCCCCTCACTCGAGAGGCTCACGCTTTGTGCCTGAGACACAGCAATACAGCATGGACAGTCATAAAAGATTCTGATAAGATATCATGTGCACAGGAGTTGGGAAATGCATCAGGTATTTTGAGGCAAACTAGGGATCTCACCAGATTTTCTCCAGCTGAAGTCCATGGTTCAAGAAATGATGCTGAAAAGTCTATAAACGCAACAGCTACGAACAATGGAGACCAGGAAACGTGTGATGTTGCTGAAGATGAATTGGAAACTGTAAGATTGTGTGATGAAGCACTGAGCAATTTGGAAACTGTAGCAGAGAATGCACTACAGTTGTTTAGTCAACTATCAAAGCTAGACATAAGAGAAAAGAAATCAAGGAGTTTTACCGAGGTTCGATTGTCAGCTGAAAGGTTTTCATTCTTAAAGAAAAAAATTCATGCAATAGGGAAGTTACTTCAGTCTAACAACAACTTTGAATGAGAGAGCTTCAACAAATGTTTCATTTTGAACTCTTTCTTGATGCTTCTTGTAAAAAAAAATTGCAAATAGGCACTTCCTTCGTCCCTAAAAGTAGAGAACAGTTTGGCATTTTCGACTGTTCTGAATACTGGATTTGTCTCTTCAGTTAGCAAGAATCAAGGCTCGGGAAAGATGAGGTAAATCTTGAAATATTAAAAGTATTACATATAAAACGAATTTTTGGGTGTCTCTCTGTTTCCGCCCCTGGTTACTTGACACGATATATATAAACTTTGGGCAAAATCCTGTAACTGAATACCCCCCCACACACACACACACAACACTGTTTTTACTTTCTAGTACATTAAGCAAACCGCATTTTTCATTTGTGTTCCACGAAACTTTAATCATTTCATAAGTTAAAATAAATTATAGAAATAATAATAGGTAAATTATCCTACACATTAAAATTGCACAAAAATTTATTCACTTTTTTTTTTTTTTAAAAAAGAATTGCTTGTTACTCTCAAAATAACATCCATTGACTGGGTCGGTCTTCTTTCCCGTATGACATAGCTCAAGAAGATTGAATCAAAGGAATTCATTTATAATGAGAAGTGGATGCTTTAAGTTCGACGTACATTCCGGAATAGACTTTCTCAGAGCATCACTGATACACTGATACGAGGTTCAAAAAATAACAATTATTTTTATTCCAACCAACTTAAATTGTCACTATTTAGTTCATTCTCTCAGGAAATTATCACTTAGAAATATTTTCAACATTATCTCATATTCTTTCAAATTTTTAAAATGTTTCCGTAAATAATAACTAGGTAAATTTTGTTGAACGGAAAGAATACAATAATATTACAACTTTGCACTAACGGTTAAATTTAACAATCGTATTCCAGGTAAAAATACTATAAGAAATCCTTGACAAAGACATGACTTAGTGACGGATCGCTAAGGCTTACACCAAAAATATCCATGATCTCAACCCCAAATACAACTTCAACTTTTCAAATAAACAATTAATTTCTATCTCATCTACATATCCAACCTTCCAATCAAGTTAATCAACCCAACCACAACAACTAAAATGCAACTTATCCATGATCACCAACAATCCAACCAATTCAATTAATATAACTTTTTATTTTATTTTTATATTACA
This sequence comes from Plantago ovata, assembly GCA_028274465.1. Classification (NCBI taxonomy): domain Eukaryota; kingdom Viridiplantae; phylum Streptophyta; class Magnoliopsida; order Lamiales; family Plantaginaceae; genus Plantago; species Plantago ovata. The sequence goes on along the minus strand of CM051455.1, from coordinate 38,721,681 downwards.
ATAATTATAATATAATAATTAATGGTAATTAAAATATATTAACTTTAGATTAATGGAAAATTGAAAAAGTGACAAATTTGGTCTCTATTTATAGAGAATTTTTTTATGAATTTTAATATAATTACAATATAAAGATAAGAAATACATAATATAAAATTAAAATAATATTTACATGTTCAATACGGAAGATACAAGTGCCCCCTCCCTCCAAACCCTCCCCACCCCCATCTGGAAGGGAGAATTGGCAGGTTGTAGGTTGGTAAATGCCAAACTCAATTATCGTTCTCTTTCTTATACAATATTTCATTTTTCCTTTTTTTTTTTTCTCTTATAAATTGGTGGGCCAAAGCCCACCTCAATCCCAACCCAAACATTGATATTTTTGGTCTTAGCAATGGATTGTAGTTTCGCTTAGTTAGTTGACCATTTAAAAAAAATTTGAAATTCAAAGACGGATCTTCGATTAGTGAAGGATAATTTATCCGTCGCTAAGTATGTTTTATAAATGACGAAGAATTTCTTCTTCCCCATTTCTGCCCTCCATTTTCTCCACCATTTCTCCACCGCACCAACTACCACTTCTACAGATTTGCCGCTTCAACGACGCTCTTCTTACTTCTCTCCGTTTCATCTTATTCAATCATTTAAATGGTAATTTAAACCTAACATTTGGTGTTTTTTTTCTTTTTGCAAATTTCAATCAAATAGCTTAGTTTGTTGATTGCAATTGATATAAACTATTATTCGGCCGATATTGTTGTTGATTCAAGTCAAATAAAATATGTCATGAATTTTAGGATTTTAGCTTTAGGCTAATGGTTACTTCAATAATTTATTTGCATTCACCTTTGTTGAGTGTTTATAATTTATTATATTGATGTTGATTATAATTACTCAAGTGTGGAGGGTGGTAAAGGTGGAGTTTGTAGTACCATTGCGGAAAACAATAAAATAAAAATTGAACTAGGATCTAAAATTGGTAGTCCGTCTTGCCTTTATTGGAACTTGCTAAATCCCCATTGGTTAGTCTCCGGTATACTCATATTCTAGTGTTATGAATCCATAATTAAGTCAAATTAGCAATCAACACAGAGAGTACAGTAAGATAAAGTCCATAGGAATTAAGATAAAGTCCAAGTAACTAGTAATCTTAAAGTCCATAGGAATTTAGAATTTTAAAGTACATTGTAAAAGATGAATGTTTGCTGAAATACTTAGTGTAGGTACTAGTTAGGCTCTTAAGCTTGCTGATGATGTATTTTGTTTGTTAAAACAATCTATTGAAGACCTAGAACCACTCAGAAGACGAAGACTACAAGAATTGAAGACTTAGAAGCTTCTGAGACTTGGTATCTACAAAGGCACATATTGGTCAGAAAGTTTAGTAGCTCAGCAAACAGTTTGCTTAAGTGAAACTCTATATGACAAGGTAGGTTGAGCTTGCTGAACTGAGTTTGCTTGCTGACTGCCAATACATGTGACCTCACTTGCTGAAACACGTTCTTGCCAGATAAGCATACATAGTGAAGAAATCGATAACAACATAAGAAAACGCCCAAACGATAATGTGTCAATAAGCGTGGAGTCTTGCTTGGAGGACCAATTTTAGTCACAGGTTAAAGAGAGCATCTCCCTCTTCGGTCACATGTTCGATTTTCACGGGAGGAGAATTTATAATTATACCATCCTGGGCCAAAGTCTATCGCATTTGCGCGGTTTAACTTGGTTCACGTGGTTTACATGCTATATATTATGTGAGCCCGTGGAGCTTACCAGCGACTGCGAGTTCCCCATATTATTCAGGAAAATAATAATACGATAATAACTGACACTTTGTCATCATTGTTGCTAGAGACCGCAAATTGCATGTTATTTTCGTTTTGCTTTTACTTAAAAGTTTTTGTGAATGTAAAAAATATTAATGTGAAAGACGCCTCTCAAATAAGATCGGCAACACTTGAAAATAATCGCACATACTTGGCAATTACCGGGTGGAATACCAATAAAAAAAAGAGGAAAAACTCACCGTGATGCCTTCTAATTTAACTCATGGTCTCCAGAAGCACTTGGAAGACTAAATTGCACCTACTTTAAAATTTTAGGGATAACCAACTGCCGTTGACTCAAGTGGTAACATGCTTGAGTTTACTTCAGTTAAAAACACCATTGGAAAAGCCACCCTAAAAACGAAGTCCAATAGTGCTCGGCGAAATTAATCACAAATAATGGATATTGGATATCGATAAAAAAAAAAAAAAAAAAAAAAAAAAAGGAAAGCATAGGTAGAACCGTAAACATGAACGTTAGAGGTACTTGACACAGTTGGCAAACTTCAATGTGGCAAATTGAGGTTTTGCCCATCTTTCAAGGAGTACCTAAACAAGAAACATAGATTTGCCCCAAGTGACTGGTTAAGTTGTTTAGCTAATTAACCACCACAGTGGAAAGGAGTTGAAGTGATGGAAAGGTGCCGGATTCGTTTCGTGACGAAGACATAAGGTGATTTAGGTGGAGAGGTATAAGGTGATGTATAATATTTGTATAGAGTAGTGTAGAAATAGTCATAATATTTGTCGTTAAAAGAAAACCACCGCAGATACTTTGAGTTCGGGTCCGCATATGGATATCGACAGGTACGGAAAAAAAATTAACCCCTATAGGCATGTGTTTGTAACACAATGTGAACACATTATTTCTTACAATAATATTATAAATTTATCATCATACTTCACTTTAACACAATAACCTACCCTAAACTTTTCATTTTCTTAATTATTTTAGAGCATTATTTTAATATTATTTCTTAAATTGCAGGTAATCATAGTGAGTAAAGTTTCCAAAACGTAGGTAGGAGATATGAAGGCAGGAGTTAGATGAAATGGCTAATTGATATGTTTCTCTTTGAGCGAGGAGTTTTTTGAAAAGTGATTTTGTAACGCCGGGGTCACTAATCGACCGAAGGTCCGATCCTTTGGGTCGGCACAGTGACTCCAGGTCTGTTGTCCGGGGTGATATGCTAGCGCCATAGACCAACACGCGTTCTAATTCGCGCACTTTATTCTCGCGCATTGGGAACTTCCAGTAAGTTACCCATACTAGAATTGCTCCAAAGCAAGCAGGCTTAATTTTCAAGTTATTTTAGGTGGATTCCCGAAGGTGCACCTTGTTGACATGAGTAACGTTATCAACCCCTCTAAGCCTCTGAAAATCTGGGGTGTTACAGATTTTATCACATGGTAATAATAATATGAAATAGACTAATTTGACCAAAATGCTAATCTCCCTAATATTGGACTAAAAATGAGATAATAAGCGGATGTGAGCAATCATCTATGACTAATTCGTCTTGAATGGATGCCATGGAGGTTGTATGAGTTGCATATTGATAGGAAAAAAGAAACAAATAAAGCAAGCAATCAAAATTTTCTTACTAACATGTTTTAAGGCCCTATAACCCAACACTTTCTCCCTAGGCACAGCATCCTATTTCACATCCTCACTAGACATGGGCATACATGCAGCTTCAAGGGAGGAAACATGAGATTTTCAACTACTCTCAAGTTAGGTGCTTGTCGTCGTCATCATCGTCATTTTCCCAAGTGCCTTCAGTGAGGCTGGGGCAACAAGTAGGGTAAGGGGTGGCCGCGCATACAAAGCCTTTGTAATAACAAAGAGTTTGTTCCCAATTCACCCATAACCGAAAACTAGACTACCATCTTCGACTTTATTAAATAAAGCAAAGAGGGTTTCGAGATCCATTTTGATTGAGCCTATCATATCTCAAAAGCCAAAAAGATTGCTCCATCAGAAATGGACAAACCAAGCTAGATGCTCTTAAGCGCCAAATATGAAAAGGAATTGTAAACTTAGCCAAAGAACACATGCCACTTTTAGGCAGTGGAGAATACAAACTCATTCGCAGCAACAAGAGGTAAAGGCTGCTCTATATCAACAAGATGTTCCAATAACGGTGTATTTGGAAGGGGAGAAGATAACAACATGAACAAGAACTAGAATGCACACTTGTACAGATGACGGTGAGCCTGAATTCTTTAACAAAGGGAGGTTAGCAGCTTCGGTAAAAACCAAAACAACTACTGCTCCTCACCACTAAGTTTGGAATGAGTATAAAGGGAATCTCCTCCCTCACAAAAAATTTTTGAAGAATGGAATGTGTATAAAGGGAATCCAGATTATCATATCAGGATCACTCTATGGATTTGAGGGATTTGAGTAAAGACCAAGGGTTAAGCTGGCAAATTTATGAGTAGATCTCATAAACAGTGTCAGACATGAAGAAACGCAAGATATGGAAATCTGGTATGAGAAACGAACCTTTTAGTTTGTGCAGTACTAAAAAGGCCGTAAGTATTGGGCCTTCACCTTTTTAGACTTGCTGGCAATAGCAGCTTTCTCCTCCGGTCTTTGCCGCAAATCAAGCTCTTCTGATTCATCATCAGTATCAACATCTTTAATGGATAAGGTTCTTGTCTGCAGACTTATTCGGCCTGGAAGATAAACATTGAAGTAGTAGCTGAGAATATCTCCTCTAGATTTCTGGGGAATTGACATCAAGGCCTGCTTCAAAAAGTTTTTCCCATTGGATGATGGCCTCATCTTCATTATTGACTCAAAAGTTCTCTGATCCTTTAGCATCCATGAATTTGAAACTTGGGCACCCATTTCATCAAATTTCCAACTAAAGAACACAGGACCAATATCACTCTGAAGAAATAGCCTTGCCTCAAGACAATGGTGTTTCATGCAATCAACAGACCCAGGAGATATACAACGGCAAGAGTCAGGTCTACCGCTTCCAATTTCTTTTCCAGTATTTTTCAAAGTTCTAGCTCCCGTCGGCCAAACTTTGGTGCCTAGCCACTTGGAATTAGCAGTTTTTCTTTTATATTGAGTGACAAGCATTCCCTTGTCTAAGAGCTCATTCCATTCAGGAATGTCAACCTGGAACCGAGGTCCTACTGGAATAACACATCTTTCGAGACTATCACCAATGAAATTCTGTAACCTTGTCGATTTGCGAGGAGATTGAAGGAGCTTCCTGTTTGGTGAATTTGAAAGATGATTTGCAGGTTTAGTTTCAACAGATGGTTTCAAAGTCAAATTCTTAGGAGTTGGAGGATTGGAACCAAAATTCTTAGGAGTTGGAGGATTGGAACCAATCACTGATTCGTCTGAATCTACTAATGGAGAAATATTGTTGTCATGGCAATTCATCTTCTCTAAGGAATGTTTGGTTGATACCAGTTTCTCAGGCATGGCGTCAACCGATGTCAATAAACTGCTTGGACTATGTGAATTGGGGAGAAGTTTGTCAGCACGGACATCACTAGATTCAGCAGAATTTACCAAACATGATGCTGATGAAGCATGAGATAAATTCCTCCTACGTAACTTTTGTTGGTCAGACACAGCAAAGCTAGGAGGCCTCAGCTTCTCTTTGACAAACTGCTCAAGTTTCCGTTTTCTCTGTAAGAAGAAAGATAAAGACTGTTATACTAGAAGCGAAGTATTCATTACCCATCGAGGGTGACTTTCCTATGGTATAATTAATCACCTTAGCATGGTGTAGCAACCAAAAGACAGATGTCTCCTTAAAAGCTGTCCATGTCAAGAAGTAGGTCAGGAAAATATGTTCAAATCTTAATGGTCTGTTTACACATTATAAGTGGAAGGTTTTACTACTTTTACAAAAAATTATAATGCTTGGATTCTTTCAGCAGGACAAAAAGAAAAAACGAAGAAAAGAAGTAAAATTAAAGCTACGGTAGTGTACACAACAGTGGCACATAATGACCAGGCAAGATGAAGAAACATGAGTGCAACATGAAAACAAAAATCTGCAACATGGAAACATGCTCATGTAAAAAATCTTACCCATGGGGTTTCAGAATCATTAAGGTTCAGAACTTTTCGGACCCTAAGGATCTGATTAAACAATGGTCGAATCCTGTCCAGTATGAACTGCGGATTACAAGGGTCCAAAGCAAGTCCTTTTAGCAGAGAAATCATTTCTGCCTCAGAATATCTCCCAAAAATTGAGTCTCTCTGCACTTCGTTTACCAAAGAAGCTTCAATGTTCTTTTTCCCCTTCCCTTCTCGATCTGTTGCCATCTAGTAGATTCTTAGTTTAATTGGTTTCCAGAGTAGATGAACACAAATCCTGGAATGCAAACACCAAAAAGATATTTAGCGACTCTAGAGTAGGTTTCCGAAGGCCAACACATGAGAGGTGGGAATTTCAAGAACAGTAACAAAACGTAGAACAAATGAAATGCTATGATAGAGCCAAGTAAGGTAGTGTTTGCAAATGCTTTTACCAACTAATTTGTTACTTGCTTTTGTTAAAAGTTAATAAAGCTGATTTCAAATTTCACTGAGATTGACATTTTACTTGAATATCAGCTTATAACTACAAAAGTCGAAGGTGCAATAATTGGTAAAATCATTTAAAACAATTAGAGTGTTTTTTAATTTAAAAGTATTAAATTCTTAAAGAAGATAGGAGCAGTAATTTAGTTCATTCTTTGCTTCTAGCAGTTGCTTTTTTTCGAAGAAGTTGCAGCAGAGTTTGAAAAATAAAACACTAAAAACCAACTATTTCCAAATCACGAAAGTACCTTTTTTTGAGCATTTGCAAACACACACCAAGAATGGAGAGAAAGAGCACTCTTAGTAGTTCTGTTCTGTTATTTTAGTATAACACTAGAAAGGACGATTACTAGTCTCTTGGAAGACAGCCCGCAACAGCAACAGAAATGTCTTAACTACTTCAGGGGTATAATATTATCTGAAACCATACATCAGGACATATGTAAATGACCCCATAAAACACCTTGGCATTCCAAATCAAACATGTACTCCATCTAATCTCTTCTCCAGGCCCAAACTATCGCAACTACGAGTCCTTATAGTAGCAAACTGATACCAATTGAAGAATAATCCAAGAAGAATTACAAAAGGAATTCAATTGGGGGGAAGACAAATAATCAAAGGGAATCGAACCATAACACTCTCATCATAAAGGTCCACAGTCCAAACTCCAAACCACTATCAATATCAAATACAACAATTATAATTCTAAATATTGTCCAAAATACCATATTATAGGTTAACTTATTTTGCTATCTAGGAAAGAAAATAAAACCAGAATCTAGAGTTTTACGGTGAAATAGAATATACTCTCTCCATCTATTTTACACTGTTTACGTTTGCCTTGGGTTCGCTTTGAGAAAGATTTTAAGAAGGTTTATATAATGTGTGTGGTGTTCGATTTAGTGGTAGGACCCACAATAAAGGTGTGAGATAAAAGTTTCCCAAAAAAGTAAATGTAAAAGAATCTAAAAGTCATAGACGAAAAAGGAATAAATAAAAAATGGTGGGGGGAGGGGAGAAAAATAAGGACAAATAATCAAAGGGAATAGAACATAACACTCTAATCATAAAAGTTCAGTCCAAACCTCTATCAAATACAGCAATTATAATTCTAAATATTGACCAAAATACAATACAGGCTAACTTATTTTGCTATCGAGGGAACGAAACAAAACCAGAATCCAGACTTCCATGTGAAATAGAATATACTCACTCCATCTATTTTAAACTGTTTACGTTTGCTTTGGGAACGGTTTTTGAGGAGGTTTATATAATGTGGGTTGTGTTAGATTTAGTGGTAGGACGCACGAAGGTGTGAGAAAAAAGTTTGCCAAAAAATTAAATGTAAAGAATTTTAAAAAATGGACGAAACAAAAATAAATAAACAAAATAAAATAAAAAAAACAGATGAGAACCATATTGCAATACTTCCATGAACCTGAATTAGGAATAAAATAAAATAATGATATTATTTTCCGAAGAGCATTAATATCATATTCCAAAATATCTATTAAGTCTCTAAATATAGGCTAAAATTGTAGAAATTGAGATACATATATTTTAAAAAATAAATAAGTAAACTATTAATCAGTTTCTGTATTAAATTCATGGCGACTATAGAAATAGGGATGGCTCATAAAGTTTCCCACCAGCAAGAATGCATAAAATAAATAGTCTAAAGTTAGTTTTAAGAACAAAATAGGCCAAGTGATTTAAATTTACAAAAATAGACGCCAAAATATGAGGAAAACATAGGCAAGTAATCAAACAGAAGATGGAGAAAATCATTATCATGAGAGTTCATATATGAATATCAGTATTATCAAAAATGCCTAAAATATTATACATTGCAACCCATATTAACGATAATGAACAAGTACCCAATCAAAAGATAATTGGATTTTCTTTTTCTTTTTTTAGGGGAGTGTGGGGGTGGGGTGGGAGATAAGAAGAAACTGAATAAATATTACACAAATTAAATAAATATGTGGGCAAATTATAAGAGAACTAGAATAAGCAAAAAGACTGAGAGCAAGATTTGAACAAACGAAAGGTCAACAAACAACTAGGCATTTAATTTATATTCATAGGAACAAAAACAAACTATTGAAGACAATATAATTCAACTAACAAAAATAATGGAGATACTATTCAAGACAATATAATTCAACTAGCAAAAATAGCTAGTTTTAAGAGCTAATAAGCTAGCTATTTTTTTATGGAAGTGTCTAGTAAACTAGCAAATTTTCTAAATATAGAATGTCAAAACAAAACAGCTAGCTTTGTCCGTAGTAAGCTATCCGAGGTAGATCATCCAATCTCCTCGTTGATAAGCTACCACCAGCTCGATGTTCACGTCACATATATATCTTAGTCTAAATAAGCTCATTAAGCTAGTGCTCAAACACAGCATAGGAAACAAACCAACCAAAGCACCACAATGTAGAATTTTGGGGAATCGGCAAATTTGATCCATGAGTTTACCTATGCAGTAGATCGTTTGGTGGTGATGGCAACTTTGGTCCATATGTTTATAAAACATGGCAATATTGGACAATTTGCATTGACCTCGCTTAATTTGACAATTTATTTCCTCAACTTAACACAAAGTCAATGGGAGATTGTCTATACTTAATTTAAAAATAGATCAGGCTATTTTCTTTTTAAAAAATAATGTTTACTGAGTAAGCGTCAACTATTATTCATAAAAATATGGGATTATTACATAATGCTCCCCTGTTAGAGACCCTAATCACATATAAGGGACAACTTTAATTTTTATTACATCTGGGTCCAAAAAACGGCTAAAATGTTGACCAACTTATTTTAGGCTTTTTCTCTCTCCTATTGCCAAACATGGCCTTACCTAATATTTTCACTTAAACTTTTTTTTTTAATTTTTGCTTTCTCTTTTCTCTTTTTCCCTTTTTCTTTTTTCCTCTTATTTTTTTTCCTTCTTTTAAAGCTCCAGTACTGGAGGTGGTCTGCTACGATTGGAGCAGACACAGCTCCAATCAGAGCTAGTCTGCTCCGGTTGGAGCAGTGGCTCCGATCAGAGCAGATTGTCTGCTTCGGATGGAGCAGTGGCTCCGATCGGAGCAGATTGTCTTCTCCGATCGGAGTTTTTTTTTTTTATTTTGTGGGGAAATGTATACTTAAAAATATAGCGTGCTATGTCTTTATGAACAGATTGTTTTTTGTTATTGTGGCTCCGATCAGAACAGATTGTTTTTTTTATTAATGGTTTTTTTATTAATATTTGGGACTTGTTTTTTAGACCAGGGGTGAATATCTTTTTTCCCCTAATAGTGCAATGTGGAATAAATAGAAATTGAAGTTGTTTAATTGAGATGAAAATCTGATTTTAGACCAGGGGTGAATATCTTTTTTCCATGTTATAGTACGCGAAAAGTCAAATTCGTGGACATATATGTAACTAAAGATAAAGTTGTCCCTTAGATGTAATTGATGAATATAACAGGGGGTCTGAAAATAATGAGCTCTAAAAATATATACTACCTCTTTCTAAAAAAAATTCTGCCCACATATTTTATTTAATATTTAATACAACTTTTCCAACGTGCACTATGTCTCCATACACTATTAGATTTCTTAAAGGCCGATATGGGAAATATCACATTATTAGTTGGGCGAAGGGGATATATTCTTAATCAATAATCAAATACCAATAGTTTTTATATTCGTCGGTCTATTTTTATCTTTCGTGTAGGCGGTCTAACAAGAGATTTACCAAAAACTTAATGTGTAGTTTTAATTAAGTCCAACTAAATTAGGTCAACTACACATTAAGTTCCCGGAAAACAGCGTAAGCGAAAAATAAAAATAGACCGACAAATATAAGAGTTATTAGTGAGAATATATAGTATTTAATTAAGAACGTATGTATTTTATTTATTTATTTGTAAACAAAAGGTACATTTTATTAACAATATTGACGTTTTACTTGATAACATCTATGCTTTTCATAAAGACATAACACGCTATATTTTTAAGTATACATTTCCCCACAAGACTGTGTTGAGTGGAGGACAGACAATCGTCCAACTAAGCTAGGTCAACGCAAATGGACCAATATTAACATGCTTTATAAACACATGGACCAAATTTGTCATCACCACCAAACGATGTACTGCGTCAAAGCAGGTAAATTCATGGACAAAATTTGCCAATTCACCGTAGAATTTTACTTAAACTAGAATGCTACCATATTCAATTAATATCTTTTACTTCATATAACTACATTTGCAATGTAAACTAGAATACTATTATACTACATTTTATGTAAACTAGATTGCTGCCATTTTCTTTTTCTTTTCACCCACTTTCCCTTTGACCATTAGAGGCTACATTTGGTTTTAGGGGAAACAGGGGGAAAAAAAATACTAGGTGTGACTTAAGGAATTCAAGAACTTTAAGGGAGTAAAATATCAGGAAAATTTGTCAAACATATCCGTCTCCGTGTTTCATAGACGTTAATTTAATATTTATTTTCTTTAAAGGAAAGAGCAAGGGATACGTATCCGTCGCATATGAGTGAGATCAGTCCCAAGAACATATTTATGCGGGCTCGCAATTTGAATTTATGTGCTTCAGAGACTATGTTACATTTCATTGTCCCACCAATGTGAGATATCACAATCACCTCTCTTAAAGATATGCAACACCCTTGCCATATCAGAATTATCCTATACACAGCTAAAGATGGATCCTACAAGCTCAAGAGGTAAATCACTTCCCTCTTGCAGTTGTAGCAGCTAGCCTTGTGTAGTAGCACTTAGACATGACTCACGTTGTCATAGCATTTGAAACAACCACAGCTAGCAGCAGAGATTAAAAACATTCTGACCAAGTTGAACCACTGTCTTAAGAATAGCATCAGACTCGATCTAAAAAATCATAAGCTTATGTTGGCACCTAGTATCTAACTCACACATGTGAGATGTGAGACTAGCATACAGAGAACGGAATTAGTTGTAAGTTTCAGTCTCTAAGACATGCTGGACTAAGATAAATAATGTTCGCAAGCTTCAAAATATGCCTACAAGTTCGTTCATTCCGTAAAGCCGATTCTGGCTGATTATTTTAAGTGGCCGGGGGATTTGAATATAGTTATTTCATTCTAATAGGATAAGAACTTGTATTAGACGGTCTAACAATTAGACACACCAATAGGCAATAACCACCCAACCAAATGTTAGATGTTCTCCAATTATTTGCATCCGTTAACAAATAGATAGACCCTTCAACACAAGTTTTTCTCTCGAGTAACTCTACAGTCAGTTTGCAATAGTTCCACTCAGGCTCAAGACAGAGTTACAGAAGATTAAGCAAACATTGAGCATATACATGCAATGCAACAGTCCAAATGAGAGTACCGTGAACACAATAAAACTCAAAGCATAGATGATTACTGTAATCCATGAATCGACAGATTATATATATATAACAATGAGAAAAAATGCAAAAAATAGTAACAGATTGATTATCCCCTAAATGGTTTTACAACAGAACAAGCACATAGATCACACACATCAGGCCATCATCAACTTCAAAATAATAGATACAAAACATATACATACATATATATAGTAAAATGAACACAAATCAAAGTAATCACTGAAGTGAGAGGGTTACCTGATGCTATCGGATCCTCCAGAAGAATGAAATCGTACTAGAAGCGAACTTGAAGCGAGTGGTCGAATTTCAGGCCTGATTCCATCTCATTCCACCTAATTGATTGGCACAGAGAAAGGAGAAAATCAAACGGAACTCTCTGTAGAAAATCAATCAATTAACGAGTTCCTTAGTTGAGAGCGGTTTTGAATTTTGAGTGCCCTAAAGAGAGGGAGAAAGAGAGAACGAAGAAGGGTGACGGTTGAGACAAAACATTTGACGTTTCATGACCTTTTTAAGCCAAACAGTCGTGAATAAGAAATTCCTCTCGAAAAATGATGATTAGTGATGAGAAGGACCAGAAAATAAGGTGGAAGAAGAAGAAAGTTAAGAGAATCGGAGAAGAGAAGCTGATGAAAGGCTGACGAAAGAGGAAAGTCCAGAGAATCGGAGAAGACGAGACTCAGATGGACTGAATTTATAATTTAGGGATTTTGGGAGTTATTGCTAAAACATTTCATAATTCTTGTGAGTTGTGACATCAGCAAAGATTACACACAAATAAATAGTAGGGACGCTCAAAATTTTACCGTTACCACCGGTTTATCATTTATCAGCGGTAAATTTATCACCGGTAATGGTAACCGTAAAAAATCGGACGGTAAATGGTTGCTGTTTTTGATTTACCGCACTTTTACGGTATGGTTACCATACCGCAGTCCCCGTAACCGTTACCGTTACCACCCAAATATAACATATTTAGTAGAATATATTATTTAATTAAGATAATTGTTCAATATGGAAAGTAACATAGGTTTTGATTTACCCTAGTTTCTATATTCTCTTCTGCCTAACACACCATATTTCTCTGTTCTGAGCACCGTGCAATACAGTTCCTCCGTTCCCAACCCATCTTTTTTGGTATGTATAATGTATTAAACTATTAATTAATCATCATCAACTATATTAGAATTGTATTAGCTTGGCATTGTTATCATTTTGATATTAGTTATTTGATTGATTAAAAGAGCAGAGGTTTATGTAACATGTTGATGTTTTATTTTATTGTTGATTGATAGAATAGGTTCGTTAATATACTTTGCGGAGAAGTTAGTTTTGTTTTTTGGACATGTTGATGCTTTATTCTATTGTTGGATTTCTTAAACATGATGTATTTATTACATTTCTCAGTTGTTATTCTCATGACATGTTGTTCCTTGTATGTAAATCGGTGATTTTCTAAATATTAAATTGTGTTATCATTTTAGGAGCGGTAACCATTTTATCAACGGTACGGTTACCATTTTTTACATTACCAACGGTAACGGTTACCGCACATTTTTGTACTGTAAACGGTTAGAAAAATTGATAACCGCACGCGAACAGTATGGTAAACGGTTAGAGTTTTTTTTTACCATTACCACCGGTGCTCATCCCTTGGTACACCCACAAATAGAATTTGGGTCTTATTTCATTATTTTTTAATGTAATAATCTCTAAAAATGTCTCTTTTATTTTGAATTCAGAATTTCTGAATTTATTTGGTGATATTTCATGGACTTCATATGAAACATACACTATATATATATATATATATATATATATATAGATATATATATATATATATATATATATATATATATATATATATATATATATATATATATATATATATATATATATATATATATATATATATATATATATATATATATATATATATATATATATATATATATATATATATATTTTAAATTCAAATTCTACAATTGTTTATTAATATTGAGGCTTTTCTTGGGGTTACGTTTATATATGTAGCCTATTTGCATGGGCTACATAAATATAACCCGGAAAAAATCACCGTTGTGTGAATTTTTCAGGTTTAGTTTGGCTTATTTGGGGCTTAAGCCCAAAAAAAGATATAAATAGTAGGTACAATATAACATATAACAAAGAGGGTTTCATATAGTGAAATAGAACGCAGTTTATTGGAAGCCTTTTATTATATGAGAGAGCACACAACATTCGGAGAGCACTCGGAAAATTATTAAGGCACACTTTGCTGAACTTTTCTAACTAATACAAAACTTTAGTGTTGTTTATTGAGTAATAGCTATAATGAATATTACTAGGTTTATTCCCTAATCTTATGTTATGGTAATAATAACTGATGGGACATAATTTTCCCTAGAGATAAAGCGCAAGCTAGGGTCCCGAAATTGCCTATCGGGGCGTCATAAGACTGACTGAATGCTTGTCGGACTTCGGTTTAGGCTAGACAGTGGGTTGAAAATCTGTTGGCTGCTGACGACTCTCTAGCAACCTAGTATCTTCTCTGGTATCAAGCAACTCCGACATCTGCATGTGGGGTGTGATGTGAATGCCCGGTATGCTATATTGTCTAACTGAAAGTATGTATGTCCTAAAGACAACCATTAATGGGATGATATGTACCTGGATCATAATCAGTTTATTATTATTTATATTGCATATTAATTGGCTCTACATCTTTCGATTATTTATTTGGTTGTTTTAAGATAATTCTATAAGATGTTCTCATGGACTGTATGTTATCACCAAGTGTGTGAGAACTTGGATGACATAACGTAAGTCCTAAAATAGTCCCAATCGAGGTCATTGAGATATGGGATATCAATGACGCACGTTGAAGATTGGCATGCGATCTGCATCATATTCTTAGAGGAATGTAGTGGCTCTCACAACTACGAATGACTTGGTCATTCATGATGGATGCATGAAACACCTTAGAGGGTGTTGACTGACCCACCGAGAAACCGTTTGATTAATTCTATCAACGTGTCTATGGAAATATTGGTGTTTAAGATAATTTAACAGTCATTTGACTTGAAGTCAATACTGACTACATGTGTGGAATAATATATCTTGACCATGATCAATGCTTGCACTCCGATTGGGATAGATACGGCATGCGTTAGATATATTATGAAGCACATGGAAGTAGTAGTTGAACCAAGATAGAATTCATTCCCCACAATAGACGTCGGAGAGAATACTTTACATCTCATAGTTAGGTTGATCGTTAGTCATTGGCCAATGCATTACGATATATTCAAAATGGTGTTTGAATATGATCGAATATCAACTAACAAGATTGAGAAAGAAATGAATAAGTTATTAGAACAAATACGATATCAAGTTCTAGACTTATTCGAGTATTCGAGAATGAAAGGACTATATTAACCTTACACTAAAGGTGATTTGTATATCCTTACAAACGTCCTTATATATTAATGTTGTCCGGTAAATCGTCTAGGAGTTTCACCGTTAACCTAATTAGATTAGTGGTTAGTATATATAAGGCCGTACGAGTCACACTACATGATTAGTACTCTACCAAACCGGAATTGTTAATAAATGAATATTAATTACATTAATATTGTTTATTATAATTAGAATATGTGAATAATTTAATTGAGTCAAATTGGATTTGACAATTAAAATGAAATGTTGAAATTGAACTAAATTGAATTTGGACAATAAATGAAGGTAAACAGAAACAAGAGAAATTGGGCCAACGGGAGATAATGATAAGTTGGGCCAAAAAGTCAGCTTTGATCAATTCCCGGTTGGAGTCAGTTTACTCCACTTCTTGTTTCCCGTAGTACTGCAGTAAGTGGGTGCAGTAGTAGTTTTTGTCTTTTTTTGCCAATATATGTAGAATGAAGGGAGAAGTCATAATACACGTATGACTTAGCAAGAAATAATCTCCCCTTCTCTTCTACTCTGTTTTCTCTCAAGCAAAAAGACAATATACATACTCCATCTTTTGTCTTCTTTTGAAGAATACAAAACAGTACACTCCTTCTATATAATTCACATATATCCCAACTTTGTTAAAAGAGTTTCCTAACACTCTACGGTAGACGAAATTCTGTGGATACCGAGGTTAAGGATTTCAAGCTGGACAATACGGAGGATTGGAATTTGCTTGGAGCGGAGCTTGAAGACTAGGAGCTCACTGAAGAGGATTACGAAGCCTACGACAAAGAGTTTGCTGAGGGGGAGATCGAGTAGCAGCAACTGGAATTTGCTGAACAAACAGAAGAGGATTTGGAATCGCTTAATCTGTAAGATAATCTATTTCACGTAATTCATGTTAAATAACTGTTATCAAGATTGGTCGTTAAAATTTTGAAAATCCGATGTGTATGCTTAGAGCAAAAACGACTCTAAACTCCTACACTAACTGGTGGTATGAGATTTTACTAGAAGGTGGATGAATGTTACCTTGTAAATATAATGAAGGTGTGTGTATAGAGCAAAAACATAAGTAAAAAAGGATATATTCCCAGAGTTCCAACAAAGAAGACTCACGGTTATAGAGTAAATTCACTGAGAGTGTTGTTCTAATGTGTTTTTCACCTTAACTTTCTCTTGAGAACCAATTCTTTTATAGACGTTGGAGGAGCACATGTCGTTGCCACCCCAATGGTTTTCCAAGTATCCACACACATTTGTGGTTGGTATGCTTAACCTTAACATATATGGTCGTGGCCCAATATACATGTAAGGTAAAAATTTGTCTTTGTTATTATCCACTAGTTTAGCACATATTGTTGTGGCTGACACATCCGGATACATATATCATGGTCCCCTTATACTTCAAATGTTTTGAACCTCAAATATTGTGCTCCAAAAGCATGTGACGCTG
The DNA here is from genome assembly GCA_028274465.1 of Plantago ovata. Taxonomy (NCBI): domain Eukaryota; kingdom Viridiplantae; phylum Streptophyta; class Magnoliopsida; order Lamiales; family Plantaginaceae; genus Plantago; species Plantago ovata. The sequence continues at coordinate 38,704,961 of CM051455.1, read as the reverse complement.
CAGTCTCCGGTTTGTACCGTTGAGGCCCTGGCTCGTAGAGCTTTTACAGGCTATTTTCATTGGTTCCAGAGCTTTAGAAACCCGGGGATGCATAGATCTGGATGTACCAATATATGCGAGGGAGTAACCACCAGCTACGTTGGTACTCGCTTCATAAGACTCACGCGGATACTTATGTCTTTGGACAGTTCAGGTTGTCCTAATTCGCATGTTGACCAATTAGGACGATAATGAACATATTTTAGTAACATCATATGTCCCCCCCCCCCCCCCAGTTTTCAAGTATTTTAGTAAAAAGATAGTTAATGAACTATGGTTATTGTAGACGCTCAAAATCTACAATCATGAACTAGTACGAATTGGGGGGCACCAACGACCTGTATGACAACACAATAGCAAACCTAGAGCGGTGAGGTACCAAGGTGACACCGGTGTGGTGCCGACCAAAGGGACTCCGACGCTCAAGTTAGTGATGGATAATGAATCGAACATAAATACGTAAATAAATGAGAGCGTAGGGAAGAGATGAAGTATGCTTATCCTTTTGATAGATCGGAACCGGTTGGGTTGAATTTAAGTCGGATGTGACTCACTGCCCTGCCTTGATCAATCTGTAAGTCGAAGATCAGATGGTTGCTGACCTCCTATGATCGGTCGGTAAGTCGGCGGTTGGACGAGTGCTAACCTCCTATGATCGATCGGTAAGTCAGCGGTTGGACGATTGCTAACCTCCTTTAATCAGTCGGACGAGATTATATGGATTGCAAGGGTTTATGATTTTGAGAGCTTAGAGTATTAAATGCAGCGAGTGAATATCAGATGATCTCATTCGTGGAGTTAGCAACTTAGCATCGCCTTTTATAGGTGCGTTTAGGTGAGTGTTAGGAGTCAGTCAGTCACTTCATTTCGAGATTCTAGGTGGATAAGTGTCAACTAACGTAGTGGTCTTGACTATGACGTTAGGATTTTTACCATGTTATTCTCATAAGTAGGGCTAACAACCTTTGAATGAGCGTAAACCCTAACAAGTGGTGGCGGACTAGTTTAATTAGGTCAGCTGACCGGGTCCATGAAGGAGGTCGGTAGTTTTGGGCTGGCGCCGTCACCTAGTTTTGAGTCTACTCTAATGCTTGGTTGGTCTCTCGGCCCATCAACCTCTTTCAATTGGTCCGCAAGCAATATTGAGCTTATTCCAACATTATTTAGTTGGGTCGTTTTGTACATAACCCAATATGGAATGGGTTGGAGACCAAACCACGACATCTTTTTGGGCTGACTTCCCTTAGTCAAGTAGGATGCATATTTTTGCCACTACAATTATGGTTTCTCAATATGTAACGAAAGAAACCGTCTCATGAAGACGTTGCTGTTTCTGAATCCTCTGAGATGCTCGGATGCAACGACTTTCGGGACCAGAGCCCGCGGATGTCTCCTGTCCATATTCTGATAAGGTTTATCTATTATATTGCTTGATTATCCGTTTGATTACGTACATCTCTATTATATACTAAACAAATATTTAGAAGTAGTTATTAGTCCTAAAAAGTAGTTTCTCCCCACTACTTAATAATCTTTAGAAATTTAAATTATTTAATTGAAAAATATTTAAATTATCAATTTAACTTAATATTTCTTGTAAGAGCATTCATTATGGTTTGGGGATTTAATAGGGCTATAAACATAGAAGCCCCAAAAGAAGCCTCTTTCAAATTGAAGTCTCCAATGGTTTACGGCTTAATTGGAGCTTCTTTGTAGACCTCATGTACTATATTACTACTCCATTAACCAATCATATAAATAATAAATTATAAAAAATTAATATTTGAGCTTAATTGAGGGCTACTAAATTCAAGGACTACTGTTTAGTAGCCCCAAATAAGACTCCATTTGATGTGTTTTTTGTCTTCTTTGGGGCTTAATTAATTGGTATTTTAAGCCCCAAGAAGCCCCAGAAAAGCCTCCATAAGAAGTGCTCTTACAATAAAATATATATTACTACAATAAAGTCATCCTATCAATAGATGAAACTAATTTGATAAATTCATATATGTTTTTCATTATAGGAAAGATCACGTGAATTAAGTTTGTGAAAAATATTTTACATATAGACTTTTAAATTTCAATTACACTTTATCACACAAATATTGCGTGTCAATATACTAATATTCATATATTTTCACACTTTGGGCCACAACAATTTTTTTAAACTTTAAATTATTTTTATTTTATTTTTTAATTTAAAAAAAAAAACCTTTAGCATGTATTTATCGTGAAACAGTACTTGTTGTGCATATTGATAAAATTTCATGTACTAAATTGAAATTATTTAACTAGCAGAGTTCTCAACGGTATTATGGATGCTAGTAGGTTACTAAAAATGAATGTACCCATTTATTTATGTATGTTTATATATTTATTTAATAGAAAAATAAATGTTTAAATTAGTTATCACGGCATTGTCATACTAAGATGTACCAGTAGTCGTACTCAAAATAAATGGTTGAGACTATCGCCCCGTAAAAACCCCTACATACATTAATTAAACAAAGATAGAAATAAATTAATCTTAAAAATATATACAATATAATAAAGTAGTGGATCTCAGCAATAAATATAGTTTTCGTCAAACTAATTCCGAAAAGATAACGCAGTATTAACATCACATGACAGATCCGAAACGAAAGTAATCAAATTCTGATAAACAGCTCAAATCGAAAACGAAAACATATTTATCAGCGTAAATTTATTTAAAAATCAAAAGAATACATAAATAAGTAAGATAAGAGTATCGAGCATCTTAGAATAGAATTTTATAAACAGAAAACGAATAGTAAGATATAGGAAGGAACGATCGATACTCAATTTCCGATTCGAAATATCAGATAAGATAACAAAGTTTCGCGACAATTGAAAAAGAATGAAATAAAAAACGATCGGGGAAGCCGATAAGAAATTATAGAACAGGCAAATATTGAAAACGAAGTGAAAGTATGTGCTTCTGAAAACTGGTAACATTAGTTTCATATTTATAATATATCGAACCCTAACATCATAAACGATAGAAAACCCTAAAACCGGTTTTACAGGCCCACAAACTATTTTATTGGGCCTCCTATAAAGTTTGTCAAATAAAATTTCTCGGTTGTATGCCATGTTAATTGTTAATTTAGATACTCCAAAATGATCATGTCTAATTTAAATATTTTACTATAATATATTGTTTAATATTAATACTTTTTTCCAGTTCAATAGAAAAAAAAGTAACAACAACGTATGTGGTAACTACTTGCTGGACAAAATCGAAAATGGCAAAATAATACAAAATAATACAAATCAAAAATGGTGAAAAAGATAGAAAAAAGGGGCACGTGATATACACAATTTTATACTCTAGAGTTCAAAAAATGAATTTTGATGCCTACAAAACACGTGCTCATTTTTTCTAGTATTTTGCAATCTTCGACCTTTGCAGCGAGTGGTTGTCACGCGCTCATATTGTTCACCTTTTTCCCTATTAAAGTGATGTTCCTATTTTAAATGGCTCGTTAAATTCAATTATCGACATAGGGTGTAGGAGTGTGATCATATGAGGTTATCGAGAGTGTGTTTGTTGGTGTTCACTTTGGTTTGGTTCTTACTCAGTTTTTCATTTTTGTCACACTTTAAATTACTTGCCACTTGTTTGTTGTTTGAACTTAAGGGAGGGCCAGAGCGATATGGGTAACATAAGCCGTATCCATCCCACTCTATCAATGATGAACCTTGACGTTTGATGAAGATGTTCATATCTTAAAGTTCACTTATCATTTGTTTTAAGTTTTAAAGCCGTATCATTTGTACTCCTTGCATTCCAATTGACGTTATACAAATTTCATTATCGTCATCACTTGATTGATATTTTATCAATGTTTTATTTATTTGTTTATTTATACATATATAAAAATAACACTTTATATGTTATTTTAGCTAGTTAATAAACATAATCATAAGCATAACCTGGCTCTGATACCAAATGTTGGCATACGGATCAGTGCGGGGCAACGTTTTTAAATGTTCGCACTAGATCATCGATCTAAGAAGATCATAACCATTAAATATTACCGTAACGAGTTACCGTACTTATGACTATTAACCATTAAATATCCATAACATGTATATGGCAGGAATTATAAACATAAATACAACCCTTTGTTTCCATGATATCATAATCATTAACGAGCAAGTTTTCAATTCATTCACAATAGCAAAATTTTTGTTCATATAATCATTGAACATACAATTCAGTATATAATAATTTATACATTATGTATATCTTTTTATTTTATAAATAAACCATTTTTCAGTAGACCTGCTTAAAAAAGTATTAGTAGTAATTATTCTCCTAGGAATTCACCTATTTAATAATTCGCCTATTTATTAAATGTTATGAGAAAATCATGGTGACACCCTCCATAAAGAATGATATCGGTACATACAAAAGTTGAAACCATGCTTTGTATTATTAGTCTACTAGATTGCCGTAGCGTACTTGAATCATCCCTTCCTATTCCTACCACAAATACCTTATTTGTGCGTTTGTGCCTTTGTGGATTGTGGCCATGTCGAGCTGACCGACAAGCTGGGATACTCGAGACGTGCATACATCTAATTTTTATAATCACGTTATTTCTGTCAAAAATCAAAATCACTTAATCACAATCACTAGCTTGTAATGAAATGATATCGTAACTGATATATATATATAAAACAAGTTTTAAACATATATAGATCATCATCATATTAAAATAACGAGTAAATTAAGAGGAATAAATGGGCTCATCAGTTTCCTAACATCCAGTTGTTGCTACTTGCTAGCGTCTAAATATAGAGACTGCGTCAATTTTTCCCGGAGATACATGCAACCAAATTATATAACTCTTCTTTTTATAATTGATGTGTTTACAAACTTGAATAACTTCCATAATTATAATACACAAGTCCTCCTCCTTCATTCACCTCATATATATATGCAACACACTTGTTCTTCACTTTTCCATCGACCCTTTTCCTCTCAAAATCATCATCATCATACCAAACTTGAAATTTCCAATAAGGCCAAAGCATATAGCATCAATCCAATGGCTTCATCGACGAAAATCCCGTTCATTCTCCTCCTCGCATGCTCCATTTTCGTGCAACAAACGCTAGGTACGTACTATATGATCGAAATCTGTGCTACCGATGTTTTTCAGTTTAAGCGTTTGTTAATCTCAAAGATCATCATTTATGTTTCGTAATGTTTGCATATATACACGAAATGCAGATTTGTTTAGTGTAGCAGGTATATTCTTTTGAATTGTTAACGGTTAGATCTTACGTTATATGAACTTGCTACCGGTATCTCCATCATGTTAACGTCTCCGTGTTTTCAAGAAATATCGTCGCGAAATAAAAAATTTCTATTTATAGTCATGGTTTTATATCTCCATTTTTCACCTTTGTCTGGAATTCCTACTATTTAGCATCACTGCAAGTCTGCAAATGTGAATTAGTTGGTTCACCCCATTTTAAGGAAGGATAAATGTCTATCTGTTCTGTCCTAACTACAATGTTCTACGTTTAACAACAATGTTCTATCTAATCAAAGTTATACACATGACCTTGAGTTTCCCATTTGAACTAAAAAGAGTGAACATGCAAATACACAGGGGATGTGATCTGCGAGACCTTGCCACGGACGGTATGCTCGTTTGCAATCGCGTCATCAGGGAAGCGATGTGTGATGGAGAACTATCGCAACGAAGCTGGAAAAATAGGTTTCACTTGCAAGACCTCGGAGGTCGTTGTTGACAAATTGTCTGGATACATCGAGAGTGATCAATGCGTGCAGGCGTGTGGCGTGGATCGCAATGTAGTCGGAATCTCCTCGGATGCTTTGCTCTCCCCTGAATTCGCCTCCTCCCTCTGCTCCCCTGCCTGCTATTACAACTGCCCTAACATAGTTGATCTCTACTTCAATCTCGCTGCCGGAGAAGGTAAAGTCCTCAACTTCAACAGACTGTTAAGTTGATTCAACATACCGTATAACCTCAATGCCCTTAGATTTATGATGGTGTCTGATTAAGTCTAGCATTGAAATGTACAGGATTGTATTTGCCAGTACTGTGCGAGAAACAGAGGTCAAGCCCTCACCGAGTGGCCTTGGAGATCATGAGCAGTGGTGGTGCTGGCATGGAGGATGATGGTGGTGAAGTCGCTGAGGCACCTGCACCTGCTCAATTCTGATCTCATCACTGTTATCCAATCCACTGTTGAGTGGGTTTGAGTTTAATTTTTTAGAATATTAGTGTAAAGAGGATGAAATGTTCTGTTTCACTTTCTTGCAGTGCTTTGATTCACCCTGAGGTTGAATCTAATCAAATTTACATTGATATACTTTGGTTTTTGGCCTAACACAACTGCATTTGGCTATCAATTCAGTGCAAATTCATAAACAAAAAATTCCCCAAACTTTCATCATTATGGCCTGAGTATGTAGAAATTGAAACACGAACCAACTGTTACCTAGCAGGATAGCTCATTCGAGTTGAAATTTGATATCAACGAAGTTTGTCTACGAAAATGAGCATCTTCCACACAGATGAACTATGATCCCGCAGGGGAGGGGGGGGGGTGTCTGAACTTTCGAAATACTCCAACATATATGTAATTTGGCCCCTTAAAATTGCGATTCGCGGGGCCGCTCCTAACTACAATGTACAACTATACAACATGCAGGTACAACTGAAAACAGAGTTGTTAATCAAGCAGAGAAACAGAATTGTGAAAATTTGAATCTTGTGGTCCAATTTGCAAACAAGCTGGGAATACAGAATGAAACTTCAAACTGTCAACGAACTTTTATTGTGAGTAACATCCACTGATCCACAAAACAAATATCCAAGAATTTGATCGCAAAAGATGAACAATAAGTACAAAAATTTACAAAATGAGCGACTTTCCGAACTTTTGTTACATTTACAATATACACCTTCATTTTTCAGCGTTCCACACTTCCGCAAATACTCAGATTAGCATTTTGGCAAATCTGAAGGAGGTGGAGGTAGCGTGGTTGTGTTTGTTGGCCCATTTTCTACAACGATAGCGGTGGCCAGACCCCAAGGCAAGTGCACATCCAAATGACAATGCATCAGCCATACACCTGAAATTTCATTTTTGCATAAATGTTATAAGCCCTAGTCTGGTTTCCAAACATAACTTGTAGTTGAGCTTTGAGTTTTTCAATCCAAAATTTACCTGGATTGTTTGCGCGAAATCTGATAACAGCCCATCCTCCAACCGGAACAGCAATGGTGTTACGCTCTTGCGGATTGACCAGGTTGAACTTTCTACTATCAACAGTGGCATTGTAATTACCAAATCCTTGAGCCAAGATATAGAAATTGAACCCATGTAAATGAATTGGATGATTTTCGATCGCAATTAAAGCTGTATTCTGCAAGACAATCTCAACCACCGCGTTGAACTTGACCTTCTTCACTTTCGTTGATTTTTCGGTCACTAAAAGTGTCTGATTGAAGCTGTTATTCGCGTTGGTGTAGTCAAATATCAAGGGTGGATTGTCAGGAAAATCCGTTGTATATATACCACTGACATTTCTGAAAAACGCCTCCAGCATGGACAATCTTGAGGGGAATTGGAAGGAAACATTGTTCATACTAGCTGCAAATTTCATCCCAAATGGACCTTGGCATGACACATTAGCAGGAGCGTCGCAAGTGGAGATCCCTAATCCCATTGTCACGAACATCTGTTCATCCACTCGACGAGGGACTGGGGTCCAGAACCGGCTTGTCACAAGGGCAGTCAGGTTACTGAAAAATTTGTGAGCCGTGGGAGTATCATTGAAGGCAGGAAGGATAGGCATTATAGGGGTGGAGGATCTCGAACCATTATAGACTAAGATACCGGTAGTGGTTGTGTTAGGAAATGGGATACCTGGCGCACTGGCGTAGGGAGACGCTGCCATGTAGTAACTTCCTTCCGTCTGGTTGGCCGTCAAGAGGAAGTCGGTTGTGTGACCAGGAGCAACGATAATAACATCTGTGACGTATGGATTCGTATACGAAGCGTCGACTGCAACTACTGTGAGGTTGTGATTGGCAATCTTCACTACAAAAAATCAGAACTTTACCGACGGATAAAATGACGGATTTTATCCGTCGGTAAATAGTGACGGATCGGGCATTGTTAGCGACGGATGACGGATAACGAACAAAGTCGACTAATAGTTTTTTATCCGTCGGTATCTTAGCGACGGATAACTTATCCGTCGCTAAATATTAAGAAAAAATAAAAAAAAATTAAATTACACTTACCGACGGATAAGCGTATCCGTCGGTAAGCTCCATTTATACCGGCCGCGACTGGCAGAACGCCATTGCCATCTTCTTCTCCTTTCTTTCTTCTTTCCATTTTTCACACTTCTCATCTCCATTTCTCCTTCAAAACTTCACCATTTTCATCCATTTTGGTAGCAAATTGAAGCTTATTGCACAAGGAACAACGAACAACCTTCAATTTGGATTTTTTTTGGTCAATTTGTGCAAAATCAAAGGTATGAACTCTAACCCTTATTTGATTTTTAATTTGGGAATTATCTAATTGTTGGTTAAATTGTCAAATGTATGTTACATAGTAGTTGATACAAGTATATTTTGCTTAAATGTGTAGTTGATTGTTGTTAAAATTGAGTAATGAATCGATTTTGGGATTTTATTAATTTGGGGATTTCTTAAATTATGGAAATGTATGTTAGTATTAAGTAGATATTAGTTGTTATAGTTGAATGTTAGTTTTGGATTATGTTAATTTGGGTTTGTTAATTAAAATCGAGACTTAGATCAATTTGGGGCTTTTTTAGTTTTGTATTTAATCGAATTTAATGTTCCATAACTAGGTTATGTACTTATATAAGGTTAATTTTGTAGTTGAATACGATAAAATAGAGTAATTTATGAAAATCGAGACTTGTAGCTCAATTTGGGGGTTTTGAAATAAAGTGAAAATGGGTTCGAGATTGATAATGCTTTATATTGTGTGTGCATTTACGTTAATTGATAATGCTTTATATTGTACGTGCATATTTCATATCATCATACTAACCTTGATATTGTTTTATTTGCAGATGCCGAAACCTAGGTGCAACTACATTCCACCCGAGTTACGAGTTCCTGGAGCCCCAGGGTACGAGCAGGGTGTAGTTCCACCCATCATTGGATTATCGGAGGGGAGTAGCTCCTCATCGTCAACTAGGAAGAAGAAGACTAAGTTTGACCCATTTGCGAACCTACCTGCTGATGGTTGTCCATACGAGACGCCGACCCTGGGTGCCATGTATAAGGGGAAGCCTGTTCTGTTCCCTAACGGGAAAGCTGCGTAAGTACACTTTTCTGTTGTTTAGTTTATTGTTTAACTTGTGACATATTACGTATACTTTATTATGCTTATTCATTCTTATTTGTATTTAACAATCATAATAGGTTTTACCCTGCATCTGCCCATTCGAAGATCGGTGACATCATCAACTCCAGGTTCATCGCTCCAACACCATCTGAGGACCGTGGTGGGGAGAAGTGGTCAAGGCTGCCTGACCATGTCATTGGCTTCTACTTCGATGAGCTGCGGGTATTGTAACAATCTTAAATGTTTAGTAAACGTTGTTTTATTTTTATTCTAAATTTACGTGAGTGGTATGTTAGCCACTATATTTGGGTGATATGTTAGTCACCATGTGTTAGTTGTTTTTTTAGGGCAATGTGAGTGGTATGTTAGCCACTATATTTGGGTGATATGTTAGTCACCATTGTGCTTACGTTGATCTTGTTCTTGTTGTATTGATTGTTGTGTCGTTCTAAATTGGTTGTTTTGGTGGTTAGAAACACTACTACTTGCCAAACGTGCTATTGAAAGAGCTTTGGTTTGTTTTCAACACTGTTGGTGCTCGTTGTTACCGAGACAAGGTCCACGACCTTAAGGAGTCTCGAGTGAGGCCTAGATTCATCCACGAAAGCGAGTGGCCTCTGTGGTTGGCTTACTGGAAGACACAGGATGCCGAGGACCTAGCAGATCAGAACAAGAAGAATCGAGCACGGGCGGACAGAAGCAGCTCCGGTGAAGACGAGGACTATTCGAAGCACCATCTCGGCACACAGTCTCAGGCCACTCGTGACCTCAATGCAGTAAGTTAACTTGTGCTTTACTCCAGTCACTTTCAATATTCTTAAAATTTTATTGTAAACACTGACACTTATTACTTTGCAAAATGAACAGAGGCTCACTGGACAAGGATGCTTGTCGTACTTGACCATGGTGAGAAATGCCAAGTTCAAGAACGGCGAGTGGACATGCAAGAAAGCCAAGAAACTGAATGTAAGTACATAAATGAGTACTTTGAGTTACTTGTACTGTATTTCTTTTTAAAAAGTTTCTATATGTATTGTAATATATCAACTCATGTATTGCTTAACTGCTTGTAGGAGGAGGTTGAGGCTTTTTACTTGGTTAAGATGGAAGAGAAGGGTGACATACTTACGATGGAGGAAGAGAACGCTGCCTTCCTCGAGGTGAACCCTCCTGGCCCTAAGTGGTCGATCTATGGCTTAGGGAACTTGGGACGTTCTCTTGCAGCTGAATCATTGCAGCGCTCATCCGGTTCTACCTCCAGCACAGATTCTCGAATGGCTGAGGAGATGGCAGCACTTAGGGCCGAGAATGCTAGGATGAAGAGCATTCAGGACACACTTGTGTCTCAGGTATATTCATTTGTATGCTAATATTATGTTGATATGTCATGTAGATGTATAACCACTTGTATGCTCATTTACATTGCTTGCATCTATCTTTCATATTCTTAACTACATCGATCATTACTTGTGTCAGGTGGAGACGCAGAATTTGGTGCTGAAGAAGATTCTGGAGAAGCATCCCATTGACATGGACCCGTTCGCAGAGGGAGCTGTGTTTCAGACCGGGGAGGGGAGCCCTGGTACGGCGGGGAGTGCGGGTTTGCAAGGCAGTTCTCATGCTCCTTCGGGTTCCAGTGGTCGTCGTCCCTAGATTTCTACATTTTAGTTGGGCATTTGTAGTAAAACTTTCACATTTACATTTGTAGTAAACGTTTTTCTATTTTGAAGAATCGAATTTTATTGAATTTTATTTTCAATTCAAATTTAATGATTTTTAATTTTTAGTACGTAAATTTATATTATTAAACAGGTTGTTGTACAATTATCAAGAAAAGTAATAAAAAAAATTTTTAAGAAAAAAAAATATACCAACGGATAACTTTATCCGTCGGTAAGTTCCGGTTGACTAAGTCAACCGGTCATACCGACGGATAACGTTATCCGTCGGTAATCGTCACCGACGGATAAATTTATCCGTCGGTCAGACGAATAAGGGCTGGTCAACGCCCCTATTCGTCAGTCCGTCGGTATTATCCGTCGCTAAATTTAGCGACGAATAAGAAACGACGGTAAAGGCTTTACCGACGGATAAAATAGTGACGGGCTGTTTATCCGTCGGTAAGTGGTTACCGATCCGTCAGTAAGTACTTACCGACGGATCGGTACCCGGATACCGACGGATACCATCCATCGGTAAATTAGGCAGTTCTTGTGGTGCTTGAAACAGGGGCGGCTCTATATTTTTGGGGCCCTGTTCCAACCCGTAAGATAGGCTCCCAAACAATCGTATAACAAAAAATAAAAAATAAAAAAATAAAAAAAAGGGGAAAAGTAGGGCATAAAAAGTTCACCAAAGGTGTTGAACTCGTGACCTTAAGTAATGGCAAGAGACTACTTTCACCTTCAACAATCACCACTGCACCAATTTTATTTTGCTGACTTTTGCATAAACGCATATATATAAACATTCTACATAATAAACCCGAGGCCCCTTACTTTACGAGGCCCTGTGCGGTCGAGCTGACCGCACGGGCCTTGAGCCGCCACTGTCTTGAAAAATAACTGATTATTGAGTGCAGCGTTGATTACACGAATGAGATAATTCCTTCCTCGCACGACATTTAATCTGTATGTGCCTTAAAATGTAGAACATGAGTGTCACAAAAAAAGAACAGTTGTTTTAGCTTTGACGACTTCAAATGTGTCCGATGTTACTGCGACGTTTGTGCTAACCAAAACAGTGGCAGAATTGTGTTTGTCACAATCTTCTTCAGCAAAAAATGTTCTTATTGCGACAATAACATAATATTGGTATCCTTTTTTTATTTTTAAATAAGTAGGAAAGTGAATATTTTGTGTGTATTTTTTTGATACGTACCACTTGAAGAGCAGTTATAGAGATCACCAGGCAACCCGTTGATGGTGTAAGCATCAGAATTATTAGGCGCATTACCAGTTGTTAAGGCTTCAGTCTCAACGTCAATAACATTAGCATTCCACCATTCTCCTGCAATTCGGAGAAAAGTTCTAAAATCGTTAGTTTCCATAAGGTTATACTACTCACTTCGTTTGTTTAAGTTTTGTATATTACGATTTACGTGTAGTGTTTGATATGATAGTAAGATTCAAAATAAAGAAGTGAAATAAAAATTTGTCGAAAAAGAAAAAGTATAAGAAAAAATAGGTACAATTTCGACTAAACCAAGTCTTCATTATTCGCGCGATTGTCCCGTAACTTAAAGGGGAAAATCATCTTTCGTATCTAGCTAAGTTCCATAAACTTGCAACGAAATATATGCACATCCTTTTTGTTTTGACTAAGAGTTGGTGGTACAACTTGTAAACTCCCCGAATCTTGGACTCTTGCTGGGAGATGGACATACTAGACGGGGGTCAAATTTCGTCACGGTCATAACGGATATTGATGGGCTATAGGTTGAGTGGTTGTACTTTTATTTCTCCGGTTTGGTTGTTGTACTCGGTATTGGTTGTATTGCTACGAGCATTTATTGTGCTTAATTGGAAGTATTGAATAAATTTTTTAGCCGTTTCAAAAAAATAATACAATATATATGCTGGCATAGTTGAACAATTAAACAGTATTGCATCTCTCACCAAGCAGAAGTGTGGCTTCACCATCGGGGTTGGGAAATGGGTACAAGTTCCCGGATCTTGGCCTAATGATTAGGGCTCCATAAACCGTTGCTCGAAGCCACTGAACATGAGCGTGCCACCAAAGAGTCCCTTCTTGCCGGGTTATGGTGAACCTGTATGTGTAGTTTCCCCCTGGCCGAATCGGGCATTGTGTTGCGAATTCGGGACCATCAGCCCACCCGCTCAACAGCTGGAAAATTCCATGCCTGACATAAAGATGAATTAATAGTGATATCTACATAGACCAATAAACTATAGCTAATTAACAAGTCATCACTATCCTAGAAACGTGATGAGTTTACACTTTAATCATAAAACTAAAAGGCTTCTATATGGAGTAACATAACATGTTGTGATGTTTGGGATTGAATTTTGATACTAAATTTTTAGTTTTGTAGTGTAAATTTACACTTTAAAATTATTTTAAAATAAAAAATTCACATCCAAAGCCACTCCCAATTCCCAAACACTCTAAATGATCGACCGGTTCATTTAAAAGATAAAATTATATTATAAAAATTTAAATTTTATGTTTTTATAATATAATTTTATTAAATATATGAGTATTATAGTTTAAAAATAATTGAGAGTTAAAATTAAAAACTACTAATCGAAAAAAATGAGGATAGTGTGGGGACTGAGGAAATACGTGTTTAGTGATATTAAAACGTACACCGGATCGATCTTAATGGTGAGTACAAGAAAGTCATGGAGTGCGCACTTAATTTTCACATACACTTAGGAGTAATCAATTACTTGGGCATTTTCAAGTTTCAATTAAATAACCGTACCTATCTTCCTACATAGCGAATCACCTTTCGTACATATAACCAAGACGTGAATGTACATTATGAAATTACACACAAACTACAACAACATAATCATAATTATAAGTAATCATGAATCATGACGAATTAATTACCAGTGGATAGATAGATTGTATGGAGATCTGTTGAAGACGTGGACGACTAGCGTATCGCCCTCGTTCACTTGAATCGTCGGTCCTGGAAGGCTACCGTTCACTGCCGTGATTACCTGGTTTTTGCACAATGGGTTTACAATAACATTTCGCACCTGCATAAGAAAGTATGAATAAATAATTATATAATCACCTCGTAATATTGGATTCATTTCTAATTAAATGTAAATGAGTGGAATTCCGTCAAAAGTATGCTCGACAGTGGCAGCCGTGGCGAACGATGAACAAGCCAGGAGGGCAAGGGCCGTGGCAAACAAGCACCACGCCATGAATGTAAGTAAGTTTGGATATTGAAGTTAATTAATTATGAAAAATGACGAAGATAAACTCCTACATTTATAGTGTAATAATATAATAGCTAGCAAGCAAATGCTTGTGTTCGTGAATAGTTATCTACTAAAATTAATTAAAATAGCTTGGATAACATGCTTGTGTATAAGTAACATTTTATTGAGTTGACACAATTTTAAAACCAAAAGGCGGTTGCGTGAAACTATTGTCTTTAGATGTCATTTGGATGAATTTTGAAAAGCCTCTTTGAATATTTCGTATATGTGGAAATTTTAAAATTTGCAAATGAATTACACAAGCCTTGTGAGTTGTGATAAATGACAACTGCCCTGATGATCTCAGTGTTACTGGCAAAAACTCTACTGCAACTGCAAGGCGATGCCAGGTAGAAATAGAGCGAGCCGATCGAAGTTTTTATTCATGTAAAAACCAGAAAGAGAGTTCTTTTTACATTAAAAGTAAAAGTGATTTCGCATAGATTACATAAACGAGTGACTGAATATAAATCATTTAGGTTTCAGCAAAATCAACTAAGCTATGAGACCTACACACTAGCTAGTAGCCAATTGCGCCACCACTCATGTTATAAGGGTGGCCGCGTGGTAGAGGTGTTGGACTAGTACATGAGATGTCAAGGTTTCGAACCCCGACAATGACATAAGGTGGTATGAGTGTATTTAGAGTTATAAGGTGGTTTGAGATTGGGGTAGGAGTAGGGTAGGTTAGATTTGCCGTTAAAAAGAAAAAGAAAAAAAAGTTTCAGCAAAATCAGTTTTACACCTTAACTATAAAACTAGTTTTATAGAAGATTTACCTTATTTATTTATGTAAGAATATTGATATTTCACAAAAACTAAAAAGATGTGTTTGGTTATTGTTTTGTAAAAATATCATGATTTTCGCATCACATGGATACTGGTCTCTATTCTAGATGTTTCCCACTGTTTATAGTTGTAATATTACCAAAAACATGGATACTGGTCTATTCTAGATGTTTCCCACTGTTGCACTACCGACCCTGGAAATAAGTACGACTTAGGCGGCGTGGATAGGTATCCCAATGCATTTAAAGTACTTGATTATATAAGCATATAACATTCGAGAATTCTTATGTGGACCTGGTCCATAAGACTTTGGTAGACTTTGTAAGTAGGATGCAAAAAACATGGATACTGGTCTATTCTAGATGTTTCCCACCGCTGCACTATCGACCCTGGAAATAACTATGACTTAGGCGGCGCGGATAGGTATCCCAATGAATTTAAAGTAGTTGATTATATAAGCATATAACATTCGAGAATTCTTATGTGGACCTGGTCCATAAGACTTTGGTAGACTTTGTGGTTTAAATAGGATAAGATTGTTGACTATCGTGTGTGATCCACACTTAATTGCATGGGCAACATCTTTATATAGCCACAATGTTGATGAAATTTATCACAAACCAAATCTACTACAAATTTTTCATAACATTCCATGTAAAAAATAGTTAGTTTTTCTTCGCTAGCCATGGAATTTTTTTTACGGGGGTCACTACTACAAACCTAGTCGAGGGGGTCACCAAGAAGGGAGCTTGCGTTTGAGACTTCAAATTTTTAGTGTGTAATGGCCTGAGATGAATGTAATATAAGTGAAGTACGTAATTTCACACATTTTTTCAAAGTTTAAACTGGTGAATGAGATTGAATGATTTCATCGCATAATAACCTTTTTTTTAACGACCAATTTAACCTACGCTACTCCTTATAACTCCAAATATACTAAATCACCTCATGTCTCTGTCGGGATTCAAACCCTCAACCTCTACTTGTTACTCCAACATCCATACCACTTGCCAACTCTTATAGTAACCTTACATCAGAGTCACTTCCAAGCGCCATACATGCTTAGTGTTACCCATATTATTATGCCACAAAGAGATAAACTAGGAGTAATACTCCATCACCCAAACCACCCGCCACCCTTATAAATAACCTTTACCTCATAGTCACCTCAATCACATATGCTTAGTGTTACACATACCATTACTATTATGCAACAAAGAGAAAAACTAGAAATAATAAGGTAGTTGAGTAAATTAAATGGAGATTTGAGATGAGAAGGAGGTATAGCACAATAGTATTTTTTTTTAAACAACCAATATTACGAATACTCCTATACTATTGTTATATAATACTTTATCCGGAAACTTAATAGATTCAAACTTTATTTTTGTTGAGTTTTCGATGTCCGATTTGACCTCAAATAAATAATAACTCCTTAAGGAAAAAATAATTTTAAAAATTATATTATAAAAGTATACTTCTTATATTTGTATAATATAACTTCTAAAATTAATTTTTCCTAATCAATTATGATTAATTTGAGGTCAAACCGGACATAAAAAAGTCAACAAAAATAAAGTATAACCTATTAAGTTTCCGGAGGAAGTATCATATAGTATCTTATATCTCCACACATAAACTGCGTTATATCTCCGTTGGAGATCTAACTCTACACCTCTACTTCACCAACCTGGCTCAATTTCACTGCCACCTTATAACTCCTATGGAATATCGAATAGTAGTAGTGATTGAATATATAGTGTAACTTACTAACTTTGGAATGGAGCCCTTTACAATTAGCTTATAATCTTAATATGACCTATATATTATGCTCCTGCTGCCGGATTCGAACACCTATATATATCCTATGAACATTTGGGAATGAACGTGTTGATCGAAAAGTTAATATCCTAATTGATGTACATTGTATAATTTTTTTAAAGACAATTCAATCTCAAAAGCAAGTTTAATTACAATGAGCTATGTCCTTAATTTTGCCCATTCGTGTACGTATATGAACATTTGTTTTCAAAATTTTATAGCTTAAACAAAAGAAACTGTCAATTTTGCTCCATACTTTATAATTTGGTCAACTTTATACAGTTATACACTAAACCCGAAAGAAGCATTGTACCAGATATATAAAATGTGACATATATGGAGAATTGGAGATATATTAAATTAAAGTAATATAATAAACCGGTTGATTTATTCAATTGATTGACCTACCAATCAATTTTAATCCGTTGATCTTACTTATCCAATTTCAATCTGGTGCGTACATGTGTCATTAGTTAATTAAAAGATGTAGGTTCGAATCCTGTTGGCGTGATTTTTCTCCATTATTTTTATTATTATTTTTATTGAAGGTGTTTGGTTCGAATCTTGTTGGCGTGATTTTTCTCTATTATTTGTATCATTATTTTAGTTGAAGGTGTTGGGTTCGAATCTTATTGACGTAATTTTTTTATTTTTTATTTATTCTCTTCTTAAATTTTTATTTTTTAACATAAAGTTGTATGACGTATTATACTTAATTTTAAAAATAACTATGATATGTTCTTATAAAAAAAGACATACTTCCTCCGTCCAATAATAAATGTAACACTTGATTTTGTTGACTTTTTCGATGATCATTTTGACCTTAAATTATTATTAAATGTTACGATAAAAATAACTAAAAATATCATATTATGAAACTAGAATGTTTTTATGAAGTACTTGACAATATATTCAACTGATGAAGAATACCAATTAACATGCGAAATGCATTGCAGATTTTGAAGTTGAATGTTTTCAAAGGCTAGAGATGTATCTGATTGTTCTTAACTCATCGGAACAATACTTTTCGTATGTCTAATATAGTTCAATTCAAAACTATTAATTGTATAACTACAAAAACTATATACATTTATAGCACACCATTTATATTAAGTTTAATTACTCAATTAGTTATTTATTATTATGTTTGAAGTAATTATGTGAAAATTATATTCAATCCATTTATTCAATATATTATTTAATAAAATAATAATATTTTACAAATCACACGCGTATATATATGATCTTGATCTTGTGCCGGCAATAACTCTAATTTACATCACAACAATTTATACTTAATTTGGTACGTACAATATAGCTAGTATATATTTCCTATTCTATAATTTACGCAGAATATATTCCATAAATTTATTGTTGTTGGGTAAATTAGAGTCTCAAATAATCGTTTATGTTTGAATGTATGATTTGAAATCAACTGCCTTCCATCTTTGTTACTAGGACCAAAACATGCGTGAGTGGAGGGGGGAGTGTAAGCTCCAATCTTGAGTTGTACAAGTTGCAGGATGGAACTACAGGTACGCGGGCGGGTAAGGGTGAAATTTTATGAAAATTATAACCAACCCACTTTATGACGGGATTGTTAAATCATTAATCGCGGCGGGTGAACATTTTGTCTAACAGGCGGATGGCGAGTGGTTTGGCAGTTTTACGCGTAAAAATAATTAAAAAATGAAATGAAAATAAGATGAATACGTCAGAAATTAAAACAATAAACATATGTATATGTATGTGTGTGTTTCAAATGTCATAGCCATAAAAAAAAGATTGTCCAAGTCGTCTAGTCGTCGAAGGGGGGCAGGTCTTCAAACTCACAAGTCCCATAAGCATAAGACCATAAGTTCCACGATGTATTTATGACAGCACGAGCTAGGAACTTAATCAGAGTACAGAGGCTCAGAGACGTGGATGGGTGAGATTCAAATTTGGGAACACGCTAACAGCGATGGCTGTTGTGAATTCATGAAATGGCAAGGGAATGATTTATATGACCTAGGTTAATGGTTTACTTATTGCACTATCGTAGGTCTCAGGTAAGAAGAGGGGCTTCTCTCGATTCTTTGGGTCGTTTCTGGTTGTGCCCTGGTTCAGTCGATTGTGATTTCTGGACGGTGTTGCCGGCAGAGTTTGATCGGAATTTTTGTCTAATTCGTGGGTTGTTTACTGCAATTTCTTTTTGTGTTTTCCTTTTCTGGTTTCTTCGTCGGTCTGGCTCAGTTCCTACGTTTTCAGTTAGTTTCCGATATGCTATGCTTCTGTGTGTTTGCTTGCCGGTTTCTTATCACTGCTGGGCGCTTTTTCTGTCTTGTTCTGCTGGGCTCTGTTTCACAGTTGCTTCTGCTCTGTTTCTGTGCGGTCTCTTGTCGTTTTAGTTCACTGCTGGGCTCTGTTATGTGTCGTTCTGCTATGCATCCATTTTTGCAGGGTTTACTCTTTCGTTCTGCTCTGTTTCTTGGTGGCTTTGGCTCGAGATGCTGGAGCGCGTGTTGCTCATCATATTTTCCCTAGGATTAGTTTTGCTATTGCTAAGGAAGTGGGAGCAGACTATGGACGGGAGAACCTACAGGTGTGTTCTGGGTTATCGGCTTGGTGTTGTTTTATTTCCGGTGTCCTCGCCCTGCTCTACTTGCTCTCGGGTCTTTTATGGGGATGTGTTTGGTGATCATGCGGTGTTGTGTGTTGGGATGGTGGGTATCAAGCACCGACATAACCTTGTCTGTGACACTCTCTTCGATGTTTGTTTCTGATTTGGCATTTCTGCTGGTAAGGAAGTGGATATTGGTTTGAGCGACAGGAGTGACAGGTCCCTCCGTCCTGCAGACTTGCTCCTTTATGTTTGGGATAGAGGGCGAGATGTATGTGTGGATCTAAGAGCCTGATCAAAAGAATACTGGGCGGGTCTTCCCCCTGACCCGGTCTGAGTTGGTGGACCTTGTGCCTGGAGATGCGGTTGCTGATGCTGCCAAGCGCAAGTGTGCAAAGTATTGGGACTTGTGTGCGGCTAAGGGATATCGATTCCTTCCTTTCTCTTTCTCGACACTTGGGGAATTGGATGCTGATGTTGTTGATTTGCATGTTAGACTCCGGGGTTTTGCTTTGGCTCGAGATGCTGGAGCGCGTGTTGCTCATCATATTTTCCCTAGAATTAGTTTTGCTATTGCTAAGGGAGTGGGAGCACAAGTTGTTTTTCGGCTGCCCACTAATTTTGTGTAAACATTCGTTGTTTTTGATTATGTAATGTAAATTTATTTAATTTAGTTAGAATCTAACAACATAAAACTAACAAGGCCAACATAATTTAATTCTAGGCGGGTGAGTGGCGGGTTGCCACCGCCAAATCGCCACCCCCGCCTAGAGGTGGTTAAACAAAATTTTGCTCGTTGCGGGTTTAGACAAAATATCTAATCGCCGCGGACGGGTGATCAATGGGTAATATGGTGGACGAAACAGGTAATTTTTTTTGTGTGCTACCTTCTTTTTAGAACAATTCCATATCGGAATTTTTTTTTGGCATCAGAGTTTTGGTGAAGAAGATAAATTATTATTTTATTAATTTTATTATTATTGTTAGGTTATTTTACATTTTAGTTTGGTTACTTTCATTTGTTCCTTTTTTTTAAAAAAAAAAATAGTAAGTATGTTTGGTTCATTCAAATAATCAAATTCAAACAGGTTAGAATAATAAAAAAATAAAATCAAATTCAATTTTGAAACATGGTTAGAGTGCCTCTCGATCAAATTCGTCTATCAAAATGTGGTTGTTCAAGATTCAAACATATGGGCCATGTTAACAGATAAGTAAACTTATGGGACCGTTCTACCAATATTCGCTTAAGAACATTGGACCAAAAGTGAAAACACCCGAAATCTACTGGACAGAACTGAAAATAAATCCCTTAACTCGTCGTCGTCAAAAAACTCAAGCTGATTTTAGGGTTTAACTTAAATCTCTCTATACTGTTGGAGCAGAGATCTCTGTTTCGTTTTCATCGTATTCTTCTTCTCTTCTTTTTTGATTTCAAGATCTTACTAATTTCAGATCCAATGGCTTCAAAAACCTCTCCATCGGCATTTGAGAAAGAACAGGTAATTAATTGTATCTATTACAGTTTTTCTTTTCTTCTTTCTCTTATTGGACGGAATTTCCAGATTTTGGTTATCCTGAGGCTTGTTTTATTATGTGCCATTTTGCAGATGATGGGTATGATGGAGAGTGAGATGCAATACAGGGTGGAAATGTTTAACAAGTAGGTGTTGTGTTTACCCTGCTATGTGTTTGTAAAAATGCCCCACAGACAAAAGTCTTTACAATTTCTTTATTTATGCCTTGATGATTGATGTATAGACTTAAGGATCAGATTATAGTTTTTTTCTTTGTGGGTTTTATTAATTTGTTTTCTTAGTGTCAAGTGAAATTCCTTAATGTGGATCAAGGTGTTATATAATTTGAGGCTCATGTGGAATGAGCCTGTTGAAGAAACAAGATTCTCTATCTTCATATGTTTGTCTTTGTTGCTTGATGTACTTATTCATGAATTTTGTTTCTTCGAATTCAGGCTTACCCACACTTGTTTCGCCAAATGCATGGAGAAAAAGTATGTTTTATTCTTCCCCAAAGGTTTTAATAAGCATCTCGTTGGCGGGATCATTCCGTTGTCTATTAATAGGTGTTGATGACTGGTAGTCAACTTCTCTGCGTTTTTTAGGTACAAGGAATCTGAGCTAAACATGGGTGAGAACAGTTGCATCGACCGTTGTGTTTCAAAATATTGGCAGGTGATTATATGTTACCTGATCTTCAGATTCACTTTGGATGTGTGCTTAGTTAGTGATTGAGTTATGTTTTGTATATAATGATGCGCATTCTATTTTAACCATCAAATTGAGACCTGAAAGCACCTTGAGCTAGTTTGTCTGTGCATTTATGCTCTTGATCCATGAACTTAAATGTGATGAAACAAGTCTGGCTTTTCATTCATATTTCTGTTACATATACAAAATGCATAGTGAATACAATTAAGAACAAGCTTTTAGCAAGATTATTAAATACAATTTGGATGATTCTGTGATAGAAAGATTGCATTGTTGACAAACAAAATGGTAGTTCTATTGATATAGAGGTATTATAGCACATTGGAGATATATCTGACAAAGCTTGCAAACCTTTCAAAACCCTAACGGTGGTTTATCCAGGCCTTAACTTACCTAGTTAGTTTACTTCTTTTGAGATCCACTTACAACTTTAAGCATTAAAACACTGATTCATAGTCTGAGATTTAGTGTGGTTTCTCGGGGAATTTATGTAATTGATAGTTACAATTCAGTTTTATGGCCAGTTTGTCATACAACAAAACGCTTTGTGGGCTATAATTCATTGTAGTTTCTTTAGAGTTCAGATTCTTATTCAAAATCTTCTACTTTTCGCGGATATGTTGGTTTGTTAAGTTTCAGACTTGCAGTACTCCATGTTCTTGTGCATAATATCTAAGGTCTTATAGAAACCCCTCTCCTGACACCTCGTCAATACTTTATTGCAGGTAACTAACATAGTCGGAGAACTTCTTGGGACTACTCGGCCCCCAATGTGAAGTGGAGAATCCTCCTCCTTTTGCCTAGAAAATGCACCGGTCTTTTGTTGTACTAAGCCGATCAAGTTCAGGTTGAGCATAATAAAAATATACTGTGTTCTCTGGTACAGTAGTGCTATGTTTACTGCTATGTTAGGGTTAGAACCATGTGTCCTATTGGAATGCATTATTATTTCTTAAAACTGAGTAAACTTCGGTTCTGGAGATATTTTATGATACTATCTTTCAAATTCTCCCGGTCGTACACTTGATACTTGGTCTCCCAAGCTCTCAATTATGTTTCTTTACCGCGTCCAATATTTGAATGGTTGCAACTTGAAATGTTTAGTTGGCATTTAAATTAGACTCCATGGCTGTTGTTCTTGCAGCATGCACTTCTGCATTTTAGTTCTAGATTTTTCATTGTGATAGTTTGCATGATATGAAGACAAGGTTCTAAGTTCTGCGCATATCTTGAGCTTGTCATAATCCTGGGTGTAACGCCCTTATTCAAGATGTTGTAGCGGCCAGCAAACCTAATAATTTCATTTTTTATTTTTTTTGGTGAAGAATTTCACTCCACTGTTCAAATACTCTCATTCAGATAGATCTAGTACACCAGGATGTGAATTTATTTACCAGTGAAAGGGTGAACTGTGAAGCAGGCATGATTCATTGTCCCCAACCTATATGTACTGAGTTGATACAAGTAATATACGATAAGCAAAGCATTTACGTGATGGGGCTGGACAAGTTTTTCCCTGATAGTAAGTAATTCAAGAATATGCCAAAACAATTACCTGAGTTCAGTTATACTTGTGACCAAATTAAAATTGATACGTGTTGCTAAGTTGGGTATGTTATTTAAACTTGTCGGTGATTCGAGAATTCGCGAGTAAGACTATCAACCATATGCCACGTTCAAGAATTAGGAACATTTTAATGTAGACTGGGCAATGGGCACCGGGTGGGAGTTATAAGGTGGTGCAGTGGAAGTGCTTGGTGGAGACATAAAATGGTACGATAGTATAATTGTAATATTTGACGGTTAAAAAAAAATAGCTATAAATGTTGTCAATGCTGCAATTTGAAACCACAAGGTATACCGAAATTGCATGGATCCAGCAGTCCACACGAATTTCCCAGAGAATCATTCTAGTCCCGCACATGACACAACAGTACACGAGGAAATTTCTATGGAAATTCCGTAGACTCAGTGCCAGTCCACACCGTTAAACGTTAAAAACTCAACTTGTGCTAAAATCTGACACTCAAAGTTCACCATAGTTGACAGAAAATACACATCAAACAGAACAGGTACATCAGGAAATTTAATAAACTGATAACGATCCAACAGATGTACAGCACATGGGATTGTCCATTCTTCATTGTTAAAGTAAGGTAGAATTTACTCATGAATTTGCAACACCATGTGATGCTTGTTCAAATACCTTACGTTATGCGTGTGCACACACCGTAGTAGTACATATATTGTCCTAATTTGCAACCGTCTAACAGTTAAACAGCCTAACATGTTCTTCTCAGTCAAGCAGTCTGAGGGGCAAACACCATTTCTATCTCCTACGTGACTAATCCAGGTGGAGAATGTTTGAACTAAAACCTTTAGAACAGTTTACAGTTGCAAAAACATTTTATGACAGTGGAAACTGGAAAGTTGGGATGACAGTGTATGCAGTCAAAAAGCTGTGACAGTGCATCAACAGGCCTAAAGAACTAATCACGGTGATCTGGTGGCCTTGAGGGGGACAAAGATAAGTGTCATGACTCATGAGATGTCTTCAACAGCTCTCAATGTGATCTGTTACTACAATGTAGTAGTAGTTGTTGTAAAGAATAGAAATGAAGCATAAAGGCAGTAAAATTAACTGATGGAATTAGAAAAATATGGATGTTCTTGATACAGGGTTACACTTTTCACAGCGAGATACGATTCCAGTTCCAGGACTACAAAACTTTCAAGAACTTAAAACAGAGGATTCCTAATCTAGACTCCATACAGTGCTTACCATGTAGGCGCTATCATCAGGATATTTTGGTTGAGACAAGGCTGTGAAGTGCAAAACTCACAGCAGTTCCGTTGATGTAATGCTAAATCATTCATCAATTTACGACCCGTTAATAGTTGCTTCTACATGCACAACATTTCCATCCTCCATTATCTTTCCATTGATTTGAGTTCTTGGCCTCTGAAAATGAAACACACAAGTTTAAGAAAGTGATCACGGTTCACATTCAAGAGTCACTCCATTCATTTAATTAGAGCATACCCAGTCAGCAGAATCTCCAGAATTTCCGTTGAGGAGTTTGTGATTTTCTTCCTTAGTCTTGTTATCCTTGGTAATTGGGAGCAGTAGTGTAGCTCCACTAGAACGATCTGGCATCTCTGCATTTATGGAATTTCAGTTAAGGCTCAAAATATTACAAACATAGCAGAAATGCAATTCCATTAAACCAACAACCTACCTGGCAATTTTTTGTCGACAAAGAACACCACCAGATTGACAGTGTACCTGCAATAATATTGTTTTAAAATCCATCAGAAGATAGATAACATTCACAGCTCTTGACTTTCAGACAGATGCGATTAACTTACCATGCCACAACTACATCAACAGTGTAGTGCTTGCGTGATGCAATTATCAACAGGCTCTGGACAACAACAATTAACCACGCCAGCTGCTTCACAAACCTGATACCCCACACGAAAATAAAATCAATACACCACAGCAAGTACATCTTGTGCAATGTATATTATTTCTCATCACAATATAAAAACTATAAGTGCCATTAAGACGGTAACGTAAAATACTCCTCAGTTGGAATTTCTCTTTAAATAATAAAGAAAATCACAAGACAAGATAAGTATGCCATTATTCGGGAACTAGGAGGGGGTGGGGGGACTAAACTCCGTAAATTCAAGATTGCAAACATCACAATCAATTTAAGAACCAATGGTCCTAGAAACTAAGAATGACAGATTGTATTACCTTCTAGTCCCATATTTATTGTATGTCCTCACAAAGACTAGAGAGAATATCATGTGTGATGAGAATATCAAATCACCGCAGCCATAAAGCACCCCACCAACTGCAAAACCATATGAATTTTATCAGGCACATTAAATACTTCTCTCTTTCAATTGTAAAAACAACTGGAGGGAAGCAAGCGAACCAATTTTCACTTACAGTGAATTAGTAGAACTTCTAAAACGTTCTCGGGCGGAGGCAGCGTAGCAAGCTTTGAGCCCTATATCAGACAAACAAAAACTTCCCGTTATAAGAATACAGTTAAAAAGAGTTCCTAGACAAATAGTGAACCAAAAAATCTTCATTAGGCACAAAATATATCAATTGTAGTAGAGGGAAAGGCTCTGGGTTTTTCTACCTCTCGGCAATGATAATTAGGACCAGGAAGCTGAGTAGAATAAAATGTTATGATCCGGAGGAATTGGCAAGCCTGCAGCAGAAAAACAAAGAAAGGTGTATTTATGAGAACATGATACCATGTACCAACCACTATTATAGAATACATACAACCTCAAGGTCAATTTTCACTTACACATAAAAATGCCAAGACCCTGCACCATATCAGGACTGTGTAAATTTTTTTGCTCTTGAATATGAAAGGATGGAAAGTCCACTGCATGTAGAATTTACAAATTAGCACATTGATCTTACCATATTTTAGGGGTAAAAAAGATGAATCAGTAGGATAACTCACCAAGACAAAAGATAGAAAAACAAAGGTAAATACAGTTTCACTAATGTAAGCCTTGTCAAGCCCAAGCTCCTGCAGTTCAGCCAAGTTTACGGCATAAATGAAAATTCCACATCAAACTAGTAATACAATTACGAAAGTGACTTGCAACAATAATTTTTGCTTACAGGAAGAAGAAAGAACCCAGCATCCTGAAGCGTAGGCCCTGGCCGATGGAAATAATGAACTCCATGAGCTGCTAGTCCATGTATGTACTGAAAGAGGGGGAAAAAAAGGCAGTGTAAATAATGTGAAGCCCTATAAACAGAACTAAGACGTAAAATTTTAGAAAATGATGAATTTGATAGACACAATCACAAACCAAGCAACAGGCTCAAAAGTGTTACAAGTGTTGAACTCAGTTTCACTGAATGAAGCATTAGACCTTACAGGTCATAGAACAGTAGAATACCAATTCTTTAATTCAAACAGAAAACAGGAATGCTTGCAATATTTCAAGGCAAGCACAAATCCCAAATTACAAGTTGGAAAACAAAAAGCTTTTATTGATTCGAGCATATGCCTCGAAATAAAAACGAATTCAACTCAGTAAACCATCTGATCTCCTACTAGTAACACAATTACAATTACTAACAAATTAGACAGCCAAGCGTCGTTCAAAAGGGGGCCAGATAGAGAGATTAAGTAAATTCCAACTATGAGCAACTTAAATAGATTTTTCAACAACCATAAGATAAAAGCAGGATGAAACAAGAGATGAGAGTACAACTAAGTCTAACATTATAATCTCTCCCTACGAATCAAAGTACAAATAATGGTATTTCATGTCATGATCATATTAAATCTCCCTATTAAAATTTTCATATCATTATCAACATCCATTAAAAAAATCAATCAAGAACTGAAATACAATTACCAATAAAAAATTGAAAAAAACAAAAACAAACCTGGCCAATGAGACCCCCTAAAATATACTTCCAATTTTCGGCAAGAAGATTGATTTCCGTCACAATCTCTGCCCAAAATCTCTTCCACAACTACTCATCATCACAAAGCAAAACAGAAGAACAAATCAGCAAAGTATTATAATATTATTAATGAAATATCAAAAAAAAAAGGTCTTAAGAGAAGAAAGAAAAAAGCAAGCGAACCTTAGAAGCCTCGCGACGAATGTAAAACGACATCTTCTTGTTGATAGTTGTTTGTCAGCCAACAACAGTTCCATATTACACACAAAACAGACTTTGTCCAAATCTCATCCTTTTCTTGTGCAAAAATTCAAATTTTAAAATAAAAAGAAAAAGATTCGTTTTTTTCTTTTTTTGCAGTTTCAAGATTCCACCAGAAAAGACCCTTGTTCAAGATCTGCAAACGGAGACAAGAAAACCTAGTTTCGGCAATCGACGATCTTCACAGAAGCAGTGGGATTGATTGTTGGGAGTTGGGAGAAATTTGAACGATGATTTTTGAAATTGAAAGGAGAAGTTGATTGATTAATCTTATAATCTCTCTCTCTCTCTCTCTAGAGAATTGTAAGGAGTGTTTGTTTTTGCTGCTACTCCTTTTTTTCTCTCTCACTAAAAAGTTATTTTTGTATATAAATAGAATAGAATAGATATATATATTCAAGAAAGAAAGAAAGAAAGTGGGGGTTGGGTTGGGTTTCAGTTTTGAAAATGTTTCGTTGTGTTTTGTGACTGATACAAACGCGAGTTGAACACGGAGAGACAGTTGAAGAAGCACCAGATCACACAGGATGAAATGTACAGTAAATATATGCGTGCAATAATCAACACAAAACAAATCGGAAAGTATTTTGTTTTATTTATTTTCATTTAGTATTAGTAGTAATTATTTAATATTTGGTCGGTCATAAAGGAATTTTCCTACCTGTAATTTTAATTTTGTCATAAAAATGTACATTTCGCAAGAAGATAGTACTACTGTAATGATTAAGTGTGTGTTTTGTGCTATCTTTTTTATGATTATTGTAATAAGTTTGTTTGGTAAATTAATTTTTATGTAGCTTATAAAAATGACTCATTAATTAATAGTCACATGATCAACTACTATTAGCCAACTTATCAATTTGTTTTGTCAAAATATATGACACTAAAACTTGATAGGGTGGATGTAGTTGATCAAGTCACCATTTTCTTTCTTTTGGTACATGCAAGTTGCAACTAATTCAACCGAGCACTATGGAGCCCCTATTAAGGAGATGTGGTGTTCTCATCCGCATTTTTCTTTTTACATCGACAATGCTTGAATATATGGCATTGGTTGAGTGAATATGTTGGTGTAAAAATATGTTCATTCCGTATTTACTAACTGGAGCGGCCTAAGTGCGCGTCAAGGCTCAAAGGACCGATCACCTGGGGCTCGACCATGTGTATAGGTATGTCACCTACACATGGCTCGACCAGCCTTGTCCGGACCATACATACAGGTATGTATCATGTGTATGGCTCGACCAACATGCGTCCCCACTAGTCATAAGAGGCCAACCTCCAGAAAAGCTCACTAAGGATAAGATGACTACAAGGCTCAAGGAACACTCATGGGGGCCAACTACTAAGGTGGTCGGACAGTAAGGGTCTTGCGACAAGGAACACCCTTCAAAGGAGACCAAGGCAAGGTGCTACTCGAGACAAGGATCTTGGGGTAGAGCTCGAGTACCGTGTCCGACTACACCTAGTCAGACCATGGCGTGGTCGCCTTCCAGAAGCTTCCTATCAGTCTGAAAATGTCTGAAATGCCCTCCAAACCCTAATCTGAGTGTTTGGGCCAAGCCCATGAACCTTCTAAATGGGCTTGGACCTAAGGAAGATTCAATCTCAGATAGACAATTGTCACAATCCTACATAAAGTGACAATAAAATACTACAAGTATATAAGGGTTCCACATTTATGATCCCAAGGTAACTATTCAATATTCCACCTACCTCACCACATCTATTCCCTGCACGTAAAGTCGTACTTTCGGTTTGATCTTCGACAAACCGGGCAAGAGGTCCTAGCCCTCCCCCCCCCCCTCCATTTTCAAGTCTCATTTCAAGTTTAACTAACATGGAGGTCACTTGAAGGTTGAAGTATTTTCCCTTTGAATGTCTAAGGATCTTTCCTTTGAAGACTTAGTACGAACTTAGAAGACTTGCACGAATTACCCTACAACATAATACAAGTAACCTTTAACACTTGAGCCAACGGGAAGTCACTTTATTAAATAGCGATATAAGTAGTTTTTTAAATTAATCACCTTATTCACCAACTAAATTTATTATAGTGAAACAGTTCAATAATATGAAATCAGGCTAATAGGTCATGGCAAATACATACATAATAAGGACATTTACACCACCTTACCTCAACTACCTCCCTTCCAAAGAACTATCCCATCTCTTCTTTTAGGTGTCCCACAATATTTTGCTTTTTTTAGAAAATTTTATCTACTTTTAACTTCCTTTTATCTAATTTTTTGAGCTAAACTTAACATTACTCCAGGATGGAGTGGTATGTCTTCAATTCCCATCTTGATTTTTGTTGTATAGCCTTGTATGTTATTGATTATATGAACATAAAGCTTTGTTATTTTGTGTGAACTTAAAACTTACTTGTTGATGATTATGATATCATAGAAACAAAAGTTGTAATTATTGTAATCCCTGTTATATATGTTATAGATAGTTAATGGTTTGTTAATCATACGTTTGGTAACTCGTTACGTCAATATTTGATGATTAAGATCTTCTTAGATCGATAACCTGGTGCGAAAAATTTAAAATGTTATCACGCACGCGACCCGTATGGCCAACATCGGCCGCATCAATAAAGGCCTTGTAGTTTCCTAGATAGAGTGTTGTTTGTTTTGGGTATTTATAAAGTGATTTGGTTGGTCGAATTTTGATTTAGTTTGACCCTGTTTTAATTTTTTAAGATAAAAACCAAATTTTTCTAATTAATAGGAAAGTCTTACCTTTTAGACTTTAACCATACGTACTCTAACACTTTTGTTTGTTTTCTAACACCAAAATCTCAATCTCTTATGTGCTACTACAACACTTCTAGCGCTCGACTACTCTATACTTACACTAATTCTAATATCCATTCCATTCATCCAAACACAATACATACTCTAATCAAATCTCCCAATTTTCAATAAATACCTTTCAAATAACAACCTTAACCCAGGTCATTCAGCACCATAGAAAAAATCTTTAAGTTGCAAATGAGAACCACGTGAGCAAAATGTGATCTGGGTAAACATTGATGCTTTCGTTCTAGAAAATCCAGGTCATGCAGGGTTTTGGTGTGTATTTGGAAACCATTATGGGGAGGTCATCAAAGCAGCTTCAAGGTACATAGGAAGAACTGACAATACTACAACAAAAGTGATGGCAATTAGATGGGGGTTTAATATTGCTAAAAACAATAACTTGCATAATATTATCATACGGTCTGATTCTCTGTATGTTGTGAATTGTATTAATAGGATCATGGAGTCGGCTATCAAGGCAGGGGATCATTAGAGACATACAAGAGTTGGCTAAAAGCGTTGGAGTTCAAAACACAACTTTTGTCTACCGAAAAACAAACCAAGTAGCAGATTCACTTGCTATGCTATAAAGAAAGGAAGCAATAATTCGTTTTGTGATGAGCACATGAATATGAACATTTTATCTAAGTGCTTTTACATACACATAGTGGAGCTACCGTCCAAATTGGCTTGCTAGTAGTGTAATAAGTGATTTGAATTGCTCGTTGAGTAGACTAGTTCCTTGTTAATTTCTGTTTTATGTAATTACTCTTTAACTCTTAATGCATGGTTATTAAAAAAAATTAACCCAATAAAAAAAATCCTTTATTGCTCTCACACAAAATTATAAATTATATCTAAAAATATTCCATACCCCAGCCTATCTACACTCATTTAAAATAGTTCCAAGGCCAAACACAAAAACTAAAGTTTTTCCTATAATGAGATTACTAGGCTTTTGCAAGCTTTACAAAAGACACATGTGTAGTATATATAGCCAAACAGTTTGTTAGTCGCAAGAACCGAAGTGTTTCAATGGAGTAATGGTCAATACCCCTTCAATATTCTTCCCAACCAAACACTCCCTAAAGAGTTTCCGTTAAAACCATAATCACAGTGAGGACCACGCCAATATAAATTGGCCTGCCTGCCGTCGTGCCGTTTGTGGAGGTCAAACTCAAAGGAAAATTCAAGCCATTGACTTGGACTTGGTCATCTTTTTTTTTTTGAAATAAAAACATATATTACGCAAATGGAGGATTAGTGCTTACATAAATTGTCCAAAACGTCCTAGACTACTGCTTCATGTTAAATATGTCCAAACTTGCAAAATACTTAAACTACTACTAGCCTAGGAAAGGTAGTGCTAATGTCCGAATTTACAAAATCTTGCAACCAATTCGGGGCCTTTTCCCAAACACTCAAGTTACTCACATGATCTTGATTAGCTTGAAAACAATGAAGACCACTTGGATCACTCCGTACTGATGGCGCATAGCGCGACGTTCCTGGAGCCCACCCTTCACTTCCATGTTTGGCAAGTGCGTCCGCAGCTTGGTTAGCTTCCCGGTATACAAAACGATACTTAACATCCTCCATTTGTTGTAGCATTTGCCTGACTTCCTTAAGCAACTGCTGCTGATGTCGATCCTTCGCGTAGCATCTGTTCAAAGAAGATATCACAAATTTAGAATCTGATTGAATATCCAATTTTTGAAAGTGAAACTGATTTGCCAAAACTAAGCCTTGTTTGAGGGCTGTTAGTTCTGCCATATTATTTGTGCACACTCCTATATATCCTGCTGCTGTCTTTAGAACTTGACCAGAAGTATTTCTAAAAATAATTCCAATCCCTGCATGCCCCGGATTATTTATAGAGGCTCCATCAATATTCATAGCAACATAATCAATTGGTGGAGGACTCCATTTACATAAAACCAAATGATGCTTCTGATACTTATGAGTATGAAGGATTTGCATATCTTGCATGAATTGTAAGAGATGCATATATATGCTTTTACTATTAAAATCTTGGTGCCTAAAAACATAATTATTCCTATATCTCCATATGAGATAACATGCAGAAATTTGTAGCAACTGTGTATAACTATTGTGCTGAAAGTGAGTGAGGAGCCCAAGCACAGATGGTTGAATTGTATTCCATTCTGCCGGCCAAATGATCTTTCTAAGATCAGCAAATTTAACACATTGAAATAAGAGGTGTTCTAAGGTTTCATCTTGTGCTTGACATAAAGTACACAAGGGTGATGGCAAAACATGCATTTGCATGAGTAAAGCTGCAGTTGGCAACTTATGATGCAAGGACATCCATAGAAAAAGTTTTATTCTAGGCAATAAGTTAAGTGACCATAATCTGTGCCATGGATAGGTTGGCCCAATCCCTTGAGCATGTATCAAGTGTTCATAAGCAGACTTCAATGTAAATGACCCTGAACTTGTATGCAACCAAACTCTGTAATCAAGTTCAGGTTGATGGGGCAGTGGAATAGTTACAATACTAGCAACCAGCTGAAAAGGCAAGGTTTGCAGTAGCAGTTCCTCATTCCATGTCTGATTGTCAATAAAATGAGAAAGTGGAACAAAATCATTTTGTGTGTGTAAGATAGTATTCAAGGTCTGCTTTCCTAACCAAATATCATTCCAAAAATCAACTAAAGTTCCAGATTGAGCTTGCCACCCAATATGATTAACAAAAGTTGGAATACTGGAGATCAAAGAGTTCCATATCCAACTATTTGATTTTTTATAACCTGTGTGCAAAATAGTGTGCTGAGGAAAATACTTGAGTTTACACACTTGCACCCATAAATTTTGAGGTTGAGTCAAAAGTTTCCAGAGGAGTTTAAATTGGAAAGCTAAGTTAAGGATTTTTAAATTTCTGATTCCCAATCCTCCTAACTCTTTTGGTGTGCAAATAGAACTCCATTTAACTCTACCTCTCTTTTTCCCCTGAGAAGAGTTATTCCATAAAAACTGAGAATTTAGAGAATTAATCTTTTTAATTATTGCCAAAGGAATTTTAGCAAAAGACATAACATAAGCTGGTATAGCATTTGTAACTGCTCTAATAAGAACTACTTTTCCAGCATAAGACAAGTTTCTATTGTACCAGATTTTAAGTTTATGCATCACCTTAATGACTAGATCATGAAATAGATCATATTTTTTCTGACCAAACAGAAAAGGGATGCCCAGATATTTATCAGTTCTTCTATTATGGATGACTCCTAAAGAGTGTGTGATAGAATGTTTGAGGTGCATTGGAGTCTTAGGTGAAAAGATCACTCTAGACTTTTTCCAGCAAATTGCTTGCCCTGCAGCTATCTCATAATTTTGCAAGCAATGCTTCAAAGCTAAGCCATCCTTATGAGTTGCTCTA
Organism: Plantago ovata; assembly: GCA_028274465.1. Taxonomy (NCBI): domain Eukaryota; kingdom Viridiplantae; phylum Streptophyta; class Magnoliopsida; order Lamiales; family Plantaginaceae; genus Plantago; species Plantago ovata. The sequence goes on along the minus strand of CM051455.1, from coordinate 38,671,187 downwards.
GTAAATATGAGGCAATCATCTGCAAATCCTAAAATAGGAATGTCAAGTCCAGACCTAGAAGACTTGAAACTTCTAATCTGCTTGTTCTGGACTGCATATACTAAAGATCTTATAAACATATCCTGACATAATATAAATAAATAGGGTGAAAGTGGATCCCCTTGCCTCAAACCTCTTGTTGGCTTCCAAATTGCTGAGAAATTATTATTAGCCTTAACTCTATAACTGACTGAGGTAACACAGTACATGACTAATTGTATAATTTTGAGTGGGAAATTGAATTGTTTTAGAGTAAACCATAGAAAATGCCATTCTAATCTGTCATATGCCTTAGCTATATCTAATTTTAAGGCCATGCAATGATTATTCCTTTTCTTGTGCATAGTGTGCAGCATCTCATGAGCAAGTAAAATATTATCTGTAATGGATCTACCTGCTACAAAACCATTTTGAAAAGGAGAAATCAACCCATCCAACAGAGGTCTGATTCTGTGAACAAGAATTTTTGAAATGATTTTATAAAGAACAGTACAAAGACTAATAGGCCTATAATCAGCAGGAGATTTTGCCTCTTGCCTCTTGGGAATTACAACTATAAGTGTTTGATTTATTTCTTCTGGAAAAGATCCTTTAAGGAAGAATTCATTAACCAAATGAAACACATCTACACCTATAATTTCCCAGTAAGCTATGAAAAATTTAGAATTAAATCCATCAAACCCTGGAGCTTTATCAGGATTAATACTCTTGCATGCTTCTAAAACTTCTTGAGGAGACACTTCTTTAAGTAATTGTTCATGATCACTTGTTGATAACAAAGGAGTGCTAAAATGTTGGAAAACCTGCAAGTGCTCTTGAGAAATAGGATTGTGTGAGTGCTGTGAGAAAAAAACTTGAAACTCCTGACAGATTAACTGACTATCTGTGATCCATTCTCCTTGAGTATTTTGGATACCATTGATGAACTTTTTCCTATATTGATGAGAGGCTAAAGCATGAAAATACTTTGTATTAGCATCTCCTAAAGCCACCCAATTTCTTTTAGCTCTTTGATGCCAATATATTTTTCTTTGAACAAGTAAAGTGTCCAACTCAGTTCTAATTTTATTATACATATGTCCAAGCACAGGAGGATTGGTATGAATTCGACCACATAAAAAATTGGCCTCCTGAAATTTTTGATTAATAACCTTATTAAGCTCTGCTAAATCTGAAAGCTTCCACTGAGGAATTTGTTTACTTAGGAGCAGACACTTTTGAAAAATATTTAAATGATGCATAGAATTTTGGCGCCAAAAAACCTCCAAGTTTTGTTTAAACAATGGATTAGAGGCCCAAATATTTTCAAAATAGAAACTCTTCACTTTCTTAGGCAAAGCCATACCTGTATCTATCAATAAGGGTGCATGATCAGAAGGATAAAACGGCAAATGATTGACAACAGTATTTGGATACAATTGAAGCCACCTAGAATTTCCACAAGCCCTATCTAATCTTTTAGAGATATAATTTCCCTTAAAGTTCATGTTAGACCAAGTATATTTACTTCCTTTATAACCTAAATCCAATAAACCACAGTCCATTAAACAAGTTTTGAAATTATTCATGCGTGTCCAAGACTCTCTAATGCCCCCTAATTTTTCAGAAGGATGTAAAATATTATTAAAATCTCCAAAAACAATCCAAGGTGAGGCACTGGAAATATGAGAATGTAGAGTACGAAGTTTATTCCATACCAGATCATAAGCGCCTGGGTTTGCAGTCTGGTAAAGATTAGTTACTTCTGCCGGGCTTGAATCAGGAACCGCTGGATCCACCAAACGAATATGCACTATTCGGTCCTCTATGTCATGCACCCTCATGTCACACTCCGCACCGTTCCATAGAATCCACATTCCCCCTGATTGTGGAGTCTCAAGAGGTGGAGACAAAGCCACTTTGTTGGTTGCCGGCAAGTTGTTGATATACCTTTCTGACGCTCGTGACGATAGTCTAGTATCTAACACAAAAGTGACTACTGGCCTGTGCTCTAACATATGCCGCCTTAAGGTTTCTTGAAATTCAATCCTTCCTGCTCCTCTTGCATTCCATACTAGCATACGCATTTCCTGTGGATTAACTGTGGTGTGGTATTGATCAATGCTTTGTGCTGGCCCCAACCCGTCGTCCCCGCTTCCGAGTGGGACTGGATTTACTGTGTGACGGTGGATGTTCTCCCATGGTAGCACAAACATCAGATGCCTCTGATCCATTCCCGTGATTAACACCTGTTCCATGGCCGTATACCTCACTGCTAGCTGTTGTGACGTGTTCGCAAACTGGATCAGAAACGGAATCTGGCAGAATGGTCCCACTTTCACCAAATTGCCCTCTATCAACTTGAAATCTGACAACAGTACCCGATCCTCCTGACTGATTGTTACCAAGTTCCTGTTCGACGGACCTATTATCTCCACATTGGTCCGAGCAATTTCCCCCTGGTCCTGCTGATTGCTGGCCTCCATTGCCGCCGTTGCCATTGAAATGAACTGTGTGTCCGTCAGTGGTGACAGAGATTGTACCTGCGGTTGCACAACTAAACTCGTCGGTGAAGATGCCTGTGGTACCCAAGGCTGAGCAGTCCCGATATTCATTCCCGGCCTGCGGCCCGTGAGAGGTTGCTGAGGAATGTGTGGGTTCCTTACTATCTGACCTGGCGCTCCCTGAGATGAACTGCCCCTCTCCAGACGACGTCTTGCTTGATTCCTTGCTGCCTGACGAATCCGGCGCCCCCTCTCCTCCTGTTGAGTGTACGCACTGGCTACGGCCGACCGCATTATGTGTGGTGGTGCAATTTGTGGTGGGTTTATCGGAATACGGACCATACCGACTTGCATGTAACTGTTTTGGGCGTTTAGCTGGCCCATAAAGTCTATGGGAGCCTGTATTTGCACCAGACCTTGCAAAGGCGCCATGGTCGACATTGCTGGCGCCGGGAAGTAGGGATCCGCCGTTGCATTGAGAGGGTTTTGCAATGGAAAGGCTGTTTGCGGCCCCGGTGGCACTATTGTTAGGGGAATTGCTGGAATGACAGTGGTTGTTGTTACCGGCACCGGTGGGGTTGAAGCTCTGGAACTCATCGTGCAATTTTTCCTTAGAAACAGCGTTAGGGTTTGGAGTGGAAAGTGAAGAGTTTTGTTGTGGAAGAATGTTTTGAGCAGTGAAATCATTAATAGGATGTAAAGCCTGCACTACTTTTCCAGAGCCTCCATCATTACTTTCTTGATCTTTACAATTAGGTGTTAATGAGTCTGCATGTATGTGAACACGTGCCTGCTTATCCCCATAATTATTTGCTCCTAAATCATTGTTATCCCTAATCTCCTGCAAACTATTATTTAAATGCAAAGTTGCAGAACCCACTAATTGGTCTTGGTTTTTAAAATTGATTTTGGGTGCTAGAATCTGAAAAGGATTTGTGGGTTGATCCATGGGCTTTGGGTGTTGGGCCGGTTGGGATTTCTTGCCATGCAAGTCCACCGATTGCTTGCCATTATGCCTACCGTTTTTATTATTAATAATTTGTTGGGGATGATTATCACCTTGGGTCGGTGTCTTGTTTGCAAAAGAGTGATCATAGCTATCCTTTTCATTTAATGTAGACCTTGCTTTAGTAAATAATTTAGTTTTATTTCTGATGAATGGCTTCCTTACCACCGTTTGCCATTCGTGTTCTATTCGATCAACATTATTCTGCTCTTCACTTGGAATCATAGCTTGATCTTGATCATTTTGATGTTCCATTTGTCTAACATGATGTACAAACTTACAAATATTCTGTTGATGTCCAACCATGCCACACTTAAAACAGAAATCCCCATTAACTTCATAAATTACCTTCTGCATTTTGGTTCCTATTTGGATCATAGGCTTCAGGGGGATGTGACATCTATTTCAATACAAATACGCGCATATCGAGTGCGGGATAGACTAGCCGTATGACCATCTACTTTAATTGGATTGCCTAGAAGTTGGCCTATTTTATAAAGGGCCTTTTGATGATACAATTCCAAAGGTAAATCATGAAGCTGTACCCAAATCAGCATGTAATCTAACGAGCCTTTTAAAGGATCGAAACAGGGCTTCCAGGTTTGGACCGCTAGATAATTCTGAAACAAATACCACGGCCCCCCCGACAACGCTAAAAAATAATCATCCATGAGGCTAAAAAAAAGCTATATAAAAGCCTTTGCCTAAACAGGTTGTTGAAAGCGTACCTTTAGTTTTCCAGAGTCCACGCAAATGCTTAGATAATTGAGTGATCTCCTTTTGATTGCCAACCGTCTGTAGCAACAAAGCACGGTTCCATGTACTACTGAATTCCACCAACTCCTCATGTGTAAACGATACAAAGGGAACATTTTCTTGTTGCTGCCATGCCATAGTATATTCCTCAAATTTTGGTGTCTTTTCAAGATGATTGAACCATTGAGGAAAATACTTATGTTGTGTATTGGCTTGCAGCTTATCTTTAAACGTTATTGAAGTTGTTTGCTTGCTTGAGAACGATGGCCCTTCATTATTAATTTGCGTCGTAACTGATGTAGTAAAAACTGGAGCATCAATAGTCTTTTGAATTTGAGCAGTTGGAAAAGAACTTGGAGATGGAGAGAAAAGGTCGGGAGGTTGCATGCTTTTCTCTCGATCACTTCGATCGGTTATCTAGTCTATTCGTTGAGTATTGATTTCTCTCTCTTTTTCTGTTGCTAGCCGGTGGACGGGCGATGAGCCGATAATGGTGTTGTGTCTTTTAGTATACTGACTTGGTCATCTTTGGATATTTTACAACTATACTTGGTAATGAAATAATTTTTTAGAAAATGAAAAATGCAACAACTTGTTTCAAAAATTCAAGTAAACCGTCGAAAAATAACAAAAAGATTTCGAAAAACTAACAAATTAATATGAATCAAATAATGATTTATAATTAAAAATTTCGACGACACAACCAAAAAAAAAAAAACCTTATAGGCAAAAGTTTTACTAACAAGGGATTGGTAATTTGTTTGGAAGCACTGATCCTAAATTGTAGAGAGATTGAAGTGATTGGTAATGATTTTGATATGGTAAAAGTTGTGATTTTAGAATAGTAAAAGTATATTATTAGTTTTTTTATTTTACATCTTCTAGAGAAAAAAAAAAACAATTAATTGTCAAAAACAGAAAACAAGTGAATGAATGCTTCGAGGTGTTTAAGCGGTTAATATTTGCTTTCAATTAAAAACAAGTTTTTTAATTGAATGTAGCAAACACTACAAATTTTACTTTTATAATTTTAAGATTGGCGTTTCAATTTATTTTATTACCTAAACAACTATAGAAGATTAATGAAAGTATGGAACAACAATTTCCAGTCATGGGCCTATTTCTCTTTTGAATCCACTATCGTTCAAAATTGAAAGTCTCTTCAACTCCGATTAGCTGATGAACAAGTTTCTCTGTAACTACATCATCTCCAGATTTCAAGATAGTAGCTGAGTTACTGCTTACAGATATCATATAGATTTCCTTATCAGTTCCCTTTACATGATTACAAAGGTAACATACGAAAGCTAGTGCTAATCACTCTACAGATTCACTGGGAGTAAACCGGAATGGTGTCTAAAACGATGAGATACTCTCTTCGAGAAGTATACATGGACTCAGTTATTCGATCAACACATATCTAATGGAGACCAGCTGATTCATTAGTAATAGCCTCTTTAGATCCTCCCGGCTGGTGACAGTGGAGGGCATGTCACAAACTTTTCAGGAAGTTGCCCTTCGAATGTGGTTGGTCTCTTCGTCTTATCGGCTCCTAGAACGGTTTCTTGACGATTTGGGGTGCAGGACTGGGCATTGGTATCTATGATTTCAGAAAAGTTTCGACAAATGAGATATGCTACGCATGTAGCAAATGCCTCTAACAAAGACATTGATGAGTCCATTGCTATGTTGTATAATCCATCCTTACGCAGTACCAAGCTAAAATCAGGCTTGCTCTTCTGCTCTCTTCCCTGCAACAAGTGTATCCTGAACCATTAGGTACGGTGAATCTCAACTAAACCGGCCATTATAGAAATACAACCATATATTTTGAACAATTGTATTCACCACATTACAACGCTAGCACAGAGTTGAATGTACGACTGTGTGGTGGTGTGTGAATTTTGCAAACATTAAGGTACTTATTATAGTGTGTCTGTCAGTCTGTGTTAAAATCTAGCGTGTAAAAGTAATTTTTCAAAATTCGTGGGTATTTTTGTAAAATAGTAATAGCACAGGCAAGGTAATTGTTGTTAAATTCACTACTCCGTAGTAAACATATTAGGTTTTGAAGCACAAGGGGCACGTACCTGCCAGAAAAGATTAACACCATCTGTTGAAGCACATGGCACCGAGGCAGCAGAAATATTGAATTTATTGTCGTCGCCACACAGGATCCGCAGCCTGCAACCAACATCCCATCCACCACAATCACACAATCCACCAGATCTCCAACGGTCAAGTAATGACGAAGGAGTGCCATTTATTGGTATTCCATGAACGCCACCAGGAAGAATGACAACCATGCTACCAGAGTTTCTGAACTCCTTTTCATCAACAGGCATGGAGTCGTTTTCTGTGTCCAGTAGATCCTTATCACTTGTCTCTCCATCATCAAGCTTTTGAATTGAGTTCTTGACAACAATAGCTGCAATCTCCTTGTTAGCTACTAATTCAGGTGTTTGGTTGTTAACCTGCCCCATATCCACGTCATACAAAACAGATTCTCTCAAGTCACATGAACTAGAGCTTGAAAGCTTCATCTGCCCAATCATATTATAACCGAGGCTGCCACTTTTACTTTTTGATCCCTGACTTATCCAATTCATGCTCTTTTTTTAACCTCGTGAACAGAGTAAAATGAATAATGCAAGCAAGAATCATTCTTTGCAGAGCTCGGTATCCTCTTCCCTGCAGCTACAAGCATGTCACTGCTACCGTCAACCACAAGTTTAAAGGAAGGAAGTTCATTCTTTAATGTAAGCTGCAGAAGTGCCTGAAAGGTTGATGCCTCAGGCTTCTTAACATGTGGTCCTCTAGGGCCCATGCTCATAGAAGACATGGAATTCAACCTACTGTGTGGCACCGATTGTCCTCCTTTGTACTTGAGCAGCGGATCCAACAACCTCTTTAAAGGGCTCGACCTCCCTTTGCCCGTAAAATTTGCTTTGTCCAAATCAGAGCTAACCATGCTCACTGGCCCAAATTTTCCAGCAGGGTGCTCAGAACTCAACTGTGGAACTGCTGAACTCTCCTTAAAACTAAAACTTTTACTCATCCTTCCAATCCCAAAGCTGAACCGGCGGGTAGGAGAGGGAGGTCGCCCTTTCATAGAGTCTGGCACAACTAGATCAGAGGCCTCATGTGAAGATGAAGGTCGGGTATGCTTTTCATTCACTGTACCACGTTTGCCCCCAGGTTGCACAGGAATGAAATGAGCATCCAGGGGACCTGAAGAAGGCTCCGCCTCAACCACCTCACCAGAGGGAAGGGGGCATGAATGAGGAATATCAGTTGAGAATTCATGAGAGTTGAGCTCCATTTGAGAAAAGCAGCCAGATAATCTGTCCCCAGTTGCTTCTTCATGTCCAATATCCGCAGTTCTAGCTTCTATAAACGGAGAACTCACTGAGCAACTCCTCCTTGAAAAATTCTTGCGGACTGGCACTTGGAAGTCTGTTGTACAACATTCAGAAGTCCTGTTCACTGCCTCAGGGAATCTTGCTTCCCCTGTTTCACCAAGATACTTAATTTTATTCCCCTCATGTTCTGGTGGTGAAGCTTCCTTTTCTAATACCTCTTCTCTTTTATCTTTTTTCCTGTCGGTTTCTATCTTAGAATCACTTCTGTTGTAAAACTCAACTCTTCGATAAACACTTTTTAGCTGTTTATCCGTGGTTCTTCTTGTTGCAGCTTGAACTTCTTGGTTACGTGTTTCCTTTCCTTTAAACTTGATATTTTCATGATTGACATTTTCATCTTCCTTTGATGAATTGAGAACTGCACTCTGAGATGGAGCTGGCTGTCTCTGAGGTGAGAAAAAACGTGAAACATCAGCAGTCATAGGCTGTTTTCCTGAATTGAGACCATGAGATGAAGCATGCTTTCTCAAGTTCGGAACCATTTTTGGCTGTACACCTGTAGGAAGAATGGAGTTGCTGCTCTGTGATAATCTCTTGGGGTGCTTTGCAGGCATACGCTCGTTATACCGCCATTTCTCCAAGCGCTTCCAGTCCAGAACCCCAAAATTCAATGCCTTATCTTGAATGCTGCTTTCCTTTTCTACTCGCTGGAGAAATCCAGGTAAATTTGACATGTGCTTGATAAGCTCATCATCATTGCATGTTTTATTCCCGTATAGCGACTTTCGGTCACTATCTGAAGATCCCAAGATTACTACTTGCTCAGGTTGTGACTTTCGTACTCGTCCACTTTTGGAATCAAGGTATGGCTTGCCAAAAGAATGTGCAGCCGTGTATTTTCCTTCAGATGATGACCCTTTCCCTATCCAAGTTGATTGATTTTTATCTCTGACAGCATCAGAAGATAGTTTTTGTGTCAGATCCGGCACCTCCCTCGAGACATGTCCCATCTGCCCAGATGTTTTCACCCTGAACACTAGGTTTGATGGTAATGAATCATATCAAATCTTCTCTCACTGGCTTATCTTTCATAGAGCAAGTTGATAACTGTCCAGTGGAACTTGCAACCAGACAAGCGCTTCAAGGATGATTGCTCTTTATCCTGATGATTAAAGCAACATTATTAACTTAACAAAGTAATTCCCCCAAAGACAACATATTTTGGGTAAGCTGACAGAGCTATCTAGGGACAAAAGCCAACAAACTATAAGGTGCATGTAAACTATAAAGTGCATGTAAATATGCTATGACCATTACTCTTGGGCACAGAAGATGTTCCACAGAATTTCTATTGGAAATCAGGGCAACAAAGTTTTTTTTTTTTTTTTTTTAAAGAAATCAGGGCAAGAAAAGTTCATTTGATAAATATTTATCAGTATGGAATATGCTCCTATTTGTCTAATGAAAAGCAAGAAGTCTTTCATCATTTATTGTAATACAAGGAGCAGATATTACGTTGAATGATGACAAAATCAAAACGAATCACTTTAATCTATAGCATCATGGTCAATTACATACCACACACACACACACACACACAAGAGAGAGAGAGAGAGAGAGAACGTTGAACTCTAGTTAGCTCCTGACTGAACATTGAACTCTAAGTTGAAGTACAGATCGTACGAATAATCAGGAGGGTTAAAAACAAGTTACAGCACAAAACATTAATTTCTTATAATTATTACTATTATCATAGGCAATTTGGAGACATCTCAGCAACTACACTACAAGTTCAAACAAGGAAGGCAGTCATAAACAGTCAAACCAACAACGTATGCCATAAATTATTCATATTACAGAATCCGAATAACAATAGTGATATCGGTAACAACCAAAAGGATCAAATAACGTAAATTGCAATCCACTGCATTCCGAACCAAGTAGTTCTGTAGTTCATATAAGAGTAAATTACAGCGTCCTACTAAATAAGAAAAACATATCAATCAATCTCTCCAATTGTTGACCACACAAAATCCACTTCTATTCTCTACAACAACTCCTATCTCACAGCACATATTTATCTTGACATATCAACCGGCATGTTAAATCAACTCATGAAATTGTGACCACCATTTAGGACTACTAAGTACATTTTGTACAGAACGACAAGAAAGAAATAAAGAAAGAAAAGCAAAGAGTAAAGATAAACCCCCCACTTTAACAGACAAATTGTGCCATATAAAGACAAAACTCAATCCTTGAAATGTGGATCCAGAAAATGCCTCAGCCTCTAATTTCTCGTTTCCACATTACACATATTTTATACCACGCCATCATCATCAAATCCTAAATTCCTAACACCAATAGCAAAACCTAATGTGACGAAATCCTTCCAATGTGGATCTATCTAGACATAAAAAATGAAAAATTCAACGCAATCACAACAATTCACATCTAAATGAAAAAACACGCACAGATCCAAACAATCAAACAATCCAAACAAAAAAAAAGAAAACAACTCATGAAATCAACGCAATGATTAATTACGCACAGAAACTTGAAACGCCATCACAAAATCATCAAATCGAAACGATAATAATATACATTCCGACGAATACAGCAAGTTCACAATAACAGACAACAAACAAACAGCAACAGTAACCGTTATGAAGAAAAGGCGAAAAGCGAAGCGAAGAAGAAGACGTGTCAGAGAAATAAAGAAATAGAAATGCTTACTCTGAAGAGGAAGAAAGGTATTTGCAGGAGATGATGAAAAAAGGAAGGAAATCTGTATCGAGAACTGGACAGAAGCGTTACGTTTCGATATCGGAGAAGAAGAAAAAGGGAAAAACAACTGCTCTCTGTGTGTGTAGAGAGAGAAATAGTAATATACCCGCGAAAATATGTGTGCTGTGTGCTAGTGTGAGAGTGATGAGAGAGAGAAAGAGACTGGTGGCTAAATAGTGGAATGGAATGATTATTAGCACACACAGATTGGCAAGGGGAGAAGAAAGAAAGAGTAGAGGCGTTACGCCTTTCTAAAAGCAAATACAATCGGACCTCAAAAAAGGACTATTTCAGTAATGACATTTAGATAATAATAATAATTCATATTATATGTACCTCCAATGTTCCACTCTAGGGTTTGAAACTTATTTTAGTAGGAAATTGAACATTTTAGTAGAACTCGTAATTGAACTTATTATGTTAATTGTGATTTTAGAAGTCGAACGATGCATGATGAATATATTATAATAGGCTGCTCGTTGTGCATAATCGATTTAGGTTTTATTATACTTCTTTTCAAACACGGAAAGAGGCAAACGGTTCGAAACCTAATGTTCTTAACTGAATTTCGCGGTAATGAACTTTACGTGAGATTACGTTAACTTATTATTATTACCCTTCGCGCCCTAACGTTCGAAACTTATTTTCGCAGTCTTTTTATTTGTAACTTTAGAGTTTAAGAGTTTACTAGAAATCGTAATAAACGTTACAAAAAACTGTAATTAAAAGTTAACCATATTTTCATAAAGTCAAAGGAGTTATAATTATAAATATGTCTATACCGACATTATGCCTCCCTCAGTGTTCGAATTCTGACATCTCATGTGTTACTCTAGCACCCTTACCACTCAACCACCCTTATAATTCATGTGCTCCGTATTGGTATAATTCATCCATCATACTGGACCAAATTAGATTGTTATATTTTTACGATAAAAATAATCGGACAGTTAAAATCGACAATGAGCTACACCTTCGACTACATCAACGTATTATTACCCTTCGCGCCCTAACGTTTGAAACTTATTTTCGCAACATTTTTGTTGTAATTGTAAAGTTTAAATGTTTACTGCAACTCACAATGAAAATTTAAGTATCCCATATCTTTATAAAATGAAAAATGTACCCTAGGATATATGAGTTGTACATACATGTATTTGAATACTCCCCCGTCCCACTGTAGTTTATTTAATTTTACTTTTTTCAGTCAACTAATTTCAACTTATCCAGTTTGACTTTTTTCGGTCAACAACTTTCGACTTTAACCTCCGATTACTGTTAAATGATAATGATAAGTATTTAACATAATTATATGATGAAAATATAAAACCTAAATTTTCTTAAATATAATTTTATTAAATATTTTATTATATAGTTTAAAAGTAATTGCGGTCAAAGTCGAAATTGTTGAAAAAAAAAAACTCAAACTGAATAATTTATAATGAGAGAGAGGAAGTATATTTTATTATGATTCTATTCTACCATTGGTCAGATCCCTTATGTTGGAAAAAATTTCACCGTTTTTGTTTTCACATATTTAAAGTTTAAAAACGAAGTGCTAGAGAACTCATAAGAAGATTATTTTTATCTTTTTCTTTCCTTTTTCAAGTAAACAACACTTCATTTGGCAATATTGGCATACTTTTATTATTATATTCGATATCTAAAGTGTAAATTATCCTTTTTAACTTTTTCTTTTTAACATGTCTCGATTTTGACTAAAAAATGTTTTAGAACTATAATAACTAAATATTTATCAAAATTATATTATAAAAATATAAATTTTAAATTTTTATAATATAATTTTATTAAATATTTTATCTTTATAAGGGATAAAAGTTACAAGGGATCATTTATACTGAGATATATAATAATAATAATAATAATAATAATAATAATAATTACTATTATTATAATTATTATATAATAATAATAATAATAATAATAGTAATAATAATAATAATAATAATAATAATAATAATAATAAAAATAATAATAGTTAGTTTTGCTATTGCTAAGGGAGTGGAATCACAACTTGTTTCTCGGCTGCCCACTAATTTTGTGTAAACATTTATTGTTTTTTGTTTAATGAATTATTTTATAATTATAATATAGTAATAATAATTATTATTATTATAATTATAATTATAATAATAATTATTATAATTAATATTATTTCCTTTTTTCATTTTCTTTACTTTAATTAATTGTTTTCATTTCTTCTTATTTTATTCTTTTTGTTTTACAAATTTTATTTTACCCCTTTTCTTATTTTCTTTATATTTGTATGTTTTAAATAATAATATTTAAAAAGAATGAAACACACTTATATAATGAATAATTTAATAATACAAATTACAATGGTCTTAAAAACAAATACACTCTTACGTAATGAGAAGATTACAAAATAAGAAAAAAAAAAAACTCATTAAAATGAATTTAGAATATACTTCGTATTTATTAAGACGAATAACATTATCTATCCCTTATCTAACCTCTAGAACCACGCCAGGTATGTTGGATCAACTCTCTTTACAACATCAATGGCCGAACAATTTGGATGTACTGTAATATTTTAATTCCGGCATGTGTGCTTTTCAAAGTTTCAATGAGTTATTGTAATATTTTAATTTTTACAAGTGTGTGTTTGATTTTTTAGAATCTATCGTAAAATATTTAAATTTGAGAAGTTCGTATAATATTTATTTGTAATTTTTAAAATTAAAATAGTGTGATTATTATTAATTAATAATATTGAAAATAAAATTAATAATGAAGTTTGAAAAGAAAATGGTAATATGAAAGAGAGTGATGGGGTGTTGGGATTGAAATTGACTGAAATGTGAGGCTAAAAGTTACTCATCTGGTTTTTCTTTATATTTCTTATGTTTATTTTGTTGATTTGTTCAACTCACATTTGACATTTAATAAATTTTAAATTATACCGTAGAAATAATATGTGAAATGATATTATGAAAGTGTGTAAATTACAATGGGAATGAGGGATTATAATTTTATTAATCTTTTTAGGGTATGATTTAAAATTTATTGAAATTCAAATGGAACGGAAAAAATATTAAATATGGCCTAAAACTTACTCTAAAATATCGGATAGTGGCACACCCTCGCCAACAAGCTCTTTACAAATTGTGTGTAATTAACGAACTACTTTGTATTAAAAAAAAAAAAACTTACTCTAAAATAAGAAGATGGTCACATATCACTACATCAGTATATCACGATTAGACGAGGATCGGTTCGCGCCGGTTCAAAAAAAAAAAGACGAGGATCGGTTCGCGGGAGGTGGATTACTGTGGAATTTTGTTGGGCGCCTTGGGCCCAGGTATTTGACTCTCTGAAAATTTACCACAGTTGACCATGGGCCCACGTGAGCCCCAGTGATGATTAATGTGCATCCATAAGGTTAAGGTTCAATGGATGAACGTAAGGGAAGGCATCAAATTTTGTCTGTAGCTAGCCCAGTTGTGTATAGTTTCAGTAGGAGTATTACATTGTAGGCAGCCGCTTCTAGTTTCATTTTGCTCCATTTTTTACCTATTTTTTTTATTTAACACAATAAAATTTTCCATAGATGAAACTAGAGAAGGTACAATTAGGTTGGTATCCTTCCGCATAATGGATCGGGAATACCAATTATTCAAATCCTTGTGCAAATACATTAATGTTAATCAGAGAGGACAAATATTACAGGTCTGAACACTAACCTTACAAGGAGTACTAGTAACTGGAGAAGATATACTCCATTCCTATCTAAACCAAGCAGTCCGCTGCCCAGTTTTGATAAAACATTGGCGATGCTATTGCACTAGGTAGAAAAACAACATACAACGAGTCAGATTGTATCTCAAGCGACGAGATATTTAGCTATAGTGCATAAGTGAGACCATAGTACAATCTCTTGGTGATTTTAGTGTCATCAATTTCATTTTAGTAGTAATGTGATTTGCTAGAGACTGATGCGATCTCTCGTTGAGGCTCGGAACAAGTTCGGGTAGTGCGGAGTGCACGCTTGTTGAGCTAACGAGTTATCGGCCACGAATACGAAGCAGGGGTCAAGGGGGTTGCGCCCCCTTGCGGGGTCGAGGGGCAGAGCCCCTCGCGGGGTTGCAAGGGGCAGAGCCCCTGGCTGGGGTCCAAGGGGCATAGCCCCTGGCTGCGGGCGGGGTGCGGGGCAGCGCCCCGACCTTTTTGGACATATGCACCCCTTCGTGAACAAACATGTTTGTTCGGATATATGCACCCCTTCATTAACAAACAGGTTTGTTCTGAACAGATGCGCCCCTTCCCTCTTCGTTTTGTACTTCTATATATTGAAGCAATCAGTCTCCTGAACAGATACGAAAACTATTACATCCTCTCTACTTTCTGATCAAAATTCATATTGCCTGAATTAGATTGCCTTCTTGGATTATCCCGGCAAGGAATTCGTGAAACCCAGGCAACAAGTTAGGGTCGAATTATCTTGTTTGGAAAGTGACTACACGATCCATTGAAGTTTTCCAAGATTATCACAACCCTACTATATTACTAACAAAAAAACAAGATAATTTATTTCGTTGATAATCATGGCTGGAGCAAGCGGAAGCTCTGTTAGGGAGATGACGAACAACTTCGGGAAACTGGAGAAGTTCCAAGGCCACGACTTCAGACGCTGGCAAAAGAAGATGCACTTCATGCTTACGGCCTTAAAGGTGGGGTACGTTCTGTCTACACCAATGCCGGAAGTGGAAGATGATGGACCAATTGATGCACTCAGGCGCAGGTCCAAGTGGGAAAACGATGACTATATCTGCAGAGGACACATCCTAAACGGTATGTCTGATTCTTTGTTCGATATTTACCAAACTGTAGAGTCTGCGAAAGAACTGTGGGATTCTCTTGAAGCCAAATATATGGCAGAGGATGCTTCAAGCAGGAAGTTCCTAGTGAGCGATTTCAACAACTACAAGATGGTTGATTCGCGGTATGTCATGGAACAGTTCAATGAAATCCTCCGGATTATCGGACAATTCACACAACATGATCTGAAGATGGATGAGTCCATCTCTGTCTCAAGTATCATTGATAAGTTGCCTCCTTCATGGAAAGAGTTTAAACATACTCTGAAACATGGGAAAGAGGAACTATCTCTGGTTCAACTTGGAATCCATCTTCGCATAGAAGAATCTCTGAGGGCTTCGGAAGAAAAGGGCAAAGGAAAAGAGGTTGTTGGACCCTGGGTCAACATGATCGAAGAGGGTAATAAGAACAACAATAAGAACAAGAACAAAGGAAATAAGCGTGCTAGGGACAACGACAACAAAGGTAGTTTCGATTCTAACAAGAAACCGAAACTAGAGTGTTGGAAATATGGTAAACCTGGTCACTTCAAGAAGGATTGTCGATCTGGCAAGAAGCAAGACAACGCGAACGCAAGTGGTTCGGGAAAGGGGTCTACGGACCAATCCCGAAACCAAGGTCAGAATCTAAAAAGTGATTTGAATAGTTTGATTGAATATTCAGTTTCACTAATTTCTGAAGCATATTATGTGCAGGATGATGCTATCGCGTGGTGGATAGATTCTGGCGCCACAACTCACGTATGCAAGGATCGTTGCTGGTTCAAGACACTTGTACCAGTGGATGACGGTTCTGTCCTCTATATGGGAGATGATCACTTCGCTCCCGTGGAAGGCAAAGGAGACGTGGTGTTAGAATTTAGTTCAGGAAAGACAATCACTTTGTGTAATGTTCTGTATGTTCCTAAGTTACGTAAGAACCTGATTTCAGGCCCTGTATTAAATAAGCTTGGTTACAAGCAAGTTTGTGAATCTGATAAGTATACTTTGTCAAAGTGTGGTGTGTATATTGGATCCGGTTATTATAATAATGGAATGTTTATGATGAATCTTAATGAAATTTCGCATGATTCTAGTTCTGTATTTATGTCTTCTTCGAATTTGATTGATTCATCTCTATGGCATACTCGTCTAGGACATGTGCATTATAAAAGGATGCTTGAAATGTCTAGAGATGATTTAATTCCTAATTTTGATGGAAATGTAGGAAAGTGTAATACTTGCATGTTAACTAAGATCACTAGAAAACCTTTTAAGAGTATAATGAGAAAATCTGTCATACTTGAATTAATTCATAGTGATCTTTGTGATTTGCATGCTACTCCATCATTAGGGAACAAGAAGTATGTTGTTACCTTCATAGATGATGCATCTAGGTTCTGTTATGTTTATATGTTGCATTCAAATGATGAAGCCTTAGATAAATTCAGTATTTATAAAACTGAGGTTGAATTGCAACAAAATGGCTTGATTAAGACCTTACGCACAGATAGAGGTGGTGAATATTATGATCCTGTATTTTTCCAATCCGTAGGAATCATTCATGAAACTACGGCTCCTTATACGCCACAACAGAATGGTGTGGCAGAAAGGAAAAATAGAGCTCTTAAGGAAATGGTGAATGCCATGTTGTCTTATTCTGGTTTAAGTGAGGGATTTTGGGGAGAAGCTATGTTAACAGTTTGCTATTTGTTAAATAGGGTTCCTAACAAAAGGAACAAGACTACGCCATATGAACTTTGGTATAAGAAACGACCTAACTTGACATTTTTGCGAGTTTGGGGTTGTAGGGTCGTGGTTAGACTCCCGGACCCTAAGAGAAAAACTTTGGGCGAAAAAGGTATTGATTGCATCTTTGTTGGATATGCTGAACATTCCAAGGCTTATAGGTTTTATGTCATAGAACCTAATAGTTCTGTTTCTATTAACACATTTATAGAATCAAGAGATGCTATCTTTGATGAGAATCGTTTCTCTTCAATACCTAGGCCAAAATATGCTATACCAAATTCGGATGATGCTCTAAAAGATGATCATTCGAATGATGTACCAAGTGAGACTCCTGAACCTCGTAGAAGCAAAAGAGCTAGGAAACCTAAATCTTATGGTTCTGATTTTCAACTCTACTTAGTTGAAGGATCAAAGGATCAGATTGAATCCCAATACTCGTACTGTTACAGTATTGAGGAGGATCCAAGGACATATGATGAAGCTATTAAATCTCGAGATTCAGCCTTCTGGAAAGAAGCGATTGATGATGAGATTAGCTCTATCATGGAAAATAATACTTGGATCTTGTCTGATTTACCACCAGGTTGTAAACCACTAGGCTGCAAATGGATCTTCAAAAGGAAGATGAAAGTCGATGGTACAATTGACAAATTTAAGGCTCGATTGGTTGTCCAAGGTTTAGACAAAGGGAAGGGATCGATTACTTCGATACCTATGCTCCTGTTGCTCGTATCACTACTATTAGATTGCTAATAGCCTTGGCGGCTATTCACAACCTAGTAATCCATCAAATGGATGTCAAAACAGCATTTCTTAATGGTGATTTGGAAGAAGAAGTGTACATGAAGCAACCGGAAGGATTTGTAATGCCTGGTAATGAGAATAAAGTGTGTAAGCTAATTAAGTCATTGTATGGGCTGAAACAAGCACCAAAACAGTGGCATAAAAAATTCGATGAGGTTGTTTTGTCTAATGGTTTCGTTCTGAACCAAGCGGACAAGTGTGTATATAGCAAATTTGATGCATCTGGAAAAGGTGTAATCATTTGTCTATATGTGGATGACATGTTGATATTTGGTACTGACCAAAATCAGGTTGATAGAACAAAGAAATTTCTGTCATCAAAGTTCTCCATGAAGGATATGGGAGAAGCAGACGTTATTCTTGGTATCAAGATTAAACGGGAGAATAAAGGAATTGTTATCACACAATCTCATTACATTGAGAAGATACTCAAGAAGTTCAATCTTGAAGATTGTTCTCCGGTAAGTACTCCCTTCAATTCTGAAGAAAAACTCATGCCACATACAGGTAAACCTGTGGATCAGCTTGAATACTCAAGAGCCATATGCTGTTTGATGTATGCTATGACTAGCACTAGACCGGATATTGCTTATGCGGTTGGTAAATTGAGCTGATTTACTAGCAATCCTAGTAGACACCATTGGAATGCAATAACAAGGGTATTCAAGTACTTGAAAGGTACTATGAATCTTGGTTTGTCATATATGGGATTTCCTTCGGTGTTAGAAGGTTATACGGATGCTAGTTGGATAAATAATAATGACAAATCCTCTACAAGTGGATGGGTGTTTTTGCTTGGTGGAGGTGCCATTTCATGGGCTTCCAAGAAGCAAACATGTATAACTGACTCCACAATGGAATTTGAATTTGTAGTCTTAGCCGCCGCTGGTAAAGAAGCAGAATGGCTAAGGAACTTAGTGTATGAGATTCCTTTATGGCCTAAACCGATATCACCTATTTCTATCCGTTGTGATAGTGCTGCCACCTTGGCTAGAGCTTATAGTCAAATTTACAATGGCAAGTCTAGACACTTGGGTGTTAGACATAGTATGATTAGGGAGTTAATCATGAATGGGGTGATATCCATTGAGTTTGTTCGGTCGCAACAAAACTTGGCTGACCACTTGACGAAGGGGTTGGCTAGGGACTTAGTGAGTAAGTCGGTGATTGAGATGGGATTAAAGTCCATCTAAATCTATTAGCTGTGGTATACCCAATTCCCCTCTAATACAACGTTAGAGGCAGAATTCAATGTGGAAAGACCATAGTTAGAGATTGGAGCACATGTGTTTATCTTCCCAAGGTATGTGCTCAGACCTGCAAGTGATGTTAGGTTGAAGTATATCTTCTTAATGGTTCTTTTGACAAATTGCGAATGCATGTGCAAGACTAAAAGGACCACCTATGTAAGCATGAAGTTTCGCCGCTTCAAGAAGCTTGGACTTGGCTTTCTATATGCTTATTAATGGATAAGGACACATGGCTTGTATAGTGTCAAGTATGGATTGTAGATGTTGTAGAAACTTGTGTGTATGATATCTTCAGGTATTCAAATGGGTTGAAGGGTTCAATCGTTACGACACCCCGATTCTCGAGTATTTGGAATGTGTATTGTACTAAGATGAAAATTCAATCGTAAGACATTTTCATTTATGCACTTGTTTGATCGTAATGTTTGTGTTTTACACTTGTTTATATGTTTATATATACTAAGTAAATCAAGGATTACACTAAAATGGGGGGATATGTTGGTGATTTTAGTGTCATCAATTCATTTTAGTAGTAATGTGATTTGCTAGAGACTGATGCGATCTCTCGTTGAGGCTCGGAACAAGTTCGGGTAGTGCGGAGTGCACGCTTGTTGAGCTAACGAGTTATCGACCACGAATACGAAGCTGGGGTCAAGGGGCAGAGCCCCTCGCGGGGTTGCAAGGGGCAGAGCCCCTGGCTGGGGGTCCAAGGGGCATAGCCCCTGGCTGCGGGCGGGGTGCGGGGCAGCGCCCCAACGTTTTTGGACATATGCACCCCTTCGTGAACAAACATGTTTGTTCGGATATATGCACCCCTTCATGAACAAACAGGTTTGTTCTGAACAGATGCGCCCCTTCCCTCTTCGTTTTGTACTTCTATATATTGAAGGAATCAATCTCTTGAACAGATACGAAAACTATTACATCCTCTCTACTTTCTGATCAAAATTCATATTGCCTGAATTAGATTGCCTTCTTGGATTATCCCGGCAAGGAATTCGTGAAACCCAGGTAACAAGTTAGGGTCGAATTATCTTGTTTGGAAAGTGACTACACGATCCATTGAAGTTTTCCAAAATTATCACAACCCTACTATATTACTAACACAATCCATATAATTCTGCAAAATTATTATCTGTTTGCCCAATGAAGACTGCATATGCACCCTGTTGTGTTCGAATTATCCCACCAAAACCAGCGGTTCCCAGATCATGAACATAAGACCCATAAAAAATTCAAAATCCATGGCTTAGTACTAGCAGGCTGCCACTTACACATGGTAACATATGGCTTTGCAGCAGAGACTGCTGGAAAGAAAACTTGGCACTGCTATATGCATGACTTTAAGACACTAAAATAGCCATTTTCAAAGCTAACAGGTTGATTTCTAAAGATGCAGTTATTTCTAGCCTGCCACACACAATAAGCTAACAACAATAAGTAAAGCTGGTTGCCAGAATTCAAAGGAAAATCAAGCAAAACCCGTGCGCAGCCTGGACACTAGCCCAATTAATCCAACTTGGTGGTAAAAAAACCTCCCTATAACTTTACTAAATGGAGGACACTTAGAAAAGAGGTGTAAGGAAGTTTCAGGTTCCCTATGACACAACTCACATATATATTGGGGATATTGGCATATGATTTGCAGTCAGCACCGCAGCTGTAGGTAATTTATCTACCACCAAAACAATCTAATCCTAGGTAAAACATGAGTTTTCCAAATCCTCTGCCGACCCAAGTACCCAACTCCATACAGGATGCTGAATATGTTGTGAAATGAGAACCTTACTGATTTTAGAGGGAAAAAAAAATGCCTGAAGCTTCCCAAGACCACACAACAACATCCTATACTGATCTGTCCAGGTATAACTATAATTTTCAGTACTATTTCTGGAGGTAAATAAGACAACAATTTATGAGTTTTCCAATGCCCCATTATCAACAAAATCTACAATTCTTTCCTATTTCCTGCTCATCATAGTTATTATTGGTGTAGTGACATAAAGCCACCCGAACTAACCAAACATCAAGCCAAAAACTATTTAATATTTTTTTAAATGTTAAATCTAACCCAAGGGTGGAGTTAGAATTTGAAAGTGAGGTGGCGGAGTAATATAACACGGGCTCCATATGTAATTTGGTTAGTCCCTCTACGATAGATCATAAATATATAAATATATGGGGATTGCTTGCTTGCAAGGGAGTACTGGTACAATATTCTCTTAATACAAAAGGGGAAAGAAATACTCCTACTACTTCAGATGCTTTTCTCAAGAACACGTTTCATTGAAGCTTATTTGCATGTTACACCTCTTTTATTTTTGGGTAATAATTTTTTTGGACCGTCTAATTAGATAAATAAACAAGACCGGACAAATATAAAAGTTATTATTGAGAACATCATACACCATGCTCCCTCAAAAATTGTTTTATTGAAACGGCAAATCTAACTACACTACTCATCAAAGTTCGAACCCCCAACCTATTGTTTGCTACTGCAACATCTTTACCACTCAACCATATCCTTATAACTCCCATTTTTCCTTAAGAATACATACTTATGAAAAAAAATGTACCTTTATGATACGATTCTTTTACTCCAATACAACATTACTAGTTTTTATAAAATATATATAGTCTCCCATGACAACTTCTCTCTCTGCGTTGCCTATATAAATCCACATGACCTTTCCAAAATAGAAGCAATATTTTCTTCTACAAAGACCACACTTGTTAATAACAATATGGGTACTAATCATAACAAGTTCTCTGCTCTTCCTCCACCACCTGTCACAGACATCCACCATCACCCTTATGCTTTCTACTGGGGAAAAGAGGCCCAGTTCTTGTTCCCGGGCTGGCCTGACAACAATTCCGGCATGTACGCTTTGGCCCTCATATTCATTTTCTCCTTGGCAATTCTAGTCGAGTTCTTTTCGCACCTCAATTTGGTGAAGCCGGGTTCTAACCGGGCTGCAACAATCTTCTTTCAGGCTGGGATTCAGGGGATTCGGGCTGGTTTCGGATACTTGGTGATTTTGGCTGTGATGTCCTACAATGGTGGTGTTTTTATTGTAGCTATATTGGGCCATGCAGTTGGGTATGTTATTTTTGGGAGCCGATTGGCTAAAAACGATTAAATCAAGGATTGGGCTGGGGCTTTCATCTGAGAAGAGATTACTGCATATGATTTGGGCTTACCCATGCTTTTTTTTTTTTCGTTGGCTTCAATCTTTAAAAAGGTTCTTAAATTATTTTGAGTGTGTTGTGTTGTTGTGAATCTATGAATTTGATTTCATGACTTTGTCTAGTAGTTTGAAAATCATACTTTCATTCTAAACATTTTACTAACATAAAAGTGTATATAAGAATTCTTTATATATATTTGATTTTTGAGTTAGAACTTTAGAATGATTTCTAGTTTGCGTGTTAATTGCATCACTGGTTGGCTACACTATTAAAGGTATGAGAAAAAATTTATGTAACAATGAATTCTCCTAAACCACTTTTAATTAGGCTATGTTTCTTTCGCTTGAAAAACTCTGAATTTATCTGAACTGAATTGAACTTAATAAATCTGAACTGAACTGAACTTAATAAATCAGAATTGAACTGAACTGAACTGAACTGAACTTATTTGAAGTATAAATTTTAACTAAGCAAACCTGAACTGAATTTAATTTATCTGAACTGAACTTAATAAAACTGAAATTTAGGTGAAACGAACAAAGCCCTAGTTGATATCACCCTAAAAGTATCAATAATTAATTGGAGCTAATAATTTATTGTTAATGTGTGAGGACCTCCACCAAGGTCCTAACACATACGGATCAAGTATTTCGCATGAAGAAGAGCAACTTACGGCTACTCCAAAATATAGCCAATTATGTATTCATCTCGATACGTATCCGATACCGATTCATCCATCCAAGTTTGTGATGATTTACTAGTTTTTGTGCTCTTCAAGTTTTCTTGGAGTGGTTTGGCTTGCTTTGGTGGCCCTGCTAATAATGTTTTCTTCGTTTCGTTTTGATGCACTTTATCGGACTTTCTCAGTTTCTTGTCAGTTGTACTAGAGCATTTTGCAAAATGTATATGGTCCATGTTGTTTATGTTTTGATTGGATAATCAAATACTAATATTTATATTTAGTCATATACTTATTTATTTATTTGGTTCTCCAGTATTATTAATTAAAATAACAAGAAATTTAAAAATAATAATTTACATATTAATATATTAAAAATATTATAAAAATTAAACGTATCAGTCACGCATACATATTTGTGGTTTACTTTTTTAAATTTTAACGTATTGACGTATCCTTATCCGTATCCGTGTATATCCTTCTCGTATCCGTGTCCGTGATTCTCAAATATCAACCCATCCGGTAATGAAGTTATTGAAATTCCGGTGTTATCATTGCTATATGTGTGAGTGACTGAGTGAGGTTTGGCTTTCCTTTGAATCTACGTTAACACCCTATTTGCCATTTTACTATAAATAGAATAATTATTGCACTCAAGTACATAGCCAATCTACATCATTATTCATTACCTTCAAGAACACCACTCTGTAAGTTTATTAAGTTCGCATAACAGAACCACAACATATACACACAAACACAAGAACAAAGAAGCAAAACACAATTTTCATTCATCCATCTCTCTCCAACATCTTTTTTTTTCAATTACATGAGTTACCCATCGGTTAGCACCTTCTGGAACTCATATCTCATGAGACTATTTCCAGGTTGGCCTGATCATCAAACTCTAACAGAGAACATCTTTTCTCTAGTTTATGTATTTCTACTAACATTCACTGCCGAGTTTTTCTCAAAGTATCCGAGCAGACAAACGAGTCCCACATTAGAGGCACTAACTGGCGCTGCCCTCCGTGCACTTCAGTTATTCATGACATACCTGGCGATGGTAGCTGTGATTGCAACCGATTTTACTTTCTTTCTGGCAGCTGTAGGCGGGCATGGGGTCGGATATTTTGTTGCGAGACTATATCAGTATCATATCAACAAAGCAGAGGTTGAAATGTGTAGTGATGACTTTTGAAGTGCTTTTTGTTTGAATGTAATGAGATATATATTAAATTAATCAATGTCTAAGAAACAAGTATAATTTGAGTTTTTTCGGGTTAGCGGCTTGGCGTGTACGGTCTATGATTTATTTCCCCGAAAGATTTAATCCGGCAACTGAAGCTTCGGTCCGGTTCCTTCCGGTGGCCTGATCTCCATGATGGGTTTTTTGGGAAAGTTCATATGTTTGGGGCTTTGTTGTTGAACATTTAAAAATTTAGAGTGTTTATTGTAATAAAATAATTATAAAGCTAAAAATAAACCGGGCCGGCTCAAGAATATTGGGTCGCCTTTGTGTCAAATTTTAAAAAATGCCCCAACTAACATGGGTTTTTACGGCGCAATAGTAGTCGTACCTCTTGTTAAAATGATATAGTAGTCGTATTAATGTTATGATTTAATTTCAGCCGTCTCTTTTGAATACGAAAATTTATATAAAATCCCTTCAAATCTTTAATAATTCCTAATCCCTAAACCTAACCCGAACTGAATGAGTAGATGTTTAATAATTGAAGGGATTTTATGTTACTTGGAATAACTCGTTGAGGTTTTATCCACTTTACTAATTACTCCATTAATAATGAACATAAATCAAATACATGGTGGGAAATTGATTTACGGAGGCAGCATATAATTTGGATTCACAGCCACTCAAATGCAGCAAACATACATATGTACCAAAGATGATATTTTCAGAGCTTCTCATCGTCACTTAGTTTCCACTTCAAAACTGTGAATTCTCATTCTTGTTAATTCCTCCTTAAAATCTCTTCCATATTAATTTTTAAAATGTCAATTGCCTATCCCGCCGTGTCAAACTCAAACCCAGTCAAGCTACAATCCTTCCTCGGGAGATTTCATCATCATCGCAGTAAGTAAATTCCAAAATGTTCCATCTTTTTTTTCTTCACATTTTAAAACCTAATCTTGACCCTGTTTTTGTGTGCTTTGTAAAGCCAACAGATGTGGGTTGAATAGGAGGGATTTCGCATTCAAAGGAATTGTTGCTGCTGGAGCTTCGGTATTGCCTTCTTCTGTCACTGCCCAGCCCTCAATACCCCAAGGTATACTATACTACTTCCTCCGTTTCACTACAAATGTTGTCTTTTGTTTTTGTCACAGAGATTAAGTAGATTTGATAGAGATTTTGAGAACAAAATGATTCACATGTGTTGTACTTTTGAAAAAATATAAATTTGTGTTACTAAAAGTTAGTGGTGTATGTATGAATTAGGAGGACTGGAGAAATTACCATATAAAGCGGATGGTTATAATTACTGGACGTGGAGGGACCGAAAAATACATTACGTTGTCGAAGGGGAAGGCTTGCCTATTGTACTGATTCATGGATTCGGAGCTTCTGCATTTCACTGGAGGTAGTATTCAACTGTTTGTTTATGGCAATGCAGTTCTAATTTGTGGAAAAATAGTAGCATACTACACTATATACCGATAATCAAAATACTACTATTTCCGACTGCACAATCAAAATACTTGTAGTTCAATGCTGAAGAAGTCATGTCTAGAATTTTGTTACTATGTTTGATTGAACCATAGCTAATTGGGCTTTTCCGCTTACCTTGAGTTTGAGAAACGAGAACTACCATTTGACTACGGTATTATGTGGGACTTGTTGTGTGGTATGAATCCTTGGATGGTATTTACGTGTTTTCTTACCTTCTTCTTTTGTCCCCTACAGATACAACATTCCTGAATTGGCCAAATATTATAAGGTTTATGCTCTTGATTTACTGGGGTTTGGCTGGAGCGAGAAGGCTCTTGTTGAGTATGATGCTCTAGTTTGGAGGGACCAAGTTGTAGATTTCGTGAAGGAAGTTGTCAATGAACCTGCAGTTTTAGTTGGTAACAGGCAAGTGTCTACTTTCGTTCTTTTCCGGATCTCACTCATCCCTATGTCTTGGTTCTTTTCATGAGGATGAGGATGCTAGTAATACTTTTATGTGCTATGATATATGAAATTGCAATAATTTAATTCTGAGAAAGTTTTTATTCTTTAAAGCATCTCTAATCACCAATAGCTGTTCCCTCCATTACATTGCTTTAGTCGTGCATGCTAAACACAATGAACACTCAACATATCGTCCAGTACATTATTAATTTGGACGAGATTTTTAGGTTGCAGTTATAGACTTGCATGTAACTGTCCCTTAAATTGACAAAATCGACGAATTTTTTTCTACAACTAAAACAGCAGAGAGGATTAACTTTTTTTTTTTATCCTTCACGATGTCATACATGGTATAGTTTAAGATGGAGGACACCACCAGCACTTTTTGTACAGTCCGATTGTTGTGCATAAGATGATAATTAGGTTACTACAAGGATGATCTTCTGGAGTACTAAATTTGTTCACTTATTTTCCATTCTTACTGATGTGGTCTTAATATCATTTCTTTGTTAATTGATGCTTCAGTCTAGGAGGATTTACTGCTCTAGTAGCTGCAGCCTCTCTGCAGGATCAAGTTAAGGGGGTTGTATTGCTGAATAGTGCTGGACAATTTGGTGATGCTAGTGGTGCAAGTACGAGTAGTATGACTAATGAACCTGAAGAATCAGCCGTGGAGAAATTTATCCTCAAACCTATAAAGGAAGCTTTTCAACGTGTTGTTCTTGGCTTCTTGTTTTGGCAAGCCAAGCAACCATCTCGTGTGGAATCTGTCTTGAAAAGTGTACGTCAGTTCCTTGCCCTTGCATTCTAAAAATCTTTACTATATTCTGAAAGTGTAACCACGCCACATATATAACAGCTTCTCTCCATTTCAGGTATATATAAACTCTTCAAATGTAGATGAATATCTTATTGATTCAATTATTAAACCTGCTGATGACCCAAATGCCGGGGAAGTCTACTATAGGTATGAGAATCTTCATCAGATTCTGCTTTCTCCTTTAATTCTAATTTAAGTTAAGTTTGTTTCCCTGTTGATTGATGAAACATATTCAATGTGCCTTGGTTCATATTTAAGTGGAGTGTTAGTGCATGTTCTCTGTTGGTCTGGGAGAAAAAAGAAAAAGTCTTTCGTTGCGGAGGGGGTGTGATGGGTTTAATATACTCTTAAAGCCAATTTAGTTTTCAAATGCATAGTCTTAAAATGATACATAAATGACAATGGAAGCATTTGAGTTTAGGGGTGATGACAAGCTTTTTCACGACAGTTTCTCAAGTGTGTTTAAGTGAAGTTTGTTATGTCAAAAGTTCCAAATGACATGATTTTATTGTATTTTGTAAATACTGGCAGGAAACTTCAGCGTAGTTTAAACATTTTGTAGTGGTTTAGGAGGATGTGTAATAATTTCTGAACACTGCACTAGTCCACTCAGACCTGGGTGATTCCCGGTTCTGTTTCCACCATTTCGGGTTGGTTTCAGTTCCTGGTTCTGTTTGGTCAGTTCAAAGTCCACTTTGTTTGCAGCACAAACTAAATTCACAAATTAGATTGTTGGTTTACTAAATTCTCAGGTAAATAACTTTCTCATGCAACACGCCTTGCAACAAGTTTAGGCAATTTTAACATGTTGGTGAATCTGCTTTACACATATGTTTGTTTTACACCTACGTTACCTGGAGTCCTAGACTCAGGCATGTATATCGGGTAAGGGTACATATTTTAGTGTCACGTAGTTATGTTTCATTGCGATATGGGACACATGCACCTAAATTTGGAAATAAGGTGAAGCTTCGTGCATTTAACCCACTGAAAATAACATGTTCCCTTCTAATTCCTGCAGATTAATGTCCAGATTCATGTCAAACCAAAGGAAGTACACCCTTGATAGCGTGTTGTCGGAACTGTCGTGCCCGTTGCTACTTGTCTGGGGTGATTTAGATCCTTGGGTAGGCCCAGCTAAGGCTCTTCGAATCAAGGAATTTTATTCGAAAACATCACTTGTAAGCCTACAAGCTGGACATTGTCCACATGATGAAGTTCCTGAACTTGTGAATAAAGCATTGTTGGAGTGGCTGCCCACTGTATGATCTAGTACCCTAATCTTCTTCTCAAGCTCTATGAACATCACTCATTTGGCCTTCTTTTATGCCGGCCGGT
This sequence comes from Plantago ovata, assembly GCA_028274465.1. Lineage (NCBI taxonomy): Eukaryota > Viridiplantae > Streptophyta > Magnoliopsida > Lamiales > Plantaginaceae > Plantago > Plantago ovata. The sequence continues at coordinate 38,642,954 of CM051455.1, read as the reverse complement.
CAAATTATTGTAATTATACGGTACATAATACAGAATCAGTAGCGCCTCATTTGAGTTGTATAGCGCCACTAGACTCCCCGTTAACTTGAGTATAAATTTGAGTCAGCAAACTGCAAATTATCTATAATAGACCAATTGAATTGATTATTGATTACTCTTAAACTTTTTAATAAAACCTAATTTTCATCATTAACATATTAATTACTCCCTCCAATTTTTTATACTTGACGTTAACAGTTTAATATGATTAATTAATTATACAGCCCTAGAAAGAAGATAATAAAGAACATTGTTTATTGTGCCAAAGTTAAGGAATGACAACTAAATCTACAATGGAAAAGAATTTGTATAACGTCAAGTATGATTAATGAAAATAAAGCCTTTATTACTACGATGATGATTGATGATGATTAACAACCATTTCCTTGATTCAGAAAAAAAACAACCACCATTTACTATTTTTTCCCAAATAGTCGAACAGAACACAAACTGTTAAACTTGGTTCCGCCTTGGCTAAGCTAACCCCCGCACAAGACCGGTCGGGTACATAATTCTTCTTCGTCATCATCTACTAACTGATACTCCTATTTGCCAAAATCCGATATACCACCAATGTCAATCACTACTGTTATTATTATACTCCTCCCTAACATTGACTGCACAGACTTGTTTTCGGGCCAGATCAGTAAGTCCAGTCTTGCGGAAGCCCATGTTCTTGGTTCATCAATGGCTTATTAGTACGTGGTTTCGTATTCCTCTTCTCACTCCAACTATTCAAAGCCACACCTGAGTGTTTGCATACAAAAACAAATTCAGATTTCGTTTTCAACTAAACCAGCCAAACCAAATTAAGTGTATGAACAAAAAGGTCTTTTTCTTTACCATGGTGAGAGGCGAAATTGTGATTCCCAGTGGGCCCGGAACCAAGATTCAGATTCGATCCATGGACCACATTAACTGGATACAAACAAGAAAAGTCCAATATTAGCAATAGTTAAAGATACAATACTGGAAATAGTAATCTGCGCCTGGCATTAAACAGGACAGACACTAGTATATAAACTGAAGCATAACTATAAAATGAGAACCTTGTGAAAATCAGCTAAATCAATAATTAGCGACATTAATTAACTTTACTACTAATACTTAAACAATGTCACAATAAATAACATTAGTAACACCAGTTAGCATTTATAGCGAAACACAAGGAAATTCCAATGTAGTACAACGTAAGACCATAGAATAAACCAATAGTACAGTAAACAACCTGGTGGTTTATTCGGAGTCTTAGCAAGGGGACAAGGTATGAACACACCGGTTCCGGTTCGTTCCTTTTTCACTCCGGTTTGGTTGACAAAAACCGGCTGCGCCTGTTGAAATGTTGGCCGAGCTGCCATTACCGGGGAGCTTGAAGCTTTTACAGTCAGAACCTGGCCATACATGATTCTCTTCTGCCTCAAAGCTCCATTTGCCATTATTTGCTTCTGCTGCTCTATCTGCTGTGAACACAAAGAAATCGTCACAAACATTCTACTAAAATTTTTTTAAAAAAGAAAAAAGAATGAATTAGTTATAACCTGTTGGAGTTGGTGACGCGAAATACGGGTGGGCTTAGTAGTTTTAGTGAGCGGAACGGAAGACGGTGTCAATTGAGCAATGTTCTTCTTTTTGGGGAGTTGACCAACAACAGCAGCAGCATAAGTTAAATCCACACCATTGCCATTTCTGTTAGTGCACAGAGTCGAATTTGGGGAGCCAGAAATACTCCATTCCTGAAGAAGAAACCAAAAATAAACCCTAAAATTGAGTTGATTAAAAAGTTCAAAACGAAGATAAGAAGAAGAAGAATTACATTCTCGATTTTGCGAGGTAAGCCAAAGATGAGGTCATCAGCATCCTCGTCGTCGAGTGAAGAGAGAACAGAGTTGACGAATTGGGGGAAAAACTCATCTGTTTTGGAGTTTTCGTCAGTTGGAAAATCGGATGGAAGGCAGAAGATTCCTCCCTGTTTGGCCATGGCGTTTTTTTTTTTGTTTCGAAGGAGAATGGTGGAGTGGAGGAGAGAAGGAGAATGTCGCTGGTTTTTAGGGCCCAGTAGTGTGGAGTGGATGATGATGATATTTATAGAGAAAGAAAGCGTGGAAGGTTAAAAAATAGGGATGGGTACTAGTGACTGAGTGGGAACAGAGAAGCTGCTGCTGCTGAGCTGAGGCAAACCAAAACTGTAGAGAAGAGACACACAGCCCCCCAACCCAACAACCCAACCCTAATAATAGAGACTTGGAGAGGACCGTCTTGTGTATACCACTCCCTAGCAAATCAGTGTAAATATGGGAATATAGAAGCACTTATTTTAGTTTTAGTATTTTATTTATAAATTTTCCGTGTAATTAAGTGGTTGTTGACTTGTTGCTACCTACTTTTATTTATCTTTTTACTAAAAATATGTAATTTCATTTGATTTACTTACTATACCTTTACTTCTGTCATTTTTCAACTAAAATATCAAATCTAATAACTTTTGTTTATAAATTGGATTCATTGGACTTGATTAGGCAGCAGCTAGCAAAACTTAAGGACCGACAGCTTTTCCATGTGTACAAAGAAAGTAATACGTCTGCAGATGTTCTGGCAAGGGTTGGCTCCGGCCTCCTGTGCATCGTCAACTCTGGACTTCAAGTTTCCCATGAAATTAGCTATCCCATTAGGCATAGCAGTAGAATTTGGAACTTGTGTCCTGTTTGGTTGAATGACTATTTGAAAAAAGATGTATGTAATAAAAATCCCAGAGAGTAGTTAAATGTCGGGATAATCATGAAAGAATATAAGGATCGATAATAACTTGTTAATAGGAACAATTCGCCAGTAAGCAGGAGTTATCGATGAGGTTGAACAACTCAGTACGATAACACCTCAGTAATCCACAACTACTACCTGCAGATTAGTCAGACAAACACAAGTAATATATATCAGAATATTAAGCACAGCGGAAAGTAAATAAGAACCTGTGTTTGTAAATTTTCAAGCAGCTTTGGATAGCTTGCTTGATGCCCAGTCAAGGCAGAAAAACCACTAAGAAGAATATGTATGTACAACGCTGTATACTCCCTATTCTATCTTAGCTGAAACAATACTAGTCACCTTACGATGATATAGAACCCAATCTACCTATTCTATTCTCAATACGTTGTTAGAGAGATCTAGAATATAAACTAGTATAAAGACTCAAAAACAAACAACTAAACAAGAAAGACTCTAAACGAATTCTTTGGTTGTAAACTTCTTGCTCTCGAGATGTGTCTTCTTCATCGTTGATGTTGACATATATATAGTAGCGAAGTGCTTGAACGGATAGCGGATCGCTTCCCTACTATTTAGCAAAGTACTGAGCGAATCCAATCAGGAAACACGTTCCTACTATTTAGCTAAACAGACATCAACTTTGAATGACTTCAAACTCTGAATCTGAACATGATTTCGTCCTCCTTTATCCAATAGAAATTGTATTCCTACTTGGATTCTCTCTCCTTTATCCAACACGCTTCATGCTCTGTTTTTCTTCTTTTCCTAGTCAGAAACAACTTCTTCCTATTGACACATTCTAAGAGCTAGTTTCCTGCACACAATAAATATATACAGCTGTGGAATTAGTTAGTAGTAAAGTAAAGGTAAAACACAGTCGTTGACAAATATAGGAGTTAACCAAACAGGTTAACTCCAAGGATAACTCCTTGGTCAACTCCAGTGTAAAAACACATACACTTACAAATCATAAAGCTGTAATTCCTCGAGTTTAATGAATGAACTTCTGTTTGTTTTTTAAAAAAAAAACTTCTAACAAACACAGGGCCAAAATATTTTCTAGAAGCGTAACACACACCAAAAATTCTTATGTAATCCGCCAACTTAACACTCTTTTTTCTCTTCAAATGATTGGATTATTGAATTAAATTAAGTAAAGATATATAATAACGAATGATTGCCTCAACGAGATATATAGTTATTAAATGGGTTGGCGAGTTCTTGAATCATTCATCTCATTCTCAGTGTTATCCTCATTTCATCAGTAGCTATGCCCTATGCGCCGTGCCTCTATCATCTCATTTCATCATCCTCATTTTACTCAGACGCCAACTAGTACCCCTCTGCTCTGCTGAGTCTTGCTTTCCTCTCTCACAACAGGCTCAGTTGCAAGGTAAATTCAATTCTTGGGTTCTCTTGTTCATGTCATTACTCGTTGCTTTTTTTTTCTCTCTCCATTTCCTATGATTAATATTGCTATTATTCTTTGATTTTAGTTTGAATTAATGGGGTAGGTTATTAATTATCAGCCAAGGCATATGTTTGATAGTTGCTAGTACCATTTGGATTACATTTCATGAATTCCATAAAACTCTAGTATGATAACGAAATCAAGTGTACCATTTATGTCGTTCAACCTGCTGATGCTTGTCGTTTGTTTATCGTGTGGGATGTTCGACTCTAATGTCATTCAATCTATCCCAAATCACAATTTATGTCTTACTCTCAATATTACCATTTCTTTATGACTTCTGGATCAGCTGCCATGTTTATATTGTTTACCTTCTTTAGCTTTATTTAGTACTCTATTGACTTTGTCTTCCCTTAATTAGTTTATGATCAGTCTTATCATTGACACGGTGCTGGGATAAAGTCCACAAAAAGTTGCAATAAGTTGAGGTCCTAATTTAAGTTTTGGGATATCTTCATGATGATTCTATGCGATGTGTTTGTCACTGCTAAAACATAAGAAGACCTCAGCTGTTGTAATTAGGTCCACGGGTTCTTGTAGCCTTATCAATCACACTCATCATTCCATTCTAGAAATGCTCTAACTAATTCATCTTTGGTTGGAACCGTGTGTAGTGAGTGTTTCCATCTTCCATCACCAACAATGGCGAACAACGCCGACATGGCAACTAATCTCCTGCATTCCTCCTCGGATCTTCTTGAACAACCCTCTTCATCTGCTCAGGTCTCTCCACTTCAGGTATCAAGCTTGCATTCTATTGCACTTCCCAGCGTCGTTTCATGTACCGTTGGCTGAACTGGGTGCTTACTTTTGTTATTGTGTAATTTGTGTACACAGACTAATGTTGATGAATTCAAGGCTCTGGCGAACAATCTCATGGCTAAAACCTTCCGTCTCATCCCATTGCTGCCAGTAGGTGATTGAAATTTTGTTGACTTCAGCAATATAGTTAATGTGTCTGTTAGCTAATCAGGAGAATGGAGTTCATGTGTAAAATTGTGATATGGATAATGGTATTTACTGAATTTACTATTTAAAGTTCATCAATCATCATGTGAAACACAAGCAAGGGTGATTGAACATTTATTAGTTTCAGGGAATTAGTTATTGTAGCTGTAATCGGTACTCGGCAGAATTTACTACGACTAGTTCACGTGAAATAAAGACGAAGAAAATGATTCATTTTTAGGTTGAGTAATTTCAGAGGCGTAACTGGAGTAGAATGAACTTTTAGTAGGGCTAGTGGTGGTATTTTATTGATTCTATGCTTTGCATTTTTCTTTCTGGAAATCAGTTTTTCTTCTCATGCAGGCTTTTATCTCATGAGGGATTGAATGTGGTGCCTCTTGCTCGTGATACTGAGTCATTTGAATTGAAGGTAGAGTGTGTTCTTGCAGCTCAGTGAATTTCTCCTAGACTGTTGTAGTTCGGGCAAATCTTTGGTAGCCTAACAAGTTAGAAAGTAATCATATTTCTGTTATATTTAGGATTATGTACATATGTGTCTAGAGGCAATAGATAAGACTATGCACATATGGATTCCTATAATTGCTCATACATGAGGAAACCATTTGTTTCTGACATCAATATTCCATTAGTTCCTGAGCATATTACCACTTACAGATTTGTATGCACAACAGGTACATAATGACTTGCAGAAGTTTAGCTTCCGTCTAGGAGAATATGAATATCACAGTGCCTATGAAGAAGATTGTGTTTATGAAGACGACTCAGATGATGATGGTGGCGATGACATCTCCTACTCCTCTAGTGCCATCCCCAAGCTGCAATTCAGGTAAATGTACATTTTCTATGCATGTTTCTTGTTTGTTGAACTTTCTGGATGCATTGTAAGTTGACCTGGATTTGAAGAAAGGAGAAAAAGTCGAAAGCAAGGTGGATTGAAGAGTTGGGAATGGCTGAAGTGATAGAGAAGAAGGGTAAAATGTGGACGACAACTGGAATTACTCGTTTTGGGAAAACACATTGCTTAATCGAAGAAATTGTGTAAGTTGATGATCGAACAAACTTTCTTATGGTATGATTACTGTTATTATTTTGAGTTTTACATTGTCAGTTATTGCTATTTGATCAAGTTTAAGAAGCTTATCCAGCATTATGATGGTGTCTAACATAGTTTGTTTGTGTGAATAAATTGAGCCTCTGTTGCTATATGGTATCTGTCATTTTGTTAACAATTTCTATGAATATTATTGGTTTTGCAATTTTAAGATTATTGTCCGACATTATATTATGTTTTTGCTGTCCATTACTGCGAAGTAAATGAATTTCATCGAGTCTCTACACCTATAATCCAGTTTTCTGCAAACATTATTCTTCATGTAATTTTAAGGGTATCATCTGGCAGTATGCTAGCATTTTAATATCGTTCTTTGTGATTAAATGAATGCCTGAGCCCCTATATCTCTATTGCAGCTGTTATCATATTAATGTTTTCTGTGAAATTTGGTCTTTGTGTGATTTTTAGGGTATCATCTGCCATTATGCTAGCATTTTTACTGTCAGTTTCGTGAGTACACGAATGTATCCAGTCCGGAGCTTTTTTTTTTTTCCCTTCACAACTAGAAGCTGAGATTCTTTAGCTCTATTGCAGCTATCATCATGTGAAGGTTTTCTGATGTTACGAGTATTACCTAGAATTACAGGAGGGTTGATCTATTGACATACTGTCAAGTTTAGTTGAGTTTTAGCTACCATAGTGATAGTAAAATTGATAGCTGTGTTGATCTGGGGAGTGATGTGTATCAGAGAGTTTAATGAAGGTCTTATTGACTAGTTAAAGTGGATGATAGAAGGAAGGTCTTGTTTCTTATGAACATACTGAATCACTATAAGGCATCAGAATACTATAGCTACAGAATAATGACCTCGCCTAGAGAAATGGACCAGCAGGTGGCCTCAAAAGCATTGATTAAAAAACTTACATCTTCAACAAGATGAATTAGACGACTTCATCCATCAACAAAATCCTCTAATTCAGGTATATCAGCATTCACCTATATCATCACTGTTCAACCCAAGCTTCATTAATTCAACATCCTGTTGATCCTCTCTAAATAAAAGTATTTGGCTCATCAGTCATCACGGCAGAACCCAGATTGTTTTCTGTTGAACGGGTATGCGGTTTATTCATTCCAGGTGTGGTCACCTACGAATAAATATATAATGATGATCTGAGAATATTGGATTAGTCACCATTTAACTTCCTGTGAAAACAATCTGTTAAACGTGTTTGTTCGAAACTGAAAATTTAGGATGGAAGCATCAATTTTGTAAAATGGAGGATGGTTTCAAAGCTTGATCTCACACTTATACGCAATATATTTCTACTTTTTCTATGATCTGATTGTTACCTTTATGTTACTCTACAAACACAAAATTTCTTTGGTTGGCACTGGTAAACAGTTTTTTAAGAAATAAATTTAAATTATTAGTGGTTAAAAAGCCTTTGAGTAGAAGAAATGATCTTTGAGGAACTAGAATATTACATGCATGCTTCCTGAGTTGAGAAAGTGATTCAATGATGATACTGCAGGTTTTTAGCTGAGATTGGGGCATTGGATGTATTGAATGCTGATGATAAAACCCTTCCCTTAAGTGACATATATGGAAAGCTAGCAGAAGATACGAATAGATATGGGGCTTCTTGGGAGTCTCTCGAAGTATATAAACATCTGAAATTTCTTGGTTACATCGTTGGGCTGCACGGCACTCCTTGGTCTTTAAAGCATACTAATGCCAAACTTGATGGTGAAAAGAGTGAAGATTTCCATGGGATGAGAGTTAACGGAATGGTAGACAAGACTTCAAACAATGAGATGTTCAGTAGCATGCAATTTAGTGAGATTAGACCAATATATGATGTCTACCCTCCTAATAGCAAATTTCAGAAGTCTTCTCCAGGCTGTCCATTATTTGTACTCTTCCTTGTCAGGTAATTAATTTCAATGTTCCCTTGTTGTGTTGTTTTAACTTCACACATTTTTGATCATTATGTGCCATTCATTTAGTTTTGCGAAAATACGAGATGCATATAATAGGAGTCTGACGACTTAGTTATGCTTCTTCAGGGTCAGGCATATTATGTTCTCCAGCTAAAAATACCGTTGCATCTAGTTTTTTGGGAGTGTGATTACTTGTGCATAAAATGTCTGAACTTGAGAAAGCTTATATATATTCTTACATATGCGGTTTTCCATTATTTTCTGTCCACTCACTGTATGTATTCTTATACCCTTGATTGTTTTGCATACAGAGCCAATGCCACATTGATCTGTTTAAAATGATTTTCCTGAGCTTACACTGTGAGATGCTATCTTATGCAGCGGGCAACCTCCATCCAATGAAGAGATCATGGAACTTGAAGCACATTGTAATGGGAAACCCCTAAAATTTTGTATTGTTGAACATGGGCGGGTTAGTTTTCTCTCATTCACTAAAGTAGAGCTTCCAGACCTCCCCTGACCTTTTTTTTTTTTTTTTGAGCATCACCTATCTCAGTAGCTACCACAGAAAATGAAGTGCACAGGTAACAGTTGATTAAGTTAAGATTGTTCTTGTAATAACACTTTTAAGTGTGCATGTATTTGTGCTTTCGATTTATAACAAGAATTGTGTTCCTCCTTGGATCAGTTGACTAAGATTCAAGCCAACTACTGGAGTTCTTGCCCATTTTATCATTATATAAAACACTTCGTATTTCGTAGCTCATGAATAGGTTGAGCCGTAACCTCAACAGTCAACATTAGTTATTGTACGCATGAAACATTAATATACACAATAACGTTGAATTAATGAGGTTGTATTATAGTAAACATCCACTAGTTACAATGCTAGTTTGGTTGTTGAAGGAGATGCATGCTTTAAAATGCTGCTTAAATTTGAAAAGATTAGAGTTTATCAGTGAGCTAGCAAAGCAGCTGATGGACGATTAATTTCATTATGACTGGTGTAGTATAAATACAATTAATGGTTACAACAAATCGCTAAAAGCAACAAGACAGTGATAATGACCGGCTACTTGCTGTGGATATTCTTCAAGGAGGTGATGAACAAGGTACTATGATCCTTCCCTTACTCATTATGTTGTCTAGTATTGGTTTCTCTCATCAATAATTGATTGTTTTTTCATATACAATGAAGGTTTTGATTCAGGCTAAGATTCAGATGACGAGTCTGATATTAAGAAGAGAATGAAAGCATTGGGAAGCAAAAGGTGCAAGAGTGCGATGAGGAATTGAGGATGATGAATTAAAACTTAGCTCTAAGGAAGAAGCTGGCAACGCATTCATTCAGATTAATAGCCACCTGAGGTAACTTTTGGAATTTTGTTTCCGAATCAATTTTAGAGTTGATAACATAGGAGCCTGAAGAGGAAGCGAATAGACCACTTGATCTTTCCAAACTGCGGAAAAGGATAAAATATAACAAAATGACCACAATCCTTGTCATAAATCTATACCAGAAAGCACAATGCACACTTAAAGTCTTCAAAGTGTTATTACAAGAGCAATCCAAATATTTTCTTTATCATTCTTGTTATGTTTATGTCTATTAATTCTTGTTGCATGACCTTTTTTTTTTTTTTTTTTTTTTTTTTAAATATAAAACTCCGAAGCACCGGTATTGAACTAAATATTTTTGGATCTGTAATCTGTTCCTTGCCTCTTGAATTTATTTTGAATTTGTAAAAAACACTCGAAGCTTTTTCTATTATGAAAAGTGTTAAGCTGATAAGTTAGCTCTTAATTAATTGATGTAGTTTATCATAGATGCTGAGTTAGCTGATTATTTATTTATTTATTTATTTATTTTTTAATATTCTGTATCTAGCAAATAAGCTAATTTTCAAAACACCTCCAAAAGTTGTATAGCTGCTAATCTGTTATAAGTTGGCCAATATTATGTTGCAAATGAAATTTTCAAGTAAATTGATATTTGTATTTAAACCCCGCCTAGTGGAGCCTAATTCCATGAAGAAGATACTCCATCCGTTTTAAACATTACCCACCATTAAAGTTAGCGATTAGTTTAAAAAGAAACAATAAAGTAGCGTAAAATTAGTTGGGTATGTTAATTATTTAATTGAAATGAAGTTAAAGTATAAAGTAGTGGCAAAGTTGTAATATAATGTACAAAAATAATGTTTATAATATGTGGGTAGCATCCATTTTAGAAAATGTATAAAATTTTGTGGGACACTAGAAAATGAAAAGTGGTTAAAGTTTTGTGAGGCGGGGAGTATATTTTTTAATAGAAAAGAAACCATGTGTTGCTATGATTACTACTTTGGTAGGTAAAGGAAAATTGCTTCGGTCACTACATACGTAATTGTTTAATTAATTAGGCTCATTAATTAGTGATATGACTTAATGACACCCTGGTTGTTCCTAACACCAAACACAAACTACAAATTAAACAATCTTATATAATTATCTGAAACTACTGCAGATCAATTACTGAAGGACAAGAAATCCTTTGATGGAAGAAGTGAAGCTGTTGGGAACATGGGCTAGTCTATTTAGCCAGAGAGTGGTGATGGGGTTGAAACTCAAAGGTGTCAAATATCAATTCATAGAGGAAGATCTGACCAACAAGTCTCCTCAACTCCAGGAATATAATCCAGTCCACAAGAAAATTCCGGTTCTTTTGCATCACGGTAAGCCGATTGCGGAGTCTTTAGTCATCCTGGAATACATCGATGAGACCTGGGACGGTCCGCCACTTTTGCCCAACAATCCTTCTGAAAGGGCCATGGCTCGCTTTTGGTCCAGGTTCCTCGATGAGAAGGTAAATTCAACCTCCCCCCAATGGTGTGATAAATCTTTAATTTTATGCATAAGTAGGAGTTCCAGTATCTCTCCCAATGCTGGAGGAAGCTCATTCGAAAATGATTTGAGCTTGCCAGCGAACAAGCCGAACTTTGACCAGACTTTTTCAGAAGAAGATCCCGATGAGTAGTAATGTAGTATGACCTGTTAACATCCATAGTTTTGTTTTGTCGACTGGGTATGTGACTTGTGAATCTATTTGAAAATTTTCCGATTTTGGATTGAACACCATTAAGCGTATTGTTCTTTTTTTTTTTTTTTTCTTGGTAATGGAACTTGAACCTTAATTTGAAATACTTTATGTGCTGTTTAATTCCGGTATCAAAACATTGCAGTTCCAATTTTCAGTAACTATTTCAAAATGTTTAAAAAACACTAGAAACTGAATGACCTCAAACTCATACAAATAAATATGAAATATGTATGATTGATTTTCAGTGCTGGCCCTTAATGAGGAAAGCTAGTTATAGCACCGGAGAAGAGCAACAGAAAGCGAAGGAAGAAGTTACCGAACTGCTGAAATTCCTGGACAATGAGATGAAGGGCAAGAAGTTCATTGTCGGAGACACCTTTGGACTAGCTGATATCTCTGCCAATGTTCTTGCGTATTGGTTTGAATATATTAGCGAACTTGTTGGCCTCAAAACATTGGACGAAGATATGCTGCCAAATTTGTGTAAATGGTACAGTGGCTACACTGCTTGCAGTTGTGTGAAAGAAACTTTACCACCAAAAGATAAGTTCATCGATAAGTATAGGCCTTATATTCGCGCTGCAACTGCATCTAAAGCAGTGAACTGAATATCAGATTCATGAGTTCATATGTAGCACCGTTGCACCAATAATCTTGGCTTCAAATATTTGTAAGTTACTCTGTTCTCCATTTTAGGTAAATTGCTGCTTAATATATTTGCTCCGACTAGTATAATTTTACGAAAACTTATTTTATTTTAGGGGCTATTTTTTTGTACTTCTTATTAGCATTTCTAATTACAAAATATACCTCATTTAATCAACAATTAGTCCATAAATTTGATTAAAAAATTACTCCGATCAGAGCAGTTATAGCACTGCTGCAATTGGAGCAGTCTGGAGGAGCAGAGCTCCACCAGCTCCACCAGAATTCTGGTCAGAATTGTGGAGCTCACCTCCACCATTATTTTTTTTTTCATTTTTAATTTTTTTAATGATGTATTTTTTTTACGTAAGGTCTTGTTTGATTTGGACATAATGATGACAAAGTTGCAAGTAAATAAAAGATAGTTAACCCAAAAAACTCTAGTCTTAGACTAAAATTTGTTAATTTAAGGTGGTTAATTTTATTATTACACTTTACAAGAGATTCTAGAGTGAGATAATTTCCTTATTTATTTGTGAGATAACCATCCAAATACATACCATTTTTCTTAAAAAAAACATGTAAATTAAAATCAAATGTAAAGACTTAGGCGTGGACGAAAAGATTACATCTAAAATATACATAGGAGTTCGATTCCTCCCCAACACAAAGCCTCCTTCAAACAGGATACCAAGTAAAGGGATCTTGAGATTAACTTAAGATCTTGCTTTGGTAATTCGTCATGATACGCATGAATCAGGAGTCCTCCAATGGATATTGGCAAGGAAAGGGAAGAGAAGTCGTGTTGTTGCATGAATACAAAGAGATTCGGGGAAGTCATCTTCTTATTTCATAATCATCCATTTTGTTAGATTCTATACGTTTGCTTTTAGATCGGAGTTTTAGGAGGTTTATATAATGAGTGTAGTGTGTTGGTTTAGTGACAGGACCCACAATAAAGTTGTGAGATAAATATTTGCCAAAAATAGAAACGTATAGAATTCAAAGAAACGGACAAAAATGGAATACGTATAGAATCCACAAAAATAGATGAGTATAAATAATGGTTGTGCCCTGTAGAGGTGTCCAACGGGTCAGGCTGGGCCAGCCCTTAAAAGCCCAGCCCCTTAAGAGTTCGGGCTGTGCTGGGCCACATTTTAAGGGGCTGGGTTGGGCGGGGTTTTCTTGAGATTGGAAGGCCCAGCACAGCCCCTAGCCCTATACATTACGGGTTGTGCCGTGCCGGGCCTGGGCTCATAGAGGGCCGGACCGAGCTGGAAAATGTTTTCTAAAAAATGCTAAGCATAAAATTTTAAGACTAATTAGGGAAAAATTGTGAAGATAAGCATAGTTGCTTAACTAGTATGAATAAAGATTAAAAAAAAAAAAATCAGAGGAGAAAGGTTGTTGGCTTGTTGCGTTGTGCTTATCATGTGGAATTAGGGAAGTATGGATTAGGTAGAAATAATGCATATTGGGCTTTTGTCAATTAGAGCCAAATATTGATGAAACTAGAGTCCAAATGCTCACATCTCAATATGTTGAAATTGGAAGAAATTATTGATAAAAAATATGAATGTTAGGCTGAAATCATGTACATAAATTTACGGGCTATCCGGGATGTGCCGGACTGGGCTGGGCCGGGCTATTCAGTGGGTTTATAGCGGGCTGGGCCGGGCCAGTATATGATGGCCCCTAAAGGCCCTTAAAAATATACGGTTTGGGCCGTGACGGGCCAATATGTTAGCGGGTCGGGCTGGACCGGTTTTTAACGGGCTGGGCCGTGCCGGGCTGTTCTACGACTGGCCCAATAGTCACCTCTAGTGCCCTGTGATAACCTGACAACTGTCTACGGTAACTAGAACTGTAAAGTAAATAGAATTGTAATAGAATTATTCACTTTATCTTTATGGAACCTTACAGAAATCTTAGATACTGGCCTATTCTAGATGTTTCCCGCCAAATCATGTGATTCCAAACCTTAGATTCGTATGGACGTCTCCTACATGATTTGACCTTCCGTTCAACGTTGCATTGTCTTTTTTAGAATCCGTCATTAATGACTTGAAACTTTTTGAAAACTTTGTACGACTTCGTTTCTCAACCAAATTCGACGATTCTTTCTCCGCTGAGTCGTTAACCTCCTCTATCATCCGTGGGCAACCAACGATCAATTTAGAATTTAAATTTAAACTCACCATGTTGGCCCAATTCGATTTCTTGACTACCAACGGATTCGCAGGTCGTTTGGGCTCCTCATCATTCATGACCAGTTCCTCCTTGTTGTGACCTTCCGGTAAGGTATATGATCCTCGAACTTCAGATTTTGCTTGAGTATCGTTCCAGTGGCTGCTTCTCCACGTGCCGCCATGTTAATAACCCTAGGGTTTGTCATCACGACAATCAACATCTCCTGGACCTCCATAATCATCGTCGGCAACTGCTTTAGCCATCTGCCTTTGCTTGCAGGAGCGTGGATTGTGTTGAACTTCAAACCGGACTTTGATACCAAGTGTAGGGATCAAGATCGTGCGTTGGTTATTCGTCATGATACGCACGAATCAGGTGTCCTCCAATGGATATTGCTACGGAAAGGGAAGAGAAGTCGTGTTCTTGAATGAATAGAACAACAATAAAAAAAATTAGAGAGAAAATAGATAGACAGAGAGATTCAGGGAAGTCATCATCTTATTTCATGAAAGTGTAAATAATGGGTTGTGTCCTGCGACATATATATAATAGTTAATCTAACAATTGTTTACGACAATTAGAACTGTAAAGTAAATAGAATTGTTATAGAATCTACTCGTCTTATCTCTAAGTAACCTTTCAGAAACCTTAGATAATGGACTATTCTAGATGCTTCCCATTGTTGAACTTGTTGGCCAACGAACTAACCACGACTTGTAGCCCGTGTGGGATGAAATCCCCACAATTTAGCATGTATTTTTTATTTTTCATTTTGAAAAAGAGGGCAAACAAATTTTTATTCAATACACAATCCAATATTGCTTCAGTCACGGCGTGCATAACACCGGTGATATTTTTATTATGTAGTCAACTACATGCACAATACAACAACAATAAAAGGTAAAAAAAAAAAAAAATTGATAATGGGGAGGAGAAAACTGAACACCTAGCTAGTTCTATAACAAGATATCTCATCTCACCTCCTATCCAAACACTTTAACAAAAATTCGAAACTAATTAGTTAGCGCCAAAAATTAGTCATATGGGAAAAGTGCAATTGCTCGGGAACTGGGCTAGCCCATATAGTTGTAGAGTCGAGATTGCCTTGAAATTGAAAGGTGTCAAATACGAATTCGTGGAAGAAGACTTGAACAACAAGTCCACTCTACTCTTGGAACTCAATCCGGTTCATAAGAAAATTCCGGTGTTAGTTCATAATGGAAAAGCCATCGCTGAGTCTTCAGTCATTATCGAGTATATCGATGAGACTTTTGATGGTCCATCCCTTTTACCTACAGATCCTCATGGGAGAGCAAATGCAAGATTTTGGGCCAATTTCTTGGAGGACAAGGTACCATTGTTTTATGACATTTTTGGTATTTGTCATTTTGCACTTTTAACCTTTTCAAATTGTAATGAGTTTAATGTTATTGATTTTTTGTTCCAGTTCATGACTATGGTGGGGAAAGCTCTTAGGAGTAGAGGAGAAGAGAAATAAAAGGTGAAGGAAGAATTGTTGTCGATACTAGAGTTTGTTGAGGATGAGTTGAAGGGAAAGAAATTTTTCGGTGGCGATACAATTGGACTGGTTGATGTTGTTGCAGTAAACCTTGGTGGTTCGTTTGGACACATTGGTCAACATTTTGGGTTTGAGAAGCTACAAGAGAACAGGTTTCCTTATCTCTGTAGGTGGATTGACGAGTATAACAATTGTAGCATTGTAAAAGAAAGCTTCCCACCGACGGACAAGTTGATCGAATACATTAAGGCTAGGCATGTATCTAACTAGAAATACTAATTGCAGGTCTCGATACTTGGTTTTTCGTATCTTGGGATTGTGCTTAATAAGACTTGGAGACTTGTCACTCAAATATTCTTGTACAAATTCATAATAGTCCACACCTTTTAATTTTAGTCCATTGTTTCTGTGGTGTCCGTAGTTGTTGAGATTCTTACTTCTGTCAATGGTTTTCCTTAAAATGAGAAATTGACGTTGAGTGTTAATATTATATTTTCATAATATAATTTTTATAAATTATTTTTTTATAATTCAAGATTAATACGAAATCATACACGATATTAAAAAGTTAACGTTTTAAAATGGAAAGGCTATTGTGATACGGTGTAAGTATTGGAGAATTAATATAAATGATTAGATTTCGTTCCTCCTCAACAACTTAAACTTTTGGGGAGTTGGATTTATATAGAGTATTATTACCTATGAATTTATGTATTCTAAAATTTTCATGATGATGCCGTACAATATAAAGATCGATTCCGCCCGTTGTGTTCGAACGGTGCTTACCGGCAGACATTTTCTGGATGAACTTCTAAATATAAATAAATTAAAACTCTACCTAATATGGATAGACATTGGCCAATATTGCTTCTGTCATGGCGTGCGCAATAGTCAACAACAATAATGTCATCAATAATCAATACTAATAAATACTCCGTCTAATAATGGACTGATCGAAAATCTTATCTTGTTGGAAAAGTGAATAGTAGCCAGTTAATTACTACTTCCTCATCTAAGCACAGCTCCTATGAACAAACACTTGCACAAAAGTTCGAAGCTAAGTTAGTCTTATGGGAAAAGTACAGTTGCTCGGGGCATTGGCCAGCACATATAGCTGTAGGGTCGAGATTGCCCTGAAATTGAAAGGTGTCGAGTATGAATTTATAGAAGAAGACTTGGCCAATAAGTCCCCTCTCCTATTGAAATACAATCCGGTTCATCAGAAAATTCCGGTATTAGTCCACCATGGGAAAGCCATCGTTGAGTCTTCGGTCATTCTCGAGTATATTGATGAGACTTTTGATGGTCCATCCCTTTTACCCAAAGATCCTTCCCAGAGAGCCAATGCAAGATTTTGGGCCAATTTCTTGGAGGACAAGGTACCATAGTTTTTAAAGTTACTACTCATTCATGTTCTTTATTTCTATATGTTGTCATTTTTCATTTTCAACTTTTTCAGATTATAATGAGTTCCTTATTTATTGAGATATATATATATTGTTCCAGTTCAAGGCTATAATGGCGAAAGCTTTTAGGAATGGCGGAGAAGAGAAAGAGAAGGTGAACGAAGAACTAATGGTTATACTAGAGTTTCTTGAGGATGAGTTGAAGGGCAAGAAATTCTTTGGTGGCGATACAATTGGATTTGTTGATGTTGTTGCAGTCACACTTGGATGTTGGTTTGGACGTATAGGTCCCCATTTTGGGTTCCACCATCTGAACGAGGATAAGCTCCCTCATTTATGTAGGTGGGTTAAGGAGTACAATAATTGCAGTATTGTGAAAGAAAGCGTTCCACCGGTGGACAAGTTGATCACCTATATCACGGCTTACGCGGCCACTGCGTCTAAATAGATTTCATGTCCCTAGATGGTAGATCTTAATGTTCTACTTCCTTTTGGAATTTTAAATAACCTCATGTAATTTCGTTCACGTTTTTTTTATATGTTCCGATTAACATAATACATTACGAAAAAATAATTTAAAAAATTATATTATAAAAACATAAAAATTATATTTTCATATACTTTTTGAACTTATTTTTTTTACAATGACTTGTGATTAACTTGAGGTCAAACAGAAAAACAGACATCGAAAAATGTAACAAAATCAAATGTGTCTCTTTAAAGTTTAGCCACTGTTTTAGGAAGTTTTGGACTTGCGTTGTTTACCCACTGTTTTAGACTTGCGTTATCAACGAAGATTTGGACTTGCGTTGTTTACCCACTGTTTTAGGAAGTACGTTCCTGCATAATATTGCTAGATTATGCCACAATTCCTACTTATTGGTTGCTAGTAGGCACCTGGAGGATTTACACAACTTTTGGAGTACGTACTTCGGCAATATAAACTATTATGCTAACGCTATTCAATGGGATTGACGATCGTACATTCAATTCAATGGGTACATATGACCGACCGACACCGTTATTAAGCTTCAAAAAGATCTAGAACATTGAAGGCTCCATGTGGTTGATGGAGTTCACTGGCCCCCTCAGGGTCCATTTGCTGGGTCCATCTGCCCACTAACATAGAAATTCCATCTGTCCACTCGTGGATATCTTTGGATTTTAATGGCAAGCTTGGTTGATAAATTTTGTTGGTTAATGGTACGCTTACTTTGAAAGGTAGAGATTACAATGCTTAGAAGGAATATCTTTATTTTTTACTTTAAGAGTCCTCACATGAGTTGATGAGTTGGGTCTTATTGTAGAGTTGTAGTATGTAGAAGAAGAAGTTAATGGGAGTGTGTGCGGGTTTTGGAGGTAGTTATGTTATGTGTTTTTGGAAGTATTTTGAAGTTTTGAGGTATTTTGTAAGAGAATTTTGCATACTTTTTCTCTGTTTCACCAAAACTTTTTTAGTTTGATTTTTTTTTAAGAACTTTCAATTTTAACTCTTAACTCTGAAATTATACCGATAAAATATTTAATAAAATTATATTATGAAAAAAAATTAGGTTCAAAATTACCTAAATTTTCATAATATAATTTCGAAATTATATTTTTTGATGTGGTTATTGGGCTTTATTTTCCACAACTCAATAATAATCTAGCATGTTCCACTAAGGAATACGCATCACACGCGTAGCGTGTGATTACGCGTGTGAGTGTCACGCGATTCCTAATAAATTTAATAATTTCTTGAATATGAAAAGAGCACATATCTCTCGATTCAAGTGTTAAGCACACACCTAAGAACATTTACAGATGTTTTCCTATAAAAGATTTCTAAGTTCTCTTTTAGCTCAATTATGTATAATATTATTAATAATATTTAATGAAAATCATATTTCCTATTACTTGATGTAGTTTTTATAGATAAAGAATAGTACTCCCTAATTGTTTCAAGGAAAAAATTTAAATTAATAATTATTGTACTATAAAAAAGTTTTAGGCATGAATATATTTCGACATGTGAAGAATGCTCTTTAATTAAATTTTTTTACCATGAAAAATTTAGGAAATCTGAATTTTAATTAAAACTTTTGATACTAGTGTGGATAAATAATCCTATTGTTTACGAAAATCATAATTAACTCTTATAAAACCTGCTCTTTGTGGATTGATTACAAACGGGTGAAAATGGCATGTAAAATCTCCACGACAACTTTACAGCTAAAATATTTCCACGGTCAACATATTTGTTCTACAATTTCAATAACTGTTTTGAAATTTATGGTGATACTAAAATTTAGTGTACCAAATTAATCGTGACTTTTCATCTAAATGTATAGCCTCTAATATTGACTTCCAATTATATATATAATAATAAAAATAATATATATTTAGGTGGTAGTCAAGATTTCATGTATATTTCCGAAAAAGAAAAAAAAAAACTCCTCTGTGTGTGTATATATATGTGCTATGCTAGCTACCTAGCTAGGACCACCAAATACTCATAACACAAAAACACTTTGAGACAAAATAGAACAAAATGAAAAAATCATTTGTTTCATTTTTCTCATTCACCATTTTGTGCGTTGTGTTGGCCATCAGCACAGTAGATGGTGCGGGTGATTCCGGAAAGGATTTCCACATAACAAATAACATACCCGGTGAAAGCATCGAAGCTCACTGCTTCTCCGGCAATGTTGATTTTGGCAACAAAAGGCTCGGCGGAGGCGAACAATTCAGTTTCACATTCACACCTGCTTCTGATCGTGCCAGACTTTTGTGCACTTTCACTACAGGACATGGTTCTGGGGACTATGATATTTTAACCGATCAAGTAAAGAAGGTCTCATGTCCAGGCAAAGATTGTTTTTGGAGTGTACGACCTGATGGCCCGTGCGCTGGAAATTTTAACCCTGTATGTCAACCGTGGAAAAAACCAGCTTCTAAATAAGTAGATTGTTACGGTTGCTTATATATCAATTGAATGTCTACAAATATATGTATTCAAGACTTTTATCCAGTTAATAATAATTCATTTCCTTTAGAGCTGTTTTGCATTTGTTTTTTATTATATATTTATATATACGCTTGTTGGAACTTTTTAATTCAAGCTGGTGGCTTGAATCCAGAACTAAACAGCTCAACCAGTTCATCCTCTGCTGGTATACACGGCCAAATTGCAACTTTGGTCCCTTAATTAATTAGTTAGTGGTCCTCATGAATTAAGGCCTATCTCCAAAGTCTTCGTCTACATACTCGTATTCCATCCAGTTTAGTTTCAGGCCTATATCGACTCTATTTTAGTGTCACATTCCCCTAAAAACTTTATTTTAATGTCACTACTAATCTTACAACTTTATGATTTCTATAATTAGTTGACTATATGCTTTAGAGATGCTATCTTTGTCCACTCCATGATTGAAATGAGATAACTATAAACAGGTTTTATCTTATTGAGAATTGGCCTAGTTGTGCTGTGATGATAAAAACAAGAAGTCAGGTACAGAAAAGGCCGGCAAATTTTGAGAAAAGCATAGTTTAGCATAAGAATAATGCACCAAACAATAATGCCAATGGAAAACAAACGAAGTTATGCACTTTGAGTGCCATAAGAATCATCAATTTGAAGGAGAAGACATTTTTAACTCCATACAAGTCATCTTCTTTTCATCTATATAATACCACAGCACTATGCAACAAGTCTTTCAAGAGTCTCCAACACAAAGACTCAAAATTTATACAATTATAAGACTCTTTTTTGCTTTCTCACCCAGAACAACAACACATTTCAATGCATTCCAAACCCTTGACCATGGAGACACCTGCAGTGCCGCTCCTGAAAGACGAGCTGGACATAGTAATCCCGACGATAAGAAACCTCGATTTCCTTGAAATGTGGAGGCCATTTTTCCAGCAGTACCATCTCATCATTGTCCAGGATGGCGATCCTTCCAAGGTCATTAAGGTACCTCAGGGGTTCGACTACGAGCTCTACAACCGGAATGACATTAACAGGATTCTCGGTCCCAAAGCTAGCTGTATTTCTTTTAAGGACTCTGCTTGTCGCTGCTTCGGCTACTTGGTTTCCAAGAAGAAGTATGTCTACACCATCGACGATGATTGCTTCGTTGCTAAAGATCCAACTGGCAAAGATATCAATGCACTTGAGCACCACATCAAGAACCTCTTGTCCCCATCAACTCCGTTTTTCTTCAACACTCTCTATGATCCCTACCGTGACGGTGCAGATTTTGTCCGAGGATACCCCTTCAGCCTCCGTGAAGGTGTGCCAACTGCAATGTCACATGGCCTCTGGCTCAACATCCCTGATTACGACGCACCCACCCACTTGTGAAGCCACTCGAAAGAAACAAGAGGTACGTTGACGCAGTTATGACCGTTCCAAAGGGGACACTTTTCCCTATGTGCGGGATGAACCTGGCCTTCAACCGCGAACTGATTGGGCCAGCGATGTACTTTGGCCTGATGGGCGACGGACAGCCTATTGGACGGTATGATGACATGTGGGCCGGGTGGTGTACGAAGGTGATCTGTGACCACTTGGGGTGGGGAGTGAAAACCGGCTTGCCGTACATCTGGCACAGCAAGGCCAGCAACCCGTTCGTCAACCTGAAGAAGGAATACAAAGGAATCTACTGGCAGGAGGAGCTGATCCCATTCTTCCAAACCGTATCGCTTTCCAAAGACTGCACCACTGTCCAGAAATGCTACGTCGAACTGTCGAAGCAAGTGAAGGCCAAGCTTGGGAAAATTGATGATTACTTCAACAAGCTGGCTGATGCAATGGTGACATGGATCGAGGCATGGGACGAGCTTAATCCATCTTCTACTGCGCTAGTCCACAAAGTAGAGAGTTTAATTTGAATCACTGATATATGTTGTTTGGCATAATCAGACCCGGTTTTGTTGCACCTTAAAATTTATGTTTTTTTTTTGGTCAATGACAAACTTACCTCCCTTGTTTACGATTTTCCTATTTAACCAATTGCGTTCATCTTTAACCGCATATTACTTCTAAATTATATAGATGCGATTTAAAAAAAAAAAATCATCTAAAATGAAAGCGGGATTCAATCCCAATGGACACCTCCATGAACACCACAACTACACAGTATTTCCCGAAATAAGAAATAGAACTTTGTTAGACATGGTGAGATCCATAATGAGCTTCTCTAGCTACTCTTTCTGCGTTCATATGGGGATATAAGTTACAAAATTCAATATACATTCACAGAATTAACAAAACTCAATAATAGTCTCTCTATTCAGCTGTGTAATTTTCACACATCATTAACAAAATTACTAGTACTAAAAAACAAAATAGGTCAAATGATTAAGAAAATGAGAGAGCAACCACCAATTTTTTATCAGCTTCATTCTTCATTTTTAGCATTCTTAAAAGAAACTGACCTGAGTTTTAAATCTGCATTGGCTCCAGTAACCATCATCTTTCATCTCTCTCTCAATCACAGAAAACAGCTGAAAAACATATGAAACAGTGAATAGAAGCCGTCCGTGTGTCCTATAGGCATCAAAAAATATGAAATTGACAAGGTAACGACTTATCTTCGTTCAGTCGTCGAAGATCAGCGGAGAAGACAACAGGAAACACTTCGAAGTGTGGTCAATGTTTTCGAAAGTCAGAGACCAAAAAAAAAAGAAGGATCAAATAAGCTAAAATCAGCTTAATTAATTTGTTCAGTTGGATGTTAAGACTAGTCCCAAACTTAACATAGGCCAAACAGTACACAAACACCAAGAAGGTAAGCCCACTACAAACAATGTGTAAGTTTGTCCGGTACTCCATGGTTTGTCCACATTTTATTGGGAGTATTGACCTAGTTGTGTTGTGATGACAGAAACAAGAAGTTACATACAGAAAATAGCCTGCAAATTTGAAGGAGAAAAGCCTAGTTTACCATATGAATATGCACCAAACAAGAATATCACAAGAAATACCAATTTGAACAAGACTCAACTTCATACAAGTACCAAAATTACTCAATATAATACCACTGCAATGAGATACAAGTCTCTCAAGAAGTTATACAGTAAGACTCTTTTATTTTTGCTCTCTCCGAAAACGTACAACAACACATCTTAATGCATTCCAAACCCTTATCCACAGAGACACCTGAAGTACCGCTCTTGAAAGATGAGCTGGACATAGTAATCCCGACCATAAGAAACCTCGATTTCCTGGAAACTTGGAGGCCCTTTTTCCAGCCGTACCATCTGATCATTGTCCAGGACGGCCCTCCTTCCAAGGTCATTAAGGTGCCTCCAGGGTTCAATTACGAGCTCTACAACCGGAATGACATTAACAGGATACTCGGTCCCAAAGCTAGCTGCATTTCTTTTAAGGACTCTGCTTGTCGCTGCTTTGGCTTCTTGGTTTCTAAGAAAAAGTATGTCTACACCATCGACGACGATTGCTTTGTTTCTAAAGATCCAACTGGCAAAGATATCAATGTACTTGAGCAACACATCTGGAACCTCTTGTCCCCATCAACTTCGTATTTCTTCAACACCCTCTACGATCCCTACCGTGATGGTGCAGATTTTGTCCGAGGATACCCCTTCGGTCTCCGTGAAGGTATGCCAACTGCCGTGTCACATGGCCTTTGGCTCAACATTCCTGATTACGACGCACCCACACAACTTGTGAAGCCACTTGAGAGGAACACTAGGTATGTTGATGCAGTTATGACCATTCCAAAGGGGTCACTTTACCCTATGTGCGGGATGAACTTGGCCTTCAACCGCGAACTAATTGGGCCAGCCATGTATTTTGGGTTGATGGGAGATGGGCAGCCTATTGGACGGTACGATGACATGTGGGCTGGTTGGTGCACGAAGGTTATTTGTGACCACTTGGGTTTGGGAGTGAAAACTGGCTTGCCGTACATCTGGCACAGCAAAGCCAGCAACCCGTTTGTCAACCTGAAGAAGGAATACCACGGGATCTACTGGCAGGAGGAACTGATCCCGTTTTTCCAATGCGTATCGTTTCCCAAAGACTGCACGACAATCCAGAAATGCTATGTGGAACTCTCCAAGCAAGTGAAGGTAAAGCTTGGTAAAAATAATGATTACTTCAACAAGCTAGCGGATGCAATGGCGACATGGATTGAAGCATGGGAGGAGCTTAATGTGTCTGATAGTGTAGTTGGATGGGCTTACTTCAACAAAGTAGAGAGTTTAATTTGAAGGTCTAATGTGCTATGTTTTCTAACCCGACCGTACTGGGTCGGGTCAACCCCGGGATTGATGTAATATTATATCTAATAAATACCGAATAAAAATAAAATGACAATATACTATTGAATAAAATGACAGTATATATTTGGTAGTCTCTCCTATTATAGCTATAACCTGAAAAGAAAGGACCTGCTTTTTGAACCAACCATCTTGCATATATTAAGTGAAGTCGAGATCAGATGAACTGAAGGTGGAATTTGCAGCCCTGTCCGTGGTACCCATGAGCTCCCATTCTACAATAATGAGAACAGTGTTATTCATACACATAGGTTTGTCAAGAACAACTGAATACAACATTAAAAGGGGGTAAACCATGACAAAATATACATCATCAACATTCAAGGTAATTATACTCAAACTTACAAGTCCATTGCTCGATAGTAGTTAATCCACCAGTGAAATCTTTCGGGTTAATTGTATCATCGAGGTACTCAAAATCCTCCTCTGAGGCCCTGACAACCAAGAGGGTATTACAATCAGTTGACCTCCCCCCTGCAGTCAATTTCCAGAGGTGTGACTGCAAACTCCTCCTGCTCCCCAGGTCTGCCCAAGAGTCACTTGGTTACAAGATCATTTAAACACAGAAATCATGCATTCAGTAGTGTCAACCAAACGGAGATGTGAAATTCGACCTGCAACAAAGACAAAGTTAGCTAGCAACGTATATCCTAATCTATTTTAGTACAATAGAGATAACAAACAGATGAATAGCTTGTGAATTGAAAGATTTTATTGCCTTGGCTTGGCTTTCACCGAGGAACTGTCAACCACATATTACATACATATAACCCCTTCAAGTCTTCAACAATATAAACTAAATTAGTTGTCCAACTGTACTCATGAAATCCCAACAACAGAGAATGTTGGTGACAAGACAACAAAATCGGACAAGGCTATGGTGTTGCTGAACTCCCTGCACAACACCTATGAGAACTTCAGAGATTCGTTGATGTTTGGTAATGTTGAAGTAACTTTGGATTTGGTAAGAGAATCATTGAAGACTAGAGAGTTCCATAAGCAGAAGAATTTACAGGAAGGTGGACATTCGGCTGAGAGTCTTGCTATGAAGTACCATGGTTCCAAGAAGGGTTCTTCAAGAGAAAGATTACCAAAGGAGAAATATAAGAAGCAAGAGAGTAAGAGGTCATCATATTCTGTGGAGAATAGGAGGTGCTACCACTGTTACAATAAGAGACATCTCAAGAAGCATTGCCTTGTGTGGAACAACAGGAAGCCAAAGCAATCTGGGGGAGAGGCAGGAACAGTGGATATTGCACAGGCTACACAATCTTTTGATATCTCAGAGGTACTTACAGTCTATACTTCTAATATAGACTTATCCTGGATTCTTGACTCTAGGTGCTCTTTCACATGAGTTCGGTTAAAGAATGGTTTACTAACTTCAAATATGGGAAAGGTGGAACTGTACTTTTGGAGAACAATCAATCATGGATGGTCAAAGGCATTGGTGATGTTTTGAAGTTGCATGATGGAACTGTTAGATTGTTAATTGGTGTAAGGTACATACCTGATTTGAGGAGGAATCTGATCTCACTTGGTCAATTTGATTCTATGGGATATTCATGGAGTTGTAGTCATGGTGCTCTGCGGGTTATGCACGGGGTTCAGGCGGGTGTTGGGTCAACACCTCAGACAACCTTGCTGGAAGGTGTTAAGAAGAATGGTCTTTACTATTTATCTGGTAACACGGTAGCTGGAGAAAGTGCAGCAGTTCATGGGAATGACAACACATATCTATGGCACAAGAGGCTTGACCATCTTGGAGAGAAAGGATTGAAGGAACTTACCAAGCATGGATTACTTGGAGGAGACAAGTTCACTAAGTTACCATTATGTGAGACATGTGTGATGGGAAGGCGCACAAGACCAGTTTCAACACAGGGAAGCATACTACTAAAGCTAACTTGGATTATGTGCATTCAGATTTATGGGGACCATCCAGGACACTCACTCAAGGTGGAGTTGCAGGTACACCACAACAGAATGGAGTTGCGAAAAGAATGAATAGAACTCTATTGGAGAGAGCTAGGTGTATGTTACTGAGTTCTAGGGTAAGCAAAGGTTTCTGGGAAAAGGTATGGTTACAACAGCAATACTTATCAATAAGAGTCCAACTGTGTCTTTGGAGTTTAAGACGCCGGATCAAGTATGGACTAGAACAACTCGGAACTATTCAAAACTCAAGGTGTTTGGCTGCTTGGCTTTAGCACATATCAAGCAAGATAAGTTGGAAGCTAGAGCATTGAGGTGTATCTTTATTGGTTACCCAAAGGGGGTTAAAGGATATAAGCTTTGGTGCATAGAACCTGGAAAGGGAAATTGTATTATAAGCAGGGATGTCCAGTTTAATGAAGATGTGTTACCTCTGAAGGACAAGCATGCAGGTGTTGA
Organism: Plantago ovata; assembly: GCA_028274465.1. Taxonomy (NCBI): domain Eukaryota; kingdom Viridiplantae; phylum Streptophyta; class Magnoliopsida; order Lamiales; family Plantaginaceae; genus Plantago; species Plantago ovata. The sequence continues at coordinate 38,616,193 of CM051455.1, read as the reverse complement.
CAGAGGGGGTTCACCCAACCCCGCACTCAACCTCGACTCTGTAGAAAATACCAGAATTGAGTTAGAAGATGGGAGAGTTCACTCTCAGGTGGAGCCCACAATGGAGGATGATGTTGCGGATGCTGAGCCTATTACCAGTGAATGGGGAGTCTAGTAGTAGCTCAGATTCAGATGGTGATGATCGACTTGATGAGGAAGTTGGTGAAACTTCAAAGTATCAGCATACAAGAGATCAAGGATATGCACAGGGAATTTCAGTTGAGGTGGAGTCTGAGGATGAAACTGATATAACACCAGGAGAAGTTGTTTGGGCTATGGAGCAGGTTGATACACTAGGTGTTGGACAAGGGGTTGAGGCAACCCTGATTGGAACTCCGGAACAACAGGTTTATAATCAGGTCCCAGAATACTCCGGTACTGAATGTGAAGCTCTGGATGATGAGTTTCAGGATAGTGCAGATGGGAGGATCTCGTATGTGGATAATATGTTGATTACTAGCAGGTCAATGGAGGAGATTGAAACACTTAAAGGGAAGATACGAAAAGAATTTGAATGAAGGATCTTGGGGATGCAAGTAGAATTCTTGGGATGGATATCACTAGGTACAAGAAGGAGAAGAATCTGTTTCTATCTCAGCCTAGTTATCTCATGAAGGTTCTAGCCAAGTTCAATATGTCAAATTGCAGTAGTGTGATTACTCCTATTGCACCTGGGGTGAAGTTATCTGAGGAACAATGTCCTAAGGATGATGCAGAAGCAAGGATTATGTCAAGAGTACCTTATGCAAGTGCAATTGGAAGTATTATGTATACTATGATTTGCTGCAGGCCAGATCTTGCATATGCTATGAGTGTTATCAACAGATACATGGGGAATCCTGGGAGAAGGCATTGGGATATTGTGAAAGATGTTCTCAGATACTTAAGTGGCACAAGGATAATGGGACTGAGGTTCAAGAAAAGCAATGACTTGCAGAATCCATTGGTTGGATATGTGGATGCAAATTTTGCAGGGAATTTGAATGGGAGAAAGTCTATCACAGGGTATGGGTTTACCTTGTTTGGCACAGCAGTTAGTTGGAAGGCAAGTCAGCAATATGTGGTTGCATTATCTACAACGGAGGCAGAGTACATGGCTATCACTGAAGGAGTTAAGGAAGCTATCTGGTTGGGTGGATTACTGAATGAGTTGGGTGTCCAACAGGATCATGTGAATATTCACTCTGACAATCAGAGTGCTATTATGTTGACTAAGGATCATGTGTATAATGAAAGGACATGCAAAGCACATTGATGTAAGATTTTTCTTCATCAGAGATATCATTTCCAGGGAGTTGTGAAGATAAAGAAGATTCATACATCTTTGAATGCTTCAGATGCTATGACTAAAGCGCTTCCAGGACCAAAGTTCAGGTTTTGCCTAGAACTTGTGGGTGTCAAAACAAGAAGGGGTTCATCCTAACCGTAGGGATGGGAAAGGGGAGGCATCTTAACCTTAGAGGTGCATATGGGGAGGCATCTTAACCTTAGAGGTGCATATGGGAGCGTATCTTAACCTTAGAGGTACATGGGGGCGTATCTTAACCTTAGAGTTACATGGGGGCGTGTCTTAACCTTAGAGATGCAAAGGGGTGTGTCCTAAGTTCAGGGATACAGAGGTCGTTGGTGTTGAGCTAAAGGTGGAGATTTTTGAGGTGTTATCTCAACAGCTATTTCCGAATGCAATCATGAAAATTAATTGTCTCCATTAGGAAATCGATTCCTATTCTAATTCCTTTAGCTTTAGCTGCAAATTGAAGGCTATATAAAGGGGTGTTTACTGCATGCTCATAACCAGATCTGGAGACATATTCATTACAGCTTGAAGACCCGGTTCGACTACTTCGAAGGAGATATTATATAGATTATAGGTTCTAGCTTTGAGAGACAGATTTGTTCTTGTTTCTTGCATACTGTTAGAGACTTGTAATTGTGATTGATATAATATAGTGGCAACTGGTTGATCTCCGTGGACGTAGGTTATTCAGAACCGAACCACGTTAAATCTTGTGTCTTTCTTTGGTTTGCGTTCGTGCTCTGTTTTCTGGTTTGGTTGCGTGTGTTTTGTGTTTGATTTGGTGTAGCAGGTTCTTGGTGGTTTAGTTGTTATTGTGAGCTTTTGTGATCAGGTAGAATCGACCATTGTTGATTGTTGATACGAACTCAACAATTTACATGTTCTCCTAATTAGGAACTAAAATTTTAGTAGGAAAAACTGTATTATAGTTGGTTTAGGAATAACTCTTTTGATTTGTTTTCGTTGATGGAATTTTTGGGTTCGAACAATTTCCTATCAAAAACCTTTGGAATAGAAGTACCCACTCTCTCGAGGAGATGAGATGAGAATGGTATCTCTAGCCTGCAGGTCAGTCCATTGTCTGTTGGGCACCTTTGTGGTATATTTTTTTTATTCGGGGAAAAATTGATCAAGTCCCCCAACCTATACTACAAGTGAGACATTACCCCCTAACTTATTAATTTGAGACTTAACCCCATCACCTATATAAATTGTTGCAACATACCCTCTATATAATATTTTACTATCAATTTAATATTTTCCATTCAATTTAATATTTTCCCTTCAATTAAATATTTTCGTTTGATTCCAAATTAATCATAATACCTACCGAAAAACTAATTTTGAAAATTATAATATGAAACTATATGATTTTCACTTTTATAATATAATATAATATAAGTTCAAATATTATTTTTCCGGTACAATTAATGAAAATATTATTTTTTTCACTTTTATAATATAAATTGTATTGGAAAAATAAAATTTGAACTTATATTATAGAAGTAAAATCTTATATTTTAAAAAAAAGTCGGTATGAATTAGGATTAATTGGAGTCAAAGTGACATATTAAATTGTAGGAAAAATATTAAATTGAATGAAAAATATTAAATTAAAGGAAAAATATTATATATGGGGTATGTCGTAACACTTTAAATAGATGAGGAGGTTAAGTCTAAAACTTAATATGTTAAGGGTAATGTCTCAATTGTAATAAAGTTAGGGGGTTTGATCAATTTTATTCTTTATTCGGTTCTGCCTGATATGAAAAAGTAGATTTTGTCTCCAACTAATGGCAGGAGATAGGCGCGGTTAAACCGCGTAAAACGCGGCTTAACCGCGTTTTTGGGCCACATCAGTGGCCCAAAAACGCGGTTAAGCCGCGTTTTACGCGGTTTAACCGCGGTCCGCGGTTATACTAACCGCGGACCCCTTTAGTGGCGTCAGCCACTAGGCTGACGCCACGTGGAGTCCACTAAGGTGGACTCCACCCTTTTTTAATTTTTTTTTCTGTTTTTAATTTTTTTTCCGTTTAAATTTCAAACGGTCATAACTTTTCAAATACAAATGCTAAAAATAAATAAAAATTACCAACGGATAGAACTTTTCGAGATCTATAAATAGACACCACTCTTGGATATGTTTGTTCACACCTTATCCAACTCATTTTTCCATTCTTAATTAAAATCAAAACACTCTCAACACTCCAAATTTGGTACAACTTAATGTAATATATTTGTTGTAATATATTTGTGATTTCCATCTATTAACTTGATTTCGTATGAAATTCTTTATAACAAATCTTCCTTCTTCTTTACATTAACTGAAAAAAAATTAAAAAAATTGAAAAAAAATGACGTGGCAGGCCTTAAACTGGCCTTAACCGCGTTTAAGCAGTGACTGATGCGGGCGAAAACTGCTTAAACGCGGCTAAGGCCAGTTTAAGCCCTTAAACTGGCTTTAGCCTTAAACCACGCGGTGGTCTTAGATGACTGTTGTTGTTTAACTCCCCTAATTGGATAGAGTACGATTAGAATTTGGACTCGGTTATCCACATAATTCTGTTCTACTTTTAAATTAGAGCTACAATTCTATTGTAATTAGTAATTATATTTCTACAAGTGCATATATTTCTATTGTATTGCTTGTCATGGTTTCTAAAGAAAGTAAACTGTAAAAGGAAGGGCTGAATTGGCTGTTTATTGATTCCCAACGTGAGTTTATATACAAGAGTACATACATATAGTTTCCATACTTTCAAGTTAGTAAAAATGGAAAGTAAAGATATCGAGCAATATTTACAGTAAAACATGGGAGGTGATTGCCGAGAATTGCATCAATCAATATTGTAGAATATTCTGGAAATGTGTAGACACCAATACTCCCCCTAAGTTGGCGCGTGAAGGTCTCGAACACCCAACTTGCCAAGCAAATAACGTAATTGATCAGCACCTAAAGCTTTTGTAAATATATCTGCTATCTGATTCTTTGTAGAAACTGGACATGGCTTTACTTCATGAGATTCCACCCTTTCCCGTACAAAATAACAATCCATTTCGACATGTTTCGTTCGTTCATGGAATACGGGATTGTTGGCAATGTGACAAGTTGCTTGATTATCGCAGAACAAGGGGTGCGTCAAAATCTTTTAGTAACCATCGCAGCCACAAAACTTCACTAAGAGTAGTAGCCATTGCTCGATATTCAGCTTCAGCGGAAGAGCGTGAGACAACTGATTGTTTCTTGGTCCGCCAAGAGATAGGTGCACCACCTATTGAGATGAGATAACCGGTTCTAGATCGACGTGTCATCAAACAACCTCCCCAATCTGAGTCGCAATATGCCTCGAGTGACAAATCGCCATTGGCCGGTAAAAAGATGCCTTGGCCTGGTGTTGATTTTAGGTATCTCAGAATGCGAATGAGAGCATCCATATGCGAACGACGAGGACTAGAAACAAACTGGCTGAGGATGTTAACTGCAAACGCGATGTCAGGTCGTGTAACAGTGAGATGCAATAATCGACCAATCAAGCGGCGGTACTGTACATCGTCAACTTCTGGACCATTTATCCAATCTAAGATTTTGCTCCATGGGAAATTGACTAGGGCGGCTCCCTTGTAAACCAGTCTCTTCCAAGATATCGAGTGTGTATTTTCGCTGACTTGACGATGCCTTCATGAGACCGTGCAACTTCGATGCCCAAGAAGTATTTTAGAGGACCAAGATCTTTAATGATAAACTTTTCATCAAGATATCTCTTAATATTTGCAATAGTCTCATCATGATTCCCTGCAATAATAACATCATCAACATAGATGAGTGCGGAAACGTAAATGGTACCTCTCTTTAGAATGAATAATGAGTGATCTGCTTTGGATTGGTGAAAACCAACATCAATAAGCGCCATGGTGAACTTTTGATACCAATTTCTAGAAGCTTGGCGAAGCCCATATAAAGATTTATGTAACTTGCAGACTCAGTGTTTCGCCTTCCTTGGCAAAACCTTGAGGAATCTTCATGTATACGTCCTCCATTAAATCACCATGAAGAAAGGCATTATTGACGTCTAGCTGATGAATAATCCACCTTTTTTTGACAGCCACAGCAAGCATGGTTCGTACTGTAACAAGTTTGGCAACTGGTGCAAATGTCTCATGGAAATCGATCCCTTCAATTTGTGTAAAACCTTTTGCGACGAGACGGGCCTTGTACCGCTCAATATCACCATTGGGTTTATACTTTATCTTGTATACCCATTTGGAATCAATTGCCCTCTTTCCTGGAGGTAAATTTTCAAGAGTCCAAGTCCCATTCTCTTCAAGTGCTTGGATCTCACGTTGCATGGCTTCTCTCCATTCTGTTTGCTTTACTGCCTGGGAAAAATACTTTGGCTCATCATGGGAGGTGATGGCCGCAAGAAATGCTTTGTGAGAGTTTGAGAAACGTTCGTAAGAAACAAAATGAGAGAGAGGGTATACCGTCGAGGTCCCTGATTCTGGCGGATGTTGCGTATGGTCTGTTATTCCCACATATTCAGTTTCATAAATTTCCATATTTTTGGGCCTGCTTTTTGCTCTTAGTCCACGCCCTAGATCAGCTGAAGCATGTGGGATGGCATTTTGTTGTTCTTTGTCTTGAGTCACTAATTCTTCTCTTGGGCCTAAATTACTCTCTGTAGTGACACATGGCTGGACTTCAGTTTGGGGGCTATCCAAATATATGTCTTCATTACCAGCCGAATAATCGATTTCGTCACATATTATACCTGTTGACACCCTTGCTTCATCTCCAGAATCTGATTTATTTGCCTCTTTGAAAGGGAAGTTGTCCTCAACAAATTTAACATCTCGAGAAGTGTATATTTTGTGTGTTTGAAGATCATACACTCTGTAACCCTTTTGTGTGTTTGGATAACCGATAAAAACACACGGCCTCCCCCTTTCAGCGAATTTGTCTCTCCCTTTATGATTATCACGTGCATAAACTAGACAACCAAAAGTTCGCAAGTGTTCCTACGAGACTTTATTTCTGTACAGAACCTAGGCATTATGGATCCGGGGTTGCTTTCTCTCCTAGAAATTCTGTCAAACAGTTTGACCGAGACGAAGTCCCATCTATTTCATTTCTTCCCATGGTTCCTTTGCAAACAAGACTTCAAAAGGAGTCTTATTATTAATGGCTCTAGAGGGAAGCCTATTTATATAAGTTGCTGTCATAACACACTCTCCCCAAAAACTTAGGCTAGTGATATAGCCAGAGCTAAAATTACTAATGCCAGAGCAATTTAACTTTTATAAACACTAATCATTTCTAAAAATGCACAGATTGCTCTGACATTAGTAATTTTAGCTCTGGCTATATCACTAGCCAAAACTTATTGGTAGGTTAGCTTCAAACCTCAAGGCTCTTGCAATTTCTAGAATATGCCTATGCTTTCTTTCAACTACCCCATTTTGTTGTGGCGTGTCGGTGCAAGATGTTTCCAAGACAATTCCATGTTGTGAATAATATGCAAGCATGTGATTTGATTGGAATTCAACCCCATTGTCGCTACGAATTCTTTTAACAACTTTATCAAACTGATTCTTTACCATATTGCAGAAAGTTGTCAAGTAGTGTGTAACCACGGATTTGTTTTTCATCAAAAAAACCCAAACACCTCTACTATAATCATCGACAATAGATAAAAAATAATGAGCTCCCGAAAATGAAGGAGTTTGATAGGGGCCCCATATGTCACAATGCAAAAGATCAAAACATGAGTGCGTCTGTATTGTACTAAGAGGAAAAGGAGTGCGTGTTTGTTTTGCACGAAAACACGGGCATCGCAAGGTTCATCAAGACAATTAATTGCATTACCCAAAAACCGGATTTGCTGTAGTTTTTCTTTAGAAGCATGTCCAAGTCTCTTGTGCCATACATTTCTTTCCACCGTGACCTTTAAAGCCGTAGACTCCTTCACAAACGGCTCCAAGCAATATAGACCATCGCAACATTTACCCACGCCAGTCATCTCAACATTTTGTGAACTTATCTGAATTTTCTCCAACCCAGCATTTAAGGTCCCAACATTTGCAGCCCTGGGATTAAAACCATGTGATGTCTCCGCCCTTCTTCCTCCATTTCGAGATCTCCTTTTCCAGTCTGAAGGATAACCAATAATTTCAAAGCAATTCTCCATAACATGATTTGTTCTACCACATTTCAGACACTTCTTCTCCCGTCGGCCACCCTTGTGATCTGATTCATCATCTTTATGTTGTGTGCGTATCTGAAATGCAGCGCCTCCATCTGAGGCCTGCGATTCTTCGCCACTTGCCTCTGTTGCTCGTCCTCTGTTACAAGGTGATAAGCAGTTCTGAGAGATGGTGTGGGTGTCGCAGTGAGGATCTGTGTTTTGACGACACCAAATGACTCATCCAGCCCCATCAAGAAGTCGTAGAGTCGTTCTTTATCTTTTATTTCGACTCTCTGTTTCCCAATATCACAAGTGCATTTACCACATGCACATTTTGGAACAGAGGTGACAGCTTGAATTTCATCCCAGAGACTCCTAAGTTTAGTGTAATACGTAGAGACAGAAGTACCTTCTTGTCGAGTTTCGATCAAAGTACGCCTTAGCTCGTATGCTCTTGGAGCACTTTCTTTCCCGAATCTTTCTTCGAGGTCACGCCATATCTCTGCGGCTGTTTTTGCATATTTCACACTTGCCCAAATTTCTGCTTCCATGGCAGGGTTCAGCCATCCACGAACCATGGCGTTACATCGCTTCCAAAGGGCCCAATCTGATGGCGACTTATCTTTATTTGGTTCCTTTAGTGTCCCATCAACGAAACCAATTTTATTTTTCGCAAATAATGCGTTGCTCATGTCGCTCGACCAGTCTGCATAGATCCCATCTCTCAGTAGATATCCAACGTGCTGTTGCTCCGGATTATCTGATGCAGAGAGAAAATAGGGTGACATGGTGTCAACGATGACCGAGGTTCCGGTGGTTTTATCATTATCACTTGTTCTAGTCATTGTTTTCTTTTCTTCTTTTTTTTTTTTAGTTGGAATGAATTCGGCGGCGGTGTAGGCTGTAGTATTTAGGTTTTTGTTTAAACCTGCTCTGAGGCCATAAAGAAAGTAAAAGGAAGGGCTGAATTGGCTGTTATTGATTCCCAACGTGAGTTTATATACAAGAGTACATACATATAGTTTCCATACTTTCAAGTTAGTAAAAATGGAAAGTAAAGATATCGAGCAATATTTACAGTAAAACATGGGAGGTGATTGCCGAGATTTGCATCAATCAATATTGTAGAATATTCTGGAAATGTGTAGACACCAATAGTTTCCTGAATCATGCATTAACATGACTCAATTTTCTTGCGAACTTTATCTGTAAGCAATGTAGCCTTTTTTAAGTCAATTACTATGTATGGTCTCGTTGGGTCTAACATTGATTTGTTTGGAAGAGTTGGTCGCAATATCTACACCCAAGCTGCTGACCCAGGTATCTGTTGTATGCTACCATCTGTCCCAATTACCCTATCCGCGGAGTCAGCCATGATTCTGAAGTAAGGTGAAATTTGTATTCAGGTCAGAGAGTCATAGTCGCCTCTATTGGCGTATGTATGCCGTCTTGGTTGTGAGATTTAGTAAGATTGTCGATTTGAACTCCTTCTATTTTATATAGATACCGTAGAACTCCTTCTTTCTAATGGAAATGATGAATGATTGACAATCAAATTTTAAGTTCATAATGTATGTCTTGAGCATTCCGGCTTTGACATTGATGACTTACTCCAGACTGGATGCTCTATATATATGGATGTCTTAACTCTTATATATGCGTTCTTGAAATATCAGAGTTGTCGGCTGAACAGATTTGAACTATGATGTCAAAATCTACACAGCTAGAATGGTTGGTTTCAGAAATTAATCTGATGCAAAGTAACAATATGCATCAACTGAGGCTGCTCTCAACTCCTTGAAACAAAATGTCATCATAAGTTGGTAATTAACACCAGCATTTTGGGCTCTTGTGATCATTGTGGTAATAAGCATATTTCCCTGATATTGTTATACTCCAACTGGTCTCTCAGGAATGTTGATGGATATTAAAGTTGACTTCAAAATTATTTCATTGTTTTGCATGGTTGTGTGGAACAGAAAGGAGTGAATGCATTTTCAGCGTTTTGATTAATCCTTGCTACCAAGTCTGTACTTATATTTGTAGCAGATGGTACATTGCCCATCTCAGATCCGACATAAGCAGGTGTCGATCCCGTGGTCAACGATATAGCGGTGGTTTTGCTTCGGCGTTGGATTTTCTCCGAGATTGGCCATGGAAAACGGTCTATGGCCGTTTGGATTACAGTTCGGACTTTGCTACATATTCTCAGAATATGATCTACATGCACAGATATTGTACGCATTTGTTCGACAAAATGGTATGGAGTGGCAGAACTATGATATGAATTTCTTTAATTCTGCATCTACTTGTAACAGTGTTGTTTGGTTGGATTAGTTAACAGTTCTTGGACCTTGGTTAATTATTACTTCACTTGTTATGTACCGTTTTGTCTGTAAAAGTGTCCGTTGATGATATAAAAGCTTTGTTTTGGCTTCCAGTGATGTATCATATAGCCTATATACAAAGCCTCTAGCAATTAATTAGGCGAGTTACTAAACTATACATACAATTCTAGCCTAATTCTTTGTAAATGGCAACATGGGTACGATTTTTGTACATATTCCATTCCACCATAACTTTCATTTATCTTGTAGACCTTTTTTATATTTTGTTTAACTTCAAATTAATTTTAGCTAATCCATATTCACAAAATAATTTTTAAACTTATATCATAAACATATAATGTTTATACATTCATATTAATATAATTTCATAATTATTTTTTTCGATATAATTTAGGTATAATTAATTTAAAATCAAACAGATACTAAAAAGATCAACATAACAAAAAAGAAGCTTAATGTGAGACGGAGAAAGTAATGTATAAACACTTTTTGTGTCTTCATGATTATTAACGAGAACTTTTAGAGACAAAATATAGCTTTTAAACAATTATATTTTAAAAAAATCGTTTGTCGCGCATAGCGTGAGACGCGCATTCTAGTTATTACTTAACCCAGGGGTATAATAGTAATTTCACTGGCCAAAATAATGAGGAGCAACTCTTGCCGCACCGTGCGCTCGTCCCTGGGAACTAGTAACAACTTAAGAACACACCATATTTGACAAAATGATAAGGAAAAGGAAACATGGCTTAATCATGGCTGCCTGCTACAATAAGTTGCAAGTAGTGAAACAATGGACATTCATCTACCTCGATTATTAGGTTAGATAAGAATCTCGAATGCGATATACATGGATAGTTGGAGATATAAATACAGAACACACACAAATCTTCATTTGTAAATAACCAGTTTAGCATGCAAGCAGGCAGATTCAGAGAGGCCCATACAGTTACTATGGTTGTAAAATTTAACTCATGGAATCCTGGAGGAGAATTTCTGAGCATGCAGAAGTCCGCTTTACAGATAAATTCGCAAAAGCCAGCTGTGACTCTTCAGTTAAGAATACTGGAAATAAAGTGCAGCGTGCAATTGTAGCATGGAGTCATGGAGATATACCTGTCTTGATTTCACAAAGCATTATATGCGTGCTTCATTCATTCAGAACTATTTCTTTCAATCTGAATTGCAGTCTGCAGATAACAGATTTTCTGCTGCGAGCAAGACTTCGTTTCAGGGCAAAACTGCAGAGAAATTTGGTACATCATAAATGAGGTAATTTCGATTGCTCCTAACACATTAACTCAATCGGACTTCAACATGACATAACTGAAGACCAAAAGGAAAAAAGCCAATGCTATAAACATAACCATTAAGTAGTCGCAAGTCGAAAACAAGCCGCGTACATAATTATTACATTTCAAAATGAGAATCTCAAGAGTGAGGTGCACAACAAGTAAACAACAATGAATGACAGCAGGTCTACTATACTCCAAAAATTCTGGCGATGATCCCATCTGTGAATTTGAAATAGACGCATCTCCAGCCAATTTTGAACACCAAGACACCAATTGCGCCCCAAAATCCCGTAGCAAATCCACTTATCACTACTCCATAAAACCATATCCTCTCAGATTTGTCTTCGTCGTCTTCAATATCATGATTTTCCGAATTCGGTGATGCTTTGTCCTCGTGACATTTCTTTGGCAGTGGAGGTCCGCAGAGTCCAGGATTGCCTTCGTATATCGAAGCGCCCTCCAGAGTTTGCAACTGATTCCCCTTTGGGATCTCTCCTGTCAACTTGTTGTGTGACAAGTTCAAATGACTTAAAAAGGTCAATTTTGAAAGGCCCTGAGGAATGTTTCCCGAAAGATTGTTGCTGGAGAGGTCAAGAGATTCCAACGAATTCATGTCTCCGATTCGGCCGGGAATGTGACCTTGCAAATGATTGTGGGACAAGTTGAGAAAATGAAGGGCAGCAAGACTGGTGATCTCCGAAGGAATTTCTCCTACCAGATTATTGCTCTTTGTGTAGCCAAATAATCTAGCTCCACACCTTTAATCATCAGTCGCAGATTATCCGCTCCTAATGCACCTGAAATGTTGGGATTGTAGAACACCATTTGTGTGAAATTGTGAATGCACTGTGGAATGTCTCCAGTCAACTTATTGATTGCAAGGTCTAATATCTGTAGCCGTGAGAGTTGACAAAGATTAGAAGGAATCGTGTCGTGGAGCTCATTACCCCTTAGTTGAAGCACTCTCAAATTCAACAAGTAATTTCCCATCCATTCCGGTAGTTTCCCAGAAATTGCATTCTCTCCAATATCCAAAAGTCTCAACTGAGTGCAGTTTCTCAGATCATAAGGAAGTTCTCCTGAGAATGTATTGTTGCTCAAATGTAGCAATTGCAATGAGTAAGCTCTGCCGATGGAGTTTGGGATTACACCGGAGAGGCGATTCGATGATAAACCCAAAATACGTAGCATGGTTAAGTTTCCCAGACATTTTGGAAGACTGCCCGATAAACTGTTTCTGGCGAGAATTAATAATTCTAAAGATTTCATTTCGCATAATGATTCAGGTATTTCTCCCGAAATGCTACAGTTGGGCATAGACAAATAGTGGAGCTTCTTTTGAGTCTGAATCCATTCTGGAAACACACCGCCTATTTCACAAGATTCCATGTGAAGCTCTTCAAGTTGAAATGGAGGTATCCAATCACTTCTCACTACAAATTTCAGGAAGTTTCTTTGTGTCCAGAGAGCTCGTAACTTTGAGAGCGAGTCAAAGAAAGAAATGGGAAATTCCCCATTAAGTTGATTTGTCTGGAGAAGCAAATTTTCCAAGGCACTCAAGTTTCCTATGGATGTTGGAACCTCCCCATTTAGTTGATTATCATAGAGAGCCAAAAATTCCAAGGCTCTCAAGTTTCCGAGAGAAGATGGAATGAGACCAGAGAGTTGATTTCCATCAAGGGCCAAAGCTTCCAAGGCACTCAAATTTCCTATGGATGTTGGAATTTCCCCATTCAGTTGATTATTGGAGAGAGACAAAAATTTCAAGGCTCTCAAGTTTCCGAGAGAAGATGGAATGAGACCAGAGAGTTGATTTCCATCAAGGGCCAAAGCTTCCAAGGCACTCAAATTTCCTATGGATGTTGGAATTTCCCCATTCAGTTGATTATTGGAGAGAAACAAAACTTTCAAGGCACTCAAATCTCCGAGAGAAGATGGAATGAAACCAGAGAGTTGACTATTGTTGAGAAACAAACTTTCCAAGGTATTCAAATTTCCGAGAGAAGATGGAATGAGACCAGAGAGTTGATTTCCATCAAGGGCCAGAGCTTCCAAGGCACTCAAATTTCCGAGAGAGGATGGAATGAGACCAGAGAGTTGATTACGACTGAGATACAAATGTTCTAAAGATCTCAAATTACCAATGGACGATGGGATGGAACTGCTTATATTATTGGAATAAAGAGACAAAGTTTTCAAGGCTGACAAATTCCCAATGGATGTGGGAATTGGACCACTGATGTGGTTACCCCAGAGATACAGATGTTGGAGTGTCCTGATTCCACCAATCTCTTCTGGCAGTTGACCGTAGAAATTATTGAGACCTAACGCTAGAAACTCCAATGTGGGATGTCCTGATATGTTCCCTAGCATCAACGAAATATCTCCATCACAAGAATTATTAGTGAGAGATAGAAATTCCAAGTGAGGTTGATCCAAAACTAACTCAGAGATTGATTCAGCGTTACACTCAAGTGAGTTGGAAAAAAGATCAAGGTGGACGAGGTTTGTTAATTTGACAAGGTGGAGCAGATATCTCAAGGAAGAATTATAATTGTTGGACCAAAGAAGCAGATATCTCAACGAAGTCATGTTTCCAAGGAAGCAAGGAAGTTCTCCTTCAAAAAAGTTAATGCTCAAATCAAGGTACTCAATATGTCTCAGTGTGGAATTTACACAAGCATGTTGTAAGTTTCTATTCTCGAGCCCACTTCCTAACATGCGTAAATCTGTTAGAAAAGGAAGCATATTGAGTACATTAAGCAAATCGTCCGTTCGACTTAGGTCCACTCTGCTCATATTAAGATGCTTGAGGAATGAAAGATGAGACACCCATGTGAAATCATCGACACTCAGTTGATTATAACTGAGATCAAGCACACTAAGCAACGAAAGATTGCCTAGATGATGAGGAACAACACCGCTGAAGTTTGAAAAAGAGAGATTAAGATGTTGTATTTGGTTCATCGACCCGAGAAATGAGGGGATAGAGGTTAGGTGAAAATCATTACCACTTAGGTCTAGAAAAGACAAAAATTTCAAGACCAGAAGGGAAGAATCGAGTGTTTCACTATGCAACATGTAGGTAGAATAATCAAGATCATAATACCTCTGATTTTGGAGATCAAGACCAATAACATGCCTCGAAGTTTCATCACACATGATGCCTTCCCATTCGCAACACTCGGTTCTAGCGTTCCATGATGACAATCTGCCGGAAGAATCTGAAAGACTAGCCTTGAACCTCAAAAGAGCATTCCTTTCCCTCAAAATACAACCAACAGTTGCATTAGCTTCTTCTCCCGAACAACAAACTAGAAACTCTGCAACTAGAAACACAGTAAAAATGAGAAAGACGGAAGAAATCTTCCCCATAGTGAACTGAATATCCAAGACAAATTATAGAATGTAACTTGAGAAAATTGAGGATTATGTAGTTCTTCTTTTTTGTTTTCGTATTGTGTATGGTGTGTAGTTATGATATATCATAGCTGCTTATATAGTAATGATAATATTGTATCATTGAAATTTCCTCAATCAAGCAAGCATTATCCTTTGGAAGTCAAGTCGCTGCATTTGGAAGTCAAGTTAGAAAAAGAACTGATTGGAATCAGAGCCATACATTCCAAGATTTCATCTATTCCTCATCATCAGATTACAAAATAAGCCCCAAACGTATTGTGTCAAGTAAATACTCCTGGAAAGACAGTGTAATTACTCCCGTCTAAACCTGTCTTTTTATCATATATAATTACTTCTTTCCTATCTGTCATACGTACTCGTTTCAGCCTTAATAAATTTACCAGAAGAATAGAGCAGCTGTCAAGGCGCGAGTTATAGTAGAGCTAACTGAGAAGCAGCTAGAGATTTTACCTTGTAGGAAAGAGACTTATAGAAGTCTATGCATTTGGATGTCCTGGAAAATAAGCCCTGAACGTCTCTAAAGTTGTTTACGGAGCACTCTGTTTTGGTCCCAAAAATAAAAAAAAAAGAAAAAAATAAAGAAGAAGAAGAAGAAAAACTATGTAAATCATACTCCAGCACAATCACTCTCATGTTCTGTCTCATTATTGTTTTATTTCTTCAAATTCCACACATAAGTATGGTTTTAAGGTCAATTATGGGCCCCTCGAAGTTGAGTTCCAAACGTACTATTTACGTGGCATTGAACTTATAATACTTTCCTATAATTAAGTAAATAGGAAATCATAAAATAGACTTAGGTTGAAATATATAAACTGTTTACATGAATAATGATGATGATGATGATTATTAGTGAACATTCATGACTCATCCAATAAGTAATGAAACAATTGACATCAGTGTGCCTCTATTAAAGGTCAGATAAATCTATGCAAAAAAAAAAAAAAAAAAAAAAACAGAAATGACTAGTAGAAGAAGAAGACCCAATATACACATGTTTACAGATTCTCAACAACTTCATTTGTGCTTAAAGTACAACATAGAGCAACTCTTCTTCAGTCTAAATGTGGATAAAATTGGTATGCCATACTCATCAGGTCCTAGTTTTCTGCTCAGACCTAAATGTTCAAGACTCACACACTTTGTCCAAGGGCAAAATACTATGATCTCCGTTGTTACTATAGTTACAGTGAAAAGGTCACCGGAAGGACAACGATGTTAGATAGAAGAGCAATTGGCTAAGCATTAAATGTTTGCGAAGCAACAAAAACAGAGCACAAAAAGATCGAAAAAGTCAAAGTCATCGAACCGACCTTGATACCGGATGAACTGTCCATGAAACTCAGCTTCCCTTTCTAAAACTATGAAAGTAAAAATGGCACCCCAAGGTTCCCTTTCTCAGCACTACACGAAGAGAACACAATTGCCACTAAAAAAAGCAAAACAGTAACATAAATAAATGAATTATTCAAAGGGGCATTAGATCGAACACCTGGTGGGATCCATTTTGCTGGTCAATGACTTGAGAGAAAAGAGCAAACCGAACATGAGCTTGTGATCTCGGCGTGAGCTTAGGGTTTTGAGGGGTCATTCCATTCACGATAAAGCAAACAGACACCATTTCGATTGAAGACGTAGAGCATGTAATGTGATAACTAATGATGTAATAAGGATTCTTCTGGATATTTCTACATGGACTGACGGACTGTTTATGCAGATATGAAGTGTCTGCTGGGAAAGAAAGCAAAGGGAAACGATGTGCTTGAATCTGTCCTGTATTGGAGTTGTATAAAATGTTCAGCCATCCAGAATGCTTCAGCAAAATGGAGATACTTCAACCTCATATGTGTGGATGCTGAGAAATCTAAGATTGATATTTCATAATGGGCGTCGGCACCAAATACCTGCAGATACAAAGGATTAGCGAAAACTAAGGCGCGTCGACCTGCAAGATCAACAATCGAGAAAGCGTGAGATTCCACTGGGACACCGGTGTGGTGCCGACCGTATGGACTCCGGCGCTCAAGTTAGCGAATTCGTGGTAACAAAGAATAAAGTAAACGTGCGAGTAAAAGTAAGTACAAACTTAGCCAGAATCGATGTCGGTAATCAATGAGAAATTTAGGTCTTCGGCGGATGGAATGGAACGGCTTAGGGTTCCGGTGGCCAAGATAGATTTCTCTAAGGCTCTGGGTGCCCGACTATGGATTCTTATGGAGCTGATTGAATATGTAAGTGGGGACGGTCGGAGGAGTACGTTGGATTTCTGTAAGTTTGATTTTATCAGACGGAAATTGTAAGTGACGAGCTTGAATCAGTTGCCATTGGATGCCTTTCTATTTCCCTCAATCCCCTTTTTATATTAGGTATAGCAGACTCTTTCTGCCACTTCACGCATAGTATGGGTAGTTAGCGAAGTATGCGTATCAAAACATTAGGTGAACGTTGAGGGAGTCGTGACCGTTTGAGAACGTTGAGGGAGTTGAGGAAGTCAAGTGCCGATTTGGTCAACAAGTTGCAAGGCAACCGAATTAACATTAGGAGAGCAAACTAATGAGGTATCTCTTTGGGAGTTCGCAGGCGACCTCACTTTGAGGTGGCCTCTATCTATTGAGGCGCCACCTTTGATCTTGACGGGCCATTCAAGGCATTTGGAGTCTTCTAAAATGTGGCACCAATTTAATATTTATGGGAAGATGTACCCGGCGACTTTTATGGACCAGATGATTTTTATAGACCCGGTGACCTTCGGATGCTAGATGGTTACCACATGTAGTTAGCAACTGGCTCTAACTAAACCGTATACTAATTCGCGGTCAAATGGTAAAAAATTGGATTGTGATGAGATCAATTTTGACTAGTGAACCGTAAATAATAAATCGGGTCAACATATGACCAGGTGGACTATTTTTTGCCAATACAATATGCATACAAAAGGGTATCCAATGTTGCAAGTATCAACCCATATTTTATGTCATCATTATTCCGGCACCGGGGAAGAAAGACTTAAAAAAGAAGTTAAAAAGGAATAGAGAGAAAAAGAAGGATTTAATTGCAATATACAGTACAGATAAGTCATTGTTTGGATGTTTTAAATAAAAACACAATTTTTTAGATTTTGGATTTGAGTGTAATACTTTGATCTATTAGGGTCTAGATTTGATCTATTAGGGTCTAGATGCAAAGTGGGTATTTAGTAGGTGGTGTGGTATATGTAATTATACGAAGAAGTAAGTGTACCTTGTCGTCGAGGAACTTGGCCCAAAATCTAGCTTTGGCTCTCTCACATGGATCTTTGGGTAAAAGGGCCGGACCATCAAATGCCTCATCGATATACTCGAGAATGCTTAAAGATTCAGCGATGCCTTTTCCATCACTGACTAACACCGGAATTTTCTTATGAACTGGATTGTGTTTTAACAAAAGAGGGGACTTGTTGGTCAAGTCTTCTTCGATGAATTCGTATTCGACACCTTTTAATTTCAGGGCAATCTCTACTCTACAGCTTTAAGGACTAGCCCATATAACTCCATCAATCAAAATTTCAAATCTGTTACGTATGCCATGACCAAAGCACCACCATGCATAGATGAACAATATCCATTTGTATGGATACTTAACATTTCTTTGGGCAAGCATGCAATTTTTTCTCGTAAAATTGCCTTGGGCCTTTGCCATGTTGCTAGTTTGCCAATCCAAAAAGAGCATATTTTAATCCCGAGTGTCAATAATTACATTTTTATGTTTTAATAACATTTAAAACCCACAACTACTACCCTTCATGTAGACTAGGTAAACGCACATGCGAATAATAATATGCAAATCACAAATAGTGTGAATCAAATTAAATCCATCTCCAACAGTTAGAACCCATAAGCTCTATAAACCCTCTCCCTTTCTTGGCATGCAAGTTTTTCACTCAATCAAACCCAAACAACAATAATCAAGTTGAAACTAGATCTATATATACACATGCAACCCAATATATATATTGTTTTAATCATTTCTTATAATTAAACCCATTGTTCATTTTATTTCAATACCACTAATTAATAATAATAACCTCACATCAATTTTAGTAGAAATGAAGAATGGGTTATTGATTCCTTTTGGAGTTTAAACCCCTAACTAAGAGGATATCGCTTATCCTTTTTAACCAAACAAAGTAAGACTATTTTAATTGATCTATTTAAAAAACATCACTCGGAGAGCCGCCCCCTAAAAAAGTAACCGACAATGTTCGATTGGATTACTCGCCAAATCGAATACAAGTAGAAATAAAAAAACAAAAAAAAAAAAAAAAAAAAAACAAGAGAGCCGCCCCTAAAAAAGGGACCGACATTGTTAGAGTGGGTTATTTACTAGTTGATCTATTTAATATTTAATAAGAAAGAGTTATTACATTGATGGACCTACCAAACTCTTACAAAACACATGAGGCGATTAATTAAATTCCCAACCAAGAAAAATTAGTAGAAGGATGCAGTACTACTAACTGGATTACATGAATTATCATCTTATGACACAAACCATGCATAATTTATTTACTACATCCCAACTATCTATCTAATTAATCTATTTAGAAGCATTGAGAGCTTGAATCCGAGCCTTAATGTGGTGAATCAGCTTATCCTTGGGAGGCAAATTTTCTTTGACAAAGCTGCAACTAGTGTACTCATCAATCCATTTACACAGATGAGGAAATTTATCTTCCTTGAGTATTTCTACCCCAACTTCTTCGCAAAGGAGTCCAAACCAACAACCAAGCATAACTGCAGCAACATCAACCAGTCCAATTGTATCACCTCCGAAGAATTTCTTCCCCTCGAGCTCTTCATCAAGAAACTTGAGTACCGACAATAATTCTTCCTTGGCCTTTTCTTGCTCTTCTCCACTGCTGGTCATGAAAGCTTTCCTCATCGTTGTCTCAAGCTGCTCAAAGATATAAGAAAGTCATTATGAGGAGACCGTTCCTGGCGTTTGAGTAGAGAGCATTCGATGTACACAAAAAAATGGTAGTAATAATAATACTACTATTAAAAAAAAAAAAAAAAAAAAAGGCACCTTGTCTTCAAGGAACTTGGCCCAAAATCTGGCTTTGGCTCTCTCGCATGGATCTTTGGGTAAAAGGGCTGGACCATCAAATGCCTCATCGATATACTCAAGGATGACTAAAGACTCAGCTATGCCTTTGCCATCATGGACTAACACTGGAACTTTCTTGTGAACCGGATTGTATTTCAGCAGCAGACGGGACTTGTTGGACAAGTCCTGTTGGATGAATTCGTATTCGACACCTTTCAGGTTCAGGGCAATCTCGACTCTACAGCTATATGGGCTAGCCCATGACCCAAGCAACTGTACTTTTCCCATATTGTAATTTTATCTCTTTTGTTAATTTGTCTTGAGTTTTTGTGTTTGTTAATTTCAAGAGCTGATCTGATCAGCCCTCAAGTTATATACTTATATACTGTAGTAGAATTTGGTGTACGTTAAAGTAGCAACAAGATATGTATGATTGAAAAGTCCATTGTCAAGGTCATTATTTGTTGTTGATTAACTAATTAAACAAATGAAAATATCAAACGGGTTACGTATGCCGTGACCAAAGCACCATTGAAGAACAACATCCATTTCGCATTTGTACATTAATTGCAGGGCTGGGATGGGAGGGATATACGGGATTTCGGGTCCATTTCAATCTCGTCCTAAATAATGTTTGGATATTTTGGGATTCGGAATGGAATTGAGCGGGACTTCGGGATTCCATCTTTAGTTTTTTATTTTTTATGACAAAATAAAAGCTCTTTTTATAAACGATTTGGTTACCGCTAATGCAATCCCCATACCACGTCGAACACACTTTTACGATGCATAATATTTTTTTAAAAATATTTTGGTATCAATAAACACATTTTTTATCAATAGTAATCATAATTGAAACATTAACTAGTGAGGAATGGAAAACATCAAAGCAAACAGACTTAGTCCAACATACAATATTTGTTTGGCCTAGTGAACATAGTTTTTTTTTTTTTTTTTTTGTATCGGCTAAAATTTTATTAAACGTATCACGAGTATAAGTTATACTCGTAATAGAATTCTCTAACGCGAGTACAAAGCCCAAACAGAACGACACAAACCGAAACTCAACCGGCCCCAAGCTTACTAAAGAATTACAAACTTAACAGCAACCAAAAATACTACTAGCTAACTTCAGACATAAACAGATCGGTCCAACATCAACTCCAAGTCAGCATCCAGTAGCTCTACCAACAAGGGGAAAGGCTAGCTTCCTCAGCAAAGAGTACCGTATGTCGCAAAGTAAAGAAAACAAGGGAGCTTCATCTTCGAACCATTTCAACCAACAAGGAGGATCTCGAGAGTGTGACAAGTAGTTTAAAATAATTTTCCTATACTTCCACTCTACGCCGATTTCCTTAACGTAGTGGAAATTATAGTCTATTCCTCGCACACCCTCGATTACCAACCTTGACCAGACCAAAGGTCCAAAATCCTCCAAAGCCCACTCATCTCATTCGTGTGGTCACGCTCCTACACCCTATGTAGGAAAGTGTACTTAAAACGAGCTACTTTTAAGATAGGAACATACGAAGGCTTCATCAAACGCCAAGGTCCATCCTTGTTAATGTGGGATGACTACGAGTATGTTAACCCTATCCCTCCTCTTAAGTACACATATCCCACAAGTGGCAAGAAATTTAAAGCCACACCATCACAAGAGAAACGAGTCTAAAGAAAAGGGATACTCACCGTGATCAAGGATCGATCCATGCACCAACGTCTCGTTCTAGTACCACCTGATGGAATAGGAGCAAGGAATAACCTCATGAAGCCTCCCAATGACTTACCTACATCATCAAACAAAGGAACATGGGAAAAGTTAAGCATTAGAGAATACCAACCAAACTCAATAAGACACACGGTTTCCAATCATCACCCAAGCCCCTTCCTTCTCCTCTCCACCCTTCTCATTACCAACTTTAGCTACTTCAAGAGACAAATCGAAAACAAAGGACCTCAAAGTCTACCCTCATCCCAAGCAAAGTTGCGGTTCCAAAAACCAAGAAGCAATAGAGTCATGGATCTTCAAAATATCCCTTCCTTTTAACCAATGCCAACTATTTAATTTCACCTTCTCCACCACTTGCCAATGATTAATGGTTACCCCGTTGAAAACGGCTTCGTTTCTCGCCAACCAAAGATTCCACGTTGTCGCATGCCAAATCAATTGCCAAACTTCTTTTAGACCTCTTGGAGCACTCCTTTCATGGTTTTCCAAGTTCTCTAGTAGTGTACCTCCTAGAAAGTCATTCGTCCTTAGCCATCCATACACATTTCTCCACACCCTTTTTGCGAACTCACACCCTCCTAGAATATGCCAAGTGTTCTCCTCCTCTATCCCACACCACTTGCAAGTTCGGTCCATCTCACTTAAGAACACACCCCTTCTTTCCAAGTTAATCTTTATAGGCAATCTATCTTGAATTGCTCTCCAAACGAACACATTAACTTTTAGAGGGACCAACTTGCACCAAATCTCCTTTGCCCATCTTTGAATTGTCATATCTTCCTCGAAATCATGTAGCACTCGATATCCCTCCTTGGTTGAATAGTCTCCTTCCTTGCTTGTCGTCCATCTCCAAGTGTCCTCGTTCCCATTACCTCGCGTTGATGCTTCTACCAATACCTTTAATCTCTCTTCCTCTTCCTTCTCCCAAACAACATAGTTATTATAATGAACGTGAAGAATCATGAAGAAACTGATTAACTAATCAAGAAATCTCGTATAGTTACTTGGATTGATGGAACAATCAAAGTTCAAGGTGAAATCAAATCACCAAGTAACATATCAAACAGTCGTACAAGCACAACAACAAACAAAAGAAATAAGTATGTAGTTTTGAGGTTTTGCCGTGAGTTACTAACAAGGTTGTTGATGTGTATTCGATGAAAAACGGTCTCGAAAAGGATTATTGCTCCCCCTGGTTATTCGCCCCCCTTGGAGGAATTTTATCCTGGGGTTTTTATGAATGGTGCTATACATTGGCGTTGTAGAACTTCTCCCGGTAACGGGTATGTGATTGGTGCTTTTGATTTACATGCATATGAGGTCTTCTCTCGTGAGTTTCGTGCTCCATGTGAATTCTTTATGCTTTTTATTAATTTGTCGCGGATCCTTGTGTGTCATAGGTAATGACTTTGTTGATAATTAATACTACTCGCGACATATGGATGGTGAAAACGTATGGAATATAATGGACGAGTCTTGGACGAAAATCACATGGTTTTATAGCAGTTGCATACCGTTCAGGGGCGGAGCCAGGGGTGCCGGAGGGGGCGACCGCCCCCCAAAAAATATCTTAGTTAACATTTATGAATTTTTAAATTTTTTTATACGTAAATTTTATGATTTTTCAAGTCCCCCAAACCCTCCCCCCACACACTTTTAAGAAAATCATATATATGTAATTTCGCCCCTCCTAATCTCAATCCTGACTCCTCCCCTGATACCACCGTTGTTTGTCATTACTGATAACAAGATTTTGTTTAGCGTTGAGGGGATTGAGTATGATTGAGTATGATGATCAATACTATAATCTGGAAGAGAGAGTTTGGGGAACTATGGATGTTATAGGACATGTAAGTGGGTGGATATATAACGGAGCCATGCACCTTTTTACACAGTCCCTTCTCCCCTAATCATCAACGCGACGGTTCTATTTAAGCGCAAGAAAGATGGACTGCAGCTCAATGGCTACCACAACATTGAGCAAGCCTATTTGGATCTTCACTAGTTTTTTTTTTTTTTTTTTTTTTTCCTTTGAATCGGGGATCTTCACTAGGTTAATATTTTTGAGTTCCTTGTTATATTTCTTTAATGGAAAGAAGAGGTGGAAAGAAATAGATGGTATCCCTAATGGATATTTTATCCCTAATGGATCTTCTCCGACTTGGAGATTTTTATTTGCTGCATCCCTAGAATTTAAATTTGCGTTAATATACCCTTGTGATGTGTTTGCGCATAACTAATTAATAACTATTGCGCTACTTAGTAAAAACCGCTAAACCATTGTGACTACATGCAATGCAATTCTGAACTTCCAGTAAGCTCTGTTGTGTTCCGAACGGTAATGAGGTACTTTTACAGTTTTACAGTTTTACATACGTACCGAAATAAATTGAACACTTCATTTTATTAATTTTTTGAAGATATATTTGTTCTTAAATTAATTTAAAAACGTACCGAAAAGTTACCACAAAATTTATATTATGAAAGTTTAAATGTTATAATTGCATAGTGTAACATTTTTAATAATTTTTCCGGAACGGTTTGATATTAATTTGAAAGTTAGGTGTTTTTTGTTATCTATTGTTTCTGTCACTCATGCACACATAATTAAATTTGGTAATGGTTTTTCCGACCTATTCTTGGGTTTTAGTTCTTCAAGTCTTCAAAATTAATTTAATTAGGGTAAACAAACAGTAAATAAAAGTTTAGATTTTTAAAATCTGGTCATGTGCCAAAACTTTTTTTGTTAGACTATGAGAAATCCATATTATATATAAGTGCACACGTCCTAAAAACCCCTATAATATATGGTCGCGAAATTGTGATCGGAAGGAAGAAATAAAAAAAATACTTTTGACTTTTGAAGAGATTCTTAGTTGATTGTCATGGTTATGCAAAAAGGTTCTAAGGTAGATCCGTTGAATTACAGGGTCGGCGGAACTAAAAGAAAGAATCTTCAAGTAGAGTTCAAATTGAACCCATTTCATTTACCTTTCAGTACTATTGGCGTTTTCCACCTTTAAACTTAAAAAGCTTATGACTACACATTGTTATTTTTGCCCCTAGGGATCTTCTTCAACTTGGAGAGTTTTATTAATTGCTGCATCCCTTGAATTTAAATTTGTGTTAAAATATAATATACCCTTGTGATGTGTTTGCGCATAACTAATTAATAATATTGCTATACTTAGTAAAACGGCTAAACCAATGTGACATGCAATGCAGCCCTGATGGTAATTACTACTACTTTTATGTTCTGTTCCTAATGGTATTAGGTAATTTTACGTATTGAAATAATTAGTTTAACGCTTCACTTTAATAATTTTTTAAAGATATTTGATCTTATATTAATTTCAAAACATATCGAAAAAGTTACCACAAAATTATGAAAGTTTAAAGGTTAATTGCATAATGTAACATTTTTAATATTCTTTCCGAAACGGTTTGGATCACATTAATTTGAAGTCAAACTAACTCGTAAAAAATTCAATCAAATTAAGTGTTAAATTTATTGGTATCATAAATTTTACTTTACACGCGTCTAAACAATCCGCGATGTATATAGTCAATGTGATAGCTCATTTTGGTACGGTTTGGTATTAATTTGGTAATGGTTTTTTCGACGTATTCTTGGGTTTTAGTTATCCAAGTCTTCAACTTAATTTAATTAGCGTAAACAGTAAATAACAAGTTTCGATTTTTAAAATCGGTCATGAGCCGAGACTTCTTTTGTTAGACTCTGAGAAATTCATAATATATATAAGCTCACACACCCTCAGAAACCCTACATATATAGTCAGCGAGAGTGTGATCGGAAGGAAGAAATAAAAAAAAACTACTTTCGACTTTTGCAGAGATCCTTAGTTGATTGTCATGAGGATCCACAAAGGTTCTAAGGTAACTCCGTTATTACAAGGTAAGATCCGTGAAACTAAGAAAGAATCTCCAGTTCAAATTGAACCAGTCCCCATGCCACTCACACTCTCAATACTGTTGGCCGGCGTTTTCCACCAGTAAACAATTAAACCTGAAAACCTTATGACTACACATTGTTATTTTTGCCCCTAATATTGGATCTTCTTCAACTTGGAGAGTTTTGTTTGCTGCATCCCTAGAATTTAAATTTGCGTTATATACCCTTGTCGCCATGGCCCTCCATGATGTGTTTGCGCATAGCTACTTAATTCTATTGCGATACTTTAAACCAATGTGCATGCAATGCAGCACGGAACTTCCGGTAAGCTCTGTTGTGTTGTCTATTGAGACTTTCAGTAAGCACTCATACACTCCGGTCTCCGAATAATACCTCCATCATAAAATAAGGTTCACTTCATTTTATTAATATATTTGAATATTTATTTGAACTTAAATTAATTTCAAATCGTAAAGAAAATATTATCACAAAATTTATATTATAAAAGTTTAAATGTTATAATTTCATAATATAATTTTTTTAATTATTTATATTCTTTACAATTTGGTATTATAAATTTAAGTCAAACAAATCCATAAAAATAAACAAATAAAATGTTAAAGATATTTTAGGAAGAAGGAAGTAGGTCAGAGGTATACTAATAATGAAACGAATATAAACTCAATTAGTGAGTGAGGGAAATTTGGGGAATTGTTCATTGTCAATCACATCGTGATTCATAATAAGGAACACAAAATATTTTTGTGTTCCTTATTATGTTTCTTTATGTTGAGTCATGGGTGTAATAGCTAAACGATATATGAATCCTCTACGCTCTAATGCTGTTTTGTTATGTTTGGGATAGATTTCACTTTTCCAAATTTATCATGATTAAAGTTCCTAAAATAAGTTGGTCATTTGCTGCTCTTACAAATTAAACCTATGAATAACAAACTTTTCGAACATAAAAGCAGAATCTGTCAACTCAAGAGGGACAATAATGGAAGCCCTCAATGTTCTTGCGTTGGTTGTTTCTGTACGTAGAGGCTGAGTCTGACCTGAGATTGAACACATCAATTACCGCTATTTGGGTACTTAATTTATGGGTACTGGATGTTCGGATACATACCCTACGTGACTATGTCAAGCACCCGAAAACTCACAATTTTGTTTGGAAATTGAACGGGTCAGATAATTTTGTTTGGAAATTGAACGGGTCAGGTGGGGTTCAACCAAACACGTTGAGAAGCCCAAACTCTCTCGAACACGATTCAGATGAAGAGATATTGTATAGTACAGCTCGCGCGGTGCTCATTCAAAAGATTCAAATTCTAATAAGAAGCATGATCATAGGTTCTGAATAAAACTTAAAATGAAGAATTTAATCCTCTTTCTGAACAAGAAAGTTCTCTAATGAAATTGCAAAATTTTATTAATAATCTGAAAAAAATTATAAACTGCGCAAAAGATTTGCACCAGGAAACTTGCTCCTAACCAACACCGTACCCGACATTGTTCCTAACCAAAACCAAAATAAGAGCGATTTTAAAGATAGCCTAGTATCCTTAAAGACCAGCCTGAATAATGACACAAATAATGAAAGCAATGGCATGCTTAAAAGTGAATATTTGGGTTGGCCCAAGGTAGTTTAAATGTTGGCGTAGTTGGGATTTCATTATTTAGCACATAATAATTGTTATTATTACCAATTAATTAATTACTGTGTTAATCTCTAACTTACCAATTGTATTTGTAATCTTGACTTGTAAGCTGTAAGGTTACTTGTAAGGGCCACGTTAGGTAGACTGGCAGAGTACTTAGTTTTGTGCATCGGTTTTACGCTCAAGACAATTACATCTTAACCGTCCAACCATACGATTGCGATGTCAACTCAACTTACTCATCTAGGGAACGTTTAACAAATGTAGAACAAAAAAAAATTATAAATTTTATATTTGTTGATTTGAATGTTTGATGGTCGACAAATTACAAATTGGTTCCTTTCACCAGATATTTCATATTTGCTACTATTGCTAAAAAAAAGACAGATTTCAAAGGTCCAATTAGGATATTTGAAGTAGTGTCCCTAAAAGAGATTTCAAAAAAAAAAACATATTAACAAAATGTATCAAAAAGTTAAAAATCAAATTTCGTAAATTTCTCATGCTCCAGAAAAAAAAAATAATAAAAAGAAAAAAAATTAATCATGATGATGATGATGAACATCATTCGCATGCTAAAATATACGTATGTCTAAAACTTGGTTGTAGTTTTTATATGCATTGATATAGAAGAAGGTCGAAGAAACGCTTTAAGTTACTATTTTACTCTAATACGTACTTTAGAACGTTGGTATTAAGTCATTGTCATAATTACAAGTATGAACGCTTAGGCCTGGTTTACGGTATGACTTTCTTTACTTGTTATCTCGGATCACATCTTTAAATGGATTGCCACTTGTCCAAAATGGCATAGGGTGTAGAGGTTGGCTAGGGATTGCCCCGGACCACATCTTTAAATTGTTTGCCACTTGTCCGAAAGGGCATAGGGTGTATGAGGTTGACTTGGGGTAATTTTCTTACTTTAAGGATTTGACGGTTATTTGAGCTATTCTCCATTTGTGTGAGTGTCCCGTGACCCTTAGGAGAAAATTATCTTTTTATTCTTGCGAAGTCTTCTAGATTTGCTATGAAAGATATGTCCCTCCTTTGGACTTAGGTAAGAGTTGGTGGTACAACTTGCAAATTCCCCGAATCTTGGCATCTTGCTAGTATGATGGACACACTAGACCGGGGGGGTGGGGGGGGATGGGTTAGTAGCACCACAGTCATAACGGTTATGTGATTGGTTATCCTCATTGAATTGTCGGTATGGTTTGATGGATACTTCTCATCTTCTTGGAGCTTGTTGGTTTGGTTCGGTTTGATGGATAATTCAGATAATTTGAATTGCCGGTGTGGTTTGATGGATAATTCAGATACTTCTCATCTTCTCTCGGACCTAAATTTGTTCAAAGTGTCTTGGGGTCACTTTGTATTTCGGTTATGTCACAAGGTCCAGACTTTGTGGTTCTGACGTAGAGTTGGGCATGGTGTCTAGTGTCATTCGTTCGTAGTGTGTCTCATCGTACATGTTAGGTAGATTATGACTTACAAACCCTTCGTCCTAGGTCATTCCTTAGTGTCATACATGTGAAGTATTTACTTACTTAAATTTCACAAAGTGTGCGTGGTACTAAAGTTGACACAAGGAGTTGTGACAATTGAATATTGAGAGCTTCCTTCCCTGAACAAACTCCGAACAAATCATCATCTAAGTTTGTGTTAAGACTTAAGACTAAACATATTTTAATAGCATCATGCATAAGACATTAGATTTATATAAACCATTTCAATCGAATGTTAAAAAAATAGTGCAGGCTTAATTGGGAATTTTGGACGAGATAGTTATACCATATACTTGATGATAGTTTTGATAATATGCATGTTGTCCATAAAATTGAACTTCGAGTCAAATCAAACAATATTATACCAGTGAGACGTTTGTGACCTAACTATGAGATCAAAGCGGACAATAAAATATATTGATTGTGCCCGACCATAGAGTCACAAGTGGTATCATAGCCAAGATATTTATAACATAATTTATCAATAATTGAGACGCTAACACATAAGCGTCCACTCGTATAACAGTCATAGTCATGTCTATCATATTCAAAAATTAAAACTGAGTTATTTAAGTAGAAAAACGTCAAATATGAAAGCATCACACGCTTAGCCTTCGACTCAAATATGATCCAATTAAAGAAATAAATACATACTCCCACCCAATCTAATTTGCTCAAAACTATAAAATTAGTTTTCTATGAAGTTTCTTTTCGATACTTATTGAAATCCACACGATTAATAAAGAACAAAGTTTTTCATTAAATGCAAATTTATTAAATTTAGTTCCGTTTAGATCATTTCAAAGCTTTTCGATCGGAAAAAATAGAGCTTAGTACGTATTTGCATAAGTTCCCCCAATGTTGCTATTAAAATATGTCTAGTTCGTATATTCCGCCCCACGACGAACTAAGAAGTATTGACACATCTTTAGTACTTCAAATTCATCTCTACCTCGTACCGTCCGAACCTTGAAATGATCCTCACCACTAAAGCAATTTTATAAGGATCTCAGAATATTATTCTAGGATCTTTGGAAGAGGCGGAGAATTTGACATTTGGAGCCACAAAATAAATTAAGCTACGTACAATGAGCCTGATTCCTACTTAAGCAGGTTAGATGTTCCTCATCTCTATTATTACGTACCTTTATTACTTCACTACTTGTACTTTAGCGAAGCCAGGAATGGACTAGCAAGGAGTAACTAAAGAATAACAACTGCAGATGAAATGGGCAACACCTACAAAGTCAGGTTTGAAGGTCCACACCTCATACACTCAATAACTATATTACTTGATCTCTTGTGTTTAAGCTGAACCAGGAGACAAAGATGAAGCTACGAACGAATCAAGCGAAGGAAGGTCTGGAAGATTCAAGAAGGGACTCCTAGATGGGCCTGGGCTAAGCCCATGATGGTCAACGTTGGGCCTACTATGTACACGTGGAAGAAAGAGAAGACGACAAATGCCAACATGAGATTGGACTGACTTAGAGATGACCATTACCTATAAAAGGGAACCAATTCCAAAGTCAAGGTATTAAGTATTTACTATTCACATTTATTACACCAAGACAAGGAAAATCAACCTCTTTCAATTAAAGTCTCAATACGGTTTGACCTCAAGCAAAGCGACATAGTCACACTTCCACATGTGCATTCGTTGATCTCAGGTACTGAAGAATCACATTGCGAGATACTTAGGAATTGATTGTGGCCCTGGAGAAGATTAACTCTTTAATTTAGATTTGAGACTATGGTGACATATATAGCAAGTACTTTGATATTGGTGTATTGTAACGGGTTTGTGACTTATTCGGAGTGTCACACGATTTACAAGAAAATTACCCTTACAATCTAAATATAGAGTAAAAGGGATAACATTTTATTAGATTAGTTTTTCCATTTTAATCATGTGATTAAAACTAAATAGGAAAATCAACGGTTGTTAGTTCAAATGGTAAGATTCTTGAGTTCAGTTAAGCAAGATTTTGGGTTTGGGACATGTGGATGTGAAAAAAGGATACTGGTAGAAATTGAGAGAAAAAGAAGAAGTAAGGCTATGTTCTCTTCGTATGAAAACTCATTATTTTCAGTTCAATTTTGTTCAGATCCATTCGGTTCAATTCAATTCATTTGAATTATGTTCAATTCAATTTAGTTCTGTTCGATCAGATGAAAAGAACAGTTTCTAAATATGGAAAAATTATATAATTTCTATTAATATGCATGTATAAAATATTAAAATGTTTTTAGTACAAAAATAGAAATAAAAAAAAAGAACAGACATACTAGTTTTGTAACGCCCCAGAAATTCAGAAGGTTAAAGGGGTTGAGAACGCTATTCATGTCAACAAGGTGCACTTTTCTTTTTGGGAATCCAACTAAAATAAATTCAAAGTTAAGCGTGCTTGTTCCGAGACAATTCTAGGATAGATGACCCACTGGAAGTATTGCCCGGGCCCAAAAGGTCAGCCCTTCGGTCGATTAGTGGCGGGTGTTACAAGTTTTTGTCTCTAAAGTGTAAACACTAAATATTTTTAGAAATAATTTACTAGAGATATAGAGAAAAGATTATACTTCCTTCGTCCCTCATCAAATTTCAAGTTTAACATTTCATTTTGTTGATTTTTCGAGAGTAAGTTTGATCTCGAATTAATCTCAAATCTTATAGAAGAGGTTATGGAAAAGCTTATATTCTAGAAGTTTAAATGTTATAATTTCATGATATAAACTTTTTAATTATTTTTATTACGGTTTAACATTAATTTGAAGTTAAAATGACCATTTAAAATGTCAACAAAATAAATTGTTAAACTGCGACGAAGGAAGTAATTTTTAAATGGTTCAAATTATCTGAGCAATCCTGTGATTTAAAATTATTAGTAGTATAGTAAAGAAAGTAGTACTACTATAAATTTTGTAACCACCAGATGTAATAATTATATGGGAGAGCCATTGTTGAAGCAAAGCCTAACAAAGAAACCACCTAATTTAAGCAAAAGGACCAGTTGAGGAGGAGCCTCTCGTCTTCTCTTACCCTTGTTGCTCTGCTGCAGCATATATCACTCTCTCTACTACACACTATAACCCACCCATTCCATTTTCTCTCACACACGCACGCACACTCATCATTTCTACACTTCAGTGCTTGAGCAACTATCTTTCAAACAATTATTACTACCATTCCTCCTAGCTCTCACAAATTGACTCTTTAAAGAAACCAACAATGGTTGAATCACCACTTGACCCCTCATGGATACACATCTCTCAAAACCCTCTTCAGCATTCTCATCATGGGTTTCAAAATCAGTCAACAAGTTCTTGAAAACTAGTTCCAAGCCACCCTGCAGGTTCGATTTTGATGGAATTGTAGTCAACAACTTTCTCTATTTTGCTCCTTCCCCTGATATGGATGCTTTGGTGAATCAAAACGAGGTGGTTTCTGAGAATGTTGTGGTGGAGGAATGTGGAGAATGCACTTCCACTTCTTCTAATTCTTTGGCTTCTGAGGTTACTTTGAATGATGAAAACACTAGTAGTCTTGGGGATTCTTCTTCAATTGGTTGGCCTGTTGACAATAAGGATGAACAAGACCCACATTGTCAAACTCCTCAGGTTTCCCAAGAAATTGAGAAAACTCAGTCAGGTCACAAAAAGTTTGACAAACAAGCCTCATCTTTGTCAGGTACTATCTGTTTTTGTTATGCTAACTTTGCATTTTGGAGTGAACTTAGTGTGTTTTCTTCACATTTTAAGTTGTTATGTTGATTACTTCTTGTGTGTTTTGTTGGGTGCTTAATTAAAGAACTTGAGATGATGAAAGAGAGATTTTCTAAGTTGTTATTGGGTGAAGACATGTCTGGTTGTGGTAATGGGGTTTCTACTGCTCTGGCCATATCAAATGCTATAACTAATCTTTGTGGTAAGTTTTACCGCTACCACGAATTTAGCATGTTTTTGTTAAGTTGGATATCAGGACAGTTGATGAACTCGAGGTTTCGTTTTTATTGCATTAGCTACTATTTTCGGACAAGTATGGAGATTAGAGCCTTTACCATCTGAGAAAAGACTAATGTGGCGAAGAGAAATGGAATGGCTTCTTTGCGTTAGTGATCACATTGTTGAATTGATACCTTCTTGGCAAACATTCCCTGATGGAAGCAAACTCGAGGTGAGCTACATTCTTCATTCTGCTACAACTTGTTACATTTCGAAAATTCTAGGCTTTATTGTGTATGATAAGTGCCAAATCTGATTTTGATCAAGCCCAACAGCTTAAGTAATCCTAGATTTAGTTCATATACTTTGAAATTTTAGTCTACAGAATTGAATATGCCCTGTCAAGATATCATGTTATAATGTTTGAGATGTTTCAGGTCATGACATCAAGACCGCGGTTAGATCTGTACATTAACCTCCCTGCATTACGCAAATTAGATAATATGCTACTGGTGAGCTGCTAATTTTTTTCCTGTATTCATATTATCAGTTGGGCCTACTTCGTGTTAACATATGGTAGCTATGCAGGCACCAATATGATTGTTAGACGCATTGTAGGCAAGTTATGCCTCTTTTCGTGATATTAAATCTGATTTTTTTGTTACAGGGAATATTGGATAGCTTTGAATGGTCTGAGTTTTGGTATGTTGACCAAGGTATTGTAGCCCCTGAAGCTGATGGATCGTCCTCCTTTCGGAAGCCTCTTCCTGGTCAAGAAGATAAATGGTGGCTTCCAGTTCCTCGAGTCCCACATGGTGGTCTGAGCGAAGATGCAAGAAAGATGCTTCAGCATAAGCGTGATTCGACTAACCAAATCCTAAAAGCTGCAATGGCAATCAATAGTGCTGCTTTAGCTGAAATGGATATCCCAGAATCATACTTGGAGGCTCTCCCAAAGGTATTGAAAGTCCAATATAAATGGATTAGGCATTCATTCATGGTCTGCATAAATATATAAATTATATGTTAACTTTAGAAAAAATAATTATCAACCTAAAGAAGCCTGCATCATATTGAAATTGGAGGCTCTAGAAATTGTCCTTATTGGCTATAGCTAGAAGTATTATTTTTCTGAAGGGTCATTTGCTTATGCTCAGTTATATTGAGTTAAAAGTTTGTCCTCTCATTGTATTTGAATTCATGTTGCAGAATGGGAAATCGAGTTTGGGAGATCTGATCCATCGATATATTAACTCCGATCAATTTTCGCCTGAATGTTTGATCGACTGCCTTGATTTAGCTTCTGAGTACCATGCTTTGGAGATTGCCAACAGAGTGGAGGCTAGCATTTATGTCTGGCGTAGAAGAACATGCACAAAGCCTTCATTTAGCAGAAATAGGTCTAATTCAAAGTCATCCTGGGAAATGGTTAAAGATTTGGTGAAAGATGCCGACAGAAGGGAACTTTTAGCAGACAGGGCTGAAAGTCTCTTGCTTTGCTTAAAGCAGCGATTTCCAGGTCTGCCACAGACCACCTTAGATACGAGCAAAATCCAATACAACAAGGTATCTATACTCCTGAAGTTCTGCACTAAAAGTAGTTTGGTCCTGCATGCAGAAAGTTTTTGTTGTATAATACTTTTGTGTGTGCTTTCTTGTAGGATGTTGGCAAATCTATACTGGAGAGTTACTCGAGGGTTCTCGAGAGCCTTGCATTCAATGTGGTCGCACGAATTGACGATCTACTTTACGTGGACGATTTGTCTAAGCATTCTGACCAACCTGTGAGTATCTCCAAGATTGGTACGATTACACATAAAAGTGCCGGAGTTGCTCTTCCTGTCACAAGTACACCATACAAGACAGCATATACCACTCCCACGTTCTCACCTGCACAGATGATTCTCCCTGCTAAGGGACTTGGATCCCCGTATACAGAAAGCAGCAGACTTTCCCTTCGTGGGTTGGACGTGAAAAGGATTTTGACTGACTATCTAAGCGTCGATGGGAAAGGGAAAGGAAATGTCAGATCAGATTCAAGTTCAAGTATGCCAAGAGAGGTGTTGGTATCTCCAACTATTGAATCATCTGGGTGTTCGAGAGAAGCTACCAGTCCACGAATGCATGCATCGGAAGAGTGTGAATGAAGAATTGGATTGTTCTGACCTCTGGTAGAGGTTTGTCTGTATTCATTTTTGCAGGTTTCTGTTATATATGTATATGCAGTAGGTTTCTGTATATGAATGTTTGTGTGGAGTTTCTATTATTGTGTTCTGAGATGAGAAGTGTACTAAGTACTTACTACATGTCTACACTACTACTATACACACTCTCAGCTGAGACTTCTTATGAATCAATATTTACTGCATTGTCAGAGGTTCAGGGACCTTCGTTCTTTTAATTTGGCCATGCTTCGTAAAAGAATTTGGAAGGTGATTCAATTTCCTGATTCCTTGCTTAGTAGAGTATTAAAAGCCAAATATTTTGCTCATACAGATATTATTGAAACTTAAAGAGTTCTTTTATTGAAAGCTTAAACAGTCACTTCCAGTGTTAGTTTCGCATAAGAAGCATGGGATAGTTCTGAATGATAGTCGTGCTGTGTGTCATGCTACCTCTGATTCTGAATCAGTGATTCATGTGTATAAAATTTGTCAATTTGCTCGTTGTTTTTGGCCAGGCCACTGCAAATCTGCCTAATTATGTTATTGCAACAGCTTGTGGGAATGGATTTGAGTTCAGTTGCATGAAAACAAGTTTTTGTTGTATAATACTTTTGTGTGTGCAGTTAAGGAAATTAGGTTTTACTTTAAAAAGAAAATGTGTCAAAATCTTGCTTTCCTTGACAAAAATGGATGTACTTAGAGTGCAAAAACATTTCTCAAAAAGAGTTTAAAACAAAAGGTATATATATATGGGGGCATTCCGAGAATTGAACTCGGGACCTCTCGCACCCTAAGCGAGAATCATACCACTAGACCAAATGCCCATCTTATTATCTTTTTTTCCGCTTTATGTAATTGACCATCCATGAAGTGTATATTCAAAACAGTATCTCTAAAAAGAGTCTGACATACTACTGAATACTGATGTTATTGCACAAGAATCTGAAAAGATTCGAAAGAAAAGGAAGCTGCTAATGCTGAAATGTGTAGTACTATGATTTTTCTTATATTTATTTATTGTGAATATGAGGGTGATGTGTTGGATATGGTGGCTTAATGCTGCTAGAGTGTGATCAGGTTCATCAAAATACTATGTATTAGACTCTCTTAAAGTTGATTGGGTTCATCCGCTGCTGTCCTTTTCCCCTTATTGTCTCATAGCACTAGCTAGTGTGCATATATCTGCACTAAATTATTACAATTGGAAGATCCCAAAAGATGAAAAGATCTTGTGGAATTTTAATTCTAATAAAAAAGTGTAGACTTCTGTTCATTGCACGCCATGGAAAACATTCCAATAGAAGTTAAAGAAGATGCAACCAATCAGAATCCAACAAAAAGGTTTAGACTTCTGTTCTTCTGCTATATAAAGGAGGAGACTAAGTTTCTTGGCATGCAAAAGCATTAATAGTCCAGTACTATAAAACTACCAATTGTGTTAATTCACTATTTCGCATCAATTTACTTTGCCTGAGTTAGATTAAATGCAGATGGGGCAAGTGAAGAACATGGAAGAGGCGTCAGTAGTTGTTGATAACGAGAACTGGGTGTGTGACCACTCTTCTGTTGATCACAAAGGAAGAGTTCCGTTCCGAAGCTCTACTGGAGCATGGAAAGCTGCACTTTTCATTTTAGGTATGGTCTGTTCTGTTTAGCAAACCTAACTGATAAACTAGCTCATACTTATTGATGCAGAAAAGAAGGGCCACATCACCAAAATATGTATTAACCATCATATTTTGATTGCCAATAAACTTAGGCTCTTTTATTTTCATCCGAAAAAATAAGTAAAGTTCATTTTGTTCAGATTTTTCAGACGAAAATAACATAAACTTAGAATCTTTAGTCTCTCCCAATGATTAT
The DNA here is from genome assembly GCA_028274465.1 of Plantago ovata. Classification (NCBI taxonomy): domain Eukaryota; kingdom Viridiplantae; phylum Streptophyta; class Magnoliopsida; order Lamiales; family Plantaginaceae; genus Plantago; species Plantago ovata. The sequence continues at coordinate 38,579,749 of CM051455.1, read as the reverse complement.
CACACACGTTCCTGAATAATTCGAAACAGTAATCATATCTAAATTCCGAAGAAACCTTGCTCTCTTTGAAGATGCCAAAAGGTACAGTGTTTCCCCCCCTGCTGTTTTGGTTTCATAGAGCGTCATGTATCACTAATAACAGTATCATTTCAAGAGGAACTTATAGTAATTTGGGTGAGGTTTTCTGTATTCATGAAGCAATCGAGTTCGGAGAGAGGATGTGTTATTTTGGACTTGCAACAAGTTTAATCATATACCTAACGAAGGTTATCCATCAAGACCTCAAAACTGCGGCTAAAAACGTCAACTGTTGGTCTGGTGTTACAGCAACGATGCCATTGCTTGGTGCGTTTCTCGCTGATGCTTATATTGGCCAATTTGCCATGGTTCTGTTCTCCTTCATCTTTTATCTACTGGTAATGCACTTCTGTTTTAACATCCCATTATACCTATGAAATGTTCTGTTCGATGAGATGGAATTCTTTCATGTAACTAATGTTCTTTACAACAAATAGGGCTTGCTTATCCTGACACTGTCGAGAGTCACACCTGGGATACAGCCGAGTAACATGAGGGTCCATGAGATTGTCTTCCTGATAGGAATTTACTTGATCTCGATCGGTACTGGTGGGTACAGGCCTTCTGTGGAGTGTTTCGGAGCTGACCAGTTTGATGAGGACCATCCCACGGAGCGTAAACAGAGAATGTCATTCTTCAATTGGTTTAGCTTCGGACTCTGTAGCGGTCTGATATTTGGCGTCACCGTAATTGTTTACGTACAGGATCACATTAGCTGGGCTGCAGCGGATGTCATTCTCATAGCGGTCATGGCTTCGTGTTTGCTGATATTTTGCTTAGGAAGACCATTTTATCGTTTTCGGCAGGTGAAAGGGAGTCCTTTAACTCCAATGCTACATGTTCTTGTAGCTGCCATTGCCAAGAGGAAGCTTCCATATCCATCAGAGACTCACCAGCTGTATGAGGTCAAGAAATCAGATAACACGCACGGGAGGCTTCTTTCGCACACCAACAAGCTCAAGTAAGACACCTTACGTATTCTGTACAAAGTAGATTCGATACAAACCGACTTAATGAAGCTTAAAATTCGTTCTATTTGTCAGGTTTCTCGACAAAGCTGCAATTATTGAGCACACAGTCGACAGACCAAAAGCGTGGAGACTTGCAACGGTGACAAGGGTGGAGGAAGTGAAGCTCATCATCAATATGGTTCCTATCTGGCTAACTACTTTGCCATTCGGCATTTGTGTCGCCCAATCATCAACCTTCTTCATCAAACAAGGCACAACACTCAACCATAACATCTCTCGTGGCGTTACCATCCCACCAGCCTCAATGTTCGCTTTGGTTGCCATAGGCATGATAGTCTCAATCACAGTTTACGAAAAGTCCTAGTACCCTTCCTCAGAAGAGTTACCGGAAACGAAAGAGGCTTAAATTTTCTCCAAAGAATTGGAATCGGAATGGTGTTCTCGGTTACAGCAATGGTGGTAGCAGCCTTGGTTGAGAGAAAGAGACTAAAGCTCGTCCAGACAGATCCACACAAGGGATCAGTTTCAATGAGCGTATTCTGGTTGGCACCCCAGTTTATCATCATCGGAATAGGAGACAGCTTCACACTGGTCGGACTGCAAGAGTACTTTTACGATCAGGTCCCAGATTCGATGAGAAGCTTAGGTTTAGCACTTTACCTGAGTGTCATTGGAGTTTCCAGTTTTGCAAGCAGCTTTCTGATAACAGTAGTTGATCATCTGACAGGAAAGAGTGGAAAGAGTTGGATCGGCAAGGATTTGAACAGCAGCCGGCTCGACTGTTTCTATTGGTTGTTGGCAGGAATTACAGCACTTAATCTAGGCATCTATGCCATTCTGTCAAGAAAGCATTCTTACAAGAGTGTTACAACGGTGGCTGTCGCAGATTGCAACGAAGACAACGAAAACATAGAAGGAATGGCTTAATCATTGTATCATTAGCAGTCAGCAGTAATATGACATAAGGCCTAAATCTGGATTAAATGGAGAACACTTCATTTCCCCGTGTAATTATCGACTCATTTCAGTTACGCAAAAACGATCCTAGGAGTATGGCCACCAATCAACACGCTAGACCAACAATTAACTTTTGCCATGACTCTATTCACAATTTCATCAAAAAAATCTCTTTTTTTATTTTTTTATTTTTTATGTTTCATTAGAAAAGGAATCCCAGATATTTATCTTTTATTTTATTAGGAATAACTTTCAATTTTTGTATAATATTTTGTTTAGTTCTGAGAGGAGTATGGGGTGATAATAATATTCTACTCTTATTCCAACACACATTCTGCCAAAAAGTTAAAGTATATTATTTCAAAGTTTATTCTATAGCTTTGATAGATTGTTTTGTTTGTTTTCCCAAAAATCAAACAATCATCAGCAAAACTAAGTAATGGTATGAAAATATTAAATTTATTATGCTAAATGGCTAATAAAGTATTTACATTTACGCATCTAACAACGATATTAGAATCTAAGACTAAAACACATCGTAAGTTGTAACCAAGTTGGACAAGGTATATGTATTTATACATCTTGGTGGTGATATACCATTTCCTGTCATATACACCTTAGCCGGCCGGAAAGGAGATGCGTCAAGGTGCTCAAGGTCCATGTTTGTTTGGGTGTGAGTTGTGAGTTGTGAGTTGTGAGGAAATGCACGATGCCCATTATTTACTTTTTTTTTTTTTTTTTTTTTTGAATTTGCACCTCAATGTAATTTATTGATATATGCGGACTTAGAGGCAATTGAGTCAATTAGAGTATAAAATTATTTATAATTGGTGCATTATTATTAGTAGTAAAGTTTAATTATTGGAGAATCGGAGTAGATTAGATTTGTGGTGTCCCTTAAACCCTGGATTAGGGTTTTTCACTGTGTTCCTTTCTTCCCTCCCAAGTCTAAAACAAAAACCTCAATAACAATGGCCGGCCTCAGTTAGCTTCCATTTCAACCCTAGACCATACGATCCGCCTCAATTAGCGTTCTCCGTGGTTTGAGCTGTTGTTGATCCATGGAAGCCAGAGTTGGAATCGGCGGTGGCTCTACCACTTCTACGAAGCTTCTCCACCACCAGCAGCAGCAGTCACGGCCAAATCCACACCAGCAGTCGCAAATGAGCACCTTGACGCATCTCCTTTCCGGCGGAGTTGCCGGAGCTTTCAGCAAAACCTGTACTGCCCCTCTCGCTCGCCTCACTATACTCTTTCAGGTTTTCATTCGCCTCATTTTCAGCTCCTTTTTGCTCTATGTATTTAGTATTCGCACAGTTGTGTACTTTGTATAGCAGACACTCTAGTTGTAATTTGTTGCTGTCAAATTGTGCTAATCTGGTTTAGTTTGAAAACAGAGTAATAAATACTGCAATTAAAATAAATAAATTAATGAGGTCTTAGAAATTGGGAGAGTAAACTTGTAAGAGAAATAATGGTTTCAAATTTATATATTTAAATACTTTTGATACTTAATAGTCGCACTAAAACGCTCCTGTGTTCTAGTATTTTGAATTAGGTGAGTTCTTCCACTGATTTCGTCCGAATTTGAACTATGTGACTTGGGTTTGTAATGAACATTGTGGTCCAAGTTTCTATGGCTCACATTGTTTTCATCCACTGTAATAGCTGTGATGATATATAGGTACAAGGCATGCACTCAGATGTTACGATGCTCAGTAGGCCTAATATATGGCATGAGGCAGTGCGTATAGTGAACGAAGAAGGTCCTAGAGCTTTTTGGAAAGGGAACTTGGTTACCGTTGTTCACCGGCTTCCGTGTTCTGCAGTAAATTTTTATTCGTACGAACACTACAAGCGTGTAAGTATTTATACTATATGTCAATAATGCTTTTCAGTGGAGTTGAAGAGTAGGTATTGAACTCTTTACAATGTGGAAATGTTACATTTTTCAGATATTAAAAACGATTCCTGGCCTTGATGGGCGTGGTACAAATGGGTATGCAGATGCTCTTGTGCATTTTGTAAGTGGTGGCCTTTCAGGAATGACTTCTGCTGCGGCCACATATCCGTTGGATCTTGTTAGGACAAGGCTTGCAGCACAGGTAAAGAGTACTCAACTGCTATATAAATGGATGGTTGATGTTTGCCTTAGAAAGTCAATGAAACATTCTGTTAGTTCTCCATTTGGATGTTGAGTGTGACAGGTTTTTTGTCTGCCATAAGCAAAACTTTGCCATGGACGTTCAGTTGAATTCAGTTTATGCATACACGCCACTTTTATTATTGAAATCAAGAGAAAGAGATGGTTCAGAAATGGAATTACAGAGAAATATTCCTGATCCTAGTTAACATAAACAATGATAAATCCAGAAAGAAATGTAATAATGCCTCTCATAACCATCAAGAATATTGATATCATGATATGTACTTTAATTGTACCTCTTTCACTTGGTTTCAAAATTTGCAGAGAAATGCAGTATACTATCAGGGCATAAGACATGCACTTTGTACCATCTGCAAAGATGAAGGTTTTCTTGGCCTCTATAAAGGGATGGGGGCGACATTATTGGTATTTTCCATGAATCTTTAATCGGGGCTCTAGTGTTTCAGTAAATACTCTTTTATCTCATATCATTTGGTTCTGGATGTCAGGGTGTTGGGCCAAGTTTAGCAATAAGCTTTTCCGTTTATGAGAGTTTGAGGTCCTATTGGAAATCTAAAAGGTGAAACTATGTACAGTTCATGAATATTTTCCAATAACTTTCATCTAGTTTGGATATTAACATTTCCTCCTCTCCTCATTAGGCCAAATGATTCTGTCACATTGGTCAGCCTTGCTTGTGGCGGTCTTTCTGGCATTGCATCGTCAAGTGGTGGGTGTTTACAATCATAATTCAGTTGTCGTGTGTAATAACTTACAGTAGGATAAAACTCCGTCTATATTGTCTCAATGTGATTCAAGATTCGTGGTCTTATTTGTTCACATAACTATTTGTGCAGCAACATTTCCTTTGGACCTGGTGAGGAGAAGAATGCAATTGGAAGGTGCTGCTGGTCGAGCTCGTGTGTATAACACTGGGTTGTTTGGAACATTTGGGCACATTGTGCATACTGAAGGCCTTTGTGGTTTGTATAGAGGGATAATGCCGGAATTCTACAAGGTTGTTCCAAGTGTAGGAATTGCGTTTATGACATACGAGACGCTGAAGAAGCTACTATCAAATGGGTCTTTTAGTTAGTTATCACATCAAATGCCACAGCCCTTCCTCATTGGCTTATGCAGCTTTGATTGGTTCACAGTCCACCGTTCATGTCTCATAGGATCAGATCAGGTTCTGCTTATGTTCAAATTTACGCGACTAGTATTATATGTAGATAGCTTTTGGTCTAGGATCCTGGAAAAAGACTGACAGCAACTTTTTCGGGTTACTACTAAACGAACAAACAACTATTTATTGTGTAGGTGACATTTTTGGTTCAGCAACGAAGAAGGATTATTATTCATTTGGCCACGCATTTGTTTGTGCGAATGGTATTCCTGGAACTTTATGAAGTATAAAGTAAAATCCTTCTCCCTTGCTTAACTTTCTAATAACTGAGACCTATTTTGTCTTGTTTAGTTTTTTATCTGGAAAATCTGGGATTATAGGAGATGAAATGTTTGAACATATAATTCAACCTTACTCTTTAAATCCTAACTCACTAAGATGTATGTGAGTGGATACGAGTGAGTTTTCCTCCCAACTGTGGCGGGTTGGGTAATAGGTGGATTTGTGGGTTTCACATGGAAAAAAGTTAACATATACATGTGGTAGAAGAGTCCGAAATATAGCAGATGAAAAAAACTCAAACAGAAAATGATAATAGAATTAGGAGCTCTATAACATAACTAATATCTGAATGAATTTCGTTGAAACTCACAAGTCACAACCACTACCATTTGGTTCAATATATAGGCGGACTGTTATTGTGTTCCAATCAAAGCGGAGGGCTACACAATAAATAGTTGTTTGTGCGGGCTACCAATTTATTTTATGTATAATTCGACATATAAATAGAAAACTAACAATGTTTCATCAATAAATTAAGTAATGAGTGGAGAGCACAAGGATTTTTATTTTTTTTCATTTCAAGTTTCAAAAGATAATGATATTTAACTATAGCTAGATCGTTACATAACTTGGTGTCTTTCATGATGCCTTAGTTGTTTCACTTTCAAGAAAGAGACTGAAACAATACAACGAATGGGCTGATGTAACTTCAAATGGAGTTTCATGCCAACAAGCTACTATAAATCCAATAAAGTGTGACATTAGATTGTGACTTATTTTTTATCTTGCCATTTTAAAAAATGAATGGGAGAAGAATCAAGGACATAAAAGGTTGATACTTTTTTCCTGGTCCTGTTTGGGAAGCAGTCAAGAATTAACTGTTCTTGTCTGATTACAGGAAAAAATCCCACCGTATGAATGCTTAGGAAGGAACAGAATCAACAAACATAATTATACTTGTAGTTTATTATATATAGTGTGAAAATATCAAAGATTATAGAAATGGCCTAGTTGAAAACAATTTAATATGCTGAGTCTTATGTTTCACTAATCACTACACCCTTGCTTACTGATATCATCAGGCACTCTTATATAATCACACACTCCAAAACCGATCACTTCTGTTTCAGTACGATACGCGAATACTGTAAACACCCGAGGTTTTGTGTTTTGTTTTCAAGCGATAGTATCTCACAAGTCTTGGGTAAGGATTAGGTAATCTGCATCCTGGGGTTTAGATGAGTACAGACAGTTGCATCTAATTGTCTCAGTCTAGGCCTCAGGCTGCAGATTACCACATGCTTACTAAGACCGCGTACCAGCTAAAACAGAGAAACCTTGAGACATCTGGTTTTTAAGGTAACATTGTATTTCTTGATTATTGCAAACCACTTCTGTTCTGTTCTGTTCTGGCTTTCTGATTATCTGCAAAATGATGTAAATAAGTGGTATCAAAGAGTTGTGGAAATAAGTATATCCGAACCAGCTGTAATTCCTCTAGTTTAAATCAATGAATTTTGTTGTGCTAAAAGAAAAAAAAAACCGATTTCTACAGAGTAACAAATATTTTCTGTCATACAAGACATACTTCAATTTGCTTTGTGTTCTCGTATCTTAGTTACAGAGATGAGCAGGACGAAACAGTTCCTGGAGTATCCAGTTTTCAGTCCTTTTAGCTAATCCTTACATCATTTCTTGGCAGTTTTCAGTTTTTCTTGGCTATGAATGTCTAGAAATTTAAGTTGCAAACTTGCAATCCCAAAAAATATGGATTAATAGCCAAATATTGGAACTTGGGACATAAAACATAGTTTTATTCCAGATTTGTTCACATAGATTCTCTCTGCTTTTCCACAAGAAACAGTTTGAGCCTACTGACAATGCTCTTGCCTAGGAGGATTTGAAAGAAAATGTATTATTGTAACATTTCAGACTTTAGAGTAAAATAAAGAGAGTACAGGATAAAATTAAGCACAAGTACTTTAGACAATTTAACTTTCATTTTCACTGGGAGTCATCTTCAGATTCTAGCAGACTTTGCACCACTGAAGCCATTGAAGGCCTCTTGTTCCGATCTTCTTCCACACAAGCAATCCCTGTCCGGATCAGAGTCGCCGCCTGCTTCATGCTAAACTTCCCCTCCAATCTCGAATCCACCACGTCGTTTACCCAATCCAAGCTTCCGTTCCCTATCTTGTCCTTCGTCTTCTGCACAAAATTCATCAGTGCACTCTCGTTCTGATCGCAATCCTCCTGAGCAATCCAGTCATAAAGCCTAACACCCTTCACCATTTCCAGAATCACAACTCCAAATCCAAAAACATCCACTTTTGCTGTAATAGGATGATTCAAAGCCCATTCTGGAGCCATGTAGCCTTTTGTCCCTCGAATCCTCGTGATTTCATAGCCTGTTCCACCTCTCTGAGACAGCTTTGCGAGTCCAAAATCTGCAATTTTTGGCTGAAACTCACTGTCTAGAAGAATATTCTCGGGTTTCACATCACAATGGATAACCCATTCAAGGCACTCGTGGTGTAAATACGCCAAACCCTTTGCTGTACCTAATGCCACCGTGTATCTCTGACTCCATCCAAGGAATATGTCCCCGAAGATATGCCTGTCAAGTGATAAATTCTCGAGGTACTCGTAAACCAATATCCGGTGTCGTTTCCCTGAGCAAAATCCCCAGATTCTCACCAGATTCATGTGATTGATCTTCCCTAGAGTGCTCATTTCGGCATAGTACTCGTCTTCTGCTTGGTAAGAGTTCCCACCGAGTAATTTCACTGCTACAACCCTTTCGTCTGATAAAACGCCTTTGTAAACTGCTCCAGAGCTTCCCCTACCTATAACCTCTTTGAAATTGTTGGTTGCCTTCTTCAGTTCTGAATACGTGTACCACCTGAATTGACCTGATACCATCCTATAACCAGCTTCTACTGAAGCTGGAATGCTATGTTTTCGTAACAGAAACCACCAGCACAGTATGATAAACAGCACTTCCATTACACCGAGTCCTCCTGCAAACGAGAAAATATACACCCATCTCAACCTTTTGTAATTGAAATCATACATTGTAGATGAACCCACAGTTCTCGTTTCCTGGTCAGAACTACACGTGTAGTTGTTGTCATCGGAATGAAGTACATTCGGTGTGGATGTTTGTAGTGTCGCCGGTAGTTTGAGGTATATACTTGCACGGAAATCAGGAGAAGCAAAGCCATTGAACAACGAGCTCTTTACGTAACACAAAGCTTCTCCTGTCAACCTGTAGCTAAAACCATGGCAACTGAAGTCATCCAAACACATGTTCCTGCAAGTCTCAAATGAGACTGGATTTTGCATATCGATATCATATCCGAAGTAATCTGTGTGCGGGAGCTCCAAGAATTTCACTTGTCGAGAATTGAGAAGTCTTTGGTTGAACATAGCTTTGCAGCCCTTATTCCAATCCCTCGGATCGTTCACCACATATCCAGGCGGGCAGGTGCACTTGGGCTCTGGGCCATAGACACATATTGCATTCCGTCCACAAATGCCTTTCACAAAACAGGGCTGTGCAATAGCTTGCCATGTAATATCCCAAAGTCCAGTCGCATTGATCAAGCTGTAGACTCTGAGGTTCCCATCGCAATCAATTGTGAGCCGCCTTTTAACATCATGTACATAGTCGGAAGTTTTGAATTCCCATTGATCACTTGACTGGAACATGCCGTCATCATCCAAAGCTGCCACCCTGCTACTGTTGTAGTTTGTCCTGCCACCTGTGTAGACATCAAAATTGGGATCCGGCCAATAGCCGGTTGAGGTATCGGGATTGTCTGAAACCAACCACAATACATTGTCAGTTCCAAAGTATAAGTTGAAGTAGCCCGATTCATAACTTCCCTTCCTAATAACAGATGTTAATCTCATGTTCTTGGTCATGGTCTGGGTTGGTAGAAGAGTATCTGTGGGAGAATCAAAACTTTGCCAGAGAACCTGACCTTGTTGGTTCCGCAAGATGAGGTTTCCGGTATTGAGAAGCACGGCTTCAGAAGTATCGGTACTGGTAGTATTGGTCTGCCATACTACTGTGCCATCGACATCTGTCAGGACCATGGCCCCATCTCGCCTGATGGTCACTCTTGAGCCTCTGCTGTTCACGGGGTTGTCTCGATTAGCCATCCATACAACAGTTTTGTCCCTGGAATTAGTGAACCAGATAGCAAACCAGTATGCATTAGTTCCCAGGCTATGGAAACCACAAGTAAATGTATTATCAGGGGAAATGAGGAAGTCTGATTTTCTCTCGACAGATAGAGATTCGTCTCTCTGGATATGAAAGTGGGATGTTGATGTTGAAAGTGGGAAGCAAGAAAAAAGGATCAAAATCAAATAGAGAGTGATGTATTCAAGAACTTGGCTTCTCATTGTGGATAGAAATGCATATGCAGTTTTAGATCTCAAATGAAAGTGAAGTGATGCTGCATTATAGTACATTAGTACTATATATATATATAATATAAGCCTAGCTGTTGTTCTATGGTGCTCAGATATTTGGAAGTTTGGTCAGTCTCCATGTTGGTCAGTATGAATTTCTACGGAGAAATTGAGAGTCAGGTCACAGTGATGGCACTCATGCATATAAAATTGCAGCATTCCACTCAAAAAGTTGATTAGATTAGTTTATTGTAAAGGTGCATAATTTTTTCAAAAGTGTATATACTTACATTTTGATATTTGCTCGTTGAATAAGATTTGTATGTCATGAAGAACTATTCTACTGGAGAAGGAAAGTAAATACCTCTGCGTTAATCTTGCATTATACCTCCCTAATTATACTTGCCAAGAGCTTGTAAAAAACGTACAGAGATTCCATGCAAGGTGTTCGATCGAAGCTCCGCCAGTGGTGCAGGTAAAGCACAGTTCATGATATTGTTAGGGGATTTCGGATTATTTGAGGAAAATAAAGTGATTTGACTATGTCATCGGTTGTTAACTTAAATAATAGACTTGAGATCATGTAAAGTGTAAACAACTTTCATGTTTTAGTTTTGGATGTAAAAAATAAAAACACCGTTCAAAGAGATGTCTCCTAAAAATGAATCCAACAGTGTTCGGTTAAGTTAGTCGCTAATAATTTCATAAATGTAATTTAGTTCATAATAGCTAGTTTTAAGAGATTATGTAATTGTTTTTTGTTGAGTTCGATGAGATAACACCTCATATTTTTAAATTTATTTTTAAGGGCGGACGTGATAGTTTTAAATGATCATGTATTTTTATCAAGTCGTTTTTCCTGATAGATTTATATGATGAATTATGTTTTCATTCATTTGCAACAACGCAACTCCAATTAAAATTAAATACGCCATTTCAAGCATTCAGGCATTAGTACGAGAAAACAAAATATATTAATTCTAAAATATTCATCCAAACGTGTAAAACATCTAATTAAGATTTTAGCAAAAAAAAGCTTACAATATAATAGACGGACATTAGGTATGCTTGATGCAAACTAAGTATTCAAAAGGCTTTTTTGGATTACATTTGCTGGGAAATTTCAAATTTTTACCTTTTGTATTGGTACGAGTTGGATCCAAAAGAATTTAAGTGTGGGCTGTGGGGTATGTTGCTTTGAGATACGCCTTTGAGCCATCATGTATGGTGTGGAATGCTGCAATTTTATAAACTAATCTAATCCACTTTGTGGGTGGAATGCTGCAATTTTATGAATTAACATGAGTGACCTGACTCTCAGTTTCTCCGTAGAAATTCATACTGACCAACATGGAGACCGACCAAACATCTGGTGGAAATAGTAAATACGAATTAGCTTTCAATTCGTTCGTTGTATTAGTCTAAGGGCGTCCAACACGGTTTCGTGATCGTGTGTCACTAAAACGCGTTAAGTCACTAAAATTCTTGAAGTGAATGCTTAAGTGAGTTGATAAATACTTGGAAGAATTAAGTCATTTATACGCACATGGATAAAAGTTCTATTATGCTAAAATCCAAGTTAAAAAAGTAAGCGGATATCGAAACCACTTGAAAGTCCAAACCTTGGAAAAAGGAAAATCTTGTGGCAGCGAAGTTCATTACTCGTTGTAGCATTGATATCAAAGAAAGCTACCGGAGAGAGCTTTATCCCAGCATTGATGTAAATGATTGATGCATCATTAAGGTTCCCAAGTTCATGGAAGAATTTTCGCAGCAGCGAAACTAAGATAATGATGCAACTTTACGAATAGGTACGCACTTGTTTAGTATTTGCGGATGTTCAAGAGGTTTCATCAGGACGAAGGTAGGATTATTAAGTACCTGCGGCTCGATTTTAATATATGCTACATTTTTTATCATTGACAAATTTATTTCTCCAAACAAATAAACCTTAGCCAAATGTTGATGGAATTAGTCCATTTAATTAACAAGATTGCACATGACCAAAATATATATATTGAGTAGAGCTATTTTTTATTTTCTTAGAAAAACACCTACATAAACTATTATTTGTTTCATTTATTTAAAATATACAAATATTATTTTTTTTATTTTTTTAATTTGGGTGGGGAAGGGTGGTGCTCGAGCACCACCCCTGTTCTTCTTGCCTTCGCCCCTAGGTTTCATAAAGGGATACATTCCTTAAATTGTGATGCGACACATCCATTCGTTGAAAACATCTGAATGATGATTTAGACACAATTGGGAAGGGTTGTGACACTTGGGAGATGATGCATTTGATATATAAATAAGAGAAGTCATTTCTTCCATTATATCAAAAAACTCATCTCCTTCTCCTTCTTTGCTCTTCTGTACTGTTCATACTCAAAGTAAATTCGATAGATTCGGCTACTATAGTGCTGCTTAGCCGTCTTAAGAGTAGTTTTATTATGGGAGACTATTGTCATAATCCCGTAATCACCATGAGCGGGGCAATCTTGTCTTGTCACCAGACAGTTGGAAGTTGCTTGGAGACATGGAATTCTACATCCATCATGCTTAGTTCTCGTGGAGTACGAAGGAACGCTTTATGGATGAATAGGGAAGTTTACTTTGTAAAGCTGATTATTGTTATGTATTGACATATGTCTTTGTACAAGTTTGTTATATTCTCCTTTTCCGAGTCAATGTTTATCGGAGGACGTGAAACTCGACTCGACGATCTAATACGAATCGCTTCACGATATTTGAGTGTTTTTTCAAGATTTCATGGCAAGAAAATTCCACATCTATTTTTATTTGCATATTATTGCCTTGGATTTAATATTGTCAGAACTGAGCTATTGTTGGACTTTTTGGCGGTGACGACGTAAAAGAAGCTTCGACTAAGAGCCCACGATGCAAGTTAACTCGAAAGACACGGCCTGGCTGTCTTCTAGAAGACGGACTAAAAAGAAAAAATGGCTAACTTTCTAGATTCCAAAAACCCCATGTGTAAAAGACCCGTGATGAATATTTCTTGCTTCAAATCAATCAACATAATAATAACTAATTAATAAAATAATACTAGTCCATCATGTAAAGAATGGTTTAAGTGAGGCTGTACAATTATATATATAGCATAGCATATGATCAAATGGAAGTGCAGAAGAAAGATTCATGGATTTGTCAAAGTTGCTAATTGTTGTTATTATGTTGTATTTCATCACTTTCCTTCAGACGAGCAATGTTGACGCTAGGCCGGTTTTCAACAATTCTCAACAAAGTAAGTATCGAATCTAAGTTTTTCCAATTGTTTTACGATGACCTTTTATTGGTAAATTAAACAATTTGACACTCGATTGATTATGAATAGGTACCGAATTGTTAACGGAGAGTCTTGGAATAATTTGCAAGTGTTGTGATGGGGGAAGATGTGCAACTTCTTGGGATGGGTCTTGCTCAAACCTCCATTGTGTACCTTGGAAAGTTGCTAGACACGTTTAGGGAACGAACAATATATTTGTACATGTAATACATACTACGTATTATGCATTTATGACCCAAATATATAGTAGGAAAAGAAAGAAGAGGAAGAGAGGATCGATCCTTCAGAATGTTTGGACCAAAATTCTATAGTCTTAGGACTAAGATAGGATACTTAGGACGGATGATTAGCTTATGGGTAATGATGGAAGATGAATTTATTGGAAAAGCTTCTACAATCTCAATATTTCTGTCAAAAATATTCTAAAAAGTGAAAAAACTTGGCCGTCGCCGGGATTGAACCGGGTCACCCGCGTGACAAGTAGGAATAATTAACACTATACTACAACGACTTGATTAACAAAATACAGGGAATTGCTTTGAGATTGCTTGGGTTTTAAATAATCAATTTTATATACACTTTTGCCATCTCATTTTAACTTTAGACTTTTAACCTTTAATTGTACTAGTGAATAGAATTGTTTTAGATGAATGGGATAACCATTGCGACACCTTTTAACAAGGAACTCTACCTATTTTATTAGATGGTGTTACGGTAGTGGTTATGTACTTAATATCTAATAATAAATGAGTGTAAATGGTATATTTGGGCTACTATGCAATAATCCCTTATATTATACTCCCTCTTCATTATGTTTGCTTTGTTAACTCGTTTTAGTATAGTTTGACCTTTAATACTATATCATGAATTAGAATATAAAAATCATTAATGTAATTATATCAGGGAATTATTGGCACCATATTTTCACAGGGATGGGTGTCCAAAAAAAATAATCGCCAACCCCGCCAGCCATTTTGCCCGTTGATTAATTTTTTAGCCAAAAACCATCGCAGTTTAATATTTTATAACCCGCCTCTAGGCGTGCGGGTGACAGTGTGACGATCGGCAGCCGCCACCCGCCCGCTCACCGACCTACTAGTTACATAAATACATTTTTTGAATAATTATGTTATACATAAGAGGCTGTTTGGCTCTATTTTAGGGGGATGTTTTAGAGTTTGAAGCTCTAAAACATGAATATGGAAGCATTTTAGAGGAGAGGAAAAAAAAATTGTGTTTGGATGAATTTTAAGGAAATATAGATGTATAATGATGAGTGAAAGATAATGTGTTTGTTTGGTACTAGGAACGGAAATTGAGGAGAATCTTTGTGGGGGTTGGATAGTTTAATAATGATGATATGGTGGATGATTTAATAAAGAAATATGAAAAATAAAATAAATTTAAAATTTGTTCATGAATTCTTCATGTTGGCTGCCGGTTTTATTATTTTTTTTTTCCATTTTTTTTATTTATTTTTTTCTACAAAATCGGAATATGTATTTATGAAAACGTAAATGACGCAAGAAATTACATGCTAAGTAAGTAGATATTCGGATGAATGAAGAAAGGGTGGATTATGTGTATCCGCGGAAGAAATGTGATGGCGCAAACAGTTAAATAATAAGGAAAATCAGTTTGGTACAACACAATAGTCCGGACTCTTTTAATTATTTGTGGAAATGAAGTTCGCTCACATTACGAACATTTCCACTTCATCCCGATGTCAAGTTTCCATCACGGGGCCTACCATGCACCCTCGTGTAATCTCAAACAATTCTCCGGCCTCGCATAAAATAAAACAACAACAGCAATAAGCCTACAAAACTTCACAAATATATGAACTGGTAATACGTATGTCAATATTCTCCATTCTAGTTAGACCTCTGTCGATATAAAATTAATTCGATTCTTCCGATCTTTAACGAACTTTTAGAAAATGACTTTAACAACAAAATTCAGACCACCACCTTTAAAAGGGTTTAAAAAATACGAATGGAATGTACTAAAAACCAGAATGATAAATGAAACGACATTTTAATAACAGTAACCAAAATAATTAACATGATGGAGCAGCTACATTAACTTAGAAGGGCTACGAAAAACGAAAAACAAGTACATGAAATCCAGTTCGAAATATGTTAGTAGAGTTATGAACACAGTAATGTTTCTTTTTTCCAATTGTTCTATTCCAGTTCGATATCCAGTTCATAAAAGCCCCAAATGGAACAGAGTAATGATTTTTCTACCAACTTTTTACGTACAACAACAAACTGCCCTAATTAAAAACTGCATAACACATAATTATCAAGGTTCGAAATAAACCTAGAGGTAGCTAGTGGAAAAGGCAAACAAAAAGAATGGAGCATAGTTACCTGTGGCAGTTTGGCGTTTTAAGGCGAAGAAGGAGGAGCAGCTTGCAGCGTTGCCAAAGCACGCGCCTCCAGGCACCCTCCGCCACCAATCGCCGCCCTTACAGTGGCTGGAAATTAGAGAAAAGGAACACATAAATATGAGCCAATTCATCCACAGTGGAATAATCGAAGTAGAGAAAAACACCGACCAAAAAACCGGCCAGAGAAAAGACCCCCGAAAATAAACCCTAGCCCAAATCTTCCAATAACATGCATGAAAATTGAGAAAATATAGAATGAAGTAACAAGAAGCATCCATACTAACCTTCACAAGCCAAATCGGAGGCAGATAAACCCACTTCTCGTCGGAAAAATGAAAGTCGACCAAAACGAATCGGCTCCGATGGAGTCGTAGATCGTCAAGGGACGATCTCAATGGTGTAAAAGTTTTCAAATTTCGAGCGGTGTGGACGGAGATATGGTCGGAAAATGGTCACGGGCGGCGGAGGGTTTTTTGGGGATCTTTTCTCTCTCGTCTGACAAAGGCTAGAGAGAGAAGGTTGAGAATGAAAAAGGAAATGTTATATTCCTTAAAACGCTTAAAACGCCACAGTAACTTGGGATGCCTAAAAATAGAGCCAAATAGAATAACGTTTTAAGAGCTCTAAAACGTTTTCCCTAAAATAGAGCCCAAACAGCCACTAAGTTTAATTTGTTTTAGGACTGATATATAATCAACTTAGAACATAATTCTCTCATTTGGCTAAATCTTGCAATTAGTTTTCAATTCTAGTTTTAACACTATGCATTTATAAATTTATAGGATTATGGACTTGCATTTTGAATTTATGTATTTGCAGTTGTATTTTGTATTTTGGTTATTATCAAATTTGAAACATATCTATACTTGATACTCCCTCAATTCTTTCTTAAGTTTCATTTTTTTTTTCTTTTTTTCTTTTTTAATTTTGAGTATTCCTTTTGATGCATCTCATTTTAAATTGGCAATATTTATTACAATTATTACACCTACGATACAACTATATTTACAATTTACCAATCCGGCCATTCAACATTTTTACGACCCAAACATTATATTTTTTTTCATTCTTTATTCAAATAATACAATCATTTATCTCATTTTCTTAAAAGAGTATGCCTCCAATAGAAGTGAGAACGTTCTATAGGAATGAATGGAGAGTGAGTAAGGATTTGAATTTTGTACGAAGCTGAACTGAATTCAACTAAACGGATATCAATTGATCTTGTTAGGAAACTTGTAATTTTGATGAGCAATTAACCAAGCTAAATTAAGTTAAAGTCCAGTAACTAGTATTCTTAAGGTCCATATGTTTTTAGAATTTAAAGGACATTGTAAAAGAAAAACGTTTGCTGAAATACTTAATTAGTGTAGGTACTAGTTCGGTTCTTATGTTTGCAGATGATGTAGTTTATTTGCTGAAACAATCTATTGAAGACCTAGAACCACTCACAAGACGAAGACTACAAGATTGAAGACTTCGAAGATTCTGAGAATCGGTATCTCCAAAGGCATGTATTGGTCAGAAAGATAAGTAACTCAGCAACCAGTTTGCTTAAGTGAAAACCTATATGACAGAGTAGGTTGAGCATGCTGATCTGAGATTGCTTACCGACTACCAATACATGTGATATGCCTTGCTGATTCACTAGCATTTGCGCTCCAAGTTTCAAGTTTGAATTCAAGAGCATTAAATGTAAAGCATGTCGTTCTGAAGACTGAAGACAAGAAGACAAGAAGACAAAGCTGTTGATAGTGACAACACAACAAGATAGTGACATCTCTCGGTTTAGCCAAAGAACTCAAATTCAAACGGCTCCTTTAAGACATTATAAATAGAGGTCCTTAGGTTGAGGAGAAATGTGTGTCAACAACGTGATCGAACCTTCACTTGTGCTTACAACCTTCAAAAATCATTCTCCATAATCACTGTCTACTGGTACGTTCCAAGACTTAAGCTTGAAACACTACTTGTGAAGAAGTAGAACGCAAGTCTAATTTATTACCTAAGAGTTATTTCTTCCAAATAAGAAAGAGTCTTGACACCATAAACAATACACTTGCTTACTACAAAGTATTGTCAAGTTGAGTTTCTCAGATTACTTGTATTAACTGAGAAGTTAATTTCAGTAATCTCTACCCAAACCTCTCTAACTGATAAAAATCACCTCTCAGGCATGTTTGTGAGGGGGAACACTATTCAAGCTAAGTTGTGCTAAAATAGTGTCTCAAGTTTGGTTGAGAACAAGGTTACCGTTCTCTAGTTAGGTTGTAAACAAATTAAAGCAAGTGTGCTTTGGTTTCTGGAATTCTAGTTGTTAGGTGTTGTAAGGAAAATCATCATCTTTCATAGTGAATTCAGTCCTAGATTGGACAAAGTGGATCAGTTGAGGGATTACGCCACCCTCAAATACCACTATAAAGTGTTTGTGTGATTTACATTTTTGCAGTTTACTTTCAGCAAGTTATTTCTATTTTTAACTTTGTTTTTTCCGCACTCTGATTTTAAGTACCAACAACTTAATTGCTGAAAAGTAATAAGTTCTTATTGAGAAAGTTTTAGACACGAAAAATTTTAAAAGACTAGTCACCCCACCTCTAATCTTTACTTGTTGTCTAAAGGGACAAACAGATGTGAACTAAACTGAGTTGAACTGACGAAATTATTTGTAATAATAATAATAATAATAATAATAATATGATGGTTACATTATCAACCAATTTAAAATTATACTCCCTCAATTCCATTTTA
Source organism: Plantago ovata (assembly GCA_028274465.1). Taxonomy (NCBI): domain Eukaryota; kingdom Viridiplantae; phylum Streptophyta; class Magnoliopsida; order Lamiales; family Plantaginaceae; genus Plantago; species Plantago ovata. The sequence goes on along the minus strand of CM051455.1, from coordinate 38,561,314 downwards.
AACTTTCTAAGTTTGTTTTTTTAACCACAAATCATTTCTAAATTACTCACGATTAGTATATAATAAAAATATGCAAGAAACATATTCTTCATTTGTACTCATCCATTTGATTAATGCATATATTAATTTAAAAAAAAAACATATTCTTCATTTTCTTTCGGTATATAATTTTATTGAAAAAAATTATGTTGTAATTTAATAATAACTTATGGTCAAAGTTCGATTCAATAATTTAAGTAACGGATATTTTAGTTTCAATTTCAATTATGTATGGATAAATTTATCGTTCTCCTTTTGTAAAAAATCCGTTCAAGTGAAGATTAGTATTAAAATATGACAAAAGAATAATAATAATAATGATAATAATAAGTAATACTACTACTAATAATAATATAATAATAATAATGTTATTAATAATTAAATGAGTTTAAATTGAATTTAATGAACATGAACTGAAGTGAAGTCAAAAATCGCAGATTGCGGACGGAAGTGGTACGGTGGACAATGACGATCGTGACTGGATCTGAAATGATCTGATATTAACTTAACTTAACTTAATTTAATTAAATGCATCTGAACTTATCTGATATCAACTTAACGGAACTTAAAATAATCAATTTTTAGACGAAGAGAACATAACCTAAGACCATATGAAATTATTTTATTTTGTATTTAAACTTATTTACTCAACTTTGAACGTGACAATGTATGTTCCCATTTTAACATTCAGTCCACCCGTAAAAAATAGCCAACGGACCCGCAGCGGTTGGAATAAAATTCCACCAGCTACGATCAGTGATTTTGCCTACCTACCTAAACAACGGTTGTACTGTACCCACCCATGCACTCCTATTCACAAGTTCATTTCATTAATTAACTTTTCTTTATTATTATCTGAGAGTAATCGGAGTTCAAAAGTTAAAACATAAAAGAAGGATAGGTCCAAAACAAACGATAGGTAATTAGGTACATCCAAAACATGTCCCATTATGACAGTTAACAGTAGCACTCTAAGGGGCTGCGATCACCCCGTTTCCGCGCAAACCATATGTACAGTCAAGACTCAAGCCTCAACTCTTAAGGCTCAAGGCTCAGGACAAAATGGCCGGCCATCATGATCCGGGTACAGAGTTACTCCGCCAACAACATTCATAACATCCTTTTTCTTCCAAGGTATGAATCCCTCTTTGCTTGTTTAATTTGAACTCCAATCTCATTAGTAGCAATATATAATATATACTTCATCTCTTTTTTACCTTATTCAATTCATTGAGATAATTAATTCTCATAAAGAATGCCAAATTATGTGTAAATTATAATGTACTATTCTATTACCACGGAAACTAGGTGTTCACCAGGTGTTTGATAAAATGTCACAATCACAGGTGGTTGTATTTACATGAAAGTGGCTGTTAATTAAGATTTGCACTGGGGAAAGATGTGATGTGACAGTGAAAAATAATATTGCTGTGATGGAGATTGACGGGCTAACGAGGGTGATTGTTCTGGAGGGTTGGATTGGATATTCATTTATTAGTTTGTCAGCGGAAGAAGATGTGCAATCTCAGTATTTTGAAATGGAGAAAACCCTTGAATAATTTGATTGAAGCTTATTCAGATAAATGTCATCTCTCTGCAGATTCTTTGGCCATGATGTATTCCAACTACTTGGATGATATTTCTACAGTTGAGGCCAACTCAGAGATCAGTTATAAAAGGAAAGGAAAAGAAAAGAAAGTTTTGACCTTGAGGATGATAAATATTGGTGGGAAGGGAAATATCTGGTCTGAGAATAAAAGCTTCTTCCAGATCAGATGCTGAAAAAGGATGTGGGATGACATGATGCGCCTCCCTCTTTCTCAAAAAGAAACTGGATATTGATTCCAAAGTTCCCATCGTTGAGACTCTTCTCCTTGTAAAAGAGGAGATACATTTGTTGGACTTGCATGTATTTAATGATCCTGGAAATGAATGTCTGCATTCAGCGTGGGAATTTGGATACTGATGAGCTCGTTTTGTGTTCTATACTGTAGCAGACTTACGAAATGCTGGTTTCAGTTTGGCTACAAAGTATACACCCAGCAGGCAGAGTACTAGACATACATTAAGCTTGTCATCCATGATCTAACAATTTCACTCCCTTACCATGGATTCTCAACTGTGTATCATTTTCAGTAGTTGGTGTGCAGTAGAAACTTCCGTTTCCGTGTAGTACTCGTCCTGGGTTCCTGAACCCTTTAATCCGTCATCAAAATTCATAAAATCCATTGAACAACTCCTTTGAAGGTATGACTCCCTGGTTCTTTATTTAACCCTTTTCATGTCCAAGAGTAATCACAATACCTTTATCTCTTTTCCTATTTCAATTCTTTGATATTTCTCGAAATTATGTGCCCCCCATAGACTGATGTCTTATCTGTAGACTGAACTTCTGCATCATTTTGCTACATAGACATTCTTTTTATCTTGATACTCTGATGTGATAAAAAAACCAAATTTATGCACGCACACAAAAAATTGGACAAGAAGCTTACAACACTACAAACCTAACACTTGAATGTTTAACCTTAGCATTAATCTTTATGTAACTATTACTATCTGTGCCAAATGGAGTTTTATATTTTGATTACTCTTCGTCTGCACTTAGTTTTGTTCATATCTTATGAATGATCACTTTTGTACTTTAACGTAGGATCTACTTCTTATCTTTACGTGAGTCATTATGGAAAGAAAGATATAGGCGTCATCAACAAGTAGTAGTCCAGTATGCTAAGACATAAGTAGATCTTTATAAGAGATTGCATATCAATCAGGATTCAGCAAGCAACCTAATTTATAGTATTTCATTCCGAGTCACCTTCACATTCTAGCAGACTCTGCACCACCGACGCCATTGTTGGTCGCTTTTTCCGGTCCTCTTCCACACAAGCAATTCCTGTCCTGATCAGCGTCACTGCCTGATTTCTGCTAAATTTTCCCTCCAATCTCGAATCCACAATGTTGTTTACCCAATCCAGGCTTCCATTCCTCATCTTTTCCTTCGTCTTTCTCACAAAGTTTGTCAAAGCACCTTCATTCTGATCCCAATCCTCTGCCATCCAATTATAAACCCTAACTCCCTTCACCATTTCCAGAATCACAACCCCAAACCCGAAAACGTCCACTTTCGCTGTAATCGGATGATTCAAAGCCCATTCCGGGGCCATGTAGCCTTTCGTCCCTCGTATCCTTGTGAATTCAGAACCCGTTCCACCTCTCTGAGACAGCTTTGCAAGTCCAAAATCAGCTATTTTTGGCTGAAACTCACTGTCTAGTAGAATATTCTCTGGCTTCACATCACAATGGATAACCCATTCGAGGCACTCGTGGTGCAGATAGGCCAAACCCTTAGCTGTACCCAATGCCACTGTGTATCTCTGATTCCATCCAAGGAATTTTTCCCCGAAGATATGCCTGTCGAGTGATAAATTCTCAATGTACTCGTAAACCAATATCCAGTGTCGTTTGCCTGAGCAAAATCCCCAGATTCTGACCAGATTCATGTGATTGATCTTCCCGAGTGTGCCGATTTCTGCAAAGTACTCGTCTTCTGCTTGATAAAAGTCCCCACCAAGTCTTTTCACTGCCACAGCCCGTTCGTCTGATAAAATGCCTTTGTAAACCACACCAGAGCTTCCCCTGCCTAGCTCCTCTTTGAAACTGTTAGTTGCTCTCTTCAGTTCTGAGTACTCATATTGCCTGAACTGACTTGATACCATCTTGTAGCCGGCTTCAACTGAAGCAGGAACACTGTGTTTTCGTAACAAAAACCACCAGCAGAGTACGATAAATAGTAGTTCCATTGCTCCGAGTCCTCCTGCGAATGAGAAGACATACGCCCATCTCAACCTTCTATTATTGAAATCATACATGGTAGGCGATCCAACAGTGATTGTTTCCTCGACAGAACTACACATTATGCTGCTGTCATGAAATACATTGGGTGTGGATGTTTGTAGTGTGGCAGGTAGTTTGAGGTATATACTTGCTGGGAAATCTGGTGAAGCAAAGCCATTGAATAGTGCACTCTTTATGTAACAAAACCCCTGTCCCAACAACCTGTAGCTAAACCCTTGGCAACGGAAATCCCCCAGACACATTTCGCTGCATGTCTCTAATGTGACTGGATTTGTCGCATTGAGATCAAAACCGTAGTAATCTGTGTGCGGGATCTCCAGAAATTTGACTCGTCGAGAATTGAGTAGCCTTTGGTTAAAAATGGCCTGGCAACCTTTGTTCCAATCATTTGGATCCTCCACCTCGAATCCAGGTGGACAGGTGCATTTGGGTTCTGGGGCATAAACACATATTGCATTCCTTCCACAAATGCCTTTCACTAAACAAGGCTGTGCAATAGCTTGCCATGTTATATCCCAAAGTCCTGTAGCATTGATCAAACTATAGACTCTGAGGTTCCCATCGTAATCGATGGTGAGCCGCCTTTTAACTGCATATCCGGCATCAGAAGTATTGAATTGCCATTGATCACTGGAGTGAAACCTGCCCATGTTATCCAAAACTGCTACCCTGCTGCTGTTGTAGTTTGTCCTGCCACTTGTGTAAACATCAACATCAGGATTCGGCCAATAGCCAGTTGAGGTGTCAGGATTATCCGAAATCAGCCTCAATACATTGTCACTACCGAAATATAAGTTGAAGTAGCCTGATTCGTAACTCCCCTTTCGAATAACAGATGTTAACCTCTTGTTCTTGTTGATAGTTTGAAAAGGTAGAAGTGTATCTGTAGGAGAATCAAAACTTTGCCATAGAACTTGACCTCGTGGGTTCCTCAAGATGAGGTTTCCAGTGTCGAGAAGCACAGCTTCAGAAATATCGGTACTGGTAGTATTAGTCTGCCATATGACGGTGCCATCAACGTCTGTCAGGACCATGGTTCCATCTCGCCTGATGGTTACCCTTGAGCCTCTGCTGTTCACGGGGCGGTCTCGGTTAGCCATCCAGACAACACTTTTGTCCATGGAATTAGTGAACCAGATAGCAAACCAGTATGCATTAGTTCCCAGGCTATGGAAGCCACAGGTAAATGTATTATCAGGGGAAGTGATGAAGTCTGATTTTCTCTCCGCGGATAGAGATTCATCTCTCTCAATATGAAAATGGGATCTTGATGTTGCAATTGAAAGGCAAGAAAACAGGATCAAAATCAAGTTGAGATTGAAGAGTGCAAGAACTTGGCTTCTCATTTTGGTAGCAAATACATTTTGCATTTTTGCTGATAAATTGATAATATAATGCTGTGGTGCTTGGAATTTTGGAAACTGAAGGTCAGGTCAGAGTGAGTCATTGTCCATTCTGGTCAGCATGAATTTTAAATTATACTTCTATTTTATTAGTAAACGCTGAAATGATGTGGACCTGGCGGCTAATTTCCCATTCTTCCATAGGTAAATTTCATATGATAACCTGATAAATTGCCTATTTACATCTGGATTCCTGCAATTTGGGCAGTTATATCCAAGTCCAAAAGTTTTTCAAACAACAATCACTTGCATCTAAGTTTCAGAAGTCCAAATATGTGTATTTTCAAACTTAGATGTAATCGTTTTTCCTTTTCATGTTTTGGACATAAAAATGTAATAGTTCAAATCCACTAAATAAGACCTTTTGCTTTTCCGGTCTTCAGAAAATCGAAACAGGATTCTTGAGTTGAGCCCAGAAAGTACAAAATACTAGTAATATTTTCATCCCATTGCTAACAAGTTGATAGAAAGTAGGGCAAGTTGGAGCATGACTTGAGACTCCTGTAATCCTGTTACCCATTTAGAGTCCTAGGTGTGTAGTGCTTGATATAGTAATTTCATTTTTTTCCTTCTTCTTTTTCTAAAGCAAACACACCAAAATATTTGTATAGCTACCAGAGGAGCAACATCTTGGTGGTTATCACGATCCGATATGTTTCATGGGAACCTATGTACAAGTCCTTATCCAAGTTACAAAGTTAGCCAACAAGGGCATACATTCTTGAATCTTGATCATCTAATGTTATACTATTATGTTTGTTTGGTGACTCTGTTCCTTTTTTACTCTCTTGTATGTTTGACTAAATGTTAATACATGGTGTAACATTTTTATCTCTTTTACATATATTATAATCTTTATAAAAAAGGGGGATAATTCAAGAATTTTTAGGATGCACTGCAAAGTCTAAGAGACATTATTTTGTTGTTGGAATGTGCAATTAACAGACCAACTTGTAGTAAAATAAACAAATGGACATATCATTCTGTATTTAAAATATTTGGTCTAAATTATAGAAAGTTGACTTTGTTCTTTGTGGAATTATTTTTATCGTTACTGATAATGCAAGCTGACAAGTTTGACAGCTAAAATAGGCAGAGAAAGAACTGTCAAACTGGTTGATCGGATTTGGATCGGATGATTTCGGATGAATGAATTTGTTTCGGGTGATTTCGGGTCGGATCGGATCGGATTCGGATGTTTTGGATTTCAGGTTTTTAGCGGATTCGGGTGTTATTCGGATTATAACTTTCAAAACATTTGGATCGGGTCAATTCGAATTTAGTGTTGGTTGAATATTGAAATGCAACAATATTTGTATAATGAAAATTTATGAAATATTACAACTTCAAAAGCTTAATTATAAGTCAGTTATATATGAAATATATATTCTAAATACAAATAATTATGTATTCCCTATAAATTTAATTCGGACAATTGTTGAGCAATTTTGGTAAGTTTGATCAATTGATTAGATCCATATCTTAATTCCTTACATGCAAATTATCTAACACCATGAAGTCATTAAACTAATTAATATCCTCTCTCCAGCATATGGGCAAATTTCTCACTGTAAATTCGATGTGTATATCAACATGAGAACAATTTTGCGTTCGGACCCCTAGGACTCTAAAAAACATGTACATAATTTTTTTAATAAACTCCAAAATAATTTCTCCACAAAATAATAATGTCTCCTATTAGAAGTTAACATATGCATAATATGATGTACGAAAAATAATATATTTCCTAATTTCATAAATTTATTTTGTGTTCTTGAAGTATAATATGTTGAAAATTATAAAATACTTATCAATGAAATATTCTAAACTGAACTCTCTAGAGAAGTATTTTGGGAGACCGTCTATTTACAAAATAAAAGTAGATATGCAAATATAAAGTTATTATCAATACTTTATACTTAATGGAGTGGATGATTTTATAAATATAAAATATTTTGTGTTAATAACATCAGCGTTTTACTTAATAATATCATATTTTTGTTAAAAATATAATGCTATTTATTTTTAAATTAACTCTATATATAATCTCCCACAAGCTATTGTCCCCTCTTTTATATTTCATATGTGCAAATATATGAGAGTATTTTTTTAAAAAAAAAAAAAAAAAAGAAAAGAAAAATGTTCCATTCAATTATATAGTGGATGTAAAGATATATATTTCATGTTAAATTTTAATTAATAACACATTTAATGTACTGATTTGCAATATTAGTAAACTTACTTGGACTATTGGAGAGTGAAATATGAATTTGGGGGTTGATGAGTAAAATGGGACCTGCTTTGATGTTTTATTAATTGTAATGATTTGGATAATTAAGGAATGTAAGTGCATGTAATAAAATTTGACGAGAATAGAAGAGCTATTGCTCTGGCAGTATGATAACTGCTTTGCACTATCATTTGCCATTTAATTTAATTCGGGTAATTTCGGATTGAAAGAGTTCGGGTCACATTTAATTCGGATCGGATGAATTTTGCATTGTTTAATTCGGATAAAAAAATAGGGTGCTTTCGGATCGGGTTTCGGACCAAAATTCGGATGTTTGACCACAAATTTTCGAGTGAGATTTCGGGTTTCACATTCGGATAACTTTTAGCAGGTCTAGAAAAACTCCATGCCGGATATGGACACAATATGACTGGTCTTCTTGGAGGTAATTGCAAAATAAGCCCTGATGTTTTTTGGAAAGAGCAAATTAGTCCTCATATTCAGAAGCTAAATCTGCTTTGGTTTTGATCAAGTGATGTCCTTTCCATGTAAACTTTTGCTCTGTGTATAACAAATAAATATTGTACGTGGTGTACCGCTTTGAATAGATTGTTGGAATGAATTTCAAATGATTGTATTCTGAACTGGACGATTAGTTAGCATACAAGACGTATAGATTACTTGTGTAATTTCTGGAACTCGTTTTACATCTTTTTGGTTGATAGAATTCCTCTTTTGATCGGAACGAGGATCCCTAAACTGGTACTGTTTTTCAGTACATATATACCCCATGAAATTCCCCCTTACTTTTATATTTTGATTCTAGGACAAGGTCCTAAAAAATATTGTTGTTTAAAGTGCTAAATGCAAGAACTATTGGAGCTACAAGGACTACAGGTGAAGAGTGTTTCTAAGAAAGGACTAAAGTGCAATTTGATAAGTTGTCAGTTGGCAATTTGTTAGAGTTGTTACGCGACTTTCGTCATCAACCATTGGATCAGTTTCTAATCCTACGGCTGCTGCTCTTTCTCCTCTTCTCTGTTCCTCAGATAGTATTTTTAGCCTAAAAATAACAATTATTCTGTGTGTGTGTTCTTGGAGAGAGTTTCTTCTGTGATTGAGGGAAAACTCTGAGAGATTGTCAATATTGTGAGGATTTCTGTGAGTGAGATTCATATTGGCTAGTCATCTCTTGTAAACTGTAAACACCATTGATTACTAGTGATTTGGAGCCGGCTCCCGTGGACGTAGATCAGTTTTTGATCGAACCACGTAAAATTCTCTTGTGTCGATTTAGTTTTCTGTTGATTCTTCGTTTGTGTTGTCGTCGTTGTGAGCTTGTTAGCTTGTTCTGATACCTGATTGTTCCAACAAGTGGCGCCGTCTGTGGGAAACGAATTTCTCACGATCTAGGTTTTCGGTGTTTGGGGATTATTGTCAAGGTTTCATCAATGGCGACTACTACAAGGTTTGATGTGGAGAAACTCACCGATAAGACGGATTTCGGTTTGTGGAAACTTCGGATGAAGGCGTTGTTGGCTCAACAAGGAGTCTCTGCAGCGCTACTAGGAGACGAAGGTTTTAAAGCCACAGTTTCAGCCGATGACAAGGCCGCCGCCTTGGAAAAGGCGCACAGTTCACTGGTGATGTCTCTCGGTGATGAAACTCTGCGACAAGTTGAAGAAGAGACAACGGCGAAGGGCATTTGGGACAAACTCGAGAAGTTATTCAATGCCAAAACCACTGCTAGTAAGCTCTATCTCAAACAAAAGTTATTTGCATTCAAGGTTACTTCTGATAAACCAATAATGGAGCAAGTAGCTGTGTTTAAAAGAATTTGTGCGAAATTGAAAGCTGCAGAAGTAAAAATGTCTGAGGATGATAAGGCGTTAATGTTGTTGAATGCTTTACCTAAAAGTTATGAACACTTTACTGATGCACTTGTTATTAGTAAAAGTAGTGGTATTACGTTGGCTGATGTTGAAAGAGCTCTTAAGAATAAGGAGATGAAAAGTAGTGCTGGAACTGAATTAGCATCTGGTGAAGGGTTGAATGTGAAACATGTGAAGGAGAAAAAGGATTTTAAGAAGAATAAGGAGACTAAGAAGTTTCAACCACAATATCAGTCTAATTCTAGTGTTCAAGGGAGAGAAACTAGAAGATGTCACCACTGTAAGATGGTAGGGCACATTAAGAAGGATTGTTATTCTTGGAAGAGGAAACAAGATAACAAGAACCAGAATAATAGAAATCCACCTCAGAAGGATTTTGCAGGTGCAATTGAAGGAGATGGAGATGCGGAGGTGCTAAATGTTCTTGATCAAGTTATCTCAGAAGACTGGATTCTTGATTCAGGTTGCACATTCCATATGTGTCCACATAAGGAGTGGTTTCTGCAACTAGATACCTCAGGTGGAGGTACTGTAATGCTTGGCAACAATAAGGTGTGCAATGTGCAAGGAATAGGAACTGTGAAGTTGAGAATGTCTGATGGGAGCACAAAGATTCTCACTGGTGTTAGATACATCCCAGAGCTAAAGAGAAATCTGATCTCATTAGGTGCCCTGGAAGCAAAAGGATGCGAGTTCAAAGGCACTGCAACAACCTTAATTGTTACCAGAAATGACAGAGTTGTCATGAAGGGAGTAAGGAAGAATAATCTCTATTATCTTGCTTGTACAGCAGTATGTGGAGATTCACATATCACAGTGGAAAGTGATACTAGCATTTGGCACAAAAGACTTGGTCACATAAGTGAAAAAGGCTTGTTAGAGCTGGAGAAACAAGGTGTTTTTGGTACTAAAAAGCTAGAAAAACTGGAGCTATGTGCGCAGTGTATTCTAGGAAAATCAGTAAAATCCAATTTCCAAAAGGGAATACATGTTACTAGAGCACCACTGGACTATATACACTCTGATTTATGGGGACCAGCTAAGGTGAGTTCACATGGAGGGGGAAGATATTATATGTGTTTAGTGGATGACTTTAGCAGGAAGGCATGGGTGATCATACTTAAACACAAGTCTGAAGCATTTCAGCGGTTTAAAGAGTGGCTCACAGAGATTGAGAATGAAAATGGAAGAGGTATCAAGATACTTAGAACAGACAACGGTCTCGAGTTCCTATCTGGAGAATTTCAAGCATTTTGTAAAGACAAGGGAATTCAGAGCACAGAACTGTTCCCGGGACTCCACAACAAAATGGCGTGGCTGAGAGAATGAACCGGACTATTCTTGAAGAACAAGATGCATATTGTTTCATGCAAATTTGCCAAAAGGATTTTGGGCGGAAGCTGTGACTACAGCATGTTATCTAATCAATAAATGTCCTTCAAGTGCTATCGAATTCAAAACTCCGGATAAGGTCTGGTATGGAAAGAAAGGTGACTATTCTAAGCTGAAAGTTTTTGGATGTGCAGCCTATGCACATATCAAACAAGATAAGCTTGATCCCAGAGCTATCAAGTGTATTTTTCTTGGCTATCCTAAAGAGGTCAAAGGCTACAAGTTGTGGTGTATTGAGCCAAGGCAACATAAAGTTATCATTAGCCGTGATGTGGTGTTTGATGAAAGGAGAATGCCATATGCTAAAGCTACTGGCACTGATTCAAACTCTGAAGACAGTGAGAAATTACAAGTCCAGGTGGAGTTGGAGTCTGAGATTAGTAAATCTACTCCACCAGATCTTGAGGATAATGGTGGTAATGATAACATTCATGAAGATGTCCCTCCTGAAAACAATCAACGGGCTATTGTACCTTATCAACCTCTGATCTGGAATCAACCCTCTTCTAGACAAGGAGCTTCCTCTTCTAGTCAAGGAGCTTCCACTAGAAGTTCTCAACAACAGAGAGGAAGAAAGAAGAAGGTGACACCTGAAGTCTCTGAGGATATAAGAAATTTTCAGCTTACAAGGGATAGAGTTCCAAGAGTCATAAAACCAACCAACATGGAAGGATTCACTAATATGATTGCTTATGCTCTAACTGTAGCTGAGGAGGTTGATTATCAGGAACCAAGAAATTACACTGAAGTTGTATCTTGTAAAGAAGGAAATAATTGGATTGCTGCAATGCAAGAGGAATATCAGTCTCTGATGAAGAATGGAACCTGGATTCTTGTTAGCAAGCCTGATAAAGCCAAACTTGTCAGCTGCAAGTGGGTGTTCAAGAGAAAAGTAGAAGTGACAGATATGGAGAGGGTAAGATATAAGGCTAGGCTGGTAGCCAGAGGTTTCACCCAAAGAGAAGGTGTGGATTATAATGAAATTTTCTCTCCAGTGGTTAAACACACCTCCATCAGGTTATTTCTATCTCTTGTCACTCAATTAAATCTTGAACTGCAGCAGCTAGATGTTAAGACAGCTTTCCTTCATGGGGAGTTGGAAGAAGAAATTTATATGCATCAACCTGAGGGTTTTGTATTACCTGAAAATGAGGATTTAGTGTGCTTATTGAAGAAGTCACTTTATGGACTCAAACAGAGTCCTAGGCAGTGGTATAGAAAGTTCAGTGAATATATGGTGCAAATTGGTTTTGAAAAATCTTTATATGATAGCTGTGTGTACTTGAAGAAGAGGAATTGGCATATTTGTGTGTATCTTTTGCTATATGTTGATAATATGCTGATTGCAAGTTCTGATAAAGATGAGTTAACAGAAGTAAAAGGAAGTTTGAGCAGAAAATTTGAAATGAAGGATTTAGGTGCTGCTAAGAGGATTTTAGGAATGGATATAAAGAGAAGTATATCTGCTGGGATTCTTGAGTTACAGCAGAGTGCTTACATAAGAAAAGTTCTTCAGAGATTCAATATGCAAAATGCAGATTGGGTAGATGTTCCTTTGTCAGCTAGGTTCAAATTATCTACAAATCAGAGACCTAGTACTCAGGTCGAGGTGGAGTATATGAGAAGAGTTCCATATGCTAATGCTATTGGAAGCATTATGTATGCCATGGTGTGTAGTAGGCCTGACCTGGCTTTTGCTATCAGTACTACTAGTAGATACATGTCTGATCCTGGCTCATATCATTGGAAGGCTGTCAAAGAGATTCTGAGATACTTAAGAGGTACTTTTGATGTTGGCATCAGATTTGTGAAGCAAGAAAGGTTCTCTGGAGAAGTGCTTATGGGTTATGTTGATGCTAGCTTTAGCAACAACTATGATAACATGAAGTCACAGTCTGGATATATTTTCACTTTGTTTGGCTCAGCTATTAGTTGGAAGTCAACTCTGCAAAGTGTGGTGTCATTGTCAACTACAGAAGCGGAGTATATGGCCATTACAGAGGCTGTAAAAGAAGGTTTGTGGCTCAGAGGTATTGTCAATGAGTTTGGCTTACATCAAGATGCAGTTCCTTTATTATGTGATAGTCAGAGTGCAATTTGTGTCTCTAAACATGATATGTTTCATGAGAAATCTAAACATATTGATGTGAGATTACATTTTGTAAGGGACATAATTGAGAAAGGATTGATAAGAATGGTGAAGGTATCAACCCATGATAATGCCGCTGACATGCTAACAAAAATCATTCCAGCTCCTAAGTTCACTTACTGTTGTGACTTAGTGAGTCTGGTAGATGTTCTTGTTGAGACAAGAGTGAGTTGGAGTGCTGCTGTATTGATTGTCGGTTTGTTGATAAAAGGATGTACAGTAGTGTGGTTTTTCAGATCTGCTAGTTTTTCAGTTGAAGTTTGCATTCATTAAGGTGGAGAATTGTTGTTTAAAGTGTTAAATGCAAGAACTATTGGAGCTACAAGGACTACAGGTGAAAAGTGTTTCTAAGAAAGGACTAAAGTGCAATTTGATAAGTTGTCAGTTGGCAATTTGTTAGAGTTGTTACGCGACTTTCGTCATCAACCATTGGATCAGTTTCTAATCCTACGGCTGCTGCTCTTTCTCCTCTTCTCTGTTCCTCAGATAGTATTTTTAGCCTAAAAATAACAATTATTCTGTGTGTGTGTTCTTGGAGAGAGTTTCTTCTGTGATTGAGGGAAAACTCTGAGAGATTGTCAATATTGTGAGGATTTCTGTGAGTGAGATTCATATTGGCTAGTCATCTCTTGTAAACTGTAAACATCATTGATTACTAGTGATTTGGAGCCGGCTCCCGTGGACGTAGATCAGTTTTTGATCGAACCACGTAAAATTCTCTTGTGTCGATTTAGTTTTCTGTTGATTCTTCGTTTGTGTTGTCGTCGTTGTGAGCTTGTTAGCTTGTTCTGATACCTGATTGTTCCAACAAATATAAATAAAAAAAAAAAAAAAGAAAAATGGACAAACTTTTTAACCAAAACTGTGAAAATATAGCTTTGTATTTTCTTATATCATGAATGGAATTCTAAAACGTTGAGCTAATTGTTGTTTCATATGTGATGCTTAATTGTTGTGCCAAAGCTCAGTCGTTTGAGCCATGACCAAATTTACTTTTTCGAGGATCTTTAGTTTGGAAAGGAAAATAGAGTGCCGGGTGGAGGAGAAATTAACAGGAGTGAGAGCATTTAAGGGGAGTGTTTTGTTGCTATTGGAGAAGGGAGCTTTTGAATGAGAAAAAGGAGCAGGTAGAAAGGTCGAGAGCTACGGTGGAGAAAATCTTCTTTCACATGAGATTATTAATGGTGGGGGATATTAGCAAGGATGGCAATTATACAACTCAAGAGAGTTACAACTTGTTAACTGAGGAAGAAGAACCCATGTGTTGGAGATGTGGGCTAAACTCGCTCCCCCTTGAAGTCAATAATTTCATTTGGAAAGCTATTCATGATAGAATCCTATCGATAGAAAATTTGAGGAAAATAGGAGTGTTTTTTTAGTGAGACGGATCTTTGGTGCAAATGGTGATACGGAGTTTAGGATACTTCTTGGCATATTTTTGGAGGGTCTCAAAAAATGTGTGGGGGCTCGTCTTTGATGGGCTCAAGGTGGAATACCCGTTGGGATCTAATTTGGTTGAAAGCCTTGAAGTTCACATAATAGCCGATCATAGAAATAAGAATTGTGGCAAGTTTTTTTGGCATGGATCACTTTAGAACATTTAGTCAGCTAGAAACTCATTAGTGTTAAAAAATGACATGCTAATCCCATGGCTAGTAGTAGAGAAAATTTAATTGAATTGTTGGTAGTGGCTAAAAGAGAATGACATTTTAAAGGAGTATGATCAAGTTGGGTGCTTGGTTTTGGAACCACTTATGTGTTTGAATATGGTCAACTAGGGAGCCGAATCTTTGGAGGTGGAGGGTGGGTTTTGGTCACCCTGTATTGTTTTTGAACTAACGTGCTAATCTTTGTGGTACTTGTCTTTTCTTGTAGGTGTTTCCAGTGGACTAGTTGCGTTGGATAGGGACATTGTTGGTGGAGTAAGTCGACTTGATTAGGGGGTTCAGTTAAGGCCGGACGTTAAACTTCTCTTTGGCTTTACTTTGACGTTCCATTGGTTTCTTGCTCTCCCTTTGAAGGGATAGGCTTAGAATAGTTAGTTTCCATATATGTTGAGACAACACTTGAGATTGTTTTCTACTTGTTCCTTCTATGAGCTTATCGTAAGGGACTTTACATCTACTTTATTAATAGTATAGGGTCTATTAATGGAAGGTGAGGGCATTTGTTGAGGTTCGTCGTTGGTCCGGTTATATATGCACTCCGTTGGCGTCTTTGTTCCTTTTCTTCTCCACTATATGGTACCAGCTGATCCTTCTATTAGGTCCAAGGAGTCTTTCGGTCCTTTTGCTTTAGGTCATGGAATTGTGTTACTAGGAGTGGGAATTGCCCTTGCGGTTGGGACCTTGAGTCTTCTGTAATATTCCCTTTGTAGTATCTTAAGTTTTCACTAGTGCTTTTGGCTTGGGATGTTTTGTCATACTCTTGTAAGTTCTTCGGCAGCATCACTTATGCACTTTTTCCAATAACTTCTTTAGCCGTTTTGAAAAATTAAAAATAAAAATTGTGTATTGGAGAACAACATGTGTTCAACCCACATTTTATGCCCATAATATTTATCCAACACAAGAAAAAAAAGATTGAATAGTCAAACAATTTTTATCCATTCACTGGCCAATCTCAGAAATAACATTTAGTGATCTTTGAAAATCTCTATTTTAACAAGTAATCTGCTCCACTTTCTATTCCTAGAAGTTTTGCTAACTCTAACAAACATTTATTTGTTAGAATGTCCAACATCTACCGACCGATGTTGTTAATCTTTGTAAAATTTATGTTGATTATTTCATCATCGTCACGTTGTTGTGTGAATGGTAGTATTGGGATAACTTGGGGAAGGCAAAGCGTGACAACTTTGGTTCCTTCTATGGTGGTGGATCTATTGTTACAGAATCATATTAAGCAGGTTAAGTTGTTCAACAGCGATCGAAATGTTATTAAGGCATTTGGTGGCGCCGATATTGATGTAGATCTCACCATTGTTAGCTCTTCAGTCCTAGCAGATGAAAAGACCATGAGACAATGGATTAATAGGACAATTGATGCTTTTCCTAGAGTTAATTTTAGGTATCGTGCAATCCTTTCTCAAAAAATGAAAGAAAGAAGAACGAGAACAGGAGTTAACATAGGAGTTGAGCCGGACAACTCGGGAGTTAACATAACTCGTTGAGCCAGACAACACAGGAGTTAACATAGGAGTTGAACCAGAGCAGGTTAACTCCTTGGTCAACACCGCTATATTGAGAGAGTCCATATATCATCAGGAAACTCCGGAAGAGTTTGAGAAGAAGAAAAGAGTTAGTTTAGGGTTGGACACAGGCGTGTACATATAGTTTTATTAGGGTTATAGTAGTATAAATAGCTAGCTATGTTTTTCCTTTGTAAATCACGTTAATACAAGAGTTTTCTTACTTTCAATAAACCCAATTCACTTTATTTGTTCTGCCATGATTCTTAGCGTACTCTGAGATCCTTAACTTGTAATACCAGTTTTCAACCTTTCCTTGGTTAGTTGATTTTGCAATATTTATGTTGATTTATTTCGTAATCGTCAAATTATACTTTAGACGATATTTTTTTCAGAAGGTATAATGTAAATATGTTCCCTTTTGGAATGACGTTGAGAAAACTATGTCGCGCACCATTTCCAAAAGTAATTGCTTTGGATGTTTTTGATTTTTTTTCAGGTATATAAGTGTTGGAAACAATGCCTTTACCTTAGCAAACAACACTAAGCGTCCCTATACATTTTACATTGAAGGGGTAAAATTACTTCAAAGTTTACTTGATGAGCGTGGGTACGGAGATAAAATGAAGGCTGTGATTACACACACGCATAGCGGTGTTCTCACACAGAATAACAGCTTGCCCTCCCAAGCCGAATTCACTTCCGAGATAAGAGAAGCAATGGTAGAAATTCTCAAATTCAATGAACAATCTAGTGCGCCGTTCATCTATGAAAATTTCCCTATATCGCAAATCGCCAATTTACAACTTGATTTCAACTTTGTATTCTCGGATGACAACTCTAGCCTTATGATCATGGACCAGAATGGGCTTGTTTACATGAATCTATTCGATTTGGTCCATGACAGTTTTATCTGGGCGCTAAGAAAACTTGGTTACAACAACACGAAAATAATCGTGGGTTCAATCGGTTTTCCAACTGATGGTTTTCCAGGTGCTAGAGTTGAAGCCGCCGAGAAATATTGGAAATTCTTGCTCCCAAGAGTACTGGCGAGTAATAGGGGAACGCCATTACAACCAGGTGTTACAATTGATACCTTTGTCCAGTCCCTGACAGATGAGACCAACAACTTAGGCACTTTCGCTAGACACTGGGGAGTTTACTGGGCTAATGGAAGGCCCAAGTACAAGATTGATCTAACAGAGCGAGGGCGTGATGTCTTTCCGAGCATAGCCCGGGGGAAATATCGCATGCCTGCACGGTGGTGCGTTTTCAACGAGGACATGACTGATCCAGAAAACGTTAAGGAACAATTTGATTTTGCTTGTAAGAATGCTGACTGTACGTCCCTAGCAACTGGTGGTTCGTGTGGAACTCTAATATATGTGCAGAATGTCTCGTACGCATTCAATGCTTATTTTCAATCAAGATTCCAGGATGAGAAAGCATGCATGTTCAATAGTTTAGGCAGGGTTGTCATGGATAACCCTAGCTGAGGTAGTTGCATATTTTCTATAGAGGTGGTGAGAGGTACACAACCAGTTGTCTTTCTCAGCACCAGTAACAATGTTGTAGAAGTCGGCTAGGGTTTAGGGTTTTGAGATGTCCTATCCATGTAACTTTTTGCTCTTTTTATAACAAATAAATATTGTATGTGGTGTACCGCTTTGAACAGATTGTTGGAATGAGTTTATTCAGAATTTTATCTAATTAATTTATCAATTGAGTTTATCCAGAATTTAATCTAATTTTGACTGGTACTACTATAACAAAAGAACAAAACTATCAAAATTTTAAATTAGGGATACTATGTATGGGAATAACAGTGAGGTAAATTAAACACAACTGGAAAAAAATTTAAATTGGTTAAATTAATTAGGGATACTCACCTCTTTCAAATGAAAATGCATGACACAGGGAAGGATGTTCTCCGGTGAATGGCGGTGCGGTGGTGGCAAGGTGGCGGATCTCCGGTGGCCGCGAAGCACGAGGGAGCGGTGGTGGCCTTCAATCAAACGTGGCGGATCTGCAGTGGCAATGGTGGTGGCCTCCAATCGAACGTGGTGGTGTTGGGGCGGCCGGTGGTAGCTAAATTGGTGGGAGGGAGAGTTGGGAGATTAGGGATTTTGAGAGTTAGAGAAAAGGGGGAAATGAGGGAGAAGAAGAATTCACCCGATCTGTATAAAAGAATATAGCGACGGATGAGCTCTCTCTCTCTCTCTCTCTCTCTCTCTCTCTCTCTCTCTCTATATATATATATATATATATATATATATATATATATATATATTTTCAATTTTCTTTTTGAATAAACTAGTCTGGTCAACTATGTTAGAGACGGATGAGGCCATTCGTCTCTATTTTAGCGACGGATAAACCTTATCCGTCGCTACATAGACGTCTGATTGGATCTCCCCAAGGACGAATTGAACTTAGAACGCAGTCCGTGTTCATCCGTCGCTGCGGGTACCGATCTGTCGCTATTTTGCGACGGACGCTATCTGTATCTATTCATCCGTCGCTAAATTGCTATTTTCTTGTAGTGTAGTGACATTATGGAGTACTCAGTAGACTATACCTTCATCTTTTTTTTTTGTCTTTTTTTTTTAACATTACAATGAACCCAAAAATTATTTTCATTCCTTCAAACTTCAATAACTTCATAATTTACAATCACACCCTCACTTTTGCAATATTATTTTGAAATTACTTAAATGTAAAATACGAGTATGAAGTATTAGTCAAGATTATATTACATCATTTCAAATTTTATTTATTATTATTAATTATATATGATTACATATTTATGACGTCATCCGAGACAAATCTCTGAGATGACCCGGGTTGAGCCATCCCAGGAGGTCTCCGAAATGACCTCCGAGACGAGATTCAAAACATAGCGGAATGTGTACGGCCTACAGAATGCTAACGGAAAGGTGACAGACATCAATTGAACCTCAAGTCGACCAAGTCGCCCGTAACCATTCCGTTGCTAATTTGCCTACGGAAAGGGTATTCGGTAGCTAAAAAATAGATACAAACCATAGGTCCGTTGCTAATTTGTCTACGGAAAGGGCATTCCGCAGCTAAATTGGCTACGGACTTTAATTCCGTAGACAAATGTAGTGGAATATGAAGATTATAAAAAAAAGGTGAAAAAATAAAGAAACTGTTGCGGTTCTAGATCGACCGAACTGGTATGCAGGCGCGACGGATCGGTTCGGTCGGCCCTTTAATAAAAAATAAAAATTCTAACCTATTCAATTCGCCGAACTGCTTCTTTCTTCACTTCAGATCGATATTCTTTCTTCAGTCGTCTTCTGGCCGCCAGCCTCAATTAAACCGCGTGTTCAGTCTCCACTGCCGTCGGCCCTCTATCTTCTTTTTTTTTTTTTTTTTTACATTCATCTAAACCTCAATCAGGTATGTTAAACCCTAACTTTTTGGTTCTTTTTTTCATGCGAATTGTCAGTGAAATTGCTTGATTTTCTGAGTGAATTTGATA
Source organism: Plantago ovata (assembly GCA_028274465.1). NCBI lineage: Eukaryota > Viridiplantae > Streptophyta > Magnoliopsida > Lamiales > Plantaginaceae > Plantago > Plantago ovata. Next base: position 38,541,656 of record CM051455.1, on the reverse strand, counting down.
TGATTAGTGTTTCTGAGTGAATTTGATATGATTAGTGTTTTGGACTCATATATTTAGTTAATTTGGAGTTGAATTTAGACTTAATTTGGTACTACTATATCAAGTTTCTCTTAAGTCTTTTCGTTCTGATAATATGAACTGAATACCTTGGTTTTTGTTGGCCTACTCCCCTATGGCATACTATATAGCTCCTGAATGTATATTCTTATTATTGAGATATTTAGACAATACTATCCTGGTAGACACCTTTTTTGAGTTGACTTAGCTCTAATTACATAATTGACATTGGATAATCCAAACAAGGTCTTAATTTTCTTTTTATTGTTTGTTTATTTTTTTAATTACAGAATTACCATTTTCTTTGTTTTTTTTTTTTTTTTTTTTAATTCATCATCTTCTTCACAGCTCCTATTTCACGGCTCGCCGGATTCCGGTACCGGAGCTGTGCTCCTTGATCGGAGCAGCAAGCTCCCAGATCGGAGAGATTGCTGCTCTGATCAAGGAGTTGCAGCTCCTGATCGGAGCAACATCCGTGGATCTTGCAGGCTCCAGATCGGAGCCCGCAAGCTCCCAGACCGGAGCTTGATCGTCGATCAAGGACTTGCAGCTTCTTGATCGGAGTTGCTCCGGCACGGGAACTTGGTGTCGGGTTTTATGAAGAAGAAGAGAGGGAAAATAAAAAGAAAAAAGGAAAAGGAAAAAAATAAAAGGAAAAAACAAAAGGTAACACTATTTATTTATTTTATATTATTATTTTTATTTTCACTAAGATTGTTTGGATCAGTCAAAACCCAAAACCCAATAATTGAATAGTACTTAGAGCGTCAAAAAGTCATACTCTGGTATTAGAATGTAATTGTTTATCTAGTACAATTCTAATATTATAGGTTCTAGTAGGACACTTAAAATTTATGGACCCTATTCTTATTTATTGTTCTAGTATATGGCATTTTATTGGATTAACTGCCGATGCATTAGCTGTATTTATTAGTTTTTTTTTTTTTTAAATGAATTTCTTCCGAGAGCCCAATTCTGAAAGTGGAGAAAAACTTGAGATATGTAGCGCTTAAATAAAAATGAGTATATATATATAGTTTGGGACAAACTATTGTTTGCACTCTCTGCTGTATGCAGTAGGCTTGTGGTGGCTCAACTTAATTCATTGTTGATTCGATACCATATAAAGCAACCACATACGCATGTACAATGAATACCATATAAAGCAACCACATACGCATGTAATCAATATGTGACACTTTAGTGCCTAATGGAGTACTAGCCATTAGCCAGTAATGTTACTAAAATGGTCTCGATCAATATGAAATAAAAGAGCCTGCATGTTAAAAACTTGATGGAGCTCACGTCCGCGATTCCGCCATTAATGGTATTTTTATTTTTTAAACTAATACAGTATTTTTTTTTATTTTTTAGTTTTTCTATATTTTAGTTTTATTTTGTATTTTTAAAACTTAAAAGCTTAGGCATGTTTGGTTTAAAAATCAAAATTTCAAATTTTGGGTTTGGTCAACTCAAAAGTGGATTTTGTCCCAATTTGTAATTGTTGATCTAAGAGGCCTTTTTTTTAGAATGGTTGCTCTAAGAGCATTCGTTATGGTTAGGGGCTAAAATGAGACTATAAACATAGAAACCCCAAAAGAAGCTTCTTCTAAATTGAAGACTCAAATGGTTTGGAGCTTCTTTGTGGGCCCATGTACTATATTACTACTCCATTAACTAATCATATAAATAATAAATCATAAAATACTAATAAAATACTAATATTGAGGCTTAATTGAGGGCTACTAAATAGTAGTCCCAAAAATTCCTACATTAGAGGTGATTTGGGACTTCTTTGGGGCTTAATTGGTACTTTAAACTCCAAAGAAGCCTAAAAAAGTCTCCACAAGGAGTGCTCTAAGAGGGTACTAAAGTAAAATTGTCTCAAATGGGATGCTAATCCCATGACAAGTAGGTGAGAAAATTGAATTGAATTGTTGGTATTGACTAAAATAGAATGTCATGGAACTTAGGCCTTTGGTCATGGAACTGTAGTTACTAGGAGTGGAAATTGTCCTTGCGGTTGGGACTTGAACTATTCTGTAATGTTTCCCTTTGTATCTTAAGTTTGCACTAGTGCTTTTAGATTGGGATGTTTTGTCATACTCTTATGCACTTTTTCCAATAACTTTTTTTACCCGTTTTGACAAATTAAAAAATAAAAATTGTATATTGGAGAACAACAATGTGTTCAACCCACATTTTATGCCCATAATATTTATCCAACACAAGAAAAAAATAGAAATTGAATAGTCAAACAATTTCTATCCATTCACTGGCCAATCTCAAATAATACTAACATTTAGTGATATCTAAAAATCTCTATTTTAACAAGTAATCTGCTCCGCTTTCTAATCCTGGAAGTTTTGCTAACTCTAACAAACATTTATTTGTTAGAATGTCCCGCATCAACCAACCGATGTTGTTAATCTCTGCAACATTTATGTTGATTATTTCATTATCGTCACGTTGTTGTGTGGATGGTAGCATTGGGATAACTTGGGGAAGGCAAAGCGTGACAAATTTGGTTCCATCTGTGGTGGTGGATCTATTGTTACAGAATCAGATTAAGCATGTCAAGTTGTTCAACAGCGATCCAAGTGTTATTAAGGCATTTGGTGGCACTGATATTGAAGTAGATCTCACCATTGCCAACTCTTCCATCATAGCAGATGAAAACGCCATAAGACAATGGATTAATAGGACAATTGATGCTTCTCCTAGAGTTAACTTTAGGTATGTGTGCAATCCTTAACTTGTACTAGTACCACTGTACCAGTTTTCTACCTTACGTTCGTTAGTTAATTTTTGCAACATTTATGTTGATTTATTTCGTAATTATCAAACTATACTTTAGATGGTATTTTTGTCAGAAGATATAATGTTCCCCTTTCTGAATGACGTCGAGAAACCTCTGTCGCTAACCTTTCCAAAAGTAATTGCTTTGGATTTTTTTAATGTTTTTCAGGTATATAAGTGTTGGAAACAATGCCTTTACCTTAGCATACAACACTAAGCGTCCCTATACATATTACATTGAAGGGGCAAAATTACTTCAAAGTTTACTTGATGAGCGTGGGTATGGAGATAAAATGAAGGCTGTGATTACACACACACATAGCGGTGTTCTCACACAGAATAACAGCTTGCCCTCCCAAGCCGAATTCACTCCCGAGATAAGAGAAGCAATGGTAGAAATTCTCAGATTCAATGAACAATCTGGCACGCCGTTCATCTATGAAAATTACCCCGTATCGCAAATCGCCAATTTACAACTTGATTTCAACTTTGTATTCTCAAATGACAACTCTAGCCTTATGATCATGGACCAAAATCGGCTTGTTTACATGAATTTGTTCGATTTGGTCCATGACAGTTTTATCTGGGCGCTGAGAAAAATTGGTTACAACAACACGAAAATAATAGTGGGGTCAATCGGTTTTCCAACTGATGGTGTTCAAGGTGCTACGGTTGAAGCCGCCGAGAAATATTGGAAATTCCTGCTCCCAAGAGTGGCGAGTAATAGGGGAACGCCATTACAACCAGGGGTTACGATAGATATCTTTGTCCACTCCCTGGCCGATGAGAGAAAAAACCTCGGCACTTACTCTAGACACTGGGGAGTTTACTGGGCTAATGGAAGGCCCAAGTACAAGATTGATCTAACAGGGCAAGGGCGTGATATCTTTCCGAGCATAGCCCGTGGGTTATATCGCATGCCTGCACGGTGGTGTGTTTTCAACGAGGACATGACTGATCCACAAAAAGTGAAGGAACAATTTAATTTTGCTTGTAAGGATGCTGACTGTACATCCCTAACAACTGGTGGTTCGTGTGGAAATCTAACATATGTGCAGAATGTCTCGTACGCATTCAATGCTTATTTTCAATCCAGATTCCAGAATGAGAAGGCATGCATGTTTAAAAGTTTAGGCAGGGTTGTCAATTATAACCCTAGCCAAGGTAGTTGCATATTTTCTATAGATGTGGTGAGAGGTACACAACCAGTTGTCATTCTCAGCTATGGTGACTATGTTTTAAAATTCGGGGCCGACCGACTACCTGGACAGGTCGGATCGCGAAGCTGAAAGTGATCGGATGGTTGTAGCGCATAGAGTCGGGTTAGGTCGGAGGGCCCAAAACCGTTCAAAGCCGCCCGAAACAGGGTTTAACCAGTAAACCGAAACTGAACCGAGTTGTCGGCTTTTACGGTTCAATAATAAAATTATGTGAAAATTGGCTTAGTGAATATCAAACCCAGGCCAAAATATGGCATGCTAGCTTTCTATATACAACATTTTTTTGTACAGTCTGGAGAAGAATTGTTTTTTGAAACGGGGCTGAAAAAGCATTGATATAGAAAGATTATATAAAGTAATCATTTTTCAGTTGTATATTTTATTATATAAATATATTTTACACACATTAAAATAGCAAATAAATTATTAAAAATAAGGGTACCCTAAAAATAATGATTATCAAAATATATAAAATATTAATGTATAATTTTGTCGTTTTCTTTTTAAACAAAGAATAATAATTATAATAATTTTAGTAATTTTGTAAGATATATTTGTCAAAAATATAAGTGAACAACTGTAATTAATATATTTGGTAACTTAAATTGACCTAATGAAAAGATTACAAAGATTGAAATTAAAAATAGATTAATTCAATCAATATAGTGATAATATTTATTTTTATATAAGAGAAATATATTTATTTTATGTGTTCATACATGTAATAATGTCATAATATTTGTATATATAACCTATATGTATACTGGCACAATCCAGGTGAACATGTCCGATCCTGATCCAACCTTTTTTAGGGGGTGACTGGCTCGACTTCCAACTCCTTTTTTTTTTTTTTTTTTTTTTTTTTAACATAGACTGGTAAAGTGCGAACCTAGCTAGCTTGTGCTTTATCCGCTTCCATCGACTCCCTTGTGGTAAGTAAATGAAGCAAAGGTCATGTTCTTCAGCCAAGTGTCTATCTCTGTTACGACAGAATAAGAAGAAACCAGGCATGTGTGATGTAATGAAGATGTAGAGTTGTTGGTGTTGAAAAATTTAGGGACCGAATACGAATATATCGAAATGCATAATCTGAAAAAAGAATAAAACAATAAATCTGCAGAGTCGAGCGTCAACGTTCTGCCCGTAAAACTTTATTCACCCTGCTCTCGGTGCTCACAGTATGCAGACGAACAGTCTCTCAAGATACAACTACAGTGAGTTTTTATATACAAGCACTTGAAATATAAAATTCTGATGGACTACTATAATATGGAAAGATAAACTTTTTTTTTGAGCAAGAAAGTATATTCCATTACCAAAAACACAAACAGTATAAGCCGATCGCAGAAGATCGCGGCTAAAAAAACTCATCACACCAAAACTGGGACCTCTATCAAAACAAGTAAACATGACATATTAACAACAGTTTTAACTATGTCCTGCCAATCTAGAGCAATATACACTCATCCCATTATGCAGTTGGGCCCGAGTTTGGATCATAAAAATGATTTGTTGGGCCAGATTCGGAACAATCTGCTGCTGCTCGAAGACTGCTTTGTTTCTAGCCACCCAGACAACATAAAACACCTCTGCTATAGCAGTTTTCAAAAGTTTAGCTCTCATACTCTTACCTTTATAGTTCACTTCACACCATATAAGTTCACTTTGCCAATCCCCTGGCACATGATCAATACGCATCCAGTCTAAAACTTCCTTCCAAATCACCATAGATGAGCACAAGTCTCTTGACTCTTGCAGAAAATACACAATCCATCCGTCTGAATCCCAATCTTCTCTAATCGATCTTTGGTGAATAAACGAAACTGGCATCCCGTCCAAAATACAAACAGAGCCCGAGGTCTAGCCAAATTCCCATAAAATAGTTTGCGCCAACTAACCTTGGGTTTCTCAGCTCGTAAACTTCTGTAGACATGTTTAATGGAGTACTTACCCGTCCTTACTGCCTCTGTCCAGACTTTTGTCTGTATCATATCATCTCGGCATTTAAAGATTCTCTTCACAATCCACGAGCAATTATGGCCAGGTTGGTAAGGAAACATTTAAATAGAGTGTAAGAGAAGAAGAAGGAAACATTTGGATTTCACTTGTGATTTCGTCCAGATGTATATTTCTAAATCTAAAAGATGGGGTTATTATTTATAGTTAGAGTGCAACTTTTGAAAATCTAACTTCTAGCTCCAAAATCTATTGATTCATGTTGCAACACAGTGAAAAATCCTTCAGATCTCAACTAAGAGGTCATGAGTTCGAAACCCCTCTGTGACAACTCTATCCACCTATTATTTTTACACATTTTCAACTATCGACTCTTTACCAGGAATGCTCATTCAAATAACGCCATAACAAAATATTATTTTTAATATTTTGCTTCTTAGTTCTTAATTTTAGCTACTTTTAATTTTTAGTATTCCGGTGTAACCATTAATTACTCTTTCACAAAGTAAATTTAGTAACAAATGTTCAAGTGCCTTCTACTATTTTAGTAATTATTCACGTTCAAGAAAACTCAATTTTTCAACGTGTGAAGCCTCTCTTGATTAACCTTGCATATTCATGGATATACAATTTGATTAAAATTCAAACATTACTAAGCCTGGATAAGGCTGGATCATGATTTGGGAAAGTTGGTAAACAGTTTCCGCAATCATCTGTCTAACTAAAACCACCAAAATTTTGATAATAATTATTATCAATTACATGCATTATTGTTTCTTTTTCATTCGAGTATACTATTACTATATACTCTCCCTCTTTCCCGGTATAAGTTATCGACTTTGATTTTTTTTGGGCCAATAATTTTCAACTTTGACTCGTAATTACTATTAAACTATAATGATACAGTATATAATAAAATTATATTATGAAACTTCAGGTTTTATATGTTTTCATAATATAATTTCATTAAATATTTTTCAATTATAGTTTAAAATTAATTGGGAGTTAAAGTTGAAAGTTGTTGATCGGAAAAAAATCAATGGTAAATTGTAACCGTTTACATTTACATTGAATATTTTTCAATGTCGAACACGGTTTATTTGTGCGGACACCATTTTTCAATCCGAACACGGTTTTGATGGTTTGGACACCATATTTTTAATGCCGGACACAATTTTATTGGCACACGCACCAATTGTTAATTGCCGGCCATGGTTTTATTTGACAAGATTAAAGTATGTTTTTGAATTTCCAATTTTGATAACAACAAATTATAATGATATTTTCAAGTGGCAATTGTAAATTGCAACTTTCTATTGATTATGTGGACAAAAAAGTTCACAGAAACATTGTTGGCATTTGAGCACTATTAAAAAAAACGTTGCCAATAGCTTAGTCATGTGTTGTAATTTGAAGCTATTAGAAGGGAATTTTAGTACTTGCAGACCATGAATTTTAGAAGGGGTAAATGATGGTTTGGTAAATAATCACCTCAATTGAGGTTTGATACTTGTATTACTCCAATAAATATATAGTCTACAAGGTCACTTTCTTTTCTTCAATTACTGATCATCTAGTAATCTTACATGTCGTTCTGGCCGACATCAGGCAAACACTTATTTACCAGTAGATATTATGTTATGCAGTGGTTTTGGACATCTTTCTAGCAAGAATTATCCAAGAAAGCAGTCGATAAAACAAAAAGAACGCCAACATTATCCCCACATTCATCCACCTTGTGTCTTTGTCCAATCCTCTATTCGTCAGCACATCCATTCCTGTAAGCAGACAATGTGAAGAAGAAGAAGAAGAAGAATGATTGCCCATCGTTGCTGATGAAAAACATTCACTTCTTTGACTCCAATACTCATTTATAACAAGGCTGTCTAAAGGGTACCTATAAACAGACACATAGTACATGAAAAGCCAGTATTTCGGTATGAATTGTTTCGGAATGAAATAGCCTGAGAACAGAAAGAACCCTCCAAGAACTGAACAGATCAATGAATTCCCTGATATGAAATCTGGAGATATCACGCTCAAGAACAGAACCAAGGAGCTTGCCATAAGCACTATAAGCCAAACAATGAACGCAAAAAATGCGAATGCTGGAAGAGAAGGATTCAGTCCCACGATCCAGTAAAGTGGAACGGAAAACAGTATTGCCACGATGAATAAAAAGGGGAAGAAGATAATGGTGTTGGCAATTAAGTAGGATGAGATTCTATATGCACCTCTAGATGCTTCCTTCATCAGGACGTGTCGTTCTTGGAGATAAATCGGGAGAGCTTCGACAGTGGATGAGAGAAGAAAGCTGAGACTAAATGCGAACAGGCCTAATCGTTCGGCTACCCCACCTTCGTCTTTCCTGAGTTTCACGTATACGCTGGCTAAACCAAACCCTCCAACGAGCGCCTGCATAGTTCGTGCCAAGAAAAGTTGTTTTGTTCGGTATATGATCTTCCAGAATCTGAGGCAGAGGACTGATATTTCGAATAGCCTGGATATAAATGGATCGCCAGGTGAAGGCATTTCCCTGTGATAATCGACCTGAGGTGTGTACATGGAGGCTGTACATGTATTAAATTGATGCTTGGCATATGTATCCTCCAGAGTTGAGATAATTTCCATGGAGAACTCCAGGGGATTTATCTGTGGTGGGATTTTGAACCCGAGTTGAGTAATGGCGTCCTCGAGTGAGTCGAGTGAGCCATTATGGACAGCTGAGCCGTGCGAAAGGATCAAGAAATTTGGAATGCATTGAAGGATTCGGTAGCTTGGCTGGTGAATGGATAAGATTATGGTTCTTTGCTTTTCTCTGGCCATGAACGTGAGCAACTCTATCACTTGAAGCGCTGAGCTGCTATCGAGACCTGAAGTCGGCTCATCAAGGAGTAGAATTGGAGGATCATGGATCATGTCAACTCCAATGGACACTCGTTTCCGTTCTCCACCTGAAATTCCTCGGTTTTCCTCATCACCAACATAGCTATCTGCCACATGGACAAGGCCAAGTTCCTGCATTAGTCCATCGACTCTATCATCCCTCTCCCGTGGACTGATTCCCTTTAGCCTAAACTTCGCGCTAAACATCAGTGTTTCTTTTACCGTGAGAAGAGGGAACAGAGTATCCTCCTGTGCAACAAATCCACATATCTTTCGCAACTGAGCTTGGTTTGTCACAACGTGATCATTAAGTTTAATGCTGTTAGGAACGAAGTCCTGTTCACGTACTCTGCCTGACACAATGCGCAACAGCGTAGACTTGCCAGTACCGCTCGGGCCTACCACAGCGAGAATCTCAGAGCTTCTAGCTTGAAATGTGACTGATTTAAGAATATTGATAGGCTTGTCTTTCTTGGCACTGCAAAAAATGAGGCTCAAAATTGATGCATTTGGCTTTACGGTGTAGGATAGATTGCTGACAGATAGTTTGTATGAAGGTTGGCCTTGGTGGAGTTGTGAAGGAGAGTGATTGCAGGAGGAAGACTGACTGCCAGACTCTTCGGGCGAACAGGATGTCGAAAAGAGCACTGCCGAATCGTCTTCGAGACTGGCTCTTGGTGGCTGAAAGCATGTAGCCATTGTTTCTAGCAGTGTGAGGAAGTGTTTGGATGGCTATGCATATTGTGGTATGAACAAAATGTTTAGTACGAGTATATCATATTATCATGTAATAATGTAGGAAAGTGGAAGTTGCAACAACCATGACCGTTTCAAGTGTTTAGGAAAGGTTGGTGATCTAAGGAGTTTGACTGAATTTTAGGCACAAAAAGTTGTTTGCGGCAGGTACTCTTAATCTTATGATTCTCAACTATCATTAACAACTTGCAAATAAGTTCATTAATCCTTTTGAGGAGAAAACAAAACGATACTAATACTATTCTACTTCGTCTAATTTTAGGCGAGCTAGGCTATGTCCAAGCTCGTCTAAAGTCTCTAGTTGAAGTATAATTTAGGGAAAAACTTATTTATAAATTATTAATTATACTAATTTTAATATTAAATTGGTTAATTTCATTCTAAAATTGTTTCCAACTAACCCCATCATTTTACCTTTTTTTTTTTGTAGAAGTCATTTTACCTATTTCACTATCAGTTAATTCGGACTAAATTTAACCAAGCATTACATTTATTTTCATAATATAACTTTGCTAATTTCTTTTCTAATATGATTTGAGAACAATATAATATTAAATCGAACTAAAAAAAGTAAATAATATAAATGTAATATGGAACACAAATTTACAATTAACTCTAATGTCATTATTTATCATTGCCTAGCCAGGCCAAAATTGTCGCAATCAAAACCCATAACAGACAATCAAGTATAATTACAAGTGAATTACATGTGATATGGTCAAACTTGAATCCCATTCATCTATAAGTTGAATTACCAATTTTGTAAATTTTGTGGTAAAATTGTTTGTGGTTAATAAATTACCACCCATACTTTACATTTGATTTTAAAGTATGAAGTACATAATAATAATAAGTAATGTACTTCTATATCTTTATATCACACGATCTACCATAATCTCGTAAACCTGTTCATATAAGAATTTTCCCAACGGATACGTACCACGATATGATTCCAGATTTCCAGTCATTCCCACGTCTACATACATTGCCTAATGTAATAAACCAATTAAGTCTTGGTCATTAACTATTCAAGGCTTTGATGATATAATAGATAAGGTTCACTCTATAATCAATAATTAGTACAACAGGTATCTCTCTCAGGCTGGGAGAAATGTTCTTATACAATCAATGACTAGCAGTATTCCAGCTCATGCCATGTCAGTCACAAAACTCCCTAAAACTACTGTGTTATCTCTTGATTCTATCAGTAGAAGATTTCTATGGAATTCCACTAGAGATACCAATGTTATACCTAAGATAAAATGGAGTGTAGTTGCTAGTCCTAAGAAGTGGGGTGGTTTAGGAATAAGGGATATTACTACTCTTAATAGGGCTTATATTTTGAAACAAATTTAGAGACTGCTGCATAATAATAATTCTATATGGTCCCTTATTGTTCATCATAAATATATCAAGAATAATACTTTATGGAATTGCATGACAAAAACTTCAAATAGCTGGTTTTGGAACACAATGTTGAATCACAGAGAGAAATTTAGAAGTATGTGTAGGTGGAAAATTGGAAATGGTCAGAATGTTCCCTTCTGGAATGACAACTGGTTCTTCAATTTTCTGTGTGAATCATGAAATTGATGCTAATATGAAAGTTGCCTTTTTTTATTCATAATCATCAATGGAACATGCAATTACTGCTCAACTACCTTCCTATGGATATTGTCTTATATATGATTGTTGTGCCCTTAGATGATTATAATGTGCAAGATGTTTGTCTCTGGCCTAATACTTCTACTGGTACTTTTACACTGAAGTCAGCCTACTTGAGTTTATGGGAACTAAATTCTGTTAAACCTGCTTTACCATGGAAGAGAGTGTGGGCCTTGAATGTGCATCCTAGGTTGAAACTCTTTTTATGGACTGTGTTGCATGGCAGGCTACCTGTAGCAGAGAGATTACATAAGTTCAATATTTTACCTAGTCCAAATTGCTCTATGTGTGGGACTGAAATTGAAACTCAGAACCATCTTCTCTCTCATTGTTCAGTGTTTCAGCTCTTTATAGATAAAGTCTGGTCACATAATATTCAAAATGTTGTTTCTGATTATCTATTTTTCCATCTTCAAATGAATACAAATGATCAAATAGCTTTAGTTACTGCTTGGTGGATCATATGGAACGTAAGAAATGCCTTCATCTTTTCTAATACTGCTATTAAAAATTTAAAACCAATACTCTTGTTGCTAAATTCCATCCTTGAATTAAACAAAATGCTTCTATAGTTTCTTCTGATGTCAAAGAGCTGCAACAAATAATTTGTTCCTGGAAGCCTCAGAGTAATATGCCCTTTATTCTTAACTGTGATGGTTCCTCTTTAGGCTCTCCAGGACATGCAGGTCTTGGTGTTATCATTCAAGGTCAGTTGGCTAAATTTATATGTGCTGCAGCTGCTTATTTTGAGTTTGCTAGCAATAATCTTTCTGAACTGCTAGCTATTAAAAATGGTTTAATGTTAGCACTGCAACGGCATATTGTTACCTTAGAAGTTCAGACTGATTCACTACTTGTGTTTAATCTTCTTGCCAGGCATCAACAAGCGGAGTGGCAGCACAGGACGGTAGTGATTCAGATTAGAAGACTCATCAGGCAGCTTCAAAAATGTGTCATAGTTTTCCAGTATTGTGAAAGTAACAATGTCGCTGATATTGTGGCCAAAGCTGGAAGCGGACATCCTCAAAATGTAGCAAAATCTATGGTGCAGCTTAGACCTCCAGAATCAACATCAAGTATGGTAGTTTGGGACATGTGTCCTCAATGGTTATCTAGTTTTGTAATTAGGGATTCGGCTCAATCTTCGGTCCGTCTAGCTACGTCTGACGAGACACGAAGTATGTTTGTATAATTTCACTGTACTTAGACTATGTAATTGTAATAGTAATATATCCGATCTTTTTCCAAAAAAAAAAAAAAAAAAAACTATTCAAGTCTTCTCCAAGTGCACATAAACTACATTTTACATAACATCTCAATGATCAAATGAATCCCATAAAAAGCCTTGCTTTGTCTTCTCCTTAGACAAACACTCCAACATTTGCCGTGGCTCCTGTGCCAAGGAGCACCATAAGTCACTTCATCCATCCAGCTCATCCCATCAAATCACTTGACCTAACTCAAGAATACTTAAGTGATGGTTGCAAAACTCTCGGATCCGGCAAGCGATACCGATGCAACACCTGCGACTTCGACTTGCATGAATACTGTGGCACCTGCCCAGTCACCCTGACTTCATTCATGCATAAAGACCATCCCCTGACACTAGTTGTCCCAAATGCAGGAGCACGACAAGTGGACTGGATATGTGACGTCTGCACTGAGCCCGTCGAGGGACTGTTCTATCGGTGCAAGGCATGTGAGTTCGACGTGCATCCGTTGTGCACACAGTTAACTGAGCGGTTGAGTCACGCCTTGCACAAGGCTCATCCGCTGAGCCTTGAATCACCGAGGTCAGCAGTTGCAGGCGTTTTTTCCTGTCTGTCGAAGTCTGTCTAATAGTTGGTGTTATTGTTGCAAAGTATGCAACTTTGACATTCATTTGGACTGTGTATTGGTCCCAAGTGTACCATGTCCTGCTGTTCCACAAAATGCAGAAACAAAACAGCGTGGAATTCCACGGTATGATCATGGAATTCCTTATCAGCCACCCCCGCAATTTGTACCTTATTACTATCCCGGATTCGCCTACATTCCCGGGTACTATAATGGGCCGGGTCAGTTTAATCCGCAGTGCATGTATCAGCAGAATTTTACGGGACAAAATGCAGTTGGTGCAAGTAGCAATGGTGGACAGAGACGGCTTGGGAAGTCGATGTTTGCTCTTGTAGGGCAGCTTGGATTTGGAGTGCTGTCCAATATGGTTTTTGGGGTGGATTTGTCCTCTGTATTTTGAAATTGAAATTGTGTTTTTACGCCTTTTACGTCTTTCAGTATCATCTGTATCTGTAGATCACAATGTACTTCCCTTTGTCCAGATTGACAACCTAAGATTGCGTTGTCTCTATTATATGTTCTTCATACTTCAATGTAGATCTCTATAACATATAAATTTGTCTACGTATCTAGCAATTTGTTTGTGCTTGCAGTTCCTTAAAAGACGTAATATATAACAGTGTCAGCTTAGCTGATAGATCGGTTATGGATACCACTGTTACTGCAATGTTTACACACAAATCTGGTCATTCAAGCTGTTCAACAATCTGAAGCAAATAAAAGATGTTATAGTATTCAATGTATTGAAGTCAGTACTGCAATAGCCATACATACACATAAGTACACCAAGCATACCTTGCTGTATTGCCTCCTAACCTTTTGCAGCATCACCTGTAATAATAGTAATAACGCATTCGAGCTCATCGGCAACTTCTTTCATTGAAGGCCGATTCTGCCTTCGCTCATCCAAACACGCTGCAGCAAGATTCCCGATGGCTTTCATGGTCTCCAGTTCCACTTTAGTAGCTCTAGTTTTGATTGTCGGATCGATCACTGCCATCAGCTTTTCTTCATCAAATATCTTCTTCATGTAAACCACCAGGTTCACATTCTCCTCGTCCCTATTAAAATCAATCGCCCTTTCAGAAGTCAAGAGCTCAAGTAAAACAACACCGAAACTATAAACATCGCTCCTGTCAGTCAACTGGAGATTGAGGTAATATTCCGGATCCAGATACCCAAGAGTTCCTTGAGCAGTTGTCTGGATGTGTGTATTATCTCTCTCACTCAACTCAATGAGCCTGGAGAGGCCAAAATCAGCTACCTTTGCATCAAGATTTTCATCCAATAGTATGTTACTGGTTTTCACGTCACGGTGATAGATAGGCGGCACGGCTGACGTGTGTAGATAAGCGAGGCCGTCAGCTGTTTGGTAAGCAATGCGCAAGCGACGTAGCCAACTGAGTGGGTTTCGCTGCTTCACTTCATATCTATGCAAATAGTCATAAAGTGTTCCATTTGGAATGTACTCATATATCAACAGTGGCTGCTCAAGCTCAACGCAGCAACCGATCAATCTAACCAGACTCCGGTGATTTACTTGGCAAAGAATCCGAACTTCGTTTAAGACTTGACCAGTAGCTTTTGCGTTCCCGGGCTTGGCCCGCTTGACGGCTATATCAGTACCATCTTCCAAAGTTCCTTTGAAGACCTCGCCAAAGCCACCCGTACCTAGGAGATTGTCTGGGGCAAAGTCATCGGTTGCTTTCTTGATCTCTTTTCCAGAAAAGGTCTTGGATGATTTTCCACTGCTGTTGGCATTTAGGATGTCCTCACGTTCTCTGATTAAGGACTTTATTGCTTGTTTCTTCACATATACGCGCTGTCTGTACACTAAGAATCCGGTAAATGCTAAGAGAACAACAACACCTACGGAAGCTGGAAGAGATGTGATGTTTCAGAAGATAATAATTATAGGAGTATTAAATATTTGACCACAGAATGTGAAATAGCAGGCAAAGAAGTGCGTTGGCATGTTGAAACTAATCGGACAGAAGACTGCATATGTACACCTATTTAATACTTACATCCTATAGCCGGTCTCTTGTCCTTGTGAAACTTGCAGCCTGTTCCATGGTGACACTCTGCAATAAAAAATACACTATCAGTGACAAACATAATCTAGATGAACTGTCAAGTTTTTCCCATTTTATCCACGGATACTACAGAATGATGATTCAAAGTGACAAGCATGTCAACAAGCCTTTGGCTGATTTCTGCAGGCAACGTTATTCGTTGTATATTACTACGAAAATGTAATTATATGTTCTTCAGTATGATCTATGTAAAACAGGCCGATGCTAAGTATAGAAATCAAACTTGTTATAGATATAGCTCCCTTAGGCCCAATAACGCTAAGCACAAGACTATTATGACATCTGCCTTACTTCATTCTTTACTATGCTCCCGCTCAATCCTGTAATACTTGGAAGAAGGTATGATTAGTTATTTATAAATGAAAAAAATCACCATATCACCAAGTAGGTAACGCTTACGATCTATCTACTCTAAACTCTGTTGCCCTGTTAAGCCAGACACTCGGCCCGACTAAGACAGTGAGATCTAAAACCCACACACACCGTTACTTCCCAACTCTCCCAACGTACCTCAAGGAACTAAATACAATACAGTCGACAATGACCCATTGACCCTTATAGGGTAATCGGACATAATAGTAACAGCAGAACTTGATTTGATCTATCCTGAGCTACTAAAATTCTCAACTACAGAGACTAGCTAGTATTAGAATATTAGTAATATTTACCATTCAACAGATCATCTATACCGCTATGTATGCATAATCAGCCAACGTAACACCCTGCCCTGCACTCCATTTCAACTACATTCGATTTTCAAAACATAAACAGACTAGATATAGGCATATAGGTACTGACTAATACTTATAAAAATTATCATGCAACTGGTTTAAGGCCAAAGGATAGTTGAATGACTAACTTTCACAAAATGCGGTTCCAGGATCAAAATAGCGCCCTTTCTTGCAGAAGCATCGCCTTTGGCCTGGTGTGGATGGATCATGCAAGCACCTGGAAAGCGGAAGTTCTCGGCAATCCAACGTGTTGTTACAGGGTGGTTCCCTGGGAGCAACATATGCTATCTCCAATCCAGGGGCAGGCCACTTGGAAAATGGCATCCCAGGATCAAGATTAACGTAACTCTGGTAAGCCATACATCCGTCGACATGAATTCGAATAACATAGGCGTTCTGTGAACCACCGGTCCGGAAGTTGCAGCACAAGAGCCCATTTCCACAGGCTGCTGCTGAAGGTGTGTTGTTGATGTAAGTGTGGCAGAGACCATTGCTCGAACAGTTGATAGGCACCTGTTGAGAACATCCATATTCATATAAAGTCCAAACTAGAACAGTCTTTTCACTCTCTACGTACTGTGCATATTATAGACAAGAACCCAAAATAAAAGGTTTCTTCTTACAAACTGCAATATGCGGTGAATGCTGAGTGATCTTCCATGGTCCATGGATATACAAGTATTACTACTTATATCACAGTTGGGCCCCCCGAAATATGAACGATTACAACTAGGTCCGAAAGTTAACAATATTTAATATAGGGGCCATTTCGTTTTTTTTTTTTTTTTTAGCATGGGGCCATTTCTTTTTAAGGCCCACCGATGACTCTAATAACAAAATCAACCTGAGCGACTAGATCAACAATTACACTTTTGTCCAAAATTCTATTTTCGAATCTGTGTGCAAGCTCCAACCGGAGTCCGGAGCTTACAAAGCTCAAGATCGAAGCAATGTAAGCTCTGATGTGGAGCTTGCACAACTCCGATCTGGAGAAGCTTGCACAGTTCCGATCATAGCTTGTCGCTCCGATATCAGATGAACTTTAAATACGAAGAAGGAAACAAGGATAAGAAGAAGAAGAAAAAAAGGATATAAAACAGAAATTGTGATTTGTTAGAAATTTTTTATTATTTTATATTTATTTTATTGTTTTATTTAACCAAAATTTAAGACATGTTTGGTTTCAAGAACTGAATTTGGTTGGTCAATAAAAAAATGGACCAGAATGTAATTTTTATACCACTAGTTATCTTATGAGATTTCGGGTCTAATGAAGTTTTACATAACATAACATGACATGGATACTGTTAACTACACCCTAAAAATGAAATTAACTCTTCCTTTCTCTTTTTTCTTCTTGTGATTCTCATTTTTATTACTCCCTCCCTTTAGGTCCAAGTTTTATTAATTCATAGTAACTCCCTCCAAGTTACTGATTAATTATAAAAATAAATAATGACCAAAGCAAGACACCACAGGTCCACAGGACACGCATTAAACAACAAACCTGCAAGTGCAACAAATTGTCAGTGCAATTCATGAGAAACACAGTATTACTGCTAGTGATGTTAAATGGAAGCGCCTCATCCATCCTAAACCCTTCTGTGTTGAAATCTTCAGAGAAACACGTATCGCGCACCAGGGGAGCTGCTCGAATAACCAGCCTTTGTGTGTGCGGATTCACAGACGCAATTGTGTAAGGCTTACCGTCTCTGGAGTCAAAATACAATGTGCTTGAGCTCGCATTGCACCTAATTCTGTAAAGTGGATCGCCACAGTTTGGTGCCGTGCTCAACGGATAAGGAACGCTAGTGTTGCCGCACATGCCACAGCGCATTGCGGCCATGGTAGTGTATGCTTGTGTTAGAGAGAGTAGTATAACTAAGAGAAGTTGTATAGGGATTTTTGAGTTTTCCATTAGAGTGTGCATGTGTGAATGTGATGATATTTAGGCTTGTAGTTCTATATACCACTGGCCTTTCATAAAGGGGGACAACTTTTCATGTTATGGGACATGGGTGCAAGTGTCCAATGGGAAATCTCTAGTACTTCATTACCATAACATATTAATTTTCTATACTGTTTTATATCAGAAAGGAAGTGAAAAATGTTGTACGAAATTAAACATGTCTTTAAATCGACTTTTTCTCTAAAAATCCATGTGTCTTTACATTTTTTGAATCTAACATGGGTATTTATGCTAGAGGATTGGACCTATACAGAGCTATTTACATCTAATAAAACAATCATAGAAAATTACGGGACAATGTACTTGCTTCGCCGAAAGTCAATTTGGTGTTGTCGGTGTCTGTGCTCGTTTCTCCATTTTCGGAAGCTCAAACCCTAGCCGAGAGAAATTGTGGAAGAAGGAGACTGTTTCAACTTTACCGCTTTTACCGCTTTTTGCTGTGATCCAATAATGTGATGCTCGATTCGTGTTCCACGTTTTTCATCACACTCCAGTCGCACACTATCATTCTCTTGCTTCTTCTTCCCGGCTTTTCTATTTTCTTTCATTTTAATCCGTGAATTCCCTTTAGTATTGTGTCTAAGTTTTCTCTTATTTCTCCTTTGAACCATAAAACTTTCTATATTTAAATATTTGAAGTAATTCTTTCGAGATACGGATTATAGTAAAAGACCTTAAGACAATTCAAATACCATATAAACTTGTAGAAAAATCATCAAGGGAAAATCCATAATTTGAAGGTGAAGTACGAAATTATACAAATGAGATTATTTAAATATTACTATAACTTATATATGAGAGACAGAGACATAAGTTAAGGAAAGACAAGAGAGCCTTTAGACCTAACATTTGAGGGTTAAAACAAACCAAACACATCAGATTCGACACGTGAAATATAAAACATTCAATCATACATCTTAACATTCCAATAAAGTTCACTTCTATCTTTAGTTTAGTGGGGTCGTCTGGAGTTTAATTCGGGAATATGATTTTTAAAGGGTTTTTTTACTTAGCTTTAGGGGCAATTATCGATCAGGCCCGAAATATAATGGAAAATCTCATTACCCTCCAATCTTGTGTAAAACAAGCCTTACTCTAAAGTTCATTTTCCATATTTATTAATAAAATAATAAAAATCCACCACCCTTCCACCGGAGCTTCTAGCCATGGATTGGAGCTTCCAGCCGCCATGGAAGCTCTAGAAGCTCCATACTGAACTGAATATTTCGGAGCTTCCAGCCATGGAAGTTTCCAGCACCCAAAAACAATGTATGGCACCAAAGACTTAAAAAATCATGTTTACATGATAAAAAATCTTACCCTAAATTCCAATTACGCGTAAGGATAATACTTGTTTTATCTCCGACCTTAGTTTATGCTATTTAAGCAAAAACTGTCGTTGAGGGGAAACAAATGTGAATGTTCTACCGACCGTTTGGGGCTATCTTTGAGTGGTGTGATTTAGGGAGTGAAGGAAGACGATGTCAATAGTGACTAAAGCTCCGTTCTCTTCGTTTGACAACCAATTAGTTTCAGTTCAGTTCTATTTTGTTTATATTCAGTCAACTCTGTTCATATTTGCTTACACTCTGTTCTCCTCGCCTGAATTGAGCGGAACCAGACTGAACGAATTTGAAGTCTGAACTGAACAAATTTGAAGTCTAAATTGAACTCAATCAATTTGAATTGAACTGAATCGAAAAAAATTAAATAATAATAATAATTCAGTTTGAGAACATTGTTTTTTAATATATTGGTATTTTAATATTTTAAATCTTGCCATTTTTAATATTCAATTTGCGTATTTGTATTGGTGCTGCTTCCTAGCTAACAACACAACGCTTTAGACCACCACTTACAAATTTTACACATTTTTTAATTAATATTCAATTTTTATTATTGTTTTAAGGACTAGAGCGAGAACTCTTTTGTTTTAGTAACCCACTGACTAATTGTAGTTTTGTTCTATTATTTGAAGATTGAAGACGAGAAACGATGAATCTTCTTTGGATCGAATGGGAAATTCTAGTAACCTCGTACATAGGGAGTCTGGGGTGGTATGGATTTCAATAGCAGCTTGATTTAGACGCTACTATAGTAAACAATATTGAGTAAAATGTGGAACGATGATGTCAACTTGTATATATTAGTGCTAATTAATTATAAATAGATTTAGTCATTTAGACCTGGAACACATTACACATGAGTCTTTTGATGTCAACTTGTTGTGTTCTGTTGTTGTGTGTTGTCTTGACGTGATCTACAACCAACCACCGATCACTTTAGACAACAAGTTATAGGAGTTGCTCCATTAGAGGTTTTTAAATGGTTAAATGGACATTTAAAAAACAAATAGGATTATTATGATATACATAAAATATTCAAACTAATTAAATTTTACATAGTATTTTGATTTTTCAGGTAGAGAATTAGAAGTTCACGGAGGGACATTTTACAATTTTATTTGGGCTAATTTTGAAATTGTTCATTTGAATTTTGGAGTTTTTATTGGGGTTAGAGTTTTAAATTAGGAATATAATCAAAAGTAAACTTCTAGAAAGAATGTGAGAAATTTGTGGTAATTAATTTCTAAAATTTAGGGACATTTGACAACTTTATGTTGGGATCTTGAAATCGTATGAAGATTGTTCTTTGGTAATTCGTCATAGTACGTGCGAATTAAACTTCCTCCTGAGATATCTGGCATGGAAAAGGAAGAGGTGTTTTGTCGTATTATTTCATGAACATAACAAGAAAAACGTCTAATGACAAATAAAGAAACTCTAACAGAAACTGAATGTTGGGGAACTTATGCTTAGTTCATGCCTAGTTTGATTTGGATTAATCAGGACGATTGTATCAAGTTGGGTGTGTTGTGGTCCAGCGGAATTAACCCCAACGGTGGTGATGGCTTGGTACTTTTTGCATGCATTCTGCTTTGGGCCTTAGAGCACTCTTTATTGAGGCTTTTTTGGGGCTTAAAGTAGCAATTAAGCCCCAAAGAAGCTCAAAAACACTCCAATAGGAATTTTTTTTTAGGCTACTAAATAGTAGCCCTTGGAAAATGGGTACTAAATAGTAGCCTTCAATTATTTATGATTCATTATTTATAAGATTGGTCAATGAAGTAGTAATATAGTACATGGGGCCCACAAAGAAGGCCAAAACCATTGGAGTCTTCAATTTGGAAGAGGCTTATTTTGGGACTTCTATGTTTATAGCCCCAAACCATAAGAAATGCTCTTAGCAAATGATTGTGGTGAGGTTTTTATGTATATTAAGAGTGTTTTTCTAATCAAAGTTTGAGTTCCTTAATAAAACGGTTTTTGCCGTTTAAAAAAAAATTTATTCATCAATTGGAGAGTACATGGAATTGTAAATATTTGGATAACGACCTGCGACATATATATAGTAAATTATCGATCGAACACAGTCTTTTGTAACTACAATTGTAACGTAAATATAACAATAATAAGAAAACAGAATCTATACACTTTAACTTTGAGAAATATTCCAGAAACCCTAAATACTCGCCTAATTTAGATGATTCCCATTAATGGACCGGTCTATGTATGACTGAGCCACGAAGTGGGCAGCCTTTGCTGGAAGGAGTCCCAACAATACGACCTCTTAAAATTAAAATGAAACTTGTCGGGCAAGTTTCTCAAGCCCTCACCGCAGCTTCGTCAATCTTCCGTTTCTGACTATCGATGGTAGAAAAAAATTATATTAATATGTTAACTAATAATAATAATTATTATTATAATTATATTTATTATTATTATTATTTAACAAATTAATATAATTTTTTATTATTATAATTATGGGAGCACTCATAAATCATCATTGACACCAAGATCCAAGTCATTGGAGTTCGTAACCTTCCGAACGCAACAAGCAAGGGCCATTGCCTGTTATCATTAGCATGTCAATTTCGGTGTCTTAATGCAGGTTTTGTTATTGAATCTTTCCTAGTATATTCTTTTATATATATTTTATATCTTTTTATGCGTTCATTGATGTGCGTGATATAATTTCACTTGCAAATTTATTATGTGATCTCATTTGTACGAGGTCGTACCAAAACTTGTTACACTACACCTTATGGTGTTGATGGCAACGGAGCGGGACGGACTTCCAGAGGTCCAGTCCATAACCTGAACATTTGTCGTAGGTGCAGGATGCTTCAGAATCAGTCTACTTTGTGCAAAGATACCTGGTGTGTTTATAGGTGGTCATTTGTATATTCAGCCCTAGGCCACCAGAATCTACCGTACGTTCGAGCTAATGGCCGGGCATATAAAAACTAATTATGATGCTTTGATTATCAGCACATTGGGAGCAAGAGTAGGGATTGGGGGCTTTGGGGCTCGTAATGATGGCGTCGATGACGATTTTATATCGGTGGCCCTCAAATAGTTGAAGAATTTTCTCTTTTTCGATTTATACGATATCCGCTTGTTTCCATGAAGCATTCATTAGATGCAAGGAGTCTTGGTCGGTTCGGTATAAGGGAACTTAAATAATTAATATGAAAATTTTGATTACAAAATTGAATCACCGCATCAATTTGATCCCTACTAAACATAATATCATTTAATCTAAAATCCAGTATGAAAATAAATGATAGGTCTAGAATCTATTTACGTAAATACATTCCACATTGACATAGTGAGGGACTGAGGGTTCGATCACTGATCTTTTTTGGTGCTTGCATGAGTTTGTTACACGATCATTATCCAAGTTCTAATCTACGAGAGTCAATGACATGCATCAACACACATAACGTGTAGCGAGAATTCTCATATTAAAATATATAATTAACTTGCAAATCTTATAAATATAGGAAAAATATTAAAAATGTATAAACTACAACATTATTAAATAATACTCCCTCGAATTCTTCAAAGGCTTCCCCTTTTTTGCATTTCAGACATTCCGTCATAAACTTTTTATAAAAACTTTTAAAAAATTATTTTAATCATTACCCTCACCATCCATTAACAATTTGATGTCATTTGATATTTCCTGAAATCGTGGCTAAATGTTATATCATTAAATCCTCCCCTTGGTTTTGTCGTGCATTCTTAAAACCAGGCAATTAATGAAAAAAACAGGCAGTAGGGTTGGATCAGGCCGGATTTGGGGGTATTAGACCCTTTGTCTGCTGTACAGAAACGCATGCAAAAGTGTTTTATCCCGCGTTCTAGAATGCAGGATGGTGACCAAAAATGCAGATGCTAGGATGTAGGGTTTGTGACTTATTCCCTACTTTTATTTTAAAACGCAGGTGTAAGTCATTTGATTCCCTACATTAAAATATGCATCGGGCCAGAACTTCAAGCCTAGACATGGACCATGGGCCTATGCGTAGACCCAAGCCCGCCCAATACAAGATAGTTGGGCAGGCCTAGCCCAATAAACATGGGCTAGGCCAGGCCGCCCAAATTGACAGCTCTTGCTCTCTTGTTAAATGGGCCTGGATCTGTATATGTTGATTATTGACCAGATTAGCTAGACGTGAACCTAGATAGAGTTTTCCTTTTTTTTTTTTTTTTTTTGAGGGAAAAATGCAGCTTCATTCATCATCAACGTAAAAAAACAACCGGAATGTCAGGAGGAAGTACAGAAAAATCAAAGCTATCCGACAACGATGAACGTGCTAGCACGTGTGCTAACTTATTACATTCACGTTTCACAAAACTAAAACTAACAGACTGAAAAAACTAGAATAAAACTTGACTTCCTCAAGGATACTTCCGGCATCAGAAAGTGGATTGGACAGGCTGTTAAGCTGAGCTATCACGCGTTGACAGTCACCTTCGAATATGACATAAGAAACATTCTGCTCCATGGCCATTTGAACTGCCAGACGGATTGCTAAGGCCTCAGCAATCTCTGGTCGCTGAATATATGATAGAAACTGGCGCCGCCAATATAAAACACTGCCATCACAAGAACGGGCTACAACACCCAAACCAATACCTTTCTGAACAGTAAAAACAGCTGCGTCAAAATTAAATTTAACAACTCCAGGATCCGGTGGCTTCCAAGCTTGTTGAGGTTCTGGTGGTCGTGGATTTTGAAACAGGACCTGAGCTTCAGCAAACTTTAACAAATATTGCCTCACAAAATTCACAGATTGGGCTGTATCAAACGGTTGTTGCTGGTGCACAATTTGATTTCTGTTTGTCCAAATTTCCCAACATGCGGTGAGAAAAAACATAAGGTCCTCCGTCGACAAGTTCCTTCGTACCTGTTCTATCCAATCCTGCAAATCAGCCGCAGCAAGAGCCAAGCTTCCCTGCGAAATATGTGACACTGCCCAAAAGAGACGAGCATATGAGCAATCTCGCATAATAGGTAAAACAGACTCTGACCCCGACTGACAGACCGGACATAGATCAGCCACTAGAATATTTCTCCGTACAAGATTAGCACACACAGGAAGTAAATTTCTCATAACACGCCAGCAACAAATTTTAACTTTTGGAGGTAACTTAAGTTTCCACAACCAATCCCAGTTCAAAACGCATCCAGTACTGCTACTACCAACACGATTAGAAGCAGAATGCTTCTTTAAATTTCTTGCTAACAAGTAAGCAGACTTCACAGAAAAATGTCCATGTTTTTCATAATGCCAAACTCTCCTATCTGGAAAATTAATATTGGGCAAAGGAATCTCCTTAATGATCTTGGCGTCGTCTTCCCAAAAAACAGCATCTATTAGCTCATAATCCCAAGTACCATTGTCTATAAACTCAGAAACTCTCACATCCGAAAAAGCTTCAAAATTTGGAGTAAGAGGTTTAAGCAACATATCCCTAGGCAGCCAACTATCAGTCCAAACTCTAACTGTCTCCCCATTACCAATTCTCCACCTAACCCCCTGTTTAACTAATTGGATACTACCAAAAATACTGCGCCAAGTGAACGAGACATTATTCTTAATAGTACAATCAAAAATGTCAACAGTAGGAAATATTTAGCCTTGTAAACCCGACTAAGCAAAGAATCAGGATAGTAAATAATTCGCCAAACTTGCTTGCCGAGCATAGCCTGATTGAAGGACCTTAAATCACGAAAACCTAAGCCGCCATCTCTTTTAGAATCACATAAAGAGTCCCAATTTACCCAATGAATTTTCCTATCTTTACCATTACCCCACCAAAACTTTGCAATAATAGAATCAATTTCCTGAAGAAGGGAATCTGGTAATTTGAAACAACTCATAACATAAGTTGGAATGGCTTGAATAACTGATTTAATAAGGACCTCCTTACCCTCTTTTGACAAAAACCTATTCCCATACCCTTGTACCTTTTCCCAAACTCTATCTCTCAACCAACTAAAAACCTCCTTCTTAGACTTCCCCATTTGTGTAGGTAACCCCAGGTACTTTTCATGTTTCTCTACCACTCTTACTGGTAAATAACCTCTAATTTCCTCGATCTGATCCTCACTAGCGTTCCTACTAAAGACAACAGTAGATTTTTCAAGATTAATTTCCTGACCAGAAGCAAGACTATAACGATACAAAATGTCCCCAATCTCCACGGCAGCACTACTAGAAGCTCGACAAAAAATAAGGGTATCATCCGCAAACAACAAATGAGAGATCCTAGGTGCACTTGGAGCAACAGCCACTCCTTGTAACACCTCCCTCTCCTCAGCATCACGAATAAGAGAACTAAAAGCTTCCGTAACAAACAGGAATAAGTAAGGTGAAAGAGGATCCCCCTGCCGAATCCCCCTCCCCGGCTGGATTGAGTCAAGCTGAACTCCATTCAGAAGAACTGAATAAGAGACAGTGCACACACTAAGCATAATCAGGTCAATAAAAGAACCCTCAAAGCCTAGACACTCAAGCACTCTATGTAAGAAATTCCACTCAACTCTATCGTAAGCTTTACTCATGTCAAGTTTCAAAGCCATACAAATCTCTTTACCCTTGGTCTTTTGTTTTAAAAAATGATTTAACTCATAAGCCACAAGAACATTATCTGTTATTGATCTATTAGGGACAAAAGCAGACTGGTTCTCAGTAATGATTTTGGCCATATGGGGTTTCAGTCTATTAGTGATGGCTTTGGAGGCAATTTTGAAAATCACATTACTTAGGCTAATCGGTCGAAACTGGGTAATCTGATCAGGTTTTTTACATTTAGGGATAAGGACTATATGGGTAAAATTTAAATGGGGATTCAGAATTCTATCATTCAGGAAAGCAAGCACACATTTAGTCACAGAATTACCAACTAGATTCCAAAAGCGCTGGTAAAACAAACTAGGCAGACCATCAGGCCCGGGGGACTTAAGGGGGTACATGTCAAACAGTGCGTTTTTTACCTCAGTAGGATTGTAGGGGCGGCCCAGGTCCTGGTTCATGGTTGCGTCCACTCTATTCCGAATAACCCTCACAACATCTTCAATTTCTGCTGTAGATGGATTTCTTGACTGAAAAATGTGACCAAAGTACCCATTAACAATTTCACCCATGCTCTGCCAATCCTCTCGTAGCACCCCACCAGCATCACGTAATCCAGTAATCTCATTAATTCTGGCCCTTTGACTAGCTTGTGAGTGGAAAAATTTAGTATTACGATCGCCTTCAGCAAGCCACTGCGTCTTTGCCCTTTGTTGCCACAATAACTCTTCTTTATCTAACAGCTCCTCCAACTGTAATTTCAAATCTCTCATTTTCTGTTGGGATCCCGTAGCAGAAGGTTGATTAGCTAATTTCTCCAGCTCTTTATTTATATATCTAACTTGACGCTTCACTGAACCAAACGAGTTCTTCTCCCAGTTTACAAGTCCTATCCTACATCTGTCCACATTCTCCAAGAAATCCACATCCTCTAACCACTCAGCCCCAACTACTTCATGAATATCTGCAGACTTTAGCCACATCGATTCAAAACGGAATCTTTTCCGATTATGCCTATACTGTCGTCGTGGGGGAGGGGGTCTCAGTCTCAACAAAATCGGCCTATGATCCGACTGCCTAGAAAAAAGATGTTCCACACGTGCCTTAGAAAATAATTCCAGCCACGAACCAGAGCACAACGCACGATCTAGCCTCAGCTCCACAAGCCCATACCCCTCCTGCCTATTCGACCAAGTAAACGGGTAGCCTGAAAACTCGACTTCCTCCAACCGACAAAAATCCATAGTTTCTCTAATATCCCTAAACCTCCACGGCGGAACTGTCTGGCCTCCTCTTTTATCCAAATGTGAAGCAACTTCATTAATATCCCCAACTACAACCCAGGGTCTAATAGACTGTTGAGCCAGCTGTCGTAGAAGCGCCCACGTTCTTTTCCTCTTACTCGCATCAGGCTCCCCATAAAATCCCGTAAATCTCCACATCACATCACCAGAATTAATCTCCACAGTTGCGTCAATATGGTTCTTTGAAAAAGATTGCACAACCACATTAACTTCCTTCTTCCACAACAATGCTAATCCTCCCGATTGACCAATAGACGGAACACAAACTCCAAACATATCAAACCTCTGTTTCAACTTGTTTATCCCAAAATCTCCCAACCGAGTTTCCATGAGAAAAACAAGTTCTGGGTGGTGAGTACAGAGTACCTCTCCAAGAGCTCGAATTGTCCAAGGGCCACCCAATCCCTGACAATTCCAAGACAGGCAACTCATGGATGTAGGCGGGGTTGCCTAGCAACTCCCGCCTCTGGTGCATCTTCCATAATTTCATCAAATCTTCTTTTCTTAAGCTGACTAACAAGTGTAGAGCTCTTATCACCTGCTGACTTCCTATTGGCTCTCATGGTGGTAGTGTTTTTGGGTTTATTCTTGGAACCCAAGGGGCGTCCTTTTTTCTTTATACTGGAGCTAGAAGGAAATGGAGGAGAGGATGGTGTACTGGTAGGGGATTGTGTGGTTAATGGTGAAGGAGAAACTGAATCAATATGTGGTTGGGGAAGAAAGTAAGGAGATAAGGTTGAGGAGCTATTTGGATTTTCAATTCTAGGCTAGGTCGGGTGATGATAAAAACCAGGAGGAGGATATTGATTGATTTGGTTCTGGGTTGTGGAGCTAGATGGGCCATAATGGTGGAGCGGGCTCAAGGAGAAGGGAAACGGGGATGGATTATGGGCCTGGAAAAGAAATGGGTTGAGGAAAGGAGATGGGCTGAGGTTAGGTGCAAAGAGATGAGAGATATTAGGTTCACTTGGCCCATCAGAATTATCAAGAGAATTAAATAAGACTAGGTCAGTAGAGGAAACGTGTTTCTCAATGTTCCTTTGGTCAACAAAAGACTTTCCAACTACCGTATTCTGAAATTTCGGAGCATTAACAGTAGCTGAGAAGTTTACCTTATTTCCTGCATCGAATCCCTGACAATTAGGAGTTGAATTAAACCGATTCCCAATGGATGTGGACGCACTAGTAGACTGTCTATTACCCAAAATACCCCCGTCAATCTGCATCCCCACAGCCGGAGCAGGAAGGAATGAACTACTAGCCGGCGTGCTTGTATTCCAGGACAATGTGTTTGGCATGATCGTAAGCCAGTCTCCAAACGCAAGTTTTGACTCATCAATTCGATCAACGCCGGTCATGGATGCTAAATAAACATCACAATCTTTAACTAAATGGCCTAAAATGCCACAGTAGTAACAAAAATTTGATAATCGTTCATACCCGAACTGTAGTGTACGTGGAGATCCATCAGGCCCTTCTATCCTCATGTAACGTTGCAAAGGTTTTGTAACATCTATACGTGTACGAACACGCAGACAAGTCGATGGATTTGCACGATACGCCTTTTCATCCCAATCAAGATACTTACCAACTTTATTACCAATCGTCTCCGCCAGCCATTTCGTGCCTCCTCCCAAAATCAGACCCGATGCCACCACATGAAAATCACAATGCTTCAACTCAACTTCTAAAGGACTCTCTCCACTGCCTATTGCACTTAGCACCAGTAAATTCCTATCAAACGACCAAGGTCCCCGCAACATCACCCTATTTCTCTCACCAACAGTTCGAAACTGACACAGCACCCTATCATTCTCCAATTTTCGAACCTGTAGCCCAGAACTGGCACCCCAAACTTGTTTCATCACACGTTCCAAGGATTCAACATGAACCCTTCGCCGAGTCAAGACCCGTCCTACCAAACTGAAATCATAATTCTCTTGTACCTCGTTCCATCCCCCTTTAGGTACCTGAATTACCTCCTCCTCTTCGGAGATCCGCAGGTTATTGAATCCATCCAAATTAAACATTGCATCCCCCATACTATGTCGAGTAGCAGCAGATCTACACTTTAGGGTTAAGCGGAATAGAGCTGGAGCAACTAACCAAGGCCACCTGTGGAAAGAGAAAAGAGAACGAAAGAGACAAAACAAATAGGAGATATGGAGGAGATATGGGTTATCTTTGCCTCTAATAGAAAATAACAGAATAATATTGATATGGCTGATGAGAAAAATCCTTCTATTATTTTCATGAGTCAAACTAAAGGGTAAAGTGAAACTTGACATAGCTCTACTTAGCAATAGAATCAAAACATAAAATCAAACAAACCTCGCCAAATCAGACAAAGGCTATTACAGATCTCACCAGTTTAGATGGAGCAGAAGAAAAGAAGTCAGGGAAGGTACAAAAATCTCACAAGGAGGACTCAAGGCTCCAGCCGGAGCACACTCTCTCACACGAGAGACCTTTGGAATCTTCACATTATTATTATTTACGTTTTCCTTAATTAATTACGTTTTCCTTCTCTAATTAGGATAGGAAGCAAGGCCTGCCGCCTTTTATTCAATTCCAACTCGTTTCCTAATTAATTTCGTACTCCATTCCTAACAATTCCTATTCGGAATCGGAATGCAAACTACCTAATCCTTATCTTACTCGGAATACGAATTCAACTCGCATCCAACTATTAATATCTCTAAATTTCTCACTGTTTCATCAACAGTTATTTTCTAATTTTCCAAACCGACACCCAGAAGAAAAAGAAAAAAAATAACATAAACATGAACACTTACCCGCTTATTGGTTACAGATTCAGGCCAACTGATACACAGCTTATTCTTAACTACTTGCATCCAAAAGTCCAAGCTTCCCCACTCCCTTCCAACGCCATCACCGAGTTCGACGTTTCAGTAACCAATCCATGGGATTTGCCAGGTCACTTGAAGGAGAACAGATACTTCTTCAGCAGACGAGATAGCAAGTATAGCACCAGTTTCCCTTGTGGGTGTGGACACTGGAAAGCTATGACCGGATACGAAATGGTTCTTGCTCCAGGAAATAGCTCGATAGTTGGGATGAAGAGACGTTTTCAATTCTACAACGCGAATAATTTGGGAACTGGATGGATGATGGCGCAATTTCACCTCGTTGGTGCTGTTAGGTCGTCGGCAGGGACAAATCAGAAGACGATTGTGCTATCTGGAGATTGGATTGTGTCCTGTGTATACCAAATTAGGGACAGGAGGAGATCTGGAAATCGCATTAGGACAATCAGAGGGAGTGGTACCAGTCGTCGTGTGAGTGTGAAGAACATGTTATCGGACAGTGATGATGAATCGGACTATTCATCTGATGACGAGTCGACAAGTTCGAATGCCAACACTGGCATTTCGCCCAGTGATCAGCTGGATTAGGAAGCTAGCAGTCATTACTCATTAGCTACTGATCAATAATCATTATCACAATATCGTTTTACTTTAGTTTTTTGTCTTCGATTCTCGGCCAGATTTTTCGTTCATGAGAAAATAAAGAATGTTTTATGATATCATCACAAATTTCATCTTGTTGCGAAGTTAACAATTCAATCTATCTAACACGAACAGTCAGCACGAACACGTACACAACAATGTGATTTGCAGAATTCGTAATCGACATGATATGGCGTGCTTTGGCCTACTGATCAAAGTTTCTTCGAATGGTAAATCAAGCCTCCGATCAAAATCTGAGCCTAATTGAGTTTATCGAAGCTCAGGTTCTGTTCAAGGTTGTGAAATATCTCATCAAAGCGTAGAATTAATTCTCAATTCTTCCCACCAGTGTCTCATTATTCTCAATTTCTCAGTAACAATGGTTGAATCCGTGATTAGTCTGGTTAAAAGAATTTCCCAATTATAGCTGAAGCCTAAAGAGGTTTATATAATTCTCATGCCGCAATGAATCCTGTTTAAAGTCTGCCATATCTTGATTCGATTTCTCAGTGAATTCTAACCTTATGTGGCTACAAGTCTACAACTAATAATCAACGATCAACACATGATATGATGTGCTTTGTCCTCCTACTGCACGTGAGAACGATCGCACAATTCACCAACAATCAACGGAGAAACAGAGTTTTTTGAAGAAGCTCAATTCGAAATTCGAAGTTCACGCTTGCGCTTAATCCCTTTTAAACGGATTAACAACCTTCAGACTTCAAATTGCATTTCAGTCCTCCATCGTATTCTTTTGTGGACAAACCCCACAATCGTAAATCGTAATTACCTCACTCATCCAACTTCATCCACATGTAACTTTGTCGAAATTGAAATCCCAATCAAGCCAGCTTCCCACAAAACCCTTCTAAAATCATTCCGTTGGTGCAAAAAACTGAAAACTAGCACGAAACGCACAAAATATACAAATGCACTAAAATATGGCAAGACAAAATTAAAGGACCTACGTATTAAGTAGTGTAACAAAATCAATTGTGTAAATACTAAATCATTGATTGGGACGTGTAAGAAAGAAATACGTAAAGAAATTGATTTGACCGATGAGTAACTTTTTCTGATTATAAAATTTAATTTTTAAAATATGCATAAAATAGGAAACTCAACTTCTACATTCATAATTCAATTGCTTAATTTTGTAAGCAAACATTATCAATAATATTGGAAATTGACATTTCTACTTGTAAGCAAAATTGATTGGGACGTATACATTTTTCGCTAAATTTGAAATTTTACATGATATAAAAGTAATGTGTGTGTCTGCAAGGGTTGACTCAGTTGGTTAAAAGGTGAGTTATCTTCCCCTTGGTCACAAGTTCGAAATTCATGGGAGGAGAATTTGTGATAATGCCATCATGGGTCAGAGCCTATCACACTTGTGAAGCTAACATGGTTAACGTGGTTTGCAGGCTTTATTACGTGAGCCCGTGTAGTTTACCTAGTGCTCCCCCAAACGGTAGCGGCCGCGAGTTTCCGTGTTATTAAAGGAAAAAAAAAAAAGTAATGTGTGCTTTAGAATAATCACATGCTGATTTTAATACCAACCTTTCCGTGCAGATATTCCAATATATATGAAAATGAAAGCATGTCTTAATGCTTCTTCAGTTTTGACTCATTAAAAAAACAATTTTAACTCAAGCCACATAAATAAATTCATAATAATGCCGATGTAGCTGTATGGCACTTCAACAAATTCATGACACCAAGTCACCAACAACATTTTTTAATTTTATTTTATTTATTTAAAAAAAAAAAACACGTGCACACAAATGTCAACTCATAACCTCATTCATAATTGTTCATAAATCAAGAACCCTACTTTCAAAAAACATTCCCATTCCATTAGTTAACATAGTCTTCCGTAATTTTCTAAAGGCATAAATCAAGACATTAAACCCAATATGTTGAATACAATCTCTAAACTCTCGTATACATAGGCGCAGGATAGGCCCCACTTCGTTCCCACCGAATTTATCGGTATTCAAATGAATTCATTAAAGTCTCCCATATATAACCAAGTTGATCCGACAAGTCACCCAACCTTCTCAAAAGATTCCAAGTAAACTTTCTCTTGCTAACCTCCGGTTCACCATAGAACACCACACTAAATCAATAGACATACAGGTCAATATGAAAATTCTGTATGGTGACCACAACATCTTTAAACCATAAAAGTGCTAAACCACCGGATTTACCCTGAGTTTGGTTTACATTGGATTTTTAATTCTAGTCCATTGGTTTTTTTGGTTGAAAGGCTTTGGTCGAGTAGGCTGGGTCCTGGGTGTAGGGGTTAGGATGGTTATATAGGATAATTGATAGTTAAAGGGATTCTGGGAGAGAAGCCCATTATTGCAGAGGCCTTATGAAAAGGATGACTAATAAGAGGGAGTCGTAAAGGAGTAGTGTAGGTATGTAGTACGTAGTAGTGAGTGGTAGTGGTGGTGGTGGTAGTATTAGTGAAAATTTTACATATATTAATTGTATTTTAGTCAAAATATAGTCTCAAAAGCCTATTAATAGAAAATTTATAAAACTACACTTAGAAATATACATTCTAAAACTACTATAATTATCACATTCCTATTCTAATAAGTAATACCACCCTTTCCCTGCAGATATTTAATTAATTAAGTTACTTAGCACGTCTCATTAATGGAGGGTTTCTAACCATACTTGAAAGCACGTCTTAATGTTTTCTTCAGTTTTAACTCATTAAAAAAAGTAGAAAAAGAACACAAACCACATAATAATGCCACAGCACTTGTATGGCACTCCTTCACCAAATTCATGACACCAACAACATTTCTACATATATATTTTTATAAAAATAAAAATAAAACAAAAAGAAAAGAAAATTCACAAAGGTCTTCAACTCATAACGCCCTTCATAATTGTTCATAAATCAAAGAACCCTACTTTAAAAGAAATAAAATTCCCAGCCCATTAATTAACATAATCTTCCATAATCTTCCAAAGGCATACAATAAATTGCCTTTGGAAGAGAGTTATTCTCTCACGAAGAAAAGAGAAAAACAGACAATGCCTGCGGATTCATCAAGCATTGTCAAGAGTTGGAAACATCAACAACCCAGTTTGTTTTATCCAATGGTGACAAGAGGCTTAATAGCAACCTCCATTTTTCTTGGTTTCTCAATCTTTTACTTCTCCATATTTCCCAATCTAAATTTCCCCTTAAAATGCCCGACTTGGAACCGGAAATGTCTCCGGACATCGTACAAAGAAGAG
This sequence comes from Plantago ovata, assembly GCA_028274465.1. Classification (NCBI taxonomy): domain Eukaryota; kingdom Viridiplantae; phylum Streptophyta; class Magnoliopsida; order Lamiales; family Plantaginaceae; genus Plantago; species Plantago ovata. The sequence goes on along the minus strand of CM051455.1, from coordinate 38,507,717 downwards.
TTCATAGCAACAACCTACCCGGACGACCCCGAGCAATCGAAGACCAACATTTCTCATCTTGTGTTCGGTATCGCTAGCTCAGCCGAGGCGTGGAACGACCGCCGCCTCTATACCGAGGTGTGGTGGAGGCCGAATATCTCCCGCGGTTACGTTTGGCTTGACCAAGAGCCCGGTCATGAGCTCGATCCGTGGCCGGAAACGTCCCCTCCCTATAGAATCTCCGAGGATACGTCTAATTTTCCGTACAATTGCTCTTTCGGGTCCAGGTCAGTGCATGGCTGTTTCAAAATAATCCAAAAATAAATCCTAGTCATAAATTGGGCCCACCACTGCTTTTAGGAGATTCTTATTGTATTTACTATTTAGGGCTTGTTATAAAAATTGTTTGCATTTCCAATACTTGTCAAATAGGTCCGCCTTGAGAATTGCAAGAATAGTAAAGGAGACTTTCGACCTCGGATTGAAGAACGTGAGGTGGTTTGTGATGGGAGACGATGATACAGTGTTTTTCGAAAAGAATCTCTTGGATGTTTTGAATACGTATGATCACACGGAGATGTATTATATTGGCGGGAACTCTGAAAGTGTTGAACAGGACATGGTACATTCGTACACAATGGCATACGGGGGAGGCGGGTTCGCTATTAGTTACCCTCTTGCTGCATTACTGGTGAAGAATTTGGACGGGTGTATACATCGGTACACTTATTATTACGGGTCGGATCAGAGGATTGGTGCTTGTATGGCCGAGATTGGTGTCCCACTCACCAAAGAACTTGGTTTTCATCAGGTATAAACCATTACATTTATTACATAAAATGTTTCCTAATTCATGCGCAAATAATTAAACATTTTTATATCTAAACGATGGTAAATTAAAAAAAACAAAATTGTAATGCAGTTAGATGTACGGGGAAACCCATTCGGCATACTCTCAGCACATCCATTAGCACCATTGGTCTCACTGCACCACCTAGACTATGTCCAAACATTGTTTCCGGAAAAGAGTCGGATCGAATCTGTGAGGAAGCTAGTGGAAGGCTACAAATCCGACCCGAGTAGGACACTACAACACACTTTCTGCTACGACTTTAAGCGAAACTGGTCCATTTCTGTCTCATGGGGCTACAATGTGCAGTTCTATCCATTTGTGCTGTCGGCAGTGGATATGAACACACCTTTAAAAACATTCCTAACATGGACTTGGAGGGAGGACCCATTTTCGTTCAATACCCGAGCACTGAGCTTGGATCCGTGTGAACGCCCGATAATACATTTTATGAGTGGAATTGAGGAAATTAGGAGCGAAAACAGGACGACTACGTTGTACGCGAAGAGTAATCTTGATGAAAATTACGAATGCGCCCATGAGAATTACAAGGCTGCGTATTCGATCACCGGGTTCAATGTCTCGGCCCCCGTAATGGATCCTCAAATATGGACCAAGGTACGCAAGTATAATTTGTCTTTCTCTTAATTATCTCTAAATATTATTCCCAAATGTGTGTTTGGCAATTGATAAGCTGCACCCCCTAGCTTCGGAAATAATCCCGTATATAACAAAAGGTTTGTGTTATGTTTGTTTTAATGAAAACAGGGAAGACGCAGGCAATGCTGTGAGATAGTGAACGGTACAGATCCAGAAGACAATGTCATACATATCATAATTAGAAGATGCAATCAAGCAGAAACAGCTCTCCTCAAAGAGATCAGATAGACTACTATCGTCGTTCAAATAGGTGCTAATTGTTTGTACTACTAGTCAATCGGATTAATTAAGTGTACATGGATGCAGTCAAAATTGGATTTCTTTTTGTACCAATTAGTAGATACATATCAATTGTCATTTCTTTCGGACTAGATAGATGAAGGTGTAGTAGGTGTACTATTTTTATCAATGTTATCAATTTAATTTTTCGTGTTCCTCAACTTAATACAATTTTTTTTTTTTTTTACTTTGTTTTACCAATCAAATTACGTAGTGATAAAATATTTGTTGTTCTAAACAAAACTAGTGAAAGATGGATTTTATTTATTTATTTATTTATTTTGTTAAGATTGAGTGGCCTTGCTAAAAACGGAAAACCTAAGTATAAGAGACCCGGCTAAACTATTAAAAGAAAAAGAAGTCAAAATTTAGGAATAGATATGTCTTTCCTAAAACTTTGAAAATTCCAATTTTTTTTATAATAAGTATGCTAGACCGGTTGGGTTGACCACTTCGATTATGATTTTATGAGGTTATGTTATAGTTTTAAATTGTTAGCATTGGAAGTTTCCATTATGGTTTTAATAGATAATGTGATTGTTTTAGATATCCATCTTTATATTTCAAAGTTAACTCTTGAGTAGGGATGGCAATTTGGGCCGGTCAGCCCGAGTCCAGGCCCGGCCCAATTTTGTCGGGCCAGGCCCGCCCGATCACCCTTTTGGGCTGGGCTTGGGCCTGTTATATAGGCCCATGGGCCGGGCCTGGGCCTGAAATTCTAGCCCGCTAGCCCGGCCCGGCCCAGGCCCGGCCCAGGTGTATACTATATTTTTGTATATATTATATGGATATGTAATATATGTAAATATAATTATTTAATTTGTTATTTATACATTAGTAGTATTAAATTAAGTTGTAATTTATATATTTTTCATACTTTTCAATGTATTTACAAAATTCTCTGTTGAATTATATATTTTAATATACACCACATTCAATAATTTATAACTACTTGAAGCATTTTTTGTTTTAATTTCTTAAATCTTTTAATTTTTAATTTTAAATTTTTTTGATTTAAAAAAATAATTGCCTTTTTATTTCTTTTGAAAAAAATTAAAAATGGGCCTGGCCCGGCCCATGACGGACTGGGCTTGGGCCTAAATTTTAGGCCCGTACTCGGGCTTGGGCTGGGCCTGGGCCAAATGTGTCGGGCCAGGACCGGGCCTCTAGCGGCCCGGCCCGGCCCATTGCCATCCCTACTCTTGAGTTATGCTGGGAGGCTCCAGTTGATAAATAGCGTCCTCTTCTCTGTTGCCAACTACTGGTTACAGGTTTTTCCATTACCTAAGCATGTCTTGCATCATATTGAAAGTATTTGTAGAATATTTCTTTGGAGTGGAAAAGAAAACCAGTCGAGAAAACCATTGGTGGTGGCCTGGGGAAAAATTATGCTCATCTCGAAGATGCGGGGGATTGAATATCATTGCTCTAACGGAATGGAATCAAGCACTAATGGATAAACTGCTTTGGAACATTCAGAACAAAACTAATAAACTATGGATACGATGGGTCCATAGCTATTACATTAAAGATACCTCGCTACAAGCCTATGTGTCGAAGTCGAACTGTTCCTGGATTATGCGCAGCATTTTTAAAAGTCGTGAGCTCGCCTATGGCCTGTCAGCTTGGGATGATTGTATGGCCAAGGGGAGATAGGACGTGAGGCATATTTATGAGGAGCTCCGAGGACCTGATCAGCCTATTTATTGGAAAGATCTTGTACTCGGTGACGTTTGTGATGTGGTTGTGCCTACATAAAAGACTAGCAACCAACGATCGTTTCAATCGATTTGGATTACAAACTGACGGGAAGTGTGAGTACAGTGTGGTGAGCCGGGATCCATTGAACATTTATTTTTTCAGTGCACACGCACTCTTGAGATCTTGCGTAAGGTACTGGGATGGATGCGCATGACTATCCAGTGGCCGAACTGGGAGAATGGCATGAGGGATTTATGCAAACGTGCCAAAGGAAGAGGATGGCGTCCTAAAATACTAAAAGGACTTGTGGCATAATGCATCTACGGAATATGGCAGGCAAGAAATGAGCTGATCTTCCAACACCGTGGTCTGAATGACGAGGAAATTCGTAGATTGGCAACGCAACGTATTATCCAGAGGTGTACAAAGTACCCTGTGCTGCAACAGAAAGCGCATGAGCTTGTTTTTTGCTGAAGGTAGTTTACTTTCATAGACTAAAAATTGTTGGTTGTTTCTTTGGTGATTTGGTTGGCCCGGACACTTATGTCGGCCTTTGCTTTGTATTGTTTTTTGAGGTAATGAAAAATTTTTACAGTTCCAAAAAAAAGTTATTCATGTGTGGCATGTATATGAAATTTTACTTAGCAAAATGTAATTTTTTATTATGTTTATAAAAAGCTCCTATATTTGCAAGTATAAATGTGAAAATTTTGAGAGAGAAAAAGTTTGAATGATTATCAATTCAAGAGTTCAAGAGGCAATTCTTAGAAATAATAAATCATGGGAAAAGTTATTTCAATACAAAGATAGTATTACTTTCCTTTGTCTCATAATAATTGAAACATTTTATTTTCTTAATTTTTTTTACGATCCATTATAACAATTTGATTTTTAGAAAAAAAAGCCCCATACGGGCGGGATATATGGGGTTATAATTTTCATTTTCATTGTTATATTTTTTTAATTTTATATAATATTTATTAATTTATTGAGGTAAGAAATGGAAACCAAGAGTCCAAGACACAAGAAGAAGGGTCGACATGATTACAATCACTATTATTATTACATAGATAAGGCAGATGTAGGATTTGTGGCCACTATCATCATCTCATCATCAGAATGGCAACTTCACAGGTAGCTCTGCTCTCTTCTTCTCGTTTCCTCTCATCGACGCCAACTCTTCCCAGCCGGAAATCCACCGCGCCGTTGATTTTCCATCTTAACAACCGCTCTGCTCTCAGGGTTAAAGCCGCTAAGCTTCCTGCTGGGGTAACAACCATTTATAATTTTCTTCTTCAACTCTTACTCTGTATTACAGAATTTAATCAACTTCCATACAGGTTGTAGTGCCCAAGGAACAACCAAAGTTCCAGGCTCCATTTGCCGGTTTTACCCGAACAGCCGAGATTTGGAATTCAAGAGCTTGTATGATGGGTCTTATTGGCACTTTCATTGTTGAACTGGTATATACATCATCGGTTTATTCTATTCTATGCTACATCATCATGCTGCTTCGAATGCGTTTTAGTAAACCACCATAGTATACAACATGCTATAGCGTAGAATAGAAGGAACTCGTATCTAACTGGTGCTATATTTGTTTTGCTTCATTTCATGCTTTGCTTGGTCATGTTTCAACTGACCTTGCATCTTCCTGTCAGATTCTGAACAAGGGAATACTCGAGATGATCGGGGTAGAGATCGGGAAAGGTCTGGATATTCCTCTTTGAATCCATACGAACGAACGAAACTGTGTGTTCAAAGAAATCAAATTTCAGAGATAACTGTTGTCTAGTAATGTTATTCAGGTACTGTACTTTATAAAACAAAAGTTCTTTTACAAACTCAATATACAGTGGCTCAAGGTCCCTTTTATACGTGATTTCCCCCTCCAAGTTCTTTATTAGTACATGCTTACAACAGTTGAAATCTTTACTATATAATATGCATCAACATCCTCCGTGGCCACTCAAAATACTACGCCATACCAAGCGCCTAAAACACTCTGCATATTCGAGTATCTATGACAGGCATCTTAGGTGACGACTCCAATGCCAGAGCGTCTCCAAGTGATATCCGCTTGTTTATCCAAGCACCTTCTGCCCAATGCTTCAGTCGCTCGCCTTCTGCTTTTCTTGATTGTTGCACACCTAGTGTTTCGGCATACCCACCTACAGGACAAATTTAGTAAATTAATAAGTATAATAAATCAACTCTTAAAAGTATGCGGTACAAGCATGCACATGTGCTTTATTGCATTCTACAACGAAATCTGTAAATCATGACGGTACAACACGATAAATCACACATGGAGACGTATTCATAGAGTAACAAATAGGAGTATTACTAGGAAACCAACATAGGTGCAAATTAACAATTGTGTTCAAATCTAGATGATTATATGTTCTTGGATCTCCATAAGAATGCAACATCAATTACTAATGCCACTTGTGGGAAATTAAATTTTACATTATCGCTCAGTACATAATTCGCAAATGACAGGCATTATGCTAAGATAAAAATAGCGATCGTCAAAAGATATGGACACGGAACAAGATTGTAACCAATAGACATCTAATGGATTAAACCTCATCTTTTTAGATACTTGATAAGCATTATAAATAATTGAGCACTGTATTGTCATTTTTTCACCTATTTAATTGACACGACATAGTAAACCATAGCGTCCTATTGTTAAGCCAGAAACTGTTGTCTTAAAAATTAAGGCATACCTCTCGCTAAGGAAATTATATCTTTCCCGGGAAATAAATTGCCAGCACCTACATAGTAAAACACATGAGCTTCGCAAAATTACAAAAATTTGTGAAATGGAAAACTGGAAAGATAAATGCAACATCACACCTTCACCCTCCAAGGATGGAGCTTTAAGCAGATTGATTGCCCTTCTAAAAAGGCCCTGTATATTGGAGAAAGATATTGGACCAGTGAGATTGATGATGGAACACATTAACAAGGTTAGTAGAGCTTCTGATTCAGTCAGCATTGGAAGGAATGGTAGGGGGATAAGATAACCTCATCCAACTAAATGTTTGGAACAAATCAACTATTATGAAGTTGCTCTGGACTTCAAGTAAACATGACAACTTATTGGTCCGTTGGATACTAGCATATGCACTAAATTAAACAGAAATTCATCAAATGGAGGTTGCAAAACAATGCACATGCACAGTGATGAAAATCTGGAACAGCAGGGCACTTGTATCAGTTGTATGTGGTAGTCAGATGTAGAAGATACCTAGCAACAGTTCTCAGTTCAGAAGACGTATAAGCATCTCAAGTGGATTATACAGAAAAATATCTGGAAAGGGATTTATCTACAACTGCTCCTACTTGATGAGGTAACAACTAGCTACAAGGAAAGATTACCCAGATTTGGAGTGTAGTCTAAAGGCATATGAGGCCATGTACAATTTTGACCTCTATTGATAAACCTGCGGCGGATATAATAAGGAACAGCAGTGCACCTTTGTATGCACGTGTCATTTTTTAGTTTTTTATTTTTTGGTTGGGGGTGGAGATATTGAATAAAGTAACACAGAGCAACCATGTCATTTTATACTACATATATTGGCCTTCGTTAGCATTTCAACACTAATTAATCAATAAATTGGTCATTGGTCATAGGTTTAGTGGATATAATAAGTTCAAACCTCACGGAAGCTCATAGCACACCTTTAAATGCATGTGTGTTCACCAGACTCGGCACTAAGTACCCAACTTGGGGGCATATGAGAGTGTCAGTCTCAACTATTTCATGAAAAAGAAAGGTCCTTTTGGCCTATAATAAAGTGTCCAGGCGCCATAGTGCCATACCCATGTCAAAGTGTTCGGCACTGTATGCAAGGGGAATTGAAGAGTCTAACATAGGTTGTTGTCTGTTTAGTTCAGTTGGGAGCCTTCGTGAACTCAAATAGTAAACAAAAGAGATGTAGAAAAATAAGCTTGCATACTCTGCTTCCTAGTGGATTACTGATGCAGGTGCTAAACATCATGTGGCAGGTAATAGAAATACCTTTTTCCTCTTTCAATTACCAAACAGACCTCTAAAAGTTACTATACCCTTAATGCTTTTGGTACAGTTGTCCTACAGAACCCCTCACATTATTATCCGCCTTAAACTTAGCCTAATTTATGTCGGTATAATTAGCCTCAATTGCAGTGTTTCACTTTTTCGTGACCAATGTGTATTTCACGATTTTCATGCAAGGTAGCAGGTTCCACTCTTCTTGACTCCACAGACGGCCTAGTCTAAGGCACCCTGGCATAAGAGCGCAGGCTAGAAAGGTAATGCATCGTCGAGAGGAAAAAGTCGAACTCTATTTCTATCATTTCTAAGTGAATTCCCCTAAACAAAAAAAGTCAGAAAAAAGGCCCTTGATGGATTGAGGAAAAATTCCCCTCCATTAGGGGTACTGGGGTCATGCAAGAAACAAAATTGTTAGTCGAGGGCATGAAACAGAGGGTCTTTATTCAGTAGCATGCTCCAATTTCACTAGTCCAGTTGATCTTCTGTGCAATTTGGGAAACGTCTTGAAGAAGTTATTTCCTCATTTCAAGAGTTTACACAATCTAGAATGTGAATCATGCCAGATTGCCAATCACCATTGTGTTCCTAGACTTAACAAGATGGCTGAATCACCCTTTGAGTTAGTGCAGTATGATGTTTGGGGTCCTTTTCCAATGCTCTTTAAATCAGGTTTTTGGTACCTTATTACCTTCGCTGACAATTACTCTTGTGCCATTTGGTTGTCTTCAATGAAGAAGAGATCTGACTATTCTCTATATTTTCTGCTTTCCATGCTGAGATCAAAACTCAATTCAATGTTACATTCACATTCTACGGAGTGATAATGTGAAAGAATACTTCTTCAAGTTCTTTAACTCCTATTTGTCAAAGAACAGGATCTTACATCAATCGACTTGTGTTGTCTCTACATCATGTTTCATCATATATGCTGGACCACTTCTTTCTAACAAAAATGTTTCCAAGCATTTATAGGTTGATACTACCTCTACATCATGTTTTATCATATGCCTTCAAGTGTTCTGATGGTGATATTCCTTACTCTAAACAATTCCCTTCCCAACCCTTATTTCCTGTCATACATGTCTTTGGGTGTACATGTTTTGGTTGAGATGCTCACCCTTGAGTGCCTAAATTAGATGTTAAGTCTATCAAGTGTATATTCCTAGGGTACCCTTGCGGCCTCGCATCCATAAAGTGCTTAGTTGTTATTCTCCTGATTCAATTGGGCGTGGCTTTTTTTTTAAACGGCCAATCTATCCTACTCTGCTCCTGATTCAGTTGCGCGTGTGGTTTCTAGTGATGTGACATGTTTTTGATACTACATCTATCTATCTTACATTTCCTATTAATAATTGGAAATGGAAGAGGATGATATTCACGTCTCTATAGAGTAACTACATATATCAGCAACCCACCCCCCCCCCCCCCAAAAAAAAAAAAAAACCGCGGGTGCCTCTAGACCATCTCAGGTACCCCTATGGCTCAAGTTTATCTACAGAAAGGTTGGTCGGAAAATCAAAATACCATGCAGTAACTTGTCCTGACATTGTATATCCTGTTAGCACCGAGTCAGATTATGTCTTCTCCAAGAGTTCCTTATTGGACAGCCTAAGACCAGATATAGTGCTGCCTCAAGGGAGCTCAAGGCCATGGTTTTTTCTATGTTAATCATGGACAAGGTTGCATTGAATGCTTCTCAAAATGCCGGTTGTGCAGGTTCTAAGTAAAATATAGGTCTACTACAGGATATACTGTTTTTGTTGGAGGTAACTCAAGAAACGCAACTAGTAAAGTGTGGTCTCTAGAATCTTAGATCAAATCCAGAATCTGCAGTTTGGAGCAATGGCACATTTGACGTGTGAGCTAATGTGGATACATCATGTCATCATTTCCTTTAGGAGATTGGAATTGCTACTGTAACACTACGATGTGACAATCAAGTTTCACGAAAGAAGTAAGCACATCTAAATAGATTACAATTCATTCATGAAAAGATCTAACAAAATTTGATCTTTACTGCCCATGTCAAAACTGGAGAACAACTAAGAGATATGTGCACGCATGCCCAGACTGGTCCAAGTATAGGTTATATTCTCAACACGCTACGCATAGTTAATCTATGCTCCACCTCGAGGAGTGCCATCACAAAATAATAAGTAATCTCTTTACTTCATTAGATTGCCCATAGGTTTCAACTTTCAACAATTTGACTTCTTCATTAGAGAAGCAACCACAAAAGCAGAGATGGAAAAACTGGTTTGAAATTACAGATTACAGTAGATAAGCACTTTGAAAAGGCATTTGAAACACAACATAACTTGGATGGACGGATATTCTATATGAGATGATGAGAGAAACTAAAACAAGAGACCTTTTTTTTGGGGGGGGTGGGGGGCGTGGTGGGTGGGTGTTGAAGGGCTTTTTTTTTTCTTTCTATTATATCTGAAAATCTCGAAGTTTGCCTCTCAGCAATTTAGCCATGTCCTTCAGTAAGTAGGCTAACAGAAAAATGGGAATATAGTAACACTAACAAGCCGAACGATCTTACAATCATGTTATGTAAATTCTAGTGAGGTACTACTATGGAGTTCCTCAGTTAGCATTTGAACCCTACACCTAGGCCCTAGCACACCAAATCAAACTTCTATAAGACCATCAACTTTCAACCAAATTACCAGGTGGACATGTGGCGTGAAAATAATTTTTGAGGCAAACAAATACTAACATTTAATTGATAGCTAAAAAAAATTCTCGAACCTCTTGAATTATTAGGGAACTTGAGCGTTCTGTAGTTGCTTTGTTCCGATACATGAGAGCGATGCAGGTCAAGATGACACCAACCCTGGGATGACGAGGGCCTACACAATTCCGTCAAGTGAGTATGATGAAGTTATTCGAATAAATTTTTGTATAGCCTATCATAAGAGCACCAACCTAAGTACTCTTCCATTTTGTTCAATGCTGCAGTCAGTAGTTCCTCTGCACGAGTAAAGTTCCTGTAGACAGTAAGCCACAATTAAAGCACAACGATCATAATGGATATGATACTAATGAAAAGCCAAGGAGAAAGTCTCCACCCAATATGTGCCTCGAGCTGTCCTAAGGCACAGGTAGCTGCAATAGCAACTTGAGCCGGAATCATGTTACAAGCTCCAATGTTGACTGGATCACTGACATCTTTTATTTCAGACACCCCCTGAATTACTTTCTGGTACAATTCCTTCGCAGTTGAAAACTCCTGAATGCTATGAAAGATCTCCCCATAAGTCAAAGCAGCATTTCCTATATAGCATCACAATCACATTAATAAATTGCTAAGCGAAACCGATTTAAAAAACACTCATTAAGCACGTCCTCACCAATAAACAAGCTGTCCTCGGGAACTCCATCAAGAAATGACTGCTCTGCAGAAAAACGTTGGATTCTTTTAAAGTACCATGGATTACAGAGGATTACGATAAACTAACAAGTATTGCTCCACCTAATACTTACCCGAGTCAGGATTACCACGTATAAGCTCGACAAGACCTTTTAATGCCTTCAAACGACCCTCAATAGCTTCAACGCCACTATTTCCAGTGATACTGTCCAGGAGCTTCAAGGTTGTATTCGCAACCATAAAAGCAGTATCATCCTATAGAAAGGACACACATGAAACATCAACGTACTACACTTTCGCAACATAACAACTTCATCTACATATTAAACATAACAGAATCCAGCAACAAGCCATACAAATTATGGGGCTTAGCTATTGCTTACTTGATAAAGTTCCAAATGGATCCCAACTAACGCTTCCAATGCAGCAACTACAAAATACATACAGATGAATAGCCTTAAACAAACACAATGAACACATATGACATATTCAATCTATTTTTTCTTGGAAATGGAAATTTTTTATCACCTTTGACACCGGTAGAAGACGATTTTAAATCCTGCAGCCTCTCAATAGCTTCCTGATGTGAGCCCCTTAAACCAAGCATTAAGAAAACCACTAATTCTCCTAACTATGAATCAAATGCAGCAGTAAGTAGTAGTAGTAGTCTACAAATTGAGTTGAACCTTTCAAACAATAAGGTGGAACGAGCAAGCTGGACCAAAGCCTTAGAGTTATCATCAGGCTGAGAAGATTCACACTGTTCCAACACCATTAGACCTCTTGCATATGAGTCCTCTGAATCAAACACCCAATATACTGTTCAACAACAGGGCCAAAAAAAAAAAAAAAAAATTCAAATTTCTTGAAAATCAGTTGGTGAAAAGAAAAGACCTGATCTTTGTTCACGGGCAAGAGAGGAAGCATAATTGATCATTTGAATGGCAACTGGGTTAGCTGAAAAAGTAGTGTTGCTTTCCGTCGATAAACGCCGGAGAGAAGACAGCGCCGGCGGTTTGAGCAGCGAAAAGGAGAGTGCTTGGTTGGTGTCCTTCAAAGATCTCGAAACCTTGACTGCCAGCCTCAACATATTTGCAAATTCCTTTTTTCTTATCAGCCTGTGTCTGTGAGATTGCAAAGATAAAACATGAAATGATAATTTTGACAAGGGGAAAGGGTTTTAAAGCAAGGGTTTTGTTTTGTGGCAGTTGCCCAGGAGGATCAAAGGGAATGTGAGAGAATCTGAACCCCGGTTAAACCGGTAAAAACTCGAAGAGGGATATTTTCGAGATTTTAATATCTCGGCTGTCAAGACCTCTGGATCATGGTTTAACACTTTAACTGGATCAACCCTGTTGATCCGACGGATTTTTGAAAACATAAGTGAGAACGTAGTCACATACGTATTGATTAGTTTGAAAACATCGTATCCAATATTATCTACATTACATTTGATTTAAAATCATCCCATTAAAAATAACATACATATCCCTTCCTCTTAGAGCCTATTTGGTTCTGAATAGGAAAAGTAAAACCATCATTTCTTAGGAAATTTGGTCGAAACCCTCAATTGAAACGAAACGATTCAAGCTGCAAAACAGACGAACACTCTTCCTCCTCCAATTTTCGGCGAACACTCTTCTCTTTTCTTCTTCCGTCTCTTTTGCCGCTTTATAGGAAAAAGCCCAAACGTACTAACACTTTTCTCTTCCTCAACCGTGTGTACAGTGATCGTCTGCAGTAAAATATTCTTCTCTTCCTCCTCCAATTTCGCCGCTCTGTACGCCTCCGTGCTTTTGGGTGCCGCCCTTGGAGTGATGTTGATGGTGGTCGTGGCTATCCGGCGATGTTGGTGACGTGGATTCGGTGATGGTGTTGTTGACTATCTGTGAGAGAATTCTAGGGGGATTCGACTTTGATTGAAAGGGGAATTCGATTATTTGGCGATGTGAATTCTATTTAGATTCCCTCCCCCCCCCCACTGTAAGAAAATATGGTCAGAGTTACCCCTAGGGTACGCAGCGGAATTTTAAAAAATTTCTTAACATACCGGTTAATTGATTATGCATATGTCGTATATATATAAACACGTCAATTAGAAGACTAACCTTACTTCCAAAGCAGCTTCCAAGTCTTCGTAATATTCCGGTGTATCTTCTCCTTCGTCGAAGTCAAAGATATCTACAATACTCTGTATATCTGCAAGACAATAAGAGTTAGTTTCCAGCTCCTAGAACCTCAACCTTGGTATCCACGGATGAACAGCCTATCGGAAGAATGCCAGGATATTCTTTATGTGACCAAGAAGACGGGGCGGCAATTCCCTCCGGTGGCGGTGTGCACGCGCGTGGCTTAAGGAGAGGAGGGGAGAGTTTTTATTTTCTCTAAGAAAACTGGGTAGGAAGACTGTGATCAAATCGCATGTAACCGTGTACAAACTTGTATGTAAAACTCTCTCCAATAGTCTACTATATATAGTAGTCTATAGAAGCCTAAAGCATAAGCTATTAGACTTCGTAAAGGAATACGAATCTAATTCTTATCGCACAAGGAAACCAATATCAAGTCTAGATTCATTCCCAATCAAATTAAAACTCAATCAGGAAAATCTAACTTATCCCTTGGACTTCTAATAGAGGAAGGAGTCGAACTCCTTCCCCTATTCTACCACGCGCGCGCGCGCGCCTGTCCTACGGGACGTGGGTCCCACTTTTGGGACCCACATATATTTCTAGGGCAATCCAAACTCCAAGTAGATTTTGCCCAAGTGCATATGTTAATTCTAAATTAACATATCCTTTACAATCAAACCTCCATTATATTTCCAAAATATAATCTTTAATTGTATTTACATAAAATACAATTAATTAGCCAATTCAATTAATAATTCCAAATCATTAATTGAGCCATCAATTATTATAATTAATTCCAAATCAATTATAATCCATCTATCACAATTAATTCCAAATTAATTGCGATTCCATCTTCAAGGATATTCTGATAGGCTGAATCACCACATAGTGTGACCCATAGGGCCTCACCGTATTAAACAAGTCCTAGACTAGGCAACATGGAATTCCTAGACGGTTCCATTTGCAGTATTAATACGCGAGGACGTTTGAGAGGTTTCTCAAAGCTAACCCTTTCGTTGCGAAGCCTGTTGCGCTCAACGCGGCGATGGTAACGTCCCTTCATCTGACTTGCTCGGATGTATCTAGGATCGATGAAGTGTCTATCCCAATAATACATCCACGGGCGTCTCAGGGAGTTGTTTGGTTAAGATATACTTATGACCATCATAATATATCATTTGCACTGGCCAGTGACTTTACCAACACAACTATGCAGACTACGAGCAGTGCTCTCCTGTGCTACACTTGAGAGATGAATCCTTCACAGAATCACTTATCACCCCCATTTGTATTTAGCCATAATCCTGGATCGTGTCTTAGGTCAACTGCTTATTCAGAGCTGACATCGACGGGTCCACCAAGGATATGGAGGAACAAATGTGATGATAAAGTCCTGTAAGTACAAAGGACGAATGGCATCACTTCGACAACTCACCGGTTCCCATAGACACATTCGGTGTAGAGTATACATCGATGGGAGTGTCCGGTGGGTACTTCCATTGTTCGATAAAGCTTCTTCGAACAACTATGCGCAGTTATTCCAACAATCCGTTCCGTGGCCGTGGGATCGGCTCACACTTGCTCCAACAAGTATAACCTCCATGCATACTAGTCTTGTCAGGTTCATTCAGACCCCCACATCCGAGATGTACCACGACTAGGGAGAGTTTGGGATAGATGATAACTCACATAGCTCCCACTAACTGTGTGATCGGTCATCTATCCGAGGGGACATGTTCAGTATCTATACAGACAGCAATATAGATATGAAATGCTGCAGCCTGGTGTAATATAAATATGAAAGCAATACTCAACAGTAAAAATGAAACAAACATATATTATATTACGTTGACCTGTGTAATAGTACATATATGTCCTCTACAAGGGCACCATGCCCTTAGTAAGGACTGTCTCTAGGACATATACACTATCAATCTCCCACTTGGACTAGAGCCAGTCACCTTTATGCCTAATGCCCAGATTAGCATAATGTCTTAAGTGGACTTCCACTGATAAGACCTTGGTGAAAGGATCTGCCACGTTGTCCGTGGTTGAGACACGTTCTATACTAACTTCTCCTCTATCTATAATCTCACGTATAACGTGATATTTTCTAAGTACATGTTTGTTCTTGTTTGTAGATCTAGGCTCCTTAGCTTGAGCGACGGCGCCCGTATTGTCCCAATAAATCGTTATTGGACTAGGAGCAGGAACAACCCTCAATTCCTTCAAGAACTCTGAAATCCAGACAGCTTCTTACGATGCTTCTGATTCAGTAATGCACTCGGCTTCTGTGGATGAGTCAGCAATCGTGGCTTGCTTAGAACTCTTCCAACAGATAGCTCTTCCGTTTAATTTGAATACGTATCCGTCTATGACTCAAAGTCATCAAGATCTGATTCAAATCCAGCGTCGACATAACCAGACATCTTTAATTCTGGTTTTCCACCAAACACCAAGAACATCTCTTTAGTCCGTCTAAGGTACTTAAGAATGTTCTTCACAGCAGTCCAGTGAGGTACTCCTGGATTCTGTTGGTGTCGACAAGTGACACTAAGCGCATATGCCACATCGGGCCTTGTGCAATTCATTGCATACATTATAGACCCTACTGCCGAAGCATAGGGCACACGACTCATTGCATTTCTTTCTTCATCAGTTTTAGGACCATCCTTAACTGATAAGACAATCCCATGCCTAGCTGGGAGAAAGCCTCTCTTTGAGTCGTCCATCTTATAACGCTTCAGTATTTTGTCGATGTAGGTGGACTGTGTCATTCCCAACATCCTCTTGGATCTATCTCTAAAGATCTTGATCCCTAGGATGTAGTTCGCTTCACCCAAGTCCTTCATCGAGAAGGTACTTGATAACCAAACTTTAGTCTCTTCTAGCATAGAGACATTGTTTCCCATGATCAAAATGTCATCTACATAAATGATCATGAAAACAACTCCTTTGTCGCTGTGTCTCGCATAGACACAGGGATCTTCCTTGCTTCTGATGAAGTCAAACGATTTGACAGCTTCATCAAAGCGGATATTCCAGCTCCTTGACGCTTGCTTTAGCCCATAGATGGATCTTTGTAATTTGCATACAGCAGTTGGCCTGGTTTTACTAATAAAACCTTCCGGCTGTACCATATAGACCTCTTCCTCAAGGTTGCCATTGAGGAAGGTTGTCTTTACATCCATCTGCCAGATTTCATAATCATAGTAGGCAGCTATCGCAAGTAGAATTCGAATGGACTTCAATTTTGCTACTGGTGAAAAGGTTTCATCGTAATCGATGCCATACCTTTGCGTGTAGCCTTTTGCCACAAGCCTAGCTTTGTGCGTTTGTACCTTGCCATCGGCATCTGTCTTTCGTTTAAAGACTCATTTGCACCCAATTGGTCTAACCCCTTGGGGCAAGTCTACCAAGTTCCAAACTTGGTTCTGGTACATTGAATCCATTTCTAATTCCATGGCCTCTTGCCATTTGTCTGAGTCAATATCAATTATTGCCTCTTTGTAGGTCTCGGGATCTTCCCGATCTGATAAACCGACATCAAGTTCACTGATGTCTTCTATCATAAGGCTTTGCTTCTGAGGTCCTCTAAGGATCCTCTTCGACCTACGGAGCTCGACTTGTTCTGGTGCTTTTCTTTTCTGGCTTCGTGTAACACGAACATTATCAGTGGGTACTGATGCAGCTGGTCGTTGGGCGCGACCCTGTTCCCTTGCGGGAGGCTGCTCTTGCGCAACTTGTTGCACAGGTTGGTTGACAACGGGTTCTACAGGTGTGGTTTCAACTGTTGATCTAATCACAGGACTCCCACTGACTATTACATGCCTAGCAAGTGTCATATTATCACCCTTGTCTGCTTCGAAAGCTCCCACTGAACTTGAGTCCAAATCAGAAGATTTAAAGACCTCATGTTCGCGCGTGTCAAAGTCTTGAATTTCTTCAAGTTCTATCATATCATCTAACCTCTCTTCTTCGAGGTATTCAGCTTCTAAAAACTTCACGTTTCTAGACACGATCACCTTGTGATCTTCAGCATGATAGAATTCATAGCCTCTCGTCTGACGAGGATAGCCTATGAAATATACTTTGACACCCTTAGCATCTAACTTATCAGTGAGCATTAGCTTGACTATCGCAGGACAGCCCCAAGGTCTAAGATAGCCTAGTGAAGGCTTCTTTCCCTTCCATAACTCATAAGGAGTTTTCTCCACTAATTTAGATGGTACACGGTTCAGAATGTAGATTGCAGTTTGTAGCGCATATCCCCACAGATACTTTGGAAGAATCGAGAATCCAATCATTGATCTTACCATGTCTAACAGGGTTCGATTTCTCCTCTCAGACACACCGTTTAACTGTGGTGTTCCAGGAGGAGTCCATTGCGATTGAATCCCATTTTCCTTCAAGTAATCGATAAATTCTTCACTAAGGTATTCACCTCCTCGATCCGATCGAAGAGTGACTATCCTTAGGTTCAATTCATTCTCGACCTCATTCCTAAACTCCTTGAATTTCCCAAAGGTCTCGGATTTATTCTTCATAAGAAAGATATATCCATACCTTGAGAAATCGTCAGTAAAGGTAACGAAGTAAGGATAACCCCCACGCGCATGGACTTTAAACGGTCCACATAAATCGGTATGTATGAGCTCTAAGCAGCGAGTGGCACGAACACCTTGTCCAACAAAAGGTTTGTTCGTCATCTTACCCTTAACACAAGATTCACATGTACCATATGATTCGAAATCAAATGGTTCTAAGTAGTCCAACTTCCTTAGTCTTTGAATCCGTGTTTCATTGATATGGCCTAGCCTACAATGCCATAGATAAGATGGATTATTCTTCTTACTTGAAGACGGTTGTTTGTTATGTATTTGAAATAAAGGTTGACTACTTTGCAAAATATATAAACCATTCACCAAGCGAGCCTTTCCATAATACTGGTCATTTAATGAAAAATAACAAGTATCAGGAAAAACCCAAATTGTCCAACAATGGAATGGAAATAATATTTCTGCCAATGGATGGAACAAAATAAACGTCATCAAGTTCCAAACATTGTCCTGATGGTAAATCTATCTTGCAGCGTCCAACGCGTTTGGCTTCAACTGGATTGTTGTTCCCAACATGCAAGTCGATTTCACCTTGCTTGACTAGCCTGTGTTCAATGGCCCCTTGCACATTATTATAAATGTGCGAGCCACAGGCTGTATCTAATACCCAACCATTGGAGTCAAAAGTAGTCATGTTCATTTCAATAACAAACATACCTGAGCTAGAAGCTGGTGGCTTCTTAGCTTGATCTGCCCTCAGCTTAGGGCAATCATTCTTCCAATGTCCTTTCTGCTTACAGAAAAGACATTCATCTCTGTGTACCGTTCCGCTCCTCTTGAACTTCCCTTTCTGGTTCGGACGCTTAGGCTTATCACTCAAAGTGTTAGCCTTGGCTCCCGACTTTCCCTTACCCTTAGCACCTTTGCTTTTCGGGTTCGAGTTAGACGGTTGCCCAACAAGCATGATCGACTTTTCCTTCTTAGGAAGAGTTTGATCATATGTCTTCAGCAGATTATGGAGTTCGGGCAGTGTTACGTCCTTCGCATTCATGGTGGTTAACGATGAACTGCGAATACGAACTCGACAATGATTGAAGGACAAAGATCACCATGATCTTATTCTCATCTTGAGAACATGTTCAGACATGTTCCCTCCTTCATTGAGCTTGCATCTGTGTATCTCTTTGATCAAATCAAATTCAACACTTCTAGTTGTCGTCTCCAAGAGCGACTCAAGATGCTTTAGCATCTCATACGGCAACATGCTATCATGTTGTCTCTGCAGCTCATTGCTCATTGCCGCCAGCATAATACACTGCGCGGATCTAGCATCCTCATGATGCCTATCAGACCTTGCCTTGTTGGCTTGATTCCAAATCAGCAACTTGATCGGCAGTTTGATTCTCGGGACACACGGGATTAGCCTCGTCCAAGACGTACTCAATCCTTTCGTACCTCAGCACCAAACATATATTCCTGATCCAATCTAGGAAGTTTGGTTCGGTCAAAATTTGCTTCTCTAAGACAGCACGGAGCGAGATTCTCGCCATTTCGGTTTTCAGGAGAAATAATATAGAACGAAAATAATAAATCAACTATTGAAATATTATTTCTAAATACACAGTCAACATAACTAAACAACAAGGTCCTTTAGCTGTTCAGCTCCCACTATTTTCACATATGCTTGCCCCCACAACAAACATACGGGTAATGTCCAACAAGTTACCGTAGTGGCCATGATCCAAATCCATATCATGCCATACTCCAACGGGGGCTGGTCGCATAGCATAATATGACCGGTAGGACTAGTAAGACTATCCAATTGCGTCACGCAACTCTTGGTTGTTAAATCTAATTTAACCCGATGCCCTACATATTGTACCTATCGAGGTCGCTAGATACAATATGCAGTAAGTCATAACCATAGGCTTACTCTAATTTGACGATTACTGCGAGTCTCGTAAGACGAGGTCGCCAATACAAGAAAACGCAATGAAAGTTCAAAATTAAAGCACTCTATGGAAGGCATCTCGGAAATATGTATATATATATATATATATATATATATATATATATATATATATATATATATATATATATATATATATATATATATATATATATATATATATAAATGTATTTCCGTACTTATAATGGTTGGGGCTTGTAGCTTGAGGGTTGTTATCAGTCATCTACAAACAAATAAGGGCGCCGCCTACCCATCATGCATGAACGGTCTACACGTAATGGATGTCGCCTATCCATTCTAGTTCTAAACGCGGTCAAGCATATAATGGGTGCCGCCTACCCATACATAAATATGCGGTCCGACATATAAGAGGGCGCCGCCTACCCTCGCATGCATAGCGGTCGAACGGAATGTAAAAACGTGGTATTTAAACATGCATTGTCAAACAATAGCATATTCAGCATATGAAACAAGTAGTGCCGCGCCCGTGCCGCGGGCACACGGCGCCTGCGGTGCCGCAGGCGCCCGAGCGCCCCAGGCGCACGGGTACCGCGGGTGCCTGCGGCACGCGGGCGCCTAGCGCCCGTGCCGCGGGCACGGCGCCTGCGGCACGCGGGCGCCCGGCACCCCAGGCGCCGGGCGCCTTCGTCCGCAGGCACGGGTGCCTGCGTCCCGCAGGCACCCGGGTGCCCGCGGCACGCGGGCGCCTAGCGCCCGTGCCGCGGGCACGGCGCCCCAGGCGCCCGGCGCCTGCGTCCGCAGGCTCCCGGGGCGCCGGCGCACGCCGCCTGCGTGACGCAGGCGGCCCGGTCAATATATATTTTTTTAAATTTTTTTTTTTTTTGAAAAAATATAAATTCTAAATTTATATAAAAAACAAAACTTTTGAAAATCGAATTTATCATAGAATCAATTGAATCCACATATCTACAAAATCATACAATATATATATACGTATATACGTAATCAATTAACCTGACTCTGATACCACTGTAAGAAAATATGGTCAGAGTTACCCCTAGGGTACGCAGCGGAATTTTAAAAATTTTCTTAACATACCGGTTAATTGATTATGCATATGTCGTATATATATATAAACACGTCAATTAGAAGACTAACCTTACTTCCAAAGCAGCTTCCTAGTCTTCGTAATATTCTGGTGTATCTTCTCCTTCGTCGAAGTCAAAGATATCTACAATACTCTGTATATCTGCAAGACAATAAGAGTTAGTTTCCAGCTCCTAGAACCTCAACCTTGGTATCCACGGATGAACAGCCTATCGGAAGAATGCTAGGATATTCTTTATGTGACCAAGAAGACGGGGCGGCAATTCCCTCCGGTGGCGGTGTGCGCGCGCGTGGCTTAAGGAGAGGAGAGGAGAGTTTTTATTTTCTCTAAGAAAACTGGGTAGGAAGACTGTGATCAAATCGCATGTAACCGTGTACAAACTTGTATGTAAAACTCTCTCCAATAGTCTACTATATATAGTAGTCTATAGAAGCCTAAAGCATAAGCTATTAGACTTCGTAAAGGAATAAGAATCTAATTCTTATCGCACAAGGAAACCAATATCAAGTCTAGATTCATTCCCAATCAAATTAAAACTCAATCAGGAAAATCTAACTTATCCCTTGGACTTCTAATAGAGGAAGGAGTCGAACTCCTTCCCCTATTCTACCACGCGCGGGCGCGCGCGCCTGTCCTACGGGACGTGGGTCCCACTTTTGGGACCCACATATATTTCTAAGGCAATCCAAACTCCAAGTAGATTTTGCCCAAGTGCATATGTTAATTCTAAATTAACATATCCTTTACAATCAAACCTCCATTATATTTCCAAAATATAATCTTTAATTGTATTTACATAAAATACAATTAATTAGCCAATTCAATTAATAATTCCAAATCATTAATTGAGCCACCAATTATTATAATTAATTCCAAATCAATTATAATCCATCTATCACAATTAATTCCAAATTAATTGCGATTCCATCTTCAAGGATATTCTGATAGGCTGAATCACCACATAGTGTGACCCATAGGGCCTCACCGTATTAAACAAGTCCTAGACTAGGCAACATAGAATTCCTAGACGGTTCCATTTGCAGTATTAATACGCGAGGACGTTTGAGAGGTTTCTCAAAGCTAACCCTTTTGTTGCGAAGCCTGTTGCGCTCAACGCGGCGATGGTAACGTCCCTTCATCTGACTTGCTCGGATGTATCTAGGATCGATGAAGTGTCTATCCCAATAATACATCCACGGGCGTCTCAGGGAGTTGTTTGGTTAAGATATACTTATGACCATCATAATACATCATTTGCACTGGCCAGTGACTTTACCAACACAACTATGCAGACTACGAGCAGTGCTCTCCTGTGCTACACTTGAGAGATGAATCCTTCACAGAATCACTTATCACCCCCATTTGTATTTAGCCATAATCCTGGATCGTGTCTTAGGTCAACTGCTTATTCAGAGCTGACATCGACGGGTCCACCAAGGATATGGAGGAACAAATGTGATGATAAAGTCCTGTAAGTACAAAGGACGAATGGCATCACTTCGAAAACTCACCGGTTCCCATAGACACATTCGGTGTAGAGTATACATCGATGGGAGTGTCCGGTGGGTACTTCCATTGTTCGATAAAGCTTCTTCGAACAACTATGCGCAGTTATTCCAACAATCCGTTCCGTGGCCGTGGGATCGGCTCACACTTGCTCCAACAAGTATAACCTCCATGCATACTAGTCTTGTCAGGTTCATTCAGACCCCCACATCCGAGATGTACCACGACTAGGGAGAGTTTGGGATAGATGATAACTCACATAGCTCCCACTAACTGTGTGATCGGTCATCTATCCGAGGGGACATGTTCAGTATCTATACAGACAGCAATATAGATATGACATGCTGCAGCCTGGTGTAATATAAATATGAAAGCAATACTCAACAGTAAAAATGAAACAAACATATATTATATTACGTTGACCTGTGTAATAGTACATATATGTCCTCTACAAGGGCACCATGCCCTTAGTAAGGACTGTCTCTAGGACATATACACTATCACCCACACCACACCCAAAAAAAAAGAGAAGAATTTGGACTACGAAACTATGCTTTTGAAACCCAGCTCGACCGATCAGACCGCTAAATCTCTGCTTAAAAATACCCCGGTCCGACCATTTTTTAGGGTGTCTGGCTCGTCTTTCGGTCCGGCTTTCAAAACATAGCTAGGAAATGTCCAGAATTTTTATGCACAAATTTGGGGAAACATGAATTCCGGTTAGCAAATAGGATTTTCGGCCTGGCCGTTTTTTAACATTTCCTATCAAATCAATCAAGGAAATGTAAATTTTTAGAGAAAAATATTTCATTTTCCTAGTGAACTAAACACACTCTTATAGATAACATCTGATACGTATCCCTTTCTTTTATCTCTATTTTTCATATGGTTTTAATTAAATTGAACGCGGGTCGGGTCGGGTCGGACTCGGATCCAACACATCGTTCATCAAAATAAATTTTACGAAATTACATGCAATATAACTAACCTTTATTTAAAGCACAAAAAAGTTCACGTGTTCAAATTAAAAACACATATGAAGTTCCCAGTATGAAAAAGGAGAAGTAAAAAAGGAAAATGGGAAAAACACTTCTCACATGTTGGATAATGAATTTTAATAAAGTGTCCGCTTATATAAATGTGAGAATTGTTTTTCCATTTTTTTTCGAAGTTGGTCATGATGAAGGTGTAAATAAGAAGAAGGGGTCGGATTGTTAGTGTTTTACAAATTATAATCTGTACCCAACCCGTACCCATTGATTATTAATGGGTTGGATACGGGTTGGATTTTAAACACTTTCGGGTTGGGTACGAGTTCAACACTTTCTTTTTATTTTCGGGTTGGGTTGGGTTACCCAACCGGCCAACCCATTCAAAAGTCTACACGACACTTTTTACATAGATTTATTTATTTATTTTTTATGTTTTTTTCGGAAACTACAAAATATATTAATTTGTGAAATAAAAATTTACAGGAAGCGTAATGAATGCTTTCAAGATTAGAAGCAATATATGTACACTTTTTACATATATAAATGTGCTTTTCAATATAATTCTCAATCAATAATCAAATACCGACGGATATTCATGCTAGTAAAAAAAAGCATATCAAAAGTATTATTATATTATATTTCAAGTAAGAAGAATTAAAGAAGTCAAAGTAATCACACCACATTTTAATTGTTCTTTTTTTCCATGTTAGAGTTTTTGTAATAAGTTGATTCACTTGGTAACTCAGGACTTTGTTTGTGATTGCGTTGGAACTTCCACATTTATTTTTGTAAATTCAAATGTTCTATGTGATTAATCTATCAATATATTATCTTTTCCTAAAAAAAAGGTAAAAAGTATTCAAGATCCACAAAATTTATACTGTAATTATCATATATTGACCTATAAATATGGCACATATGTTTTTCTATTTCTCATGTTCACAATACATCATCTCAAATTAATATAATATAGCTAGAGAGCTACAAAGAGGGAGAGAGAACACAATGAAAATAAAAGAAGTGTGTTTTGTTGTTGTTTTGATGGCACTTACGTTTTTTCTTGTGAATGGGGCTAACATAGATGAAAGCTGCAAGGAAAACTGTTTCTACATATGTAGCGGGTCAACTTTTGTAGATCCTGTTTGCTTAAAGAATTGTATTAATAAGTGTCCACGTAGTGCGAGGGTACTCCACCGATCAAAACCTCAACTATTTTCCGACGAAAGAGGCGACGAAGGCATGAAGATTTAAAGAATTTGTTTTCATTTATAAATGATGATGACTTTGTTCTATTCAAGAATAAAGATTCAGGGTATTTCCGATGTGTAATATTACAAATATAAAGCTCTCTTTTCTTTGTTGAAATAAATATATATTCATACTCAAATTATGTAATGTTTTGCTTTAAATTACCTGATTTTTTACTTAAGGAAATTGAGTCTCTTATCTCAAATTATTGGTGGAGTTAATGGTAACTAGTTTAATATGCACCGGGTAAAGTGGGATACTTTATGTCTAAGTAAAAGGGATGAGGCTTGGGATTTAGAGATTTAAGGGCTTTTAATTTAGCTTTGCTTTGTAAACAAGTTTGGAGAATTTTTACAGAACCTAACTCCCTTTTAAGTCGTGTCTTGAAAGCTAAATATTTTCCCCATACCAATATCTTTGAGGCAACACCTAAATAAGATGTGTCGTTACTTGGAAGAGTATTTTGATTGCTAGAGATCTTGTTAAAGCGGGAATGCGTTGGAGCGTTGGAAATGGGGAGAATATTAATATCTGGGAGAATAGTTTGATTCCTGGTTATGATTATTTTAAACCAAAAACTCCAGACTTGTATAATGAAGGTCCCCTTAAAGTCTCTTTTTTAATCCATCCTCTCAGACTTGAATGAGATTTATCTATACTTACCTTTCTTTTTTGGCAGGATGATATGATAGAGATCATGAAAATTCCTTTGGCTAATGTTTCTGATGATGATGTACTCATATGGCACCACACAAGATCTGGGATTTATTATGTTAAAACGGCTTACAAACTTGCTATGACAATCAAACGCAGGGAAGCAGGAAATTAGTCGGGTAATTCTGCTAACCCAGTGACTAAAAATTTGGAATTTTGTGTGGTCTTTGCGTATTCCTAAAACAAAATCGAATTTTTTTATGGAGGACACTCCATATTCTGCCAGTAATAGTAAATATTGAGATATGCCGAAGACATTTAAATACCAGTTCTTTGTGTGAAATTCGTGGGGCAGAGTCAGAAACTATTTTTCATGCTTTACGTGATTGCCACTTTGTTCGTCAAGTTTGGGCCCTGGCAGACTTCCCTGTCAGTATTATTTACCGGTATGTGTCTGATTTATGGGATTGGGTTGTTGGAGTCAGACTTCGACTTGATGGGGAAAAGTTTGAGGAGTTTGTGATTGTTTGGTGGCATCTATGGCATGTCAGAAATAAAGCAAAATTTGAAGATGTGACTTATGATATCCCCTTGAAGCTGTTCACTTTGTGTGGAATTTTACGACTTTCCACAGGTCCAACGCTTATGAGCCAGTTGGGCAAGTGTTTGATAAAAAGCACACTATCTTGGGTCCTTGGCAACCACCAACAGTCGGATTTGTGAAGATAAACTTTGATGTTGCAATCCCTTATAATGGCAACTTGGGTGGAATTTCAATTGTGTGCAAAGATCATTCTGGATCCATTTTGGCTTGGCAAAGACGTAAATTGTACGCTCACCATGACGTGCCTACTGCAGAGCTACTGGCAGCAAAAATGGGATTGGAACTGGCAAGGCATATAAACTGTTCTAACATAATTCTGAAGGGAGATGCGCTATAGGTTATTTTAGACATCATAAATCCTCCAAGTACATTGTCACCAAATGGGAATGTTTATACTGATGTACGTGAACGGCTTGCGTCTTTTTTAGTCTTAAACTTACTCACATCGGGCGAGAAACGAATCATATGGCACACAAACTCCGCCATGCGTTCTCTATGGACTCGTTGGGCTATATGCCGCTTCCCTTTGAATTCACGGAGCCAAGATAACATTAGAATATGCTGGAGTTTTTCCGTTCTTTACTCTTTGCTTTACTCTTTGTTTTTAAAGACTGTTAGTTTGCCTCTGTCTTCAGTTTTCTTATTTTCTCCAGACATATTTTTTAGAGCAATCTCTCAGATGTAACTGTTATTGAGCTTTGAGCTCCTTTTGCTGATGGTTATTGATAAAACCATTTCTTCTTCTAAAAAAAAAATCAGATTCACACTTTATATAGTATGCCTTACATAAATGATATGATGATGATGAAAATTGAATTAAAAATAAAATATCTTTTGTTGCACCATTGTAATTACTCCCTCCATTCCACCAAAAATGTCATAGTTTGACTTTTTCGGTCAATAGTTTTCAACTCTTAAAATTTCATAATATAATTTCATTAAATACGAATTAAAAACTTTCCTTCTTCTTCATCAAAATTCGGTACGTACCTTCCGGTACCGAAATTAGCTCCCATATCAAAGTAGCAAAGCTCCGATCAGGGAGCAACAACTCCCGATCGGTGTACCGGATTTTGATGAAGAAAAAGGAAAGAAAAGAAAAGAAAAGGATAAAAAGTAAAAGGAAAGTTAAGGCCTTGTTTGGCTAAATTGAGAAAATAGGCTAATGGGATGTAATTTAAAATCTAATGGTCCCTTATATGTAACTAGGGTATCTAGTGAGGGTGGTAGTCGTAAATATTCCTCAAAAAATGATGACAAACAACAAAATTTCAGGACTTCTAAATAATTTGGCCCACAACAGTCGAGTTCCTCAGTAACTCGTAAATTAATTTCTAAACTTATACTCTCATTGGCCCCACATCTACATTTTGTGATTTTACATTGTAAATAAGAATCGTGAAGTTGTCAATAAAATACAAACTTTGTAAAACGAGTATAGGAGTTGATATAGGTTAGATTTTTAGGAAAATGTTGAGACAACTCTAAAGAGTTCTCTTAGGGCCTTTCTTTTCAATTTAGTTAAAATCAATATGCCCGCTCTATTCCATTTCAATCTTTCTAATTTGGGAAAATTACATCTACCTACCCTGTTACGGACTCGAATTATAGAATTGACCTCGTTAGTTCAACAATTACATTTAGCCCCTTTGCCCGAAAAAACTTCACCTCGCCGTTATTCACTTAAAAAAGAAAAACGACCAAACAAGGCCTTAGCTTTTTTAAAACTATTTTTCCTTTTCCTTTTTTTTAATCTTTTCTCTCTCTCTCTTTTTTTTTTAATCTTTTCTCTTTTCTTCTTATTTTTTTAAATCTTTTCTCTTTTCTTTTTTTCATCTTCTTCTTCATCTTACCGTTCCGGTACCGGAACTGCAGCTCCGGCAGGAACTGTTACAGCTCACAGCTCCGATCGGAGCTATTAGGAGCTCCGGTCACGAGCTGGTTGCAGATCGGAGCTATTACCAGCTCCGGTCATGAGCTGTTTGCAGCTCCTACCGGAGCTGTGGTCTGGTCGAAGCTAACTCCGAGCAGATCCTTTCTTTTCTTTTCTTTTTTTAAATTTATTTTTATATATTTTATATTTTGGATTAATTTTTAAAATTATATTTTTGGGGTTGCTTTGAAACAAAATCTTAAGTTGGGGTACTTTTACAATTATTATTAGTTCATTTTAAAATTTAATTAATTTTTGTGGTTAATTTGAAATAAATTAAAGTTAATTTTGTAAAATAAAATAGTTTAGAGTCAAATGTGAAAATACTGAAAATTTAAGGTGTTTGGTTATTCACAAAAAATGAGATTCCGACCGGGGTAAATATGTAACTTCCAGCCCTTAGTTCGAAAAAGTCAAGTTAGTGGGTCTACTTGTAATTGATTTTAACTAACATGGGGCTACAAGTAATTGTTAAACTAAGAGGGTAAGATCTGTAATAAAAAAACTAACAAGGGATATAAATGTAAATTGCCCTTCTAATTTTTATATTTTACGTTCCATTGGAGTTTTCTTAACCTAAAAAATGAAAAGTTTTACTCCACTCACCAATAATTTATAATTTATCTGTCCTACTTTATCATCAATTTATAGTTTATACCTTATCTCTTATTCTTTATAAAATATTTACAATTACCATTATAATACCTAACAAAAAATAATATATTATTATTATTATTTATTAATTCAATAAAAAATAATGTTTTAGAAAAGACTGTTTATGGAAGGGAGAGTATAAAATTGAAGTGAAGATTCATTTAGTTAAAATTTAATTATTTTTATATTACAAATGATTTGGGTTAAAATATTTTGAAATGAATATCTTTGCAAAATGAAGACAAAAGGGTGTGGTTTTCTTTTCTGCAACAAAACTGAAAAATTCAACTGAGAGTCTGAGAGAGATCTCACTGACATTCCCATTCCCATCATCATCTCACCGAACTCTCTGTCCACAAATCATGATGAAAATCCACTCAATATTATTATCATCTTCTCTCTACACATTCTTCATTACTCTCCAAACCCATTTCTTCTTCATCTCACCTGACCAATTTCTCGCCTCCAAATCAAACGCAACTCAATTTCTCGCCTTGCCATTGAAAACCGAATCCATCCCAAACAAGCTCCCTTTCACTCACAATGTCACTCTCACTGTCTCACTGGCCGTTGGCTCACCCCCACAGAACGTTACCATGGTCCTCGACACAGGCAGTGAGCTCTCCTGGCTCCACTGCAACACCACCAACCACCCCGTTTTCTTCCCGAACCGGTCCCTCTCCTACAAACCCGTTCCCTGTTCTTCCTCCACTTGCACCACTCGAACCCAAGACTTCTCGGTACCCGCTTCGTGCGACTCCAATAACCTCTGCCACGCCACTCTCTCCTACGCAGATGCTTCCTCTTCCGAAGGGAATTTAGCCATGGACGACTTCTACGTAGCCGGGTCGAACTTCTCGGCTACCATATTCGGGTGCATGGATTCGGGTTTTAGTAACAACCCGGATGAGGACTCGAAAACATCCGGTTTAATGGGCATGAACCGCGGATCTCTATCTTTTATTTCGCAAACCGGGTTCAAGAAATTCTCTTATTGCATTTCGGCTTCCGATTTTTCGGGTGTACTCTTGTTCGGTGAATCCAATTTCACGTGGCTTTTACCCTTGAATTACACCCCATTGATCCAAATATCAACCCCTTTGCCTTATTTTGACAGGGTTGCATACACCGTACAGCTGGAAGGTATTAAGGTCTCCGAAAATGTACTACAACTACCAAAGTCTGTATTCGTACCCGATCATACCGGGGCGGGTCAGACCATGGTCGACTCGGGCACCCAGTTCACATTCCTTCTAGGGCCCGCCTACACCGCATTGCGAGACGAGTTTCTAAACCAAACTAGTAATGTTTTACGTTTACTAGACGATCCAGACTTTGTGTTTCAAGGAGCATTCGACTTGTGCTTTTTGGTACGGTTCCATCTCTTTTAAAAGTTCGAACTTTTATAAATTTTTTAAATAGATGTAAAATTAACCGTTTTATATTAACTTCTAACTCAGGTACCATTAAACAAGACTAACCTGCCGACACTTCCCTCGGTGAGCTTGATGTTCAGTGGGGCGGAGATAAGGGTGTCGGGCGAGAGGTTGTTGTACGAGGTTCCGGGTTTGGTGAGGGGGAACGATTCAGTGCATTGCTTCACGTTCGGGAACTCGGATATGCTGGCGATTGAGGCGTATATCATTGGACATCACCATCAACAGAATGTATGGATGGAGTTTGATTTGGAGAAGTCGAGGATTGGTGTTGCTGAGACAAGGTGTGATTTGGCAGGACGGAGATTCCATTGATGATGTTTCTTTTCTTCACGTGGTGTGCATTAAGGCTGGACTGACTGGTTGGCCGTCCAATTAATTTGGCCCATTTGTTATGTTGTCACACTTGGCCCCAAGGCTGACGATAGTACTACTAATATACTGCTTACTTGGCCCCAAGGCTGACGATAGTACTACTAATATACTGCTTACTGCTGGTAAGTGATTCATGCCGGACTTTTCTATGATAGAGCATGTGGTGTGTTTTAAGGCCGTTTAAGAGTTGTGATGATTATATCTTTTGTTTTATATATTGCATCAGCATCGTATAATACACTAAAGTATCACAAGACAGACACAACAATTACCGAACAATCCCTATGAGATAGGAAACATATTCGTACATTTGACATTGAGATAGACTAAGTTCTTAAATCTAAAGTTTATCAACAGTTGTAGATTGGTAATACTAGTTTTTGTACTTCAATTTAACGAGTGATATGATTGTATATTATGTTTTATATTCGTACATTTGACATTTGGTTAGACTAAGCTTTTAAATTAAAGTTTTTATTAGCCGGATTTCGAGATTGATGATACCTTGGCCCAAGTGGTCCATGTCTCACGGGGTCCAAGCCCGTAGTTATCTTAGTCAAGTAGGTTAGGGTTAGGGTTATAGTTATTGTAGGATCTATTCTGATTCTGTATATCTATTTAATAAAGGTAGTTAGTTAGTGTGATAAGGTAAGGATGAGGAATATTTTCAAGATATTCTCTTTCATACTTATCAGTTAGTATCTTTCGATATCTTTCGTTATTACTTTTCATGTTTTTTGTATTTCCTCCACTATATAAGTGGCTCAGTATTTTCATTAATATACAAGTATGATGATTATGTGAATTATGCATCGAGTTGATTACTCTGCAAGAAGTCCTGGAAAAGACGATTCCTCCATGATTATGGAGCTACCAAGGTCGCTTGGTGCCTACCGGATCGTTTATATCCGAAGACCTCCAGCGATGGAGCCGCTCAAGATGTTGAGCACCGCACGGATCGGTCAAATCCGTACAAGGTTCCATCAGAGATCTAATCCGTATCCATCCTGCGGACCAAATCTGGTCCATATAAAAATGCTAAAAGAATCCGATAAATGTCCACTAAATCTATGAATTGAAGTCTGATCAACTAGAAGTTAGTGGGGAATAAGCCTGGTGAAAATTGTGATTTTCTTAAATAAGAAAATTAATACTCGTAGGTATTGAAGGAGTATACTCAACAAATGAAAAATAATTTTTCTCATGTTTAAAAAATCTTGATTTTACAAACTTTCTTGGGGAATATGTCTAACATATAATAGGATCGATAATGCGAATAATCTGGATATATGTTATAAGCACAAGTATTATACGGATCATAGTGAAACGTAGTACCCTATACCCCTGTTTGCAAAACAGAGTGCATAGTTTGATCTTTGGGCTAGCTTGATGTGATTGGAGGTTTACTACGTTGTTTGTAATAGGTGATTAGGTGGATGGCCTGGACTGGAAGTCGGCCTTGCTGTACACGAATTCTTTAGTTCCAAAAAATGCGAATAATCAAACTTTTTTTCCGCGCATATTCCGGATTGTGTGTTACTGTTAAGGTTGAGGATTTATCTGATCCATTGTAGATCTGTCCGGATCAAATTGAACCATTTTTTTCCTTTTCAGAACATATATATAAAGCTTAAGCCTTGCAACATATTACATGAGTAAAAGGTTCACTGAGAGTACACTTAATTAGGCCACTTTGTTCATTACTACACTGCATCTCGCCGCTAACATCCACAGATCATACTATACCAAACTAGTGCTAATTTCACTTGGGAGGGCAAAACGTGATGACGTAACGCGATGCCCTGCATTTATTAAGACTCGAAGAATCATCGAACGCGTAGCTGTATGCCCTGGGGCATATTGCCTTGAACAGATGCGCAAACAGCGTAGGCTTGCACGTATTTGGATTCGCATACTCTCCCGTGCAGCAATACTTAGCCGACTGCATAGCCAAGCACGCGCTTTTGCACCCCACTACCTTACCTCCTACTCGAACCTCCAATGCCGAGGGGCAGCATATGTTCAAATCAACTTCACACGAAGCAACCCCACATCCGACCCCACCCCCAACAGGCTTCATCGAAACAGGCAGGTTGAAGCCGTCGACCAAGCTCACGTCATAGAAGTGGAGAGGTGACGATGACGATCCTAAAGTCATTTCCACGACCGTTGCTGGTGGTGCCCCACCTGATCCTCGGCATTGCAATTGGCCAGCGCAGTCTCCAGTAGCGCACGAGCCTTTCCCATTCGAGTCGAATTGACAACTCTGCCTCCCCATATCCTGCCTGACCACTTCTCAGGCACGTTCAAGACGAGCTCTTGACCTCTGGCCAGGAGAAAGCCTCCGTCTCTTGGGGTCTGTTGACCGGCACTCCCAAGGATCGCGGGCCATATGCTCTCGTTGCAGTTGTTTACAATTATGAGCTGGTGTCCGATCCCATCTGTAAATTTTCAAGCACAACTATTTTAGCACAACACAACATATATAGATATATACATGGAAAAGAAAGAAGAAAAAAAAATTGAGAAAGACAAGTGATAAATAAACTATATATACATGTGGTGGTTAAAAACAGAAGCAAGTAGAACAATGTGAAGATGAACACAATTGCGAAATTCTCCATAATAGTTTCAGTGATAAATCTGAAAATGTATATGAAAATGTCATGGTGATGAAACATACATATAGGAGTAGCATTGAAACTAAAGTAGTGAACTTTAGTTATGGAGTTCTATCTAGTACGTAGCAACTTGGATTATTTTATTTCACCCTTTATACTTTTGCACAAACAAGAGCATATATACATTGCTTCCAACTTGGGATTAGTACTTCAATTACAATACAACATGCAAAGCGGTTGATTGTTATCTCCATGCTTGGGTACGTACTAATCTCCAGTGAACACTGGAATTTGTTTTTTAGAATGAATCAAATAAGGCCTTAGTGTTAATTAAAACCTTTAATTTTAAATCTGTTTTAGTGTGACCGTCTCCTATTAGGCTAAGAAAAAAACTCACATATGTTTTAATTTATAAGGTTTGCACAAATTAACAGTATTTCTTAGACTTTTAAGCCTTAATCGCCTTAAATTAACCTACTGACAAACAGACAATTTGGTTCCTTTCTTCATGGTGAATCAACTAGCTATGATGGAATTAAATTCCTCCCCAAAGTTGATTTAAAAAAGATATCCTAGGTTAAGCTTGAAAGTTTGATTGTGGTGGACTAAGTTTTAGAAGTTTGAATATGAGTACAACTTTTCATTTGATTACTCAAGAATTGGTTGATGTCAAGGGCCAGTCTCTGTTAAACTCTCCACTCCATGCATTGAACATTTGTCATTACGTAGGAATTCAAGAAATACCAACACGATTGGGCCGTGACTTATTCGTGCCCCGTTAGATCCAACAGTGGAAAGTATCTATAATAGTTATTTTAGTTATGGTAGGCTAGTATCTAGACTCTAGAGTTTTTAGAGATTCCTTAGATACAATACAAGACGAGTAGATTTAAAATTTATATTTACAATTTCTTTCTGCTTAAAACTCGATTCAGGACTGTGTTTGGATCACTAGTATATAAGCTCGTTAGTTGTTTACTTTTGATTTACGCTTTGATGAAATAAATAGATGTCTTCCCGAATTCTTCTCTCTAATGTCTTTCTTTTTAATTCGTTGATGACTTATCACAGATCTCTTTTTGCCGTTGTTCCATTCATGTAAGAACACGACCTACTTCCTTTTCTGCTTTTCTGAGCCAACTACCGTTGGAGAATGCCCAGTTTTTTAGGATTATGATGATCTATCGATGATATGATGCCAAGATTTCTACACTTGGTATTAAAGACAGGACTGAAGGTCTCTAACATTCAAGCTTCCACATCGACGACCAGCTATCATATTTGGAGACGACCATCATGGAAGTGGAAGAATTGTTGGAGATTGTTGGGGGGACACCTAGGGTTTTCTACTTTGGCGAAACAATGACACCGATAGGCACGAGGGACTAAACGATGGACAAGTACGACCCAATCTAGAGGTTCATGCACCTGTGGAGGAATACGCAGCCTGGACGAAGAGGGGCAGATTCAATGCACCGGCGATCTTGAAAGCAAATGAATGAATTTGTTCTTATGATGAGTCTGTTTTTATTGATAATTTAGTAAGAGGTGGATTGAATATGATAGAGGAGTTTGTTACGAGTTCAACGACGCAAAAATCATTAGATTTGGTTGAGAAATGAAGTCGCACGAAGTTTAAGAAGACCTTGAAGTCATTAATGGCATATTTGCAAGAAGGCAACGATTTATCGAGGGTTGAAAGAATAATAGTTTTCTAAAAAAGATACCCAACAGTTCAATCACTCACTCTATCATAAGTAGTCATAGTTGTATGACACCTCGAGTCAACCACCGCTCAACCAAGAAAGTATGAGAATACTTGTATGTTGCCACATGGAATAATGCATATTAACCTTCTCACCTTAAATAATTATTATCACCCATTTAAGGTCTGTTTTAAGTGTGCAATATACTATTATTTTTTTCCTTTGAAAATGCATGGGTAAAAAGTTACTATAATACGAAAGAGAGCGCGAGCAATGCTCGACAGGATTACAAGAGTAGGAAACAGAACATCCCTGACAAATAAAATGTAAACCCAAAAGCTAATACAAACCACAATCACTTGACAACACCAATGTGAAATATACTTAGGCTCTGAAGAGAACTACACATAACTGATCTAAATTGAACTGAATGAAGTTGAGTTGAACTGAATTTAACTTATTTGTAATATAAAATACTATTAAGCAAATCTGAACTGAACTTTATGCATCTGAAACTGAACTGAACTAAATTTAATACATCTGAACTGATTTGAACTTAAAAATAATCAATTTTCAGACAAAGAGAATAAAACCTTAGTTCGAAACTCTTATATAATAGTTTTATGAATATAAAATGGAAATAGTAAATACTGAACTATGTTTCACTTGGACATTTTCTAACTACTACTCTACTAGATAGATGATCTAGAGTTGTGTGCAAGCAAATATGGAGGGAGTTGACTTTAATATGTAGGTATAGAGAGACGATCGGAGAAGATTTGGTGAGCATATACCGAGTGGTTGACCTTGTTTTCTTCCCCACCCCCACATTGGCAGCTGACACAGAGACAGATGTATTCGATTGATTGATAAATCACACAATCACAGTTAAACCTTACCGTTTTGTCCAGAAGCAGCGGCAGCAGCAGGCGGCCAAAACTCACGCCCACATTAATGTTCATCGGACGTATTATCAAAAGTCAACCCCCTCTTGCTCTTGTTAACAGACAAAAACCTAAACCAGCTAGCTAGTTATTTTGTAGTAAGTGAACCACATATTTCATCACCGATCCTTCTTACTCAAAGAGATAATGAAACATACAACTAAATCAAACTCATCATTCTACATGTGCCATGTTACTTCGTTACAAATGCCTTGAACAAAAATCTCATGCTATAGTGAAACTGGCTGATAAATTCTAACTTGTTACATTGTAGTAGTACTAAGCAAATAATTGTGTCCTTGATAAACTAGTTGACATGCAACTTTCATGGAGTTGATCGGTACATTAATTATCGGATAAACTATATGATTTGCTCTGATTTGTTGAACATATAGTAGAATGTAAGAACAAATCAGAAATATATCTTTTTCAAATGAGGTTACCAAAATCAACTATTAACTCATAAATTACTAGTTAGGTGTTGGAGTAATGACTTGTTTAAAAGTTGAGCTTTTCAATAAATTATTGCGAAATTATATCGGGGGCAATAGAGCACATTGATACAATAACTTGTTTTTTTAAGTAGACCAACTTGATTCTCATATATTCATTCTCTTGGGCTTAATTGGCAGTTGAATATTCTTGATGCTAAATACCTGAAAGATGAAGATGGTTTAGGTAAAGTTTAATTGGCCCAGCTTAAAAAAGTCAAACGATAAGGAGACAAGGTTAAAAACATCCGTCCACCTTAATTATTAAGTACTCTCAAGGTCGCCTTATAATAGTAGTAGTGTATATGTATCACAAGATAACAAAGTAGCCAATAATTCAGTCAAAATAGATCGATCGAATGCAGCCAGTTCCAAGATGGGTGCTGCAATGTCCAAATCATTTCTCATCAAAACCACATGGTCTACTGAAATATCTCATGCATTTACCCAAACAAAATGTCTAGGAAAATGAAATTTCTAACATATATTAACCATTGGAAACATATAAACTTGTGATGGACAAGTTGTTTTATAAAATGTATAAAGATTCCAATAATGTTATTTGTTTTAAAGAAAACTCTTAATGTTACCCAACATTAATTATTTTTAAACTTGTAAAAAGACAGTCTTTTTTATTTAATAAAAATAAAAAATAAGAGGACGCACTAATTATTGTTAGTTACAAATTTTGGAGAAGATAACAATTTATTATGATCAAGGAAAAAGTATAAACATTGTGTTAACCATGAATTTTAACAACCTGCAAATAATCAATACAAGAAGGCAAGAAAACATGGAACATGATATTTATTGATAATTTGTGGGTTACAACTTTCGTGGATCTCTTGATTCCTCTCTCTAAGGGTATGAACTTGATTACCGGGGTCAAATGACTTGTTCCGGATTTTTTTTGCTTTGGGTTCAACCTACAATTAGTAGGGATTTTGATGAAGTCGTTAGTGACTCCATCTCTAACTACTTAGCTCTAGTCACCCTCACATATTTATAGGTGGGTAATAACTTAGAGAGCAAGATAAAATCGTATCTTGGAGATATGATAGGGATATCATCCTAATCTTCTAAATATTATCACATATTTCGTGATAATTATCTCTAAATTAATACAATGATATCCTAGCATAGTAAAACACCACTAATTTACCCAATTTAGGTGTCTACACAAAAGAACATAGACCCATTTAAAAAAGATTTTGAAGTATGTTGGGATCTTTAAAAGGCTTTAGCATCGTGGGTGGATCGATAGTTCGTCTTGGTACATGTGAGTTGGACGTCCTCGAATAGAAATTAGCGTGGAAAGGGGAGATGATTGCATTCTTGATTGAACGGAACAACGACAGACAAAGACAGTACACCAGGAATAGAGAAAGTCAGCGACGCTAGAGAAGAAGTAGATACAAACATGGTTTTCGGAAAGAAACTTTTTATTCATCAATGTAAAACGTAATTAAAAGTACATCTCTTACTCAACTTATAGAATTTGGAAAGTAAATCATAAATCTACTTGATTTTATATCTAACGGATAAGGTTCTTTATTCTAATCTATTTCTAACAGATAAAAAGACAACATATATTTTTATCCATAAATGATGGCCAACTGTAAATGTATAATCCTAGTTCGCGAACTAGCCACGTCTAAAGCGGAAAAAATCCCCAACAAACTCACAAGCCGGCATTACTACCTGTAAGCCAAGACCAAGTGTTGTTTTTAACACACTCAAATAGAGAACCGGGGAAGTCATTTCATTTTATTTTATTTTTAAGAAACGGTAAAATTTATTAACGAAATGAAAGATAATTTTAGAGGGTATAAGAAATGATATCGAAATATAAAATCGAACATTTACAAATTACAATGGATATCATATAGCCGTTACAAATTTAGTCTATGCTATATGATAACTTAACTAAAACTCTAATGATTATCCTTATAAACCCTAGATTTTTATTTTTTTTCATTTTTTATTTTTTCCGAAATAACTCCTCCTACAATACTTTTTTATTACCTTATAACCCAAAATTACGCTTATACCAACCTTATAACTGCAATTATTCATATATATGAACTTTATATCTCCGTTCGAACTTCAACCTTTCATGTGCTACTTTAACACACAGTCACCCTAGATATTTGTTTATTGCGAAAAACACTCGTACGTCTAATTAAAACTCTGATATATCTAAGTCATACTCGTTTTCCTTTTATAAAACTACATGTAGAATGACTCTTACAAAATTAAATAAACAAATGAATAATATATATCCTTGAAAACAATACTGTAGAAGTTTGAGTGATCGAAGTACAAGTTTTGTCACTATATAATGGTTGACACTGGACTACTCGCAAGATCGGACCCATAGTTTTAAAAGTCAACCTACTAATACCAACAAGAAACTCACTCACCATTAAAAAACATTCTAAATTATCCACGTATAGAATACATACATCCAATAACAACACTTGAAATCAAGAATTATTCACTACTAGTAGTATAAATAAAGCTAGCCATTACCAACTAAAAAGGCTTGTGCTATAGCAACAACTTACAAAGCAAACATACCAAACATCGAACCTCCCCCTTCATCCACTCCACTCTTTCATAACCTAAACACCATTTTTCTAATATCACTAACACACTAGTATTTCACTTCCATACTAGTATATATATACATTTAATCCACCTACAAACTCTTAAAATTATCAAAAAAACATGCATTACACAATGGAGGAAGAACTTATTGAACATGAGCTAGTCAGAGAACTTCTTGATGATCAATCTCCCTTCTTTATGGTTCATCAAGGAACGGGCTCATCTAATTTCATGGGTTCGTCTCTGGTTTATTCCGGTCCAACCGTAGAAGATATTGAGAGTGCCTTATCCTATGCCAAGTATGACATCCACAATATCTCCACTGAAACTGCACTGGAAAACAGGTAAATTTTCGGGAATTATGAATCTTGGTTTTTATTAACTTCACAATTTCGTTCCAAAACAGTTCTTACATTTGCTTTTTCTGTGCAGAATTTCCTTGCTGGCAGAAGGAGGCCAACAATACTTGAACAAGGATGACAATGCTTACAGGTACACTCTACGGATTAAGAGTTGTACTAATGCGATGGCTGATGATGGCTATAAGTGGAGGAAATATGGCCAGAAATCCATTAAGAACAGCCCGAATCCTAGGTTCATCTCCGCTTTTCTTTTTCCTCATGCATGATACTCTATATCTGATGTGTTTCTTACTAAATCCTTATCTTTTAATTTTTTGAACGTATCTTTGACCACAAATTACTTTTAAATTATAGTCAAATTACGAAAAAAAATTATATTATGAAAGTATACGTATGACATATATCTCATCGTGCAGGAGCTATTACAGATGCACGAGCCCCAGATGCAGTGCGAAGAGGCAAGTGGAGAGGTCCATTGACGACCCGGACACCCTCATTATAACCTACGAAGGCCTTCATTTCCACTTCGATTACCCATTTTTCATGTTGGATAATCCCCAAGAAATGGATCCACCGACTAAGAAACAAAGAGGCACCACCACATCAGATATAGCCCACCACCAAGCCAACTATAACAGTACTGAATCAGAAGGCTATGTCCACGGAGTTGCTGCGATAGTCAGCCCAAACCCAATAACAGGCACATATAATATTGAAGAAGAACTTAGTATATTTGACAGAACTCAAGGCCTTCTTGAGGATATGGTGCCAATGATGATTAGGAAACCATTGCTGAAGTCTTCCTATTCATCTTCTACAGTTTCTTCTGCTTCCCTGGAATCATATGACCCTTCTACACCAGCTTCATCAAATTCCTTTTCTTGGTCACCTGAAACTTCATTCCCAGGCTCATTTGAATTTTAAGATCTCTGTGTCTTAATAGTTTTGTCTCGTTCTAACGATGCAGAGGTACGATCCTATAGAACAGATCCTGGTTCCAGTAAGGTCGGATCGCATGTCCTATACTTTGTTTAATATATACAGTAGGTGTTACCATGCATGTAGTAATAGCCAATATATAGATACTTGAGAAGAATTCAAATAATGTTCGTGCTCTGGCACTATCACCAGCGATCGATCTATATATATATATGTATGATTATGTGTTTGGCAACTTTGATGAATTTGTATTGCAACAGACTTTTGGAGGTAAACTCATTTGTAATTTAAGAGTTGACAAACTAGTAAGGATCTTTAGAATAGATAATTAACCTGGAAGAGGGGTACAAGTACAAATTACAATTACAGTCCAGTCCTCAGAAATGAAACCATACCATGCAAGGATATCAAAGATCTAGATCATTACTTATTTGCATCATTAGTAAGACATTCCGGGCAAACTTCACAAACGCTCGTTAAACTCCTAACGACGGCATCTTGATGTGAAGTAGTTCACTAAATGCCCAAGTACAAACTACAGACACAGGTATACACAAGTTGCAGTACACTTATACTGTATGTAGAACCTGATTTAAACATTTCCAGTTACCATCAGCAGTCATAACATGTTACATGTGTACAAGCTTTCATTACATTATACTCCTACATTAAAATTTAAACATATTGCATATAGTGTGCGCGATAATTTTTCAAAATGCGCACAAAATCCTTGGATCTGCAGCATATTGTCCATACGAGCAACACATGTCCTGTAATTTTTGTAGTAAATACCAGCGAAAACCAGTCTAAACATAACAGCAAAACCTGGCCATGGAAAAAGAAATCAGTCAGTAGCAGCAGATAGCTTACCTTAAGGACTCTCAGTGTTCTGCAATCATGTGTGCTAGTGGAGAACAAGCCACAGAATACCACCTTGCCATCTAGAGTCTCTTAAATCGGTTGCCAGCAAGATATAGCGTAAATTATCCGTCCTTTCCATCCCAACAGCAGCCATTGACTCTCTTCATCGATCACAAATTCTTTATGGTAAAATGATGTCACCATGTGTTGCGACTTGCTCATAACTTCCGTATCAAATGGGACTTGCATGAATCCAGCCCTGAGATTCCGCACCTGCCATTGCTTATACGTCTCTGGCCTTTCAACCCTCTCCCGGCCCTCACAAGCTACTACATTGAAAGCTTCCTTCCCAAAGATGTCTCTCTCGATGAGTTGTCTTTCTGGTTTATCCCGAGGTATATTGTTCTCCAACATATCAAATAGGGCTGAAAAGTGGAATAGGACTTCACGAAACCGAGTGACAAAGAAAGGTGCACTATAAGCACCGTTGACTACTCCATGAATGAAAAAAGCAGGATTTATCCGCCTTATCAGATTAAGGACCATGGACCTCGCACTTCTACCACCAACAGTTTCGTCAAGTAAGTTCTTGGTACGATTAATACAATTGACAATTACAAATTCGTCCTCCTCAATCTTGAGATCCTCGAGTCGGATGGTTTCCCAACTCTGAGCTATAGCATTATACTCGAACGGAACCTTAAAAGTCTTAGCATAATGGCTCAATCTCCGTCCTGTCTCCTTGATTCTCTCAGCTGGTCTGAAGCCAGGTTCAGGGAAGTCTATCCCGGTTATCTTGAGCTTCTTTGGGGAGCCACCATTTCTAAGAGCAACAAGTCGGATAAAATTTGGCCACTGGAACCCAAAAAGTATCCCAAAATCAATGATGTGAATTTTTGCTGCTTTTTGGGATTTCATCAGTATGGTCTTGTTCGATGCATATTTCAACACTCTTCTGAAAGGAGATGATACAAGGTACGTATAGTACGCTTTCAAGTAATCAGCAACAGTAGCACTATAATTGGTGAGGGTTTTATGCATGTGGCTGCCAGTGCCAGCCAAACGTCCCTCAAGGGCAATGGCAAAATAATGTGCAAGTCGTTGATTCCCATCACCAAGAGGAGAGGAGTGCTGTCTAATCTGTTGCAGCAGCTCATTGGCATTTCGGCGATCGTCGGCAGCAACAGATTGAGCACAGGCAATCAAAAGTGATTGTAAATCGATCACTTGTTTTTTCCTATCCCGCTTTTTGCCACTTCTCCTCCCACCCTTTATTTGATCATTTTTCTGCTTATCTTTCACAGCCGCAGTCTGCTTGTCGAGTGTAAATGCCTGAAATTTCTTGCAAAAATTAAGCAGAATGTCATCAAATTCTTCCATGGGCACATCAGAGTCCTTCGTACAGATGGCGGGTAGCTTGTTACTTCTTTCTTCATCCAAATCTCTCTCTACAACATGATGAGTTTTCTTAATCCAAGAATCAAGATCTGCTTCGACTTTCCTCTCCATGTTAATTAGACCAGACTGTCTCGGAGAAATCACGTTTACAAACATGTTACTCTTACAAGGAATGAACTTACTCGCTTCTTCCACCCCCTTCTCAAAATTCCACACTGACTGGCTCTCACGAGACATATCCCGTATCTGGAGAGGACTTACTGGAGAAAGCCCATCGGCAACATTACTCGAGCTATTTGACAAGGTAACATAGTGTGGAACAAAAGCCGAAGGACACGAGCCAAGAGACGTATTACTATCCACCCGACCATTAAACCAGTTTGGCTCAATCATATCGCTAAGATAACCACTACAATCACTACTGCTAGTGGTCGAATGCGCTGTATTCACTAAAGGTGCATCATTTGGACTCTCAGTACATTGGCTAACAGGATATTTTTGGCCAAGAACCTCGTAAAACGACCTCTCTTTCGCTCGTAAATCTACAGACCCCTCGAGCATGCCTGATTTGTCCCCTATATCCTCATCCATGAGAATATGATCTATATACCTCAACACAGAATCTGAAAAATCAGAATCATCGTCATTAACATCGAAAGAGGAGCCATAGGCATGACCGTTGGAAAAGTATTGCTCTGGAACTGGGAGTAATTGGGGCACTCCAACATTAGGGTTCTGTTGATGACAAGTAAACTCAAATCTAGATCCATTGCTGCTAATTCTCCTATTGTCAGATACCATAGATTGATTCAAGAAGTGAGACCCATCCAAGAATTGATGAAACCTTGGATCCATTTTGGGTACTTACTTATTATTCCTTAATAATCACTCAAAACTAATCAAGATGACCCTTTTTGTCAATTCAACCTACAGTGAGAGCATAAAGAAGCTAGATATAAACTCAAATCAAACACAAGTAATCAAAAGCATAAAATACAGAAATTTCAGTATAACTTGAAAGCAGCAGCAGCAGCATAGATATGGAAGAAAAAGAAAGAAACTTTATGAAAATTATACAATAAAAGAAAGAATTAGCGTACCATAGGAAAAAGGAGAGCCCAGTGAATCGCCCAGAAAAGAAAAGATGGTAAAGTGAGTATAAATGTGATTTGTCAATGGACTGGTGGTGATGCAAAGAACAAGGGTATCACTTTTGTGATGAACAAGTGTTTAAAATGATAAAGTAATACTAATACAGTTGAAGTTGAAGAAGGTGTTTAGTGGGAGATGAAAGTGACCTGGTGTAATAGGTTAGCCAGTTGATAGATGTTAGTGGAATTCAGTGAGGTGTCAAGCTCTCATTCATTGTTTTGGTCATGGCAAAACTCTACGTCGACCTGAGAACCACTGTCGCGCGGGAGGTGTTAAACAATCACTAGATTGTTAGAAAGGTTCTTGATGATATTTTGTTCCTTTTCACCGCACCAGTTTATAATTTATAAGTTGTTAATGATATTAAAATATGTTTAAGTGCGAACTATGACATTCATGTTCATAGAAATTTGAGATGGTTACATCTGGGTTTGTACACCTCCAGACAAGTCGAGGAGAAGATCACACACAAAGGTCCAGGTTACGTAGAACATGACTTGCGTACACCCCCCTCTCTAGCATGACTAGTTATGCTTAGAATGCTATACAACTGCCCCTATCACATACCATGGATTGCAATCCCCAACGAGTATTCACATCCGGAAGTTATTACTGATAAAGAATGAGTAGGCCCAGGTTTATCTCCCCAGGAACGAATCTCAA
This sequence comes from Plantago ovata, assembly GCA_028274465.1. Classification (NCBI taxonomy): domain Eukaryota; kingdom Viridiplantae; phylum Streptophyta; class Magnoliopsida; order Lamiales; family Plantaginaceae; genus Plantago; species Plantago ovata. The sequence continues at coordinate 38,463,943 of CM051455.1, read as the reverse complement.
TCCGAGAGAGGAACCACGAAAGAAGACGAAAGGTGCACTCCGACAATGATACCAGCACATACGTTCTGAAATGAACAAGAAGCTACTACTAGTTAGACTTGAGCAAGCCCATCAAATGTCAACGTTGGGCCTACTACACCATGTAGCAGATTTTAAAGTCTACAGTTGGCACCATCTGATTGGACCGACTTAAGGTCAAATAGTGTCTATATAAAAATGCATATCCCAACAAGGTAATTGGTTTTAACTATCCATCAACTAATCACACTACGAAATACATACACTTCGTTTATTTATACAATGTAGGTCTACTACCTCCTTGGAGTAAAGTCTCTGCCCTCTAGTCTGACCAAACGACAAACTGAATATATTGCATTAACACCCCCCTCCCAACCCCACCTTAGCGTATTTTTGGTGTGCACTACTTTACTACTACACCCTCGGATATCCTTCAATCCTGGAAGATCAATTACGTTCTAGGGAGCTTATCATCACTTAGGATGCGGTATCTGCAGTAAGTTTGGATGGTGGTTTGTGAAATAGTCTCGCTAGTTCGTCTCGATAGTGTGTCAATGATCCAGGAAAAATCACACATCATCACTTGTCTTGATTTTAAACTCGTTCAATATGAGTTTATTCGCGTTCAATCATGACTTAATTTTAAGAAAGATATGAGCATTTCAATAAAATGCTAGATGGCTCATGAGCAACTTATGAATACATAAACAAATACGCATTTGTTAGATATTTATCTTTATACATGCATTTTTAGTTAAAAGCATTTTTCCCATCGAAATTTGATGATTTGTGCACTTTGCCCCCTAAAATTTGGGTGCATGAAATTTACCCCATGAACTCTATAAATATGTACATAATTGGTTTTCTATAATTAATTGTTTCAATCTAAGTGTACTGAAATCAATTCAATCTTGTTATTAGATAACAAGCAGAGGAGGGGAGATTAACGAAAGAGAAAAGGCTAGGCGCGAGCAGAAGTACGAGATAGCTGATTAGAAGAGTAGAAGTCAATTACAAAGTTGTTTTCATTTTTTTTCCTTCTTTTTTTCGATTCTGGATATTCAAGGATCCTATTGTCGGTACCTGCAGACACACCGTTAGCCGTACTAAAATAAACGTAAAAAAAATATCAAATCTACAAGCTACTAAAGATTAACTCCAGACTGGTATTCATGCTTGTGAGTTGTGTCGATTTCTTCAAGTCATCTTTATGGAGTAGTTGGGCTCGATCGACCAGATACATAATGTATGAGATAAATCTTAAAACCTTGATGATTATGTTATATGATTAGAGTTCGAACATGTTGCAAACTCTTCAAAAAATTCTATCTTCTTTCTTTCTTGTTCATCAAAACTACGGACGGAAAGACCAAAAGTAACTAGATCACACGCCCTTACCCTTAGAGACCTTTGTTTAATAAATTTATTCACGTCCAAGTAATTCAATCTTGTAATCAGTTTATGTCTTCAATATCAAGTGCATGGCCGCGTTTAACATTCCTCATACTACTGTATTACCTCTATAAATTACTCATAGGGCCGTGAAAACTAATTAATTTATCTATAAATTAATAATTTATTGTTAGTCAATTACGCATAAATTAAAATTCAATATTTTAAAACTAAGTGAATCTAATATTAAACATACGAATGCAATAATTAGTTATTAATTAGAAGTAATGAATCAACAATATAGATATGGATACAATTGTTCATACCGGTACGAGAAAGATAGGTGAATACGTAGAGAAAAATATACAATATATAGATACATTAGGGAGTTGAATTTCGTAACACAATGGATATCGAGTACCTTTTTGACGTATAGGATAAAATGAACATCACAGTTGTTGACGGATGGAACATGAAAATAGTGTTGTATTGAAGCCTATTGCTAGAAAACAAGTTCTACATGCGACAATAACATTGAATAGTTTATTATTACAATACGAGAATTATACGTTTAAGCTTCTAATGGCACTCAGAAAATTTGAACATTATTATATCCAGTTTGATATAAATTTACAAGAAATAATTATATTTACGATAAACTTTTCAAGGAACTCCTTCTCATTGAGTTACACACACATACTTTTAATTAATGTAGCGGATTATTAATTTATATCGGATGGGACCTATATGAATTTTAGAAAAAAAATATTATTTTACAATTTTAGCCAGATTATTAATTTAACATGTTCTTCCCAAGTACGGAAAATTATTCTCTTATCCATGTTATTAATTTACCCAGCATTAATTTATGGAGGTTTTACTTACATCACATATTGTTAAAACGTGAGTAATACAACGCGAGCAAACTAGAGCGTGAATTTTCTATAAACTAGAGCGCGCTTTATAAATTCGTAGTGCGAATAAGTGAGCATTTTTCATTCTAAGTGCGCGTTAAGCAAGATTTGACGGTAAAAATGAAGGGGTTTTGGGAGCACTCTATGTGAAGGTTCTACCGTACAAGGGTTCCAACTTCAACTATTGTAATTCATGCGCCTGGCAATGGCAATGTACGTGATTTGGCTCGGAAATACTAAATAGTGCTTACGAAGTTCCCCGCTCAGTTAATTTTTATTTTATTTTTTAACTTAGCATTGCACTTTTTGATACTGATAGTTGATAGTTTATGTACTCATGCTTTGCACGGATGATTTTTGGCGGTTTTGTTAATGGTGACATATCTTGGTGTTTGGACTAAGTTTGGTTTATCATAGATAGTCTAGCAATGAAAACCTGTGTAGTAATGATTTTTTTTGCATGTTTTATTGCCTAGCTCGTTGGGTTCATAATAATTTCAGTTACGTTCTTGGTGCTTTACATCCCAATCAAAGCTACTTCACATCCCAAAATGAATACTTATATATAGAACTTCGACTTATCACTGTTTTATAGCCCCACTAGCTCCTCCTCAAGTCCTGTTTACAACCCCAATGGAGTTGTTTCACTTCTCCAAATCTGAGAGATACTAAGTACTAGACTTATATGCTATGACAATGTTTTGCGGCTACGTTCATTAGCGTGGGAAACAGAACTAAAGGGTGGAACTTCTAATTTATTTTGATTTAATTGTTATCTTCCATAGAAAGAAGTGTAACATCTCTATTCTATTCCAATCTTGTGTTTGCCGTATGAAGGGCTTTGCCTACTAGTTTTCTTGTAACATGTCCCTTTTCTCGTCTTCCTAATTTAACTTCAGAATCATGTATTTATTAGCTAGGATACACAGGTACACCATTTTATTACGTGATGCAGTACATATCGGATATATACATCGATACACGGATACAGAGTGCGATACATATCCGACACGCAGGCAATTTGTAAATAGTTAATACTTGGATACGCGTATCGGATACATTGGTATGGCGTCTCAGACAATTTTTTAAATATTTAGGACTTGTATACGCGTATTAGACTTGACGTCAAAGAATAGTACGGATTTTTCAAATATATAATAATATTTATGTTTTATTCTTCGATAAATTGAATTGTTCTAAAAGTTAAATTAATTTATTGTACATTTCAATGCATATGAAGTAGTAAAATAAAATAAAAAATAGCCGTATCCGCACCATATCGGATCCTTAATTTTCTGAAAAATTCGTATCCCAGTACATGTATCCGATACGTATTGTCGTATCCGTATTTGTGCAACTTAATCTAATTTATTCGTCTACTAGAGATTATGGAATTGAAGAGATGGCGTTGTTGTTAAATCGAATTGAAGTTTAACTTTTATTAAGGCAAATATTAAACGTCGGAACATAAATTTACTAAATGTTGGAAATTTATTGTAAATTACATAAAGTATCTATAAATTTATAATTTTACAAATTAACCCAATACTTTTAAAATCATCACAATTTCACCTTAAATAAATCAAGCCCCTAAATCAATAACCTAATCAACATATTTCAATTCAATTTGAAGAACATACCAAGAGATATCATCAAACTCATTTCACACCTTGATTTGTAAATTTGTAATAAAGTATCTATAAATTTATAAATCTACCAAAAAGAAATTTATAAATTTATAATAAAGTATCTATAAATTTATAAATTTATAAATTTACAAATTTTTTTTTGCTATTTTTTATTTTATTATATATATATATATATATATATATATATATATATATATATATATATATATATATATATATATATATATATATATATATATATATATATATATATATATATATATATATATATATATATATATATATATATATATATATGCAAAATTAAATAAAATTTATATAAAAAGTTTTTTTTTTTTAAAAAAAAAGAAGGTTGGGCCTTTCACTAGCAGCCTGCAGCCAGGCTGCTGCTCTCTACTGCCCGATCTTTTTTTTTCTTTTTTTGAGTTTGAATTTAGATGTTAATTTTTGGAACACTTGAATTTAGTATCAAATTTATCAATTTTTGGAAGTTCGGAAGTATCATTTGATCATTTTTTGTTCAAGTGATCATTTCATGTTAATAATTTATATTTATGAGTGTATTTGTTTTAGGGAGTGTTTGTGGTAAAGTAGAATTGATGAATTTATTATACTTGCAATTGTTTATGATAATTTGTATGAATTTAGTAAATTTGGGATTTATTTGTCATACTAGTAAAATAAGAGTCATTCTGTAAATTACAAATAAATTTTCAACGTTTAGTAAAATTGCTACTACGTTTAATAACCCCATTTATTAATTATGTTTTTTTTAACGGTAAAATTTATTAATAAAAGAACCAATGGTAATATATAGTGGAGTTGAAACATTTTCAACCACTAGACTACTTGCACATACCACTCTTAGTTAGTAGTAATTTAGTACTGTTTAATGTTGGTAAGTCTAATTTCACATTTAAATCTTTAATTTTAGTTACCAACATTTTGTTATATATGTTTTACTACAATGTTGGTAGGTTTAATTTTAATGTTGTACATTTTCGACCACTAGTATTTTTCGTTTGAAAACTCTTTAATTTTAATTGTGATGTTATGTCTAAATTTACTTAGTCACGTATTTATACTATAAAAATATACTAAACACTTTCAGTTTAATTCTATTCATCTTCATTCAATACTGTTCAATTAAGTTCATTTCCGTTCAATTTTAGTTGGACGAAAATAGCAATTTCTTGAATAAAACCCATCCTGAAGAAATAATTCGTTAATTTGTTTTGGTCGCAATGATATAAAAGTGTTCTTGGTCAAACAATATTAGCTCACCTCTATTTTATGACAATAAAAAACTCCAAAAATTAAAGCGAGTGTGTATAAGAATTACCGAATATATCACCTAATACTCCAACTTTACCCGCGTTTACAATATTTAACTACACAATCGGACCCATCGTTTCTGTCACTACACAGAAAATAACTACACCAGACATAGTCAAAAGGCAGCAGCTGCTTAAAATCAAACAATATACGTACTCCAATTCAAAACATTCCAACAACTCTGCGCGTTCGTTGAATGAACAAAAGTAATCTTTAAAATAGTTCTCAATCAGTTTCTTTATCTACTACTCTTCCTTCGCCAATCATAGTTTCATTCACACAGACTAATTAACTACAGTTGACCCAATCAAATTCCAATGGAAGCCACTGCTCCACCACCACCAGATCACATCCAAATCCGGGTTCCTTCTCGCCGTAGCACCGGCGCGATCCACCCTGTGTCCGTCGAGTCTCCTCAGCCCACCGCTGCAGCAGCAGCCAGCCCCGGTGTTACTTACAGAGAAGTGAAACATTTCAAGAAATGGTTTCCTTGGTTGATGCCGTTGTTCATTGTGGCGAATATCGTTATGTTTATTATTACCATGTATGTCAACAATTGCCCCAGGAATTCGAGTCGTTGTATTGCTGGGTTTTTGGGGAGGTTCTCGTTTCAGCCTTTTAGGGAGAATCCCCTTCTTGGGCCTTCTTCTAATGCGTAAGTTTTCGTCTTCACTTGTTTTATGAATGAATGCCCTCAACCTGTTTGCGTTAATGCCTGACCCAGTTCTTGTGTCTTGTTTTGTTAGTTGACCAATATTATAGAATTTCTAGAGGTTGATGTTTTGTTTGTATATTCTTGGTAAATATAGTACATACACTCTACTTGCTTACTTACATAGATGATTTAAATTGTTATTCATGTATGACAAACTTATGGATAATTTCAAATAGGAGAGAAAGTCTTTGATGAGAATTGTGGCTTCTAGAGTTGGTTTATAAGATAGTGTTGAGTCTTTTAGAATTTAAGTTAGAAGGTTAGATAGTGCTTTTATTGCTGGGTATATTAGATTTTGTAGTTGAGAGAGAGAGAAGAGCTGATATAGTCGTGTTAAATCATGTTTATTTGATTCAATCGATTTCAGTTTCCGAATGAGCGTACAAGTCTAGTTCTTTTTGTGTTAATCAACCTGAAGGGAGAAAACTGTTGCTACAATCCACATGGTCATGGATAATTACTTTTTGTACAACTTTGAATTTACGCAAAAAAAAACTAAGTCTAATTGTCACCAAAATTTCGCTCTTCAGGTTAATACAGATGGGTGCTTTAGAAGTTTCTAGAGTTGTAAATGACAATGATGGGTGGCGCCTCTTCAGTTGCATGTGGTTGCACGGTGGAGTTCTTCACTTGCTTGCTAACATGTTGAGCCTGTTAGTTATTGGCCTTCGTCTTGAGCAAGAATTTGGATTTGGTACGTATTTGCATAGAGTATAAAGTAGAGTGACTAGTCTATCATGATATACTGTTGGCAGAGCCACATGGGGTCCAGTGGGGTCACTGGACCCCCTCAGATTTGAATTATTATGCCGAACTAGTAAGAAAGCTCCAATATATTTGGTGGCCGAGTGGTTGTTGCCCCCGCTGCCTTACCAAAGGGCGCGGGTTGAACTGCTGTCACCTGCAAAATCTTTAGTCTATTTTACACATTTAATTATTTTCAACAAAAATCACATGTTTTTTCCATAAATTATAACCAATTGTTAGAAATTGTTTTTTTCATTCACTCGGAATATAGCATATGATGTTTTATTTCGGATAAGACAACAATACACTATTAAATTTTGACCCCCCTGAACTTTGCTCCTAGATTCTCCACTGCTGTTCAGGCGTGCAAATATTTATCAAGCTCTTATCTCTCTAAAAAACTTGATTGTACTTTAACTGTGTTAATGCAGCTTTTGTAAGAGTTGAGATCGATGCTTGTTGTCGTTATTTATAATGCATGTTTCAAAGTTAGACTTGCAAGTTATGCTTCTGTTACTTGAGGCCGCAAGAAACTGCAACTTGATTAACTAAACCATGTTGAAGTTGTATTGCATGCTAGAAGCCTGAAACTTGTGCAACTGTAGTTTTGTATCACTTGTGACATGAAACAAGCACACCCTTGTTATTACCTTCGGTTTTACTGAACCACGTTGTTTATAAGGTCTGGACAAAACTGCAAAAAGCTTGACATGACCTCCTTAAGCTATGCTCCAGTATATTATATATTATCTGCTTGATATATATTGTGTTTCCAAGAGTTCTTGGGTGTTCCATATGTTATATATAGGTAGGCTGTTTGAACTACCATTATTAACTATTTCTGAAACATTTACTACCAACATATTGCTTGAATGTATTTGTTTGTGTGATGTTCGTATTCATTTAGCCCTTACGTGTTTGGATAATTTCATGAGCTGTTCAAGTCTAAATGTCTAATGCCTCAGATATGAACATGGAAGTTGCTGCCAAGTCTTTTGAAACATCATAATCATTTACTTCACTACATCTAATATACTGTGCATTGCTTTACAGTGCGCATTGGTTTGCTTTATCTCATCTCGGGACTCGGTGGGAGTTTGTTGTCTGGTCTTTTCATTCAGGCAAACATATCTGTTGGTGCTTCCGGTGCACTGTTTGGATTATTAGGAGCAATGCTCTCAGAATTGATTACCAATTGGACGATATATGCTAACAAGGTATCTAGCCAAGGCCTTCTTGATGGATAGTTGTTTCATTGAATATGTTTTCTCCAACTTTTTTATTAATGACTTAAAACACTTTTCAGGTAGCTGCACTTCTGACACTAGTGATAATTATCGCGATCAACTTAGCTGTGGGAATTCTCCCACACGTGGACAACTTTGCTCATCTTGGAGGATTTCTATCTGGTTTTCTTCTGGGATTTGTGTTCTTAATTCGGCCACACTTTGGATGGGTTAACCGGAGACATGCTCCAGATGGTTATTCTTCCCAATCACCTAACCGCAAGTATAAGACATATCAGTGCATACTTTGGCTGCTTTCACTAGTACTTCTCATTGTTGGGTAAGCATTATTATCTCTAGCTATAAATTTGTCGTATACTTCCTTTCTATTTCTGATCTGATCTAATTAAACTTGAGAATTTATGTTTGATGGGTTCTTACTATCATGGCAGGTTTACTCTTGGGATGGTTTACATTCTCCGTGGAGAAGATCTGAATGATCATTGTTCGTGGTGCCACTATCTCAGTTGTGTTCCTACCTCGAGGTGGAACTGCAATACTCAGCCTATCTCATGCCAGGTGAAGAGTTTTTCCCTTTTGAACTGCAACAGAGAAAAAAACATTGTGTTGCTTAGCTTGACCCTGTATGATTAATATGCTGTCCGATTTCTTTTTTGCAGGCTTTGCAGAACGGAACTGAGCTCACATTAACATGCTCAAACAATCTCAGCAGAAGCAGGACTTATTTAAACCTCTTCAATCCAACTAATACACGAATTCAGGGATTATGCACGGAGCTCTGCCGATGAGAACCTCCATTTTGTAGATTATTATGTACTACAGTATGTTATATTCTAGCATTTGCCTTCCGGGCAAATACGTTGTGATTCTTTGTATATTGCTATGTTGTGTCATTGTGTGCAGTATGGCTCAGTGTTGAACTAAACCTCGTCGCTGGTGGGGTTTTTCGGAGCATGTTCTCCCCAATACTATCTTTGTAGGGTTTGTAGTTTGTACTGGTTCTATAGGAAAGTTTAGATTTTTCGCGTGATGACCGATGAGGATAAAAATGTGTTAGGTCGTATTAGTTCCTCTTCAAATAATTCGTCAACCCTCAATAAGTAGGAGAACCTGCAATTAAAATAGGGCGGGGGTATGGGACTTTATTGAGCTGGTGCTGGTCAAACTAATTGGGATTTTTTTTTGTTAAAAGTCATGTAGAAAAATTATTAACTAACGGTCTGGCACTATTTTTAGTAAAAAAAAAAGTCCCGCACCATGTTGTAAGGTCGTGATTTGAATAATTTTTTAGAACGTAAAACTTCTAATGGAACGCTCAAATTGAAAAAATAGAAAGACGCCAAACCAATTATCGCTACCCTCGCTACATGGGGTCGACCCAACCTTCGACTAGGCTAGGCTTCAGCTCGTGGCCTATAAAAGAGTTACATTTTTACAGTGTTAAATTTTGATTATTCTTTCGTTAACTTATGTTTTTAAATGAGTTTATATATTTTGTAATGTTTCTTAATAGTACGAGATAAAAACATTTATTGGTCTGCTCCTACTTACTAACTGATCTTTTATTCAATTTATTAAATTTAACAAATATATTATGTTCGTTCCATACATTCTATTATTAGATGGTCATATAAGTGGATAAACATATATTTTTATCTAAAAAAAGCTCGGTGATTCTGTATTCATTTCCCTTTCACGGTAGAAATGTTATTTTTCTCCTCTTATTTAACATTGACGGCTTCTATTCCGGACACAAATTTGTGCTAACGAATTGTCCAACCAAAGAGTAGTCATAAATTATGTAGCGAATTAATATGTGATAAAGCTTGTTAATCCGTGAATTTGACTGGAATCTTGTAGCCTTATAGTTCGGTTAGTGAAGAAAAATTCGATGCCCATACTATGAGACGGAGATAGAGACACGCAACAGAATCACCGAAACATGATTGTGCATTGCAAGTGATGGATCACATGGAGGATCACATGCAACTGCCTCATTACTTAAAATTCATACGGATAAATAATAATAATAATAATAATAATAATAATAACAATAATAATAAATAGAGTACATTTCATGAAAATCACGGCACAAATCAGTACTCCGTAGTAGTTGCAAAAAGAAAAGAGCAATAAATTAGCCTACGTAGTTCAATAAGCGTGTTGTGTGAATTACCCTAAACTTTCAAGCGTAATGATTTGTCCCTAAAGTTTATACACCTTAGAATTTGACCGTAAAAGTTTGCAGGTGTGCAATTTGGCCATTGAAGTTCCAAGATGTGGTCAATTTGCTGAAAGACAAAAATTTGAGGAAGACATTCAAAATTTTAATTTAAAAAATACAGATTGATGTGTTTAATATAGAAAACTCATCTTTTGAACCAAAACACCACTAATTGATGATGAAGTGTACTGTACCTTTTTAAATAAAGGTACATAAATATATACAGTAAACTTTAGGGTGTAAATCTCAACATGGCAAAACTTAGAGCACATTTTAGAAATAGCGAAATGCCATCCATGCCAGGGGCCAAAAACTCAAAAATGTTTTCTTGCGAAAAAGGGAAGCAACATTAATAGCAGGCAGGGCAAAACAATAACTACACACAGCCCTATCCTTAATGATACCCTTGCCTCTGCCACTAGCCCATAAGTACCCCTCGCCTCATCTTAACCCTTCTCATTCGTCCCTTCATTTCACTTTCTCTCTCTAAAACTGCACATTCACACTCACAGAGAGAGTAGTGAGTAGAAAGAAAGAAAAACCAAAAAAAATGAAGCTCCTTCTCATCTACATTGCCATCACAAGCTTCCTCTCACTAACTGCTCACGCCAGAATCCCCGGCGTCTACTCCGGCGGCCCTTGGACACCCGCCCACGCCACCTTCTACGGCGGCGCCGACGCTTCCGGCACCATGGGTATTTAATTTATTTTATTTAATAATTTCCACAAAACCCCTCTTTCCCATTTTTTTCAAAATTTTAATTTCAGAAAAGCTCTTGAGGTTATTTTGGTCATTTACATGGGATTAAGTTTTTTTTTTTCTTTAAATAAATTACAGGGGGTGCTTGTGGGTACGGAAACCTGTACAGCCAAGGGTACGGCGTAAACACGGCGGCGCTGAGCACAGCGCTGTTCAACGACGGGCTGAGCTGCGGCGCGTGCTTTGAAATCAAGTGCGACATGGGCCTGGCAAACAAGGGCTGGTGTCTTGACGGCAACCCTTCGATTCTGATTACGGCGACTAATTTCTGCCCGCCGAATTTTGCCCAACCGAGCGATAATGGAGGATGGTGTAACCCGCCCAGGACTCATTTTGATCTCGCCATGCCTATGTTTCTCAAGATTGCCGTTTACCGTGCCGGCATTGTTCCGGTCAATTTCCGACGGTAACTAAACACTCTTTTACTGTTAAATTCAGTCATTTTACTGATCTTATCTTGTTTCTTTTATTTTACCGTAACTTTTTGGTCAATATTATGAAACTGCCCCTGAAGTATACTCTAATTATAAATTAGCCACCCATCTTTCCAATTGTAACTGTTGAGTCCCAAAATGCATATTCACATTTCTGTCCATAACCGCTGCAGAATTATGTTATTATGTACTTACTCCCTCCAGAATTATGTGTATTGTTTGGTTTAGTTATATGATGATTGTGGCCACTGTAATAAAAGATAAATGTGTGATATAAAAATTTGTTAAAAAACTTACAATTTTAAAAATAATTAAAAAGGAAATATATAAGGAGTCTAAGAAAACATATGATACTTGAAAATTATCCTAGTGACTTTCATTAGATCTGAGCGGTTTTTGGAACCGGTGAATCTGGAACCTAGAACCGTCTGTTCCATTTGGCAAAAATGGGAAGCGGGAACCTAAATCGGCGATTCTCTTTCAGAACTGGGTATAAAAAAATTAAAAGAAAAAATAAATACGGGTTTGTATCACACCAGCTCTAAAAAAAATTGTAAGATTAAAGTAGATAATTATATATCTCGGATTTGATATTTGAAACAAAAGAAATAAACGTTGCATCTGTAGTGATACTGATACAAATAGAATAGGGTAATTTAAATGTTGTACCACGCGCGTGAATTATTTGTATAAATTAAGAATTTAATGTCACTTAATAATTCAGAACTTATTGGTAGTTAGGTTAGTTTCCAAAGCACTGTACAATCCAACCAGAAAATTAACTCACTCACAGACTCACTCTCACAGCACCAACTGCACCAAACTGTACGAGATCTTGTACCATTATGACCTTATCTCTCAGAAATTTTGCAATAAATAAAAGATGAGGGGTGTTCTCGTAAATCCACAAACCAAGTAAGGGCATTAAGGTACCTTCGCTTCATCTGGGAAACAGTTGCCCGAGAATAAGGAACGAAACGTATGCTTCGAAGTCAGTGAAGTTCCTGTTACTCACCCACGCGTTTTCTGGGGCCCATATGATCTTTACGTTAAAAGCCCCACCGTAGAATAATGGTCCAATTTTACCTGATTACCTGATCTTGGGCTTCTCAAATCCTATTGGTTGTAGAATATTATTTACCTGTTTTATTTACAATTCACCGATTTATATATATAATTCATTAATTTTGTTTTACTGTAATTACAGGGTACCATGTAGAAAGCAAGGAGGAATCCGGTACACAGTCAACGGTTTCCGTTACTTCAACTTGGTTCTTGTCACCAATGTTGCGGGTGCTGGTAACATCGTGAAGGTGAGCATTAAAGGTACAAATACTCAGTGGATCTCAATGAGCCGTAACTGGGGGCAGAACTGGCAGTCCAGTGCTTACCTTGTCGGCCAGGCGTTGTCGTTTAGGGTTGTGGGTAGTGACCGTCGCTCCTCCACCTCGATGAACATCGCACCGGCTCATTGGCAGTTCGGGCAGACGTTCACGGGGAAGAACTTCAGGGTCTAAAAGTGGGAAATGTGAAAGTGTTGGGGAGAGAAATGCTAGAAAATAAGTATTTATCCCCCCAATTTTAACTTTTAAGATACTAGATATATTTCAATTTGCTTCCCGCTCTTTTTTTTCCCGGGAGAAAATTTGAAAGGGACTGGGGAATCTATAGTTTAAGGAGTGCTTTTGTTGTGTGTCCACTTTGTGTTTTTTGGCCTTTGGTTTTTTTTTTCTTTTTTATATTTTTCTTTTCCGTTTCTTGTTTCTAGTGGTGCTGGTGAAAGTAAAATTGGACTGAAGCCAGCTTTAAGGAGTTTGAAGCGGCTGCAGTAGTAAAACAAATTGCAGCCCGCAGCTTCTAGTACTTTTTAGTTGTAATGAGTATCATGAAAATCATGGTATAATTATTACTATTATATTAATATATGAACCCTGTTTTCTTCTTTTTCTTTTTTAAAATGCCAAAAGTTATAATAGTATTATTAACGAAATGACTAGAACCTAGGAAGCACGCGGAAACGAAACGGATACGTGGAAACGTCAAAATTCGAAATAGGAGGAAACGGAAACGTGCAAGAAACGTTTAATTTTTTAATATTTAAATATATAGTTAATATGTAAAATAATATTTATAAACTTATAATGAACGTATGAATACTAAATAACAAAAAAATAGATAATTGAATACATAAATTAGTCAAATCAAACTATAAACAACTTAATAAGTTGAAATAGGTATGATGTACGTATTTCTAAGGCAACGTACGAGTAATTAACAAAATTCACTTCCATATATGCATTAGACAATATACAACACATATTATGGACAAAGACAATCAAATAAAAATGTTATTAAATGATCATAGTAGTCCATAAATTCCCGGCAAGGAAACGTAGAGAAAACGTTTCCTAAGGAAACGCCGGGTCATATATTTAAAATTTCCATACTCAGCCTATAACATATTACATAAGAGAGAATTCATAAGAGGTGCACAACCCAGCTTTCCCAACTTTCATACTAGTAGATGATTGGTGATTACTAGTAGATGATTGGTGATGTGTGTTGTTGATAAAAATATAATGTCTCTCAATTTTCAAGTAAACAAAAAATTTATTTCTTTTTTCAAGAAAAGTAGCTATGTTCTTTGATAAACTGCTGCATGCTTTCCCCTTTCGCGTTTTCTACTATTGTGATTAGCTCATTTTGTGTCTGGAAAGTGGAGACTTAGAATGTTTGTTCAGATTGGTTGTTACATTTTGTTGTAGATGATATCACTCGACTAGTAGTATAGTTTGTTGTAGGTTTCTCATCGTAGCTAGTTTATGATGAACTTCGAAATATATATACTGTCCCCTTAATAATAATGTGCCTTTTATTTATCGACGTCGATTTTAATCGCATATTACTCCTAAACTACAACATAATAATATTAATAAAATTATAATATGAAACTACACTTCATGAGCTTTCGAAAGATAACTCTATTGAAAAATTTTATAGTGTCATCTAATAGTAATTTGTGGTTAAAGTCAACCTAAAAAGACAAACAACACATTATTATCGGGACGGATAGAATATATTTTATTTTAAAAAAAAAACAACTCTTATGCATGTATGTTTCCTCAATCTATCTAATCGACCGTGAAATAAAATACTTTTTCGACTTTAGATACCCTCCGAAGCAAAATGGAATTGAAATATTCCATCGGTGTCAAAATTTACAATTGGATTGAATAATTTAAAATCATAAAATGAGGTTGAGGTGCATGTTCTAGTGGACCGGTGATCTTGACCACTAGTCATGACATATCCCATTTTATCTCTGAATTATGCATTTGAAATTGACATTAGACATGCGTACGCGAACCTGGTCACATAAATCGCTGGAAACTGCCAACGCTTTTCTCCCCGAGCACAAATGCTCGCTTTAAATCGGAATTCGTAATCTATTGACAATTAAGACATGTTAATTCGTGGATTGGGAATTTTAATCTTCTCTTAAGAATCTGTAAGACTTTGAAGAAGAATGAAATTCACATATATAGGTAGAAATTGACCATTTCACATAAATGGTTTGAACTTTTTCGGAGATGAAGGAGATTTGTTGAATATGATGAACACACATGGAAGAAACTAAGAAGACAGAGAATCATGGATTGATTCATGCAGAAAAACCAAAGAAGATTGAGAAAGTAGAAAGAATGGATGATCAACATGAGGTTGTGACATGATGAAACGTTAATGTAAATGTAACGGGTGCTTGAGTCTCATTTGAACTTTGATATTTTGTTAAATTTAACAAAAGTCGGAATAGTAACTGATTTAACGGTTTGTCAAATGAGTTTTTGTTGTAGTATTTGGATTGATTTATGGGGGTATTAAGGAGAGAGAGACATAAATAGTGAAACGTAGGTACTATTTTGGCTTTTAGTATTTTGTTAATTAACAAAAACTAAATAACTAAATGATACACAAACACACAACACTCTCAAATTAACAAAATAGCAAAGCATGAATGAGACCCAAACACATGTAAAATTCAGAATTGGTTTGATTAATATTAAATTCATAAAATGAGGTTGAGTTGCATGTTCTAGTGGACCCGTGCCGTGATCTTGACCATTGGTCATGATATATCTCATTTTATCACTGAATTATGCATTTTACACTGACACTAGACATGCGCAAATGCACAAGTTTTTTGCGGGGATATTCAGATATTCAGATTTGTTATTTATTGATTTCTTTCCTTTTTATATATTTATTTAGCATGGATAGGATATTTACAAACTTAATCCATCTGTACCAAACCAAAGCAGTCGCACAATTAGATTTTGATCATAAAAAAAATAAGAAGAAGAGTTAAATATTAAGTAAAATTGATTGTGAGGTTTGGTTTATTTTATTGGTGATTTGTAGCCACTAAAATAGTTGATATTATATAAAATTATTATAACTTTGTCCAAATATGACAAATAAATAAAATGGTACAACTCTAACAAGACGAACAAAATGGCAAAATAGTGCAAATGTTCTAGAACGGAGTATATATATAGATATGATCTAGATGTCCAACACATATTATGCAAAAAAAATAAACATAAACTTGTGAATAAACTAAATTTAATGTGACATTCAATATGGTAAAATTATGCAAATGTTTTGGAACGGAGAAAATATATAGATAGGATCTAGATGTGCAACACATATTATGCAAAAAACAAACATAAATTTGTGAAATAAACTGGAATCACACTGTGTGAATAAACTCCATATTTGATTCTTCTAAATAAATGTAAACTAAATATAATAAAGTTAAATTAAATTAAATCTGTAATTTGTATTATAGAAAAGTATAGTAAACAAATCGAAATTGAAATCGAAAGCTTTTTTTTTTCTCCCAAACAAACCATGTTATATTAGACGATAGTATCGGATTCTGTTTATGTTGGTAAATAACAAATTCACTTAACATGTTTATCCATAATGTTTTGGCAAGAATGGTTTAAAGTACGTCACGTTCATGGTGGGACGGAGTATAGGATATGGCATATGGTATGCTCAATACACTCCAGTTTTTGGGAGATAGGAAAGAGTTGGGTACGTAGGGCCGTTTAACGGATTCAGAATAGAAGAGATATGGTGAGGCACATGTGCAGTTGGATGGGGGAATTATTATCTTGGTATTATTATATGCCTAATTCTCCTCTATTTATGGTGGATATAGAGAGATAGGCAGAGAGGTGAGGTAGGTAGTGGATTGATGCTATTCGACAAACCTCTGCGCCCTGCGTTTAATTCTTTGGTTTTGCCCCAGTAAATATAACTTGGTCCGTATCATGCTTGCCACGTGCACCGGTAAATACCCGTGTGTCATGTCTTGTACACGATGTCTTTTGAAACCCAGAAGACTAACTGAGTTGAGTATTACATGAGTCGCGCTTGAGGGAGCTCGATCCTATATAACCAGGGGCGGAGCTAGGATGAAAAATCGTATGTGGCTAATTTCAAGAACAAGTTACAGCTAACATAACCCCAAAAAAAAAAAAAAAAATTATGCGACAAATACCATCTTCACAACTAATTTTCTACACTCTTACATAACAAATATATATAATAAAAAAATAAAAATTAAAAGGAAAAAGTAATAGAAGTAGTACCTTAATCAGTATAGCAAAAAATATCACCAACTCCATCATAATCTGTTAAGAAAGAAAAAAAAAACAATATAATTGAAAATAGAGAAAGAAGATTTTGCAACAAATTGTAATTCTTTTCTCCAACATAAAATGTAATACATAGTTGGGAAAAATACGTATAAAAATCAAGTATAACAACTAAATACAAAAAAGGACAGTTAGAAAAATAAAATACAAAACAGTCGCTCCCACTAACTCAACCATGCTCCTCCGAAACAACCACATGAACACGATCCTCTCCGGCTTTCCCATGAGCCCACTGCAGATTCTGACCACCCACACAATCCTCATCATCATTATCATCCAAGCTACACTCACTACTAAAATTAACACTACTATTAACAGTCAGCTCATTCTGCTTCTCAGAACCCACAACCCAATCCCCTTCCTTCAACCCAACCACCCCTTTAATCGGCGCAACGATCGAATTCTGCCCTCTAGCAATCCCCTTGGACAAAACCCGCTTTAAGGCCCGAATTAAAGACCCTTTCTTGAACCTCCGTCTAAAAGCCAATCCACCATGAGAGAAGCTTCTCCTGAACTGATCGGGAAAACCCTTTTCAAGCGGGCCGGAGAAGATCCCTCTATCCAAAGGACCCGAAACAGCACCTCTCTCGATCGGGCCGGACATGAAACCCCTCTCGATCGGGCCGAAGTTGAAAATTGGGCCCGAATTGAGCGATGAGTTTCTGGGCAAGAGCTGGAGGGGTAAAGAGGCGAAGGAAGTGGAGCCTTCGAAGGCAGAAGCCTTATCGATGGTGTTATTGGAAGAGTAAAGGTCGAGAAGAGTGGTGGAGAGAGGAGTAGAGGTGTTGGCGCTAACAGAAGCGCCGGAAATGGACTTAAAGGCGGTGGTTTGGGGAATGGAGTCGGAGTATACCTTTGAGGAGGAAATGGGTCCGTTTAGCTCGGGTCGGATGTAGCAGAATGAGTGGCCAAGGTCGTCTAATGGGTCGCCGCCGGAAGCGGAAACCTGGTTGCGCCAGCGGTGGGATTCGGCGGAGGAGGTAACGCCGGTGAAGCATACTGTTAGCTGCTTCCCTGCTCCGTTGCCCATTTGGGAGGAATGAAAGAATGGAGTGAGTGTTGATTAAGTAATTGGGTTTGGTATGGTTTGTTCTATGCTAGTTTCGGTGCTTGAAACTTTGATTTCGACTAGTTTCGGTCCATGATCATTTGTTCTATGCTAGTTTCGGTGGTTGATCATTTGATTTCGCCTAGTTTCATTCCATTTCTGCTAGTTTCATTTCATTTCTTGCTAGTTTCATTCCATTTTCTGCTAGTTTCAGCAACAATTAAAGCTAGTTTCAGCAACAAAATGCTAGTTTCAATACAAGTGCTAGTTTTATTAGTTTCAGCAACAAAATGCTAGTTTCAGCAACATAAATGTTAGTTTCATTAGTTTCGGCAACGCAAATGCTAGTTTCAGCATCACAAGTGCTAGTTTCATCAACACAAAATGCTAGTTTCATTAGTGTTAGCATCACGTGTGCTAGTTTCAGCAACACAAATGCTAGTTTCATATTAGTTTCAACACATAAAATCTAGTTTCATAAACTAGTTTCAGACAAAAAGCTAGTTTCAACAACAAAAATGATATTTTCAATAGTTTGAACATTATAAGTGCTGGTTTCCGCAACAAAAAAGCTAGTTTCATCAGCACAAATACTAGTTTCATTAGTTTCAGCATCACAAGTGCTAGTTTCAACAGCAAAATGCTAGTTTCATTAGTTTTCAGCATAATAAATGCTAGTTTCAATAATTTGGGCATCATAATTGTTGGTTTCAGCAACAAAAAAGCTAGTTTCATCAACACAAATGCTAGTTTCATTAGTTTCAACATCACAACTGCTAGTTTCAACGACAAAATGCTAGTTTCATTAGTTTTCAACATTATAAGTGTTAGTTTCAATAGTTTGATGCTAGTTTCATTAACAAAAATGCTAGTTACATCATCACTCCATTGTTAGTTTTATTAATGCAACTACAAAAATGTTAGTTTTATTAGTTTCAACAACACAAATACTAGTTTCATCAACAAAAATGCTAGTTTCATTAGTTTCACCATCATAATTGCTAGTTTCATCAACAAAAATGCTAGTTTCATTAATTTCACCATCATAATTGCTAGTTTCATCAACAAAAATGCTACTTTCATTAATTTCACTATCATAATTGCTAGTTTCGTCAACAAAAATACTAGTTTCATTAGTTTCAACATCACAACTGTTAGTTTTCAACAACAAAAAGTTAATTTTATTAGTTTCAACATCATGAGTGCTAGTTTCAGCAAAAAAATGCCAGTTTCGGCAAAAAAAAATGCTAGTTTCATTAATTTTGGCAAGTCAAAAAGCTATTTGTGTTATTGTCAGCATCACAACTTCTAGTTTCAACGACAAAATGCTAGTTTCATTAGGTTTCAGCATCATAAGTGCTAGTTTCAGCAACAATTAAAGCTAGTTTCAGCAACAAAATGCTAGTTTCAATACAAGTATTAGTTTCGGCAAACACGAATGCTAGTTTCATTAGTTTCAGCATCACAAGTGACACACAAAATGTTAGTTCATTAGATTGATGCTAGTCTAATTAGTTTCGGCAACACAAATGCTAGTTTCAACGGCAAAATACTAGTTTCATTAGATTCTAGGACACCAAAAAATAGAATGACCTTTTTTGTAAGACTACTTGTATTTTAGGGCACCATAAAAATAGAATGTCCTTTTTTGTAAGACTACTTGTATTTTAGGGCACCATAAAAATAGAATGGCCTTTTTTGTAAGATGTTTTTTAAAGTGGTTGTTTAGCAATTAGGTGCTCTAGAGTGGTTCTTTTATGTAATTTTCACTACATAGTTACATACCACCAAATGGAGTAGGCACTACTTAAGCTGAACTCTACGATGCTTTCTCTTATAGAATTCATCAATTACCAACTCACAGTCGATGCTTTGAGCTAGCTCACGTTCAATATAAATAGACATGGTATCTGCAAAATATTCAGATTCCATCTTATTACGGAGAACTGTTTTGACCAGCTTCATGGCAGAAAATGCTCGTTCAGTTGTTGCAGTTGACACAGGGAGAGTTAAAACAAGCCGAATCAACCTGTTAATGAAGAATTAAACAATGAAAATAAATAATAAAAAATATTATTGATGAAACAGTAAGGAAAAGAGGAGGAAAACCAGAAGGGAAATAGGAGGAATAAGAAAACTAACCTGTCTATTAAATTGTATTGCACTAATTTGTGAGTTTCAACTAACATTCTGCACAATTCAGAAATAGTGGACATATCCTTGAACCTGCTATTGCCGACAACACCAATCTCATAGTGGTCCAATTGAAGTCTTAATAACCCGAACTCTTGTTCGCTAAAATCAGCAGGGTAATACTTCATAGCAAGGTTACAAATGTTCTCAATATCAAAGTTTTCAAAGTTGTGTCTTGGTTCTAGAGCAGCACTGAGATTGAGAAGTTCTAGCGCATTGTCATTGAATCTGTTATTGATCTCCGCTGACTGAAAATCAATCGCCGCATTAAATATACCAAAATGGTAATGGTGCTCAATAGTTGTGTCTTGGCACACCCGTCCTGTGGCTGATTTATACTGCTCTTCCATATTAGGAACTTGAATTTTATACTTCTCACAAAATGAAATGACATAGGTTAGAAGAATATCAAACCCTTTTTCTCTCAATTGTTGGAGCAGACTTGTCGTAGTCGAGACATTATCTATAGCATTCAATATATCCAAAGAAGCCTCTTGCAACGATTGGCAAAGCAAATACGTAATCCCCATGATCTTTTGCATCAAATGTAAAATGAATACAAATTGGAAAGACCTCATAGTCTTCATAATTCCATTTGCTTCACCTCGTATTGCATTAGTTGAGCCCTCTGTTACCAATGTGTCTAAAACAGTCACCACAGCCCCATACATATCTGCCACACTACAAATCGAGTCGTAGTAAGAACTCCAACGAGTTTTTCCAGCCCTTTGTAAACTGCCAACTTGATTACATCCTCGGCCTGTACTAAATTCACCAATTTCTATCATACGTGCAATCTCAAGTTTGTGGGCAGCATGCAACTCAGCAAGGCGTTTAGGAGATGCCTTAAACATATTAACAATGGCATTGAGCTTTGAAAAGAAATCCCATACAGACACTTCGCTTTTAGCAGCAGCAACCAAAGCTAGTTGTAACCTGTGTGCAAAACAATGCACATAATAAGCATATGGGGTCTCTCTCAGAAAAAGAGCCTGTAATCCATTCCATGAGCCTCTCATATTACTTGCACCATCATATCCTTGACCTCTAATATCACTGACATGTAAATTGTACCTTCCAAGAGCATCACATATACTGTTCTTAAGTGTTAGTGCTGTAGTATCAGTAACATGAACAATATCAAAGAAACGTTCTCTTAAAAAGCCATCAGCATCAACAAACCTTAAAACAATAGCCATTTGCTCCTTGTCAGAAACATCTTTTGCCTCATCAACCAAAATACAGAACTTGGCATTCCCAATTTCGTCACAAATTTTCTTTTTACCATATCAGATAAAATATGCAGCACCTCTTTTTGAATGGTAGGGGAGACGTACTTTGCATTCTTTGGAGCTTTCTCTAGCACAACATCATTGATTTCAACATTCATTGTACGCAAAAGCTTAATCATCTCGATGAAATTTCCTCTATTTGATGAAAGCTCAGATTCATCATGTCCTCCAAGTGCACATGCCTGCACACACAACCAGCGAACGCTTTCCACTGTTGTCTTGAGCCGCAAACGGTTCCTTTTCACTTCTATTGGTTTTCTACGATGCATCACCTTGTCAACATGGTGCTTCACAACCATCAAATCAGAAAGAGAATTCACAGCCTTCCCATGTGGCGAATTTGGGAGTCCCACATGCAAATTAAATGCAGAATGTTTCTTGTAATGAACCATGTTCCAATGCATAAAACCTGTACTAACAAATGCAGGATTGTGATACGGCTTATTTTCAAAAAGGTAACAAGGGAAACAATAAGCTTTATGACTTGTAGGCGAATACTCTACCCACTTCCAAGTTGCAAACCACGTTTTCTTAAATTCACGTTTCTGTCGCCCAATTTTGATTCTTTGTATACGCCCAGCTTTGGTTGATAAGGGCCCATCTTGATGTAAGCTCTTCTGATCGCATCTCTTTGATTAGGAGGATAATCACATATCGGAGTACGCAAACCCGGATCTCGCTCAAGCATACTCAAATCAATTTCAGGCATAGGAGAATCAGGAGATGGTTCTTGGCCTTCAATGTTATCACTTGGGATGTTAACATTGATCTGAGAAGGTTCTTCTGGAGGTTGATTTAATCCTGGTCCTACTGGAGGTTGTTGTTCTTGATTATTTTGGTCAGCATTAGCCATATCGCATTGAGCAGGTCCTCCATCATTCGGTACAACTTCTCTCGGTTTAAAGAACATATTAATTGATCTTTGATGCTTGCTTTCTTTAGATTTTGTCATCTGTTCCAAATGAAATACAATTCCTATTAGTATTAGAAAGTTTCCAATTAAAACTCAATACAGTCAGGCCAGAGTAGAGTTCAAACTCACACTTCACTTCAAGCATAAAACATAGACAAACAATGACATTTAATAATAACAGAATTCAGTATACTACTGCCTTGATACAAGATTACAAGTATACTAATATAGTTCAAAGCCTCAAACAGTCCAACTTGAAGAATTTAATCTAATCACCATCAACAATCCCCAAATTTAATCTAAACCCAATTCTATACTACTGCCTTGATACAAGATTACAAGTATACTAATATAGTTCAAAGCCTCAAACAGTCCAAATTGAAGAATTTAATCTAATCACCATCAACAATCCCCAAATTTCCCCTCTTGTTATATGCAGTATGCTGCAATTCTACTCCCAAGTATAAATGTATAATAATAAAGCAAACAAAATATTCACAATCATATACCTTCAATTCCGGATTAATGCTGAAATTCAGGCGAAAGATCGACTTGAGTTGAGTAGGAGTCGGTCCAGTCGGAGATGAGAGAGCACAATCATATATCTAAACCCACATTATTTGTTTCTTTCACCAAGTACTGCCGGCAGGAGTATATATTATTATTATTTGTTTTAATGTTTCTTTCATATCTAATAATCTAACTAAACTAGCTATAAAACTTGGACTGGGCCAAAACTTAATGGGCTATAGATTAAAATGTATGAGTATTTGGACTATTGGTGTTGCTAAGGTATAAAATCTGGTGGTACTAATTTAAAAAAAAAAAAATATATTAGTTATATAAATTTTTTTTTTTTTTCAGGTGTGGCTGGAGACACACCTAGCACAAGGTGTGCCTCCGCCCCTGTATATAACAGAGTTGAATCTAGAGCTCCTTAAAAGAATGAGTCCAACAATCGATTTTGAGTAACTTGTAATAAGTTCAAACTCGACTTCTTAGTTAATTGAGCTTTTAACGGAACTTACGCTTGACTTGGTTACCTTATCGAACCAGCCAAGTTCAAATCGTAACGAAACGAGTCCAGTACACATGGCTCGACTTGCATAACAATGCTGATTGGAATGTCGCATAGTTTAAACAGATGGTGGGTGTTACTCGTATCAATAATGATCCAATTTCTTTTCGAGAATGGATTAGTAAGAACATCAAAACTTAAGTGTCTTGGATTGAAACAATCTTTTGGCGGGTGACCTACTTATAAATTTTCCGATGTGGAAGTGCTCTCTGCGAAGGACGTGTAGAGTCGATGGTCATGTATCTCGCCTTGGATGAGTCCAACTCTTCTAAGGATCATATATTTATAATATTGTATGTGGAGATAAAAAAAAAAAAGTATGTTGAGATCTCACTAATTGTTATATCTGAAGAAGAAGAAAAATATATCTCGTCGGGTTAAAGAAGAAGATATGCAAAGAAGAGATAAAATATTTAAAATTAAATTTGACCAAATTGATATACTTCCACTTAAAAAGTTAAAATGGTCTTAGTTGATACTATAATATATCTAAAATAACTTAACTGTTATGTCACATTTACATGACACTAGAGTGTCTAAATATCTTCTTGAATACTTTTCCACTAGTTGATACTTATGTTGAAAACACACACCTGAAGTGTGACCAAATCTCTCACTCTCAACAAGGATCTTATCAAAGCAAAATAGATTTGGCATATATCAATTGAACAGAATCAATTCATACTAACCTGGAATAAGTCTATCTAGTACTTTAGGGTTTTAAGATCTCATCAAAGCTGTTGTTTCACGGGAATGGTAAAGAGACAACTTGACACGGCCAACGCATTCAAGGACTGCGAGGAAGGCTTCATTTCATGACTTTTTTCTGTGGTCTACCTTCGCCAACAAAAAAGATTATTTCATGCAATGGGCATCCCCTAATGCATATGCTATGTACACCTACACTAGCACTTCTGACCGTTGGGGCTCAAAGAAGGCGAACTGGTATTTCTTCTTCTTTTTTTCTTTTTTTTTTTTAAAAAAAACTTTTTAGGTTACTTTTAAGATATAAAATTTATAGGGTTTAGTTTGCAATAATATTTGAGGCAATTTTGAAATTTTAAAAAGTTGTATGCCTTATGTTGAATTATTAAGTGTGAAATTGAAAAGATTTGAGGCAAATGTGTAATTAATGAAAATTGAAGTTGTTTGGTCTCAGTCAAAGTTCAATATTTGACCAAGGATAAAAATGTATTTTCATTGATTTAGTTCGCCAAAAGTCAAGATCGTGGGCCTGCATGTAATTAAATCGACTAACGGGGGAGGTGAATGTAATTGTTTGACTAATGAGGGTCTATCTGTAATAAAATCGACTAACATTGGTGCTAGATGTAAGAACCACTTACCGTTATTATGGGAATTTGTGCGGTGTTTATAATCGTGCAATAATCACGTCTAATGAGATCTTGTCAAGTGTCTACTTTTAAATTGAGACAACAAGGACAACTATGCCCAATTCTCATTAAATGGGCCTGACCCAAAGCCTCTTTGGGACGTTTCAGGGTATTCTAGATTTTTTTTGGGTCTTCAAGGGGACTTTTTAGAGGTTTCCTGATACATTTCATATCTATATCCGCCCCTAGGCCTTGTACCCTTTGTTCTGGGCTTCTGGCTACCACGTGTGTGTGGGATTTTGTATTCAGGTCTTGTGAGCAATGGCCAATGAGCAACTTGAAGTCCGGACTTACGCCGTTCATAGATATGCCCGTCCGTACTACTAGGATGTTGTGACTATGGTCTATTGTCATCTTGTGATATGTCCGCCCATGAGGATTATCATGACACATGGCTTATGTTGGATGATAGGCTATGTTCTCCCGGATAGAAGCTCGGTGGACATTAGCAGAGAAGGGGACAGATCATGTAGTGGGCGGTAAACCCTCTCACATCTGAACACATGTTCACCCCTGACGAAAACCAGTGGTGCCAAAAATCGGATCATAGGCTCATTACAATTCAAGAGAAGGTTTATTAGACAAAATTACAATTTCCCAAAGAGACTCAAATATCATACTCCTACTTTGCAGACAGTATGGGATGCAGTATAACACTCTACATTACCGAAGTCATAAAACTCAACCAAAAATCTGGAAAGAGAAACCGAAGAAAAAAAAACTGTACAAGCTCCAGAATTAGAAGCATCAGGTATCCCTGTACCCAGAGGAAAGAGCCAAATGTTCACGCACGAAGTGGGGAAGCCATAGGTCTGGGATAATTCGTCACCATTCGTGTTCGTTCAGAAGTGCTCTTGCAGGATACAGGTTGTACATTTGCACGGCGCTGATTGAGACTATGAGCATTTCGATCGTTTCTTGTATTGTCCTTGGATTCCTGAAGCTGCTCTAGAGTGGTTATGACCTCATCCATATTGGGCCTTATCCTGGGGTCCATGCATAAGCATTGCAGGGCAAGGTTGGCAGCTTTAGCAGCACGATCCACTGAGTACTGGCCTTCGAGACGCGAATCAAGGATTCGGAAAACTCTACGCTTGTTGGTCAGATAAGGTTTTGCCCACTCGACCAGATTATGTTCCCCCGTTGGACGGTTCTTGTCTATTGCTTTCTTACCGGTTAAAATCTCCAGTAGAACCACTCCGAAGCTGTAAATATCGCTCTTGGCAGTCAAATGACCTGGCCCAACAAAAAGAATAACATTTGAAACAGCACTATGCAAGATCTCATACCATAAAATTCTTGAGAAGAAATTACACATGTCTACCCATTACAGAATAACTTTTTCTAGAGCCTATGAGCTTATGCAAACACGAGGCAAATGGTAAGTCTAGTGTATAATATGCTAGCCCCATAGACCGCCAAATGAAGGAGTAATTAGAGAATAGAGATTGGTCTTAATACCTCACAAGCTCAATAGTCATACTATTCCACTCTAACTATGAGGTTTTGAGCTCAGGTAGCCTTCTATGATGCTCCAAGCCTCCAGAATACACGGGACTAAAGATCAACGAATAACATGTGATTCATGTACAGTCCTCGGACTAACTGTCATCTATCAACTTGGATTTAATCACTGGGGACTAGTTTATTCTAGCCCAGTAATGTTGACAGCCCCCCCCCCCCCCTAACAACTATATACTTTTTGACAGTCTTACCAACTAGACCGGGGTTGTTACACTATACATCCATTCCAAACACAATGGATGTATGACAGCAGTTACTTGATAAAAGTTGTCAGGCATTAATCAAATTCAAAACCAATAAACATGATAAAAATTATAATACCAAACAGAAAGAAAGAAAGAAAGGAAGAAAGAGAAAATATATCTAATCACATCACAATACATTTACAGGATATAAATGTCAATTTACCTGTAGACATATACTCTGGGGCAGCATATCCATAAGTTCCCATTACCCTTGTCGAGACGTGACTCTTATCACCGGTGGGACCATCCCTAGCCAATCCAAAATCAGAAAGTTTGGCATTGTAGGCCTGTTTACACAACACAAGAGAATGCCAGATCATTTAATTTGAAATTCGAGTAAAGACTATTATTCAAAATGGAAAATCAGTATACACCAGCAATGTGGAAAAGGAATGAATCAAATAAGTGCATGCATACCGAATCAAGCAGGATATTAGAAGTTTTGAAATCACGGTATATAACTTGTGTTTCAGCATTATGGAGAAAGGCAAGACCCCTTGCAGCACCCAGGGCAATTTTCATTCTAGTGCTCCACGGAAGTGGCTGGTAGTAAGATCCTCCTACACATGCAGTAAATGACTCTGTTAACATATTTTTACATAAAGTAGTAATCGCATGCAACATTATTAAAGACAATTTTCAGGAAATTATATTTGGCTAAACTCACTCCGGAACAGATGATTCTCCATGCTACCTTTTGGCATGAACTCATACACTAGAAGTCTTTGTTCATCCTCTAAACAGTACCCAATTAGCTTAACGAGATTAGGATGGCGTAACTGTCCCAGATAGTTAATCTCAGCCTTTCACATCAAAAAATGGTAAATCAATATAAACATAAAGATAATTCATTCCCAAGAAAAACTGAAAGGTATGAAGAGGTGAGAATCATACTCACCAACCATTCCTTGTGTCCCTGCCATCCTTCTTGATTCAGCCTCTTAACAGCTACCACTGTACCAGTTCCAGTTTTTGCAGATCCAAGCGAATGCTCGTCGATCCATCCTTTGTAAACGGAACCAAAACCTCCTTCCCCTAATACACTATCAGGACGGAAACTTCTAGTAGCGGCCTTAAGATCACCGAAAGTGAAACTTTTTAAGTTGGAAGACTGCAATATTTCACCTTCGCTCCGAGGTGTGGGTGGTAAGGGTCCAGAAGACCTCTTGCTATTTGAACTACTGAACTCCCCGCCTTCCCCACTGACAGGTTTAGACGAAATCACACCTAATGTGCACATCACATAATCATATCAACGACTATGAGCAAATCAAGAAAACAAACAAAAACGAAACATACTACGAAATGAAAGTATTACAGTCCCCATAAACTCATGAACACAACTCATGACGGTACTTTTTATACATGACTTCTGAAAAGTCTTAATATGATCCAGTTCTACACACAGGCTATAACCCCTTTAAACAGTATGGTCTACGCAACTTCACAATCCTATCAGGCTTATACATGATCTGAGTATTGTTCCAAATGATGAGCTGGTATTCCTACCAAAACATTCAACCTGTAACCTCAGGTACCTACAGTGAGGAACTGGGAATAAAATCCTTGGTAATTAGAATACTAATGCAACTAACATTAACATGAGAAAATAGAGAACTAACAGAACATTATAACCCCAATTCTAACTTCAGAATTCCATTCATATGAAGCAAGTAGTAATTGTGGCCTTAAGCAGACATATATTAATTACAACTAACTCAAATGGAGTACAAACAAAGGCATATAAACACAGGTAAAGCTAATACAAAGCTGTACTAGGATCAACAAGAATTTCTTCAATGTAAAGACGATATAATTCTTGAATATACCTGTACCAGTATGAAAAGGAGTTTCTGCCTTAATCTGGTTGCTCAAGCAAATTCCCATCAAATTTTTCCCGGAACCCACACTAATTTCAAAACTCCAAATACGATGTTAAGCTCCAAGAAAAACTAATCACAAGCTCCAAGACTGGATTTTGTTATCATAAGTGGTGAGAGAACAAGTAAAAGTAGCTGCTCAACTCAAGGGCCTGATGAGTGAAAATGAAGCAAAATTTGATAAGCAAATCAGATATTCAGATCTAATGTGAATCCTAAACCAATCTTTCTCTCTCTCCTTTTAAATAACAATGAGTCTCTCTGTTTTCAAGGCATGAATAAAGCACGAGCTTCTTAAACTATAAAAGAAGTTGTTAATGATAATGATAAAAATGAAATTTTGATGTAAAGAGAAGCACAGAAGAAGATGCAATTCAATATTTTGAAAAATGAGGAAGAAGGTGGGTCTTGAGGGTTGGTGGACTTTAATTGAAAAGTCTTTGTTTGATTGCTGGCAAGGAAGATTTCAAGAAGAAGATGATGATGAAGATGGGATCAATTCAAGAAGAAGACAATTTTTTTTAACAATTTGTTTAGCAGATGACTCAGACTCAGATGATGCACATTTGACTATTATGTGACTTTGCTCAAGTTAGCAGCTTCCTTGAATGGCGCTAATGTACTTACTGCTTTATTATTACACTTTCTTATTTTATCATATAACACATAAAAACTTGAAAAAAATTACAATTTAATATAACTTTTAAAACTTTATACAGTATCAAATTAGTGTGACATAAATAAAATATTATAGTTTATATAGTAAAAGTACTTACAAATTAGTGAGTCTACTAATTCTATGATTATGTTATTTCCTTATATCATAGTAGGAAATTAAGAATTGCGTGTGTAATAAAAAATTAAATAAACAAACAATATTGTTTGGTAGAAAATGAACTCATATTATATGACCTAGCAACTGACATTTTAAAAATCGCATAAATTTAGTACAATTCATCAATTTTGTGATTTTTACAAACAATATCCCCTTAAAAATCAAACAACATTAGTCTTTGCATAAAATGATCTAAATATGTGATTTCTTGTATCAACAGGGAGGTGCGTCCGGCATGGATTCATCGTCCTCTGGTGGCTCCCATTAGGCAGCAGTTGATGCAACTCAAAGAGTGGCAAATTTCGTTTGTATATAGACAATGGCAAATGTTTTGGAAACTAGGGAGTGTCTAGTTTGCGTCTCCAACTCCAAGATTCAAGATCACCAACTCACTAGCTATCCATGTAGGCTTAACACTCAGATTTGGGACCTGTGTCCTACTTGGTTAGGAGATTTTATGCAAAATGACTTGTATAATAAGTATTCTAGGGTCGTGAACTGAATAATGAATTTTAGTTGTGTTAAAAAAAAGATCTAAAACAAACAATAAAATATATTTGATATTTTTTATTCATGGAATCCATAATAAAATAGTACCCTTTTCGTCCCAATAAAGTTTATTCGATTTTAGTTTATTGTAACCTTAACGTTACAATAAAAAAGAAAATTAGCCCACATTTAAGAAAAATATATTTACAACTATATTTAACCTAAAAAAATTATATTGTAACACCCCGACCATTAGTGGGTTGAAGGTCATCCCTTTGGATCGGTGCGGTTACTCCTAAACTGCTCTCTGAGAGTGATATGCTAGCCCCACATAGCAACCCAGGAGTAATCGCGTTAGGCCATTAGTGGTTAGGGCGCTACATATGGTATCAGAGCCGAACTAGTCCAAAACCCACAAGGGATGGACGGTTGGTCGGGATAGGACTCGACAAGGACATCGCACAATTTAAGAGGTGGTGAATGCCCTAGAATTTCATAGACCTTAGAGGGATCGAGAACGCTACTAATACTAACAAGATGTACTTTCCTTTAATTTTGGAAATCCATCCAAAAGAATTTCATAATTAAACGCGCTTGCTTTGGAACAAAATTACAGGATTGATCATGCAACTGAGACCTCTATTATTTTCGTCTGAAAATTGATTATTTTAAGTTCAGTTCAGATGCATTAAGTTCAGTACAGATTTGTCTAATATTATTTTGTACTACAAATAAGTCCAGTTCAAACTCATTCAGTTCAGTCGTTCAGTTATGTTCACACGAAGAGAACATACCCTAATTATATATTTTTAGTAGTAAATCTAACCAAAAATGTTCAACCAAAATGTAATGGTGAACGGGTAAATGACACAGGTATAGTACCTCACCCTTGGTTAATAATCCATTGGAACACGGTTCGGGGAGTCATAATGATGTTGTTGATTAATTTAAGGGTTACATATTACGAGTACAACACATGTGCAAACTCCACGATACCGTAGCCCAACTTCGTAAAATTTGTGGAGAAAGGTGCGTCTATACGAAATTTCTGAAATTGAATATTAGCAGAAGTACTAGGCATCTATTGTATTGAATTTGTTGATGTCCCAATATTATGGTGACACGCAGAAATAGATACCGGAGTTGTGATACTCAATACTTCTCTGCGTTGACTTCTCAAAAAAAAAAAAAAATACTTCTCTGCGTTGACCTATAAAATCTGTGAATAAACTCAACTAACTCTATTGTTGTGCTATGAACTTCCAAACTACCACAAACTCCTAAAAACACCGTGGGTAATTAAGTTGTTGATGTATGTCAGAAAATATTATGCATTACAGAAATCATTCACCACCTTGATATGTTTAGTATTTGCTACTCAGGGTATCGAAAAAATGACATTACAAATATTTTCTTAGAAAAAAGGTTATTTTATTTCATATCTTGCCTTGCATACTTTGAGGTAGAACAACTAGGAAGATATGATCCTATATGTACTCTTTGTAAAAGATAAAATGAAACTATACATTATCTTTTTATTTGATTACATCTGTTTTAGAGAACTTAGACAGCATGCATGTTTTAACTCCACATATACATGCATCTCTTTTCTCAGTGTTCCAGGAAAACTCCAATACTCCAAACAATTAATTATACTTAATTGTCTTGGAATTATATTGAATGCAAGAAATGCCACTTTGTCTGCCCAAAAGCCAATCTCTTGTGCTAAGTTGACAAATGAGTTGCATAAGATCTCAAGATATACATTCATATCAGGTAAAAGAACACCACAGAAGAATATGGTAAGTATCAATGTCCCCGGTAAAATCCATTTTTGGTACCTTAAGTTGGGTCATTTCCAATTTGGTACATTATTGTGACACCGTCCAATTTTTGTATCTTATTGTTACATCTTGACCAATTTAGGTATCTTTAACACTTAAATGGATGGAAATCATCAATCACCGTTAACTCATATGTTGGGGACTTCAATTTTGGTACTTATTGTGGCACCGTCCAATTTTAGTACCTTAAAGTTACATATTGACCAATTTAAGTATCTTTAACAATTAAATGGATAGAAACCACTATATATATATTTTTTAATATTTTCTTTTTTTCCATACCAATTTAGATACTTTCTGTTAATCTTAGTGTGCATCATCGTCCGTTAAATCAATGAACATTAATTTTAGCGAGTGGGCCCCACGTGAAAATTAAAATAAATTAATTTTTCATGAATTTTGTGAAAAATGACACATTAAAATAAGAATAATATAGTGGAAAAAATCGATAGGCTCACATGATGGATTAAGCAAGTAACGGAGAGTTAATTGATATTAAGAAAAACTCATTAATCAATTTTATAGTTATTTTGGTGTTTTTTATTTTCTAAAAAAATAAAAAATAATATATTTAAAAAAATTTAATTGGTGGGTGGGGCCACTCACCAAAAATAGCAAAAAGCTAATGAGCTAATGGCAATTGATGGTTTTCATCCATTTAAGTGTTAAAGGTACCTAAATTTATCAAACTGCAAGAATAAAGTACTAAAATTGGACAATGGCACAATAAGGTACCAAAATTGGAAATGACCCAACTTAAGGTACCAAATATGGATTTTTCCCGCACCTGGAAAAAACCTCCACAGGATTGTGTTTGTCTAAATACAAATGAACCTGTACAGTTGGAAAATGGTAATGCAGGTATAGGTTGTGTTATAAGAGATTTGAAGGAAACTTAGTCATTGCTCTCTCTGCCTTCATAGGACGAACGACAAATGATATGGCTGAAATGGTTGCTATAAAAGTAGGACTTACCCTTTGAAGAATCCTTAACTTTACTAAATTCATTCACTACAAAAAAAAAAGGCGCATCTGTGAGGAAGTTTTTCCTCACTGTAGGCCTGAATAAGTTCCTCATTGGGTCGTCACCATAGCCTCCTCGCAATAGGCTATAGTGACGACATGGTCATTCCTCTGATCAGCTGGTGGAACGACAACGGAGAGGAAACTTCCTCACAGTTGGCCTTTGGTAAAAATAAAAAAAATTAGTAAAAATGAAATTTTTAAAAAAAAAGCCTTATTAAATAGAGACAAAACAGGTACACAACTTTATTCAACAATCACTAGTATACCTACAATGTCAACTTAATTTCAGAATACATTTTTCATATCTAGGCATCAAAGCAGGGACAATCAAGTAGCATGGCAACACTAGGCATTGGTGCAGGACATTAAGAGCATAATGCAAGGAAGGATCGTGACAACAAATTTTATCTATCGGGAAGGAAAACAAAGTAGCAGACAAATTAGCAAAAAATGGAAGTGAAAAAGGAAGAAGTCAGGGATCAACCAATTGTCAAGTTTCTAGTGTTGATCTTAATATTTGTAATAATTCGGAGTTTCTGAACATGTTAGCACCGGATCTTTATGATAAGTATGCATGTCCTAGTTGGTTATCAGATTTACTGGAATCTGATTTGAACACTACCAGATTTGAATCCATTAGTCATATGGATCCTACTATGTAAATTATCACTAGAAATAAAAGTCCGTTTCTTAAAAAAAAAAAAAAAAAAAAAAAAAAGGAAAAAGGTTAGGAAGATATTACAAGCCACTTTATTAATACTAGAAAACGCGTCACACGCTACGCGTGTGAAGCGTCTTCTTGTTCTTGTAATGTATATCGACTTTTATACTAATCAGATGCAGATGTTGTATACATGCATATTCTAGGCTGCTATTTATGCATAAAACAAATAGAGAGGACAGCATAGCAAAATCAATAGACACATTCATAGAAAACTTGCTAGACACACGTTTAAGTAATTTATGTACCATAACATAACATGAGAATTTCAAGGGTGTTAGTAACTGATTTGCCTCTTTATATGCATGCATATTTTGTGTTAGTTATTATCTATACTATTATATAAAGATAACATGGTCAAGTTAGTTGTCGGATCAATCGGAAGTTAATTCCCACATTACGGTAGTTATATTATTTATCTTTTTCTTTTTTTTTAATGATGCATTATTAACTTAATTAGTAGGGAAATAGTAGGAAAATTTTCAATTATAATAGATACTAACTTTCATATTATGAATATAATTTAACTTAAATATAAATAGAAATAAATTTGAATGATATTTATTTGAAATACTAATTATTTTGGATGCGCGCACCGCGTGCCATTTTTTCTAGTGATAATAATTTGGAGCCAACTATGAAATTCTAGTTTGCCTGCATAAATAGGATAACCATGTTGTTCTAAGTATTTTTCTAGAAGAAAATACTCAATCATATCATAGTATTAATCAAGATCAAAGTAAAATACAGAACTTAACCCATACATATAACACTTTTCGCAACTTAATATTTAAAACATTCAAACACACTTTTCGCAACTTAATATTTAAAACATTCAAACACACTTTTCGCAACTTAATATTTTAAACATTCAAACATTATTCTCCTTCAAACTGGACATCAAAATGCATAACTCAATCCATACAGAACACTTTCCGCAGCTTAACATTTAGCTAATTCTAGCATGCAACATGCAGAAATAAATGAAAACTCAAACTGCGGAGAATCCATGGTCCTCTTGGATCGTTAAAACTTGAATCCACTCTTTATCACCACTCCCAAGTCCTCATTTGTTGTTCCTCAGACATAAAGTGTCCATTTATGAGACTGATACCTAACAAACCACAAAAGAGCAGGTACTCTAAAACACAGTTACAGCTGAAACCTCAAAACAAACACAAAAAATATGGTGGCATGCATTCATTCAAATACATCAATCGAATGACATTACGGCCAGCTCAAGGCCTACTGTTCTCCATAACAATTAATTAACTCCAAATAAATTTTCAATAGTCTTATTTCTCACAGATAATAAAAAGCCCTATTGATAAAAAGCCCTATTTCTCTAATGTAATTCTTACAGGGTTGTAAAAAATAACATCACATATATTCCCAATCAAACTTATGTAGTTTTTTTTTTTTCATCCTACACAATAAGATTCCGAAACTTTCACAATATATAAGTTATAAGTTATAACAAGTAAAGATATTCCCAATCAATCTAGTAATCTACCCAATTCTGTCTGGTGGAGATCTTATTTGATCCTCAGTACTAACTTAAATTGATGGATAATAAACTCAACTATTTTTTCCACATCTAAGCTGATGTAATTACTGCATGAGTAAAGTTGCTAATTTCATATATCATCAGCCTCCAAGTATTATTTTTAAGTCTGTCAATGCAGCATCCTATAGCTTCAAGTAGTTAGCATATCAATAGTCAGTTATCGGAGATTTAGAACTTAACACTGGATGACACCTCTACAAACTCAAAGGAGATTAATGGAATATAAGAAATACTAATGTGATGCATGCATTTGAAAGGATATGAACAAGCATATGAAAGCTTACTATATATGTGGGCTAGTTATGATTGTACTCCTGACTCTTGGACTGAACAAAATGCTCCAATTTCTCTTGATCCCAGTCCTCCATTCCTTGTTCATCATCTAATGGACAAAGAACATATAAAATGTCAGATAGAATCTGCAGAGCTAGCTTGAGACAAAGAAGCCACACATGTTGAAGAAAGCTCAAGGTTAATCAACTTAAGAGATCAATCGTTCAGTCCAACATTACAAATGCACTGGGTAGCCACTGAAATCCAATTTACACACATCCAATCCAAATCCCAAAACATGAACAGCTTTGTTCATTACCATCTTTGATTTAGTAATTAAATGTTTACATATATCCATAACTTCAAGTGAACATGAGTCAATCATAGTGCTTTCTAAAACTAAATAATGCAAAAATAAAAGAAATTACCCTTAAGATTGATTAGATTAGTCTATGCACGAACTTTTCTCATGCCATTCATGTACTAATTAAAAATCTGAATCTAATAGAGAAATTGCAATACGTCTTTCATAACAACTCTACCCAAGGGAATCCCTAGCTTTTCATCAAAACAACTTTAATAAATTCTATAATAGAACAAGGTACCGTACATTAAGCATAAGGGGAGGAACATAAGTCGGAGAAAGCTCAAACAAACCTAAGCTAGAGTGCCAAATACAAGATCAAAAGTTACACTGGCTATTAAAAGCATAAACTTACCACAGAAATATGTGAAACCTACAGCTTCCATGGCTCTTGTCTTCTGACCAAACGGCTCCAGCGGTGCTCAGGGTATAGGATTTGATCTGGCTAAAAACCATTACATATTAGTAGTACTTAACCAGATCAAAAACTGAAATCATTACTCCAGCGATGGAAGGAAACTGGAACACCGAACACAGATTATTTAGGATTTATCAAAATAAAAACATTACATACAACTACTTCAGTTATAAGACAACCTTTCAAGCAATTCAATAGTCCATCAAACTTTTATTCCTGTAATATAGCATCTTTCAATTCCTTTTACTTTCTGATTAAGAATAATCTTCTGATGCTCAATCACAACCCCTTGCAATCCAACTGGATCACTTGAGTTAGATTACCATTAGCATAAATTAGCTCATCTAATTCAGGACAAAGAATTTCAGAATACTTTTTGTTAAATATCAGTAAAGACTTCAATGACCGTAATGATTTTCCTTGATTTCCCTATTCTGTCAGCATCTTAAAAGGGAACGATCTGCCAATACACGATTACATATCTAATTGAAAATGTAAAGAGCAGGGTGCAAACAACATTCTATCAAATTCCATGGCCTCTTATGCTAACTTTTATCATAAGTGAAAAGAAGGAAGGTTACCACTTAACACTGAGATCATAGCTGACAAAATGGACAACCACTCTGATTCCAACTACCTGCATACCAGAATGAGATTATTATAGGGCCATGTCATTTCACTCTTCCAGATAAACATGCGACTCAACAATGAGCAACGCAAACTATGTGAGAGCACAAGTGTAAAATATCACAACAGTCGATCTGATTCTTTTGCTTTTACAAAATTTAGATCAAGTTGTGGTAGAATAACATATGAGATGCATAGTTTTTTATATATAAAAACTGCAAGGTTTCCTAATTCTCAGCTAACTTCTAGGGGCCTAGCATCCAATCAACCCTACTCGGATAAAATTCGCTAACTTACTCTAGTTAATCAATTTGCTATTAAGGAAATACACAACAGAGAAGTATAAGCACACACAGAAAAAACATGCTTCACCACTAAGGGCACAGGGGACACACGACCTGTACGCATACTGAAACAAGGAATAGAATGGTCATACATAGTTCTGTAACTAATGGCATTGTGTGGATTGACTATTGAGTGAGGAAGGTGTGTCTATGTCCATATCGCAGAAAAACTGGATTGATCGCTGCACAACTTAAGCAGGAAGAAGTTATAGACGAGCGAAGTAAAGACACCCTGCATTACTACTTCCGATGATAAATTCTATCACCAATTAATCAATTATCTCAAACAAGATAATCAAAATACTGTCCAAACTCCCAAGCCAATATTCTCTTTTACGTCAGAACCATTCACTCAGGATTAAGGTTTACGATACACGATGAACTCCGAAAATGCTAGTGATGAACAAGTGTCATATTTTCTTCAACAGACATCAACAGCATTCTAAATTTATAGGTAAAATCAGAAACCGAAAATCGGCATCAAAATTAGGGAGGATACACTTAAAAGTTAAAACTCACAAATGAAAAGGTAATGAATACACTATATGATTCAACACTAACTACAATAGAGAATAATTAATTGATCAACATATTCTCAATTAGAAATCAAGCATAAGTAGTTTACGTACCAACTCCAGGCTAAGATGAAATCCATATAGTCCCAGAGTACTACTCCAATCCCACCAACAATATTATCATTAGGAAAAGCAAGTTCAGTTTTATCCAGCCCGTGGGTGTCGGCGTCCATGGACCTTGTACTGTCTCATTTTCTATATGCATCAGTTCAACTGGTCTATAATTACACCGTACAAACTGAAACTGAAGATACCTGGATAGCATAATTGAATGGGAAAAATAAAGGTCATATTTTAGTTTTATCAAAGTCACAAAATTAATGAAAACTCTTATCTAGAAATCTGAATGAAATTGTTGCATAGTATAGTTCACTAAATCAAAGTATGCTTACTTACTATAGCTAAAACAAATCATTGGTTCAAAATATACTTGGAGAAAACTGATCTGAACATGAGAAGGACAACCAATTGTTTGGTTGCCTATGCCTCATGGTGGTTTTGTTCATCAATATTTTACTTTCACGTCTCATCAGCTCTCAAATGGTGCACGTCTCCAATTCTTATACCATGAATGGTGAAGAATCAAATAGGAAGCTCTTGTTGTACGTAGAAGAAAATTTACCGAAAGCATTACAAAGTGACATACTTGAACAAATTAACAAGCATTGATATACTCTCTACAGTATTATATTGTGTTTCTGAACACTAATTTATAACTCAAGTCCAAGAGCAGATTACCTTTCCCCTGCCAAGTCGCAACGTAAGAGGTCTAGCACGTTTATATGTACTATCAAACACTATCCCATTAGCAAACTTTGCAGTATAATGCACCTACATTCGCAAAATCACACTAAAAAACACAACTTTGTGATTTCAGTCTCCAAGAATACGAAAATCGAACCCAATACACATACACACCAAACAATCATCATACTACTACTACGATTACAAAAATTTAACATACATAGCAAGAATTCATTGCACATTGTGATTTCACTTAAATGTAGAATACAGGAATTCATAGCAAGAACACATCATTACCCAATAAATGGCAAAAACAAGAATATCAAATTAAATCAACTAAATAAAGCTATTACACTAAACTTGAGAATATGAAACTATCAATGGACTCAACTGAGTAATAAAAAAAGATGAGGGACTGACATTAATAAGCTGAGCAAAAGGCACTTCATCTCCATAGCCAACAGCCACGTCACGGTAGCCAAGACCGGTACCAACACCACCAAATCACGCTTCCACCGTACCAACCGCCCCACCCGCCACTCACCCACCGCCCCATCAGAATCTAATAAAATTTATATATTGAAGCTGGAAGCAAGATTAAAAACATAGTAGAAGTATTTTATCTCTGATTTGTTGAGCCGATGGTGAGATAGCAAACATGTTTTGGAATTTTGTTGGAAGCATTCCGGAATTACCGCCACCGGATCTTTCGATTTCCCTGTTTCTCATCCTCCTTATGATTGCAATCCGTTATTTGATGACCATTAAATCACCATTGATTAATGGACCGTGATTTCTTCAGTTCCGATTTGGAGAAGAAGAAGAAGAGAGAGATGTCGGGAGAGAGATGTTGTGTGATGAGGGAAGAAGAAGTGAAGAAGAAAAGGTTTTAAAAAAATTAAATAAAAAAAAAAAAAGCGACAAAATAGCAAAATTGGAGAAAAATCAGCTAACCTGCCGCGTGAGCTCCAAGAGACTTTCACTATATAGTAGTAATTTATTAGGAATTAATGTATATATTATGTAGGTCTTTATTGTACACTTGTGATAAAATATCTTCTTTTTATCCATTACATAAGAGTTGGAATAAAATTAAATATCTCAATAATATTTTTTATATCAAATATCAAAATAGGAATTTCAAAAGGAAAAAATACTTAATGACACATGTACGCACCAGATTGAAACTGAATAAGCAAGATCAACGGTTTAAAATTGATTGGTAGGTCAATCAATTGATTGAATCAACAGGCTTAGTATATTACTTTAATGCATGCATGCTATTATGTTTTTTTTTTTTTTTCCCGAAAGTCATGCTATTATGGTTATGTTTGTATAATTGTAAGTTGTTTTCTCTTTAGAAACTTTGATTCTAAATTATTTTTTGAAACAAATTATAAAA
Source organism: Plantago ovata (assembly GCA_028274465.1). Taxonomy (NCBI): domain Eukaryota; kingdom Viridiplantae; phylum Streptophyta; class Magnoliopsida; order Lamiales; family Plantaginaceae; genus Plantago; species Plantago ovata. The sequence continues at coordinate 38,423,986 of CM051455.1, read as the reverse complement.
GAAAAATATAAAATAAAGTGTGTCTAGTACCCTATTGATTGATTAGATTCAAATTTAATTGACGCAATCGTCTAATAATATGTCTACTTTATTACACTTATAAGAGATGGCGGAGTTAAAAAATGTGAGCAACTCTAATTAAAACTGTAAGGGACCAAAAGCGGTTTCGATAGGACCACTCCTCCAACTGTCCAGGATCTAAAAAAAGTAGAAATGAACCCGAAAATTATCAATGGTGATCACTTGCCAACCCCTAAACAAACGACACAAGAAAGTGTAGTAACCAGGAGTACCGACACAACCAAACAGCCACTAAAAAAACACAAAACAACCAAGACTACATGGCATACTATATAGTCTAGACACCATAAAGGATAACTGATCATACACACAGCAGATCAAGATAAAACCTTCTGCTTCCAGTACCTTAATGACGCCAGAAAACCAAACTACTTCATTTTCTGTTTTGTAAAATACAGTTCCCCCACAAGCTAATTTTGATTTGATCGGCGACTTCCAAAGGTTCTGTCTTAATCCTCTACAACTCACCTCGTTGCGATATCATCTTAATCTTCTAAATATTATTGAGATAATTATCTCTAAATACAAAAATATTATATTATAATAAAACACCATAATTCACATTCACGCAATTTAGCTCTCTACACTTCCTTGAACACAACAAACCTAAGCCACAAACCGTTATAAGCCTGTGGCCTTATTCGCAAAAACCATCTCTCTCTGCTACTCCTCTCTCGATCTCCAGGAAGTGAAAACTACATTAGGGTTTGCATGAGAGGGAACAAGGAGAGAAGCAGGGGCGGTCTCCCCCCAAACATTTTTTTTTTTAAGTATAATATATAATTTTAAAAATTGTAAAGATAGTTTTTTTTGATTTTTCAATTTTTGGGCTCCAGAACTTTTAAAAAATGATGTATGTGTAATTTTGGCCCTATCATTATTTTCTGGTTCCGCCCCTAGAGAGAATATTATAAAATCGCTTACCGGGTAGAGAATCTGGACAAGTTCTAGCTAGATGAACAAACGCTGCTATGCTGCCTCAGAAGAACGAGGTAGGTTTAACGTGCATGTTGGAGGCTGTTCAAAGACGAAGAAATGTAGGGTGGACTGGCTGGTGTCTTAAGTGGAACGTGATTTTGAAGGTTGGGTTAAAGATAGGGTTTGATTGGGTCAATGACAATTAATAGTTGATTGGGCTGGATAACAAAAGAAATTGGGCTGAAAAAAGATGGGCTAATGATAGAATACATACTAACTTCGCATCCGCGCTCCCATCCGCTAAAATGTTTAAATTTGAATTAATGAATTTTTGGGTAGTTACATATAAAGTAATGTTAAATCATTAGATAAACACTTGTTTAAATACACCTTCTCTTTTTTTTTTTTTTTTTTTTTTTGGTACATCAGATAAAGAGTAACTAGACTAGATCAAAGGCCAAAAAAGGCAGCAGCTCGTCCGGAGGGTGATCCAAGAATCGTCCTTCGTCCTCACAGTTGTAGCTCATCTTTGCTAGTGCATCGGCACTACCATTCCCTGGGCGCTTTATAAGGCGCAATCTCGTCTCCCACGGCATGCTTAGGAGTTTCTTGCAGTCAAGTGCTATCTGTAGCAGATTCTGAGGGATGTCTAACGTCCCCTCCATGTAGCCCAAGATCGAACTAGAGTCGACCTCAATCTCCAGCTTCTGGATCTGCCTTTCCCAAGCTAAAGACAGACCGTGAAGAAGCGCCTGTAGCTCACATTCATCCACCGTTGGGGAGGTAAGCCTTTTGCAGAAACCCCACATCCAACTCCCCCTGTCATCTCTTAGCAACCCACCAGCTCCACCCTGGTTCTGGGCTGTCACGGCACTCCCATCCGTGTTGAGCTTTGCCCAGCCTGGAGCGGGTAGCTTCCACCGTTCGATGACTTGTAGCCTGGATTGTGCGGAGAAGCTAGCACTCAAATCCATGCTTTCTTGGCGTATTAGGAACAAGGTTTGTTGTATGGGTTGCGCAATTGTGTTGAAAACTCTGAAGTTTCTTGCCTTCCATATGTTCCAAACAGCAGCAGCAAAGATCAGGAACCATGGGGTATTTGTAAGCCAATCGCATTCTGACGTGTGGGAGTTCAGATTAGTGCGCAACCAATCATTGTCTGGTATTCTGTCGAACAGAACCAAATTTCCCGGAGTTAAGATCGTGCTCCAAACCTTACGAGCTTGGGGGCAGTGGCGAAGTATGTGAATAACGGTTTCATCATTACTATTGCAGCCTGGGCAATCTGCGTGGTTGATCATTTTCCTGTTGCGGCGAGTGTGATTGGTAGCTAAACGTTCTTGTGCAGCTAACCAGAGGAAATGTTTTATCTTTTGGCTGCAGTTAAGACTCCAGAGCCATTTCCACCGGTCAGGCCGGCTGCTGACATTCTCAGAGTAGTGCTTATGGATAGTACGATACGCCGATTGGCAAGAGAACGTACCATTCGCTGCTTCACTCCAGATGGGAGTGTCATCGTCCATGTTAAGAACAATTGGGTACCGTAGAATTTGCTGCAAAACAGCAGGTGGGAGGCTTGTACGGAGGGCTTGTAGATTCCAGGAGCCATCAGTGTCCACCAAGTCGCCCAGTTTACGGTCTCTGTCCAGAGGGTCAATGTTATGCACCAGGCTACATAAGGGCTTATCGCCCAACCAGTTGTCAGACCAGAAATTAATCCGCCTACCATTTCCAATTTTCCACCTGAAGAATGGCTTAAGAAGGGCTGCACACTTCGTAATACCTTTCCAGGTGGGGCTGTCACCCGGGCGGCTCACATATTGGAAGATACTCGTGCCTTTGAGGTACTTATTGTGCACAAGTTTAGACCATACCGTCTTATCATCCTTGAGAATGCGCCACACCATTTTAGATAGGAGAGCTTCATTTGTAGTGCGGGCTTCTCTTAACCCCAGGCCGCCATCTCGTTTAGGTTGCGTTACCTTGCTCCAACCCACCAAGTGCATTCTCTTCTGATTAATGTCGGAGGACCAGAGGAAATCTCGATTGAGTTTATCTAGTCTCTTACATATACTTTCCGGAAGCCAAGTCGACTGCATATTATGAATTGGTATGGATGAAGTGACTGACTGGATGAGTGTCGACCGGCCAGCTGTTGACAAGAACTTGCTTTTCCAATTGCTAAGACGTCCCATGATCTTGTCAAAAAAAGGGCTGAAATCGCTTTGTGTCACGCGACCATGGTTCAAATTCACTCCCAAGTACTTCCCTAGGTGAGATGTTGCCCCAAAACCCAAGATATCGCATATAGCACGTTTGAGGCTAGAACCACTAGGCTTTGTGAAGAAAACTTTAGACTTCCCCACACTGAGTTTCAGTCCAGAGCTCCCGCAAAAGCTGTCTAGGACCTGCTTCATGACTCGTGCGTTAGCAACAGTAGCTTTCCCCATAAATATGAGGTCGTCAGCAAAAAAGAGGTGAGAAAAGGCTGGTCCGTTTCGACAAACCTTTAGAGCACTCCATTTCTTTTTATCCACTTTCTCGTTGATCAAATAAGAAAGTCGTTCAATACAAAGCACAAAGAGATAAGGGGATAGCGGGTCCCCCTGTCGCAAGCCACAAGCATGATCAAAAGGTTCTAAGGGCTCTCCATTCCAAAGAATCCTTGTGGACGCACTTCTCACACAAAACATAATAAGATTCACCAAAGTCTGGGGAAAATTAAATGCTATTAAGGTCTCCTCAAGAAAGTTCCAATCCACTTTATCATAAGCTTTCTCAAGGTCAAGTTTCATCACCATGCACCCTACCTTATTCTTCTTTTTTGGCCTCAGATAATGGAGAATTTCTTGCAAGGCAAAAATGTTATCTTGTGTGCTTCGACCCTTCAGGAAACTAGATTGAGTAGGTGCGATAAGGCGAGGCATAATATCACGTAATCTCATTGTAATGCATTTAGTCACGAACTTGTAGAGAACATTACATAGAGATATTGGCCTGAATTGAGTTATACTTACAGGGTTTGGCAGCTTTGGGATGAGGCACATGAAAGCTGAACATAACTTGGGATCAAACTGGCCGGTGAGGAACGCTTGTTGGACAAAGTTGAGAACGGACGTTCCCACTACATCCCAACATCGCTGATAGAACAAGGCCTGCAAGCCATCAGGGCCCGGTGCCTTGTCCGGGTGACAAACCCAGACGATCTTCTTCATTTCATCAAGAGTAATCGGCCCAGAGAGTAGGCTGATTTCCGGATCAGTCAGCTTAGCTTGGTATCGAGAAATGTTCAGTGGAGTCGGCCTGCTGGAGCTACCCGTACTGCTATGCGAGAAGAGGCCCTTAAAGAAGCTAATCGCAAGATTTTGCAGTTGTTCCTCGTCACTGACCCAATCCTCCCCAATTTTCAGCATCACTATTTTATTTCTTTTCCGTCGGGCAATGGTAGATTGGTGAAAGAAACGTGTATTGCGTTCCCCCTCCTTAAGCCAAGTTACCCGGGACTTTTGACGCCAAAAACGCTCCTCTTGTTGTAGGATAATGTTAAACTCACGGATTAGCTTTTTTTCCAGACTTGCCAGGCTAGGATTCACACTTTTTTGGATACCTTCTAGCCGTGCTTTCACCAAACGTTTTCGTCGAAATATATTGCCAAAGCGTTCCCTATTCCATGGGATGAGGAATTGTGGCACCTTTTCTATAGCTTGGGTTACATCAGAGCTACTTGCCCAAATGTTTTGAATTATGGGTTTGCACTCCTTGTTAAGTAGCCACGCACTCTCAAAGCGAAACGGCTTGTTACTAGGTGATGTATCCCTGCCAAAACAGTTTGTGAGTATAGGGCAATGATCAAAATAGGTTCTGGGGAGATGGTAGACTATGTTATCTGGGAAGCGAGTGCACCAAGATAAGTTTGCCATGGCCCTGTCAATTCTTTCCTCAATGAGCCCCGACCCTTCTCTTTTATTTGTCCACGTGAAGGGTGCTCCATGAAAGCCTAAATCCAACAAGCCGCAATCTGCCATCCATTGCTGAAAATTATGGCATCTAGAGGGATTAGTAACACGCCCCCCTGATTTTTCATAGCCAAAGCAGATTTCATTAAAGTCCCCGGTTGCTAACCAAGGCAAATCAGACGTCTCAGCAATTTGTTTCATTCTGGAGAAGATGCGTAGCTTATCAACTTTTCTCGGCTTCGCATATATTCCCGAAATAAGCCAAGGTTCTTGCTGTCTACGGCTCACAATTGCGTGAATTCCTTGATCTTCAACCTCAAGAAAATCAACATCAATGTCCGTTTCGTTCCATAACATCCATATTCCTCCGTCCATGCCGTCTGTTGGAGCAAATCTCCAGTTCGTAAAGCCTAGACGTGAAGCAATAATGTTAGCAGTAGCTGGACTCACACGAGTCTCCAAAACATAAAAAATATCAGGTCTATGGGTATTAACCAAATCTCTAAAGTTGCGTCGAAAGTCATCGTCGCCCGCCCCTTGGCAATTCCAAGAAATGATCTTCATTGGATCACAAGTAAGGTGGTAGGGATGAAGGGGAAGTCAACAGTCCGACCCATCCATGGCGCAATCACTTGCGCCAATCTCTCTGTCATTATTGTGTGCTGTCATGCCATCTGTTGTTCGATTAGTGATATCTGATAAGGTTGTTTCCGTGGCTCTGGTCGTATTTCCAGTTCCTCTTGGTATCTCTGAGTTCTCCTGATCTGAGAGTATACTAAAAGAATTGTTCGATTGCAAGGGAGGGTTGCTGGAAGTTGAAGCTATTCCAGCCCTTGTATTGCTATTAGTTCGTCCAGACGTTCCATCCCGTCGCAGGATACTAGATGGCAGGACTCGTCCATTTGGGTTACGGATGGGGCCTTGTTCCGTGCTTGTTCGTACCTGTGGTGGGCCAGTTGGTCGGTTGGGCTGCTGCTGGGTCCTAGGTGGGTTCCTGGGGTGGGGTGCAGTCCGTTGTTGGGTCTGCCGGCGTGGTGCCGGGCTTCCCGGTCGTCTGTTATTTCCGGTGGGCGCATTCTGCTGGGTTTCAACAGGTGCGTTCTTTTTCTTGCGAATCACCTGCATCCATTCCCCGTATTCCCTGTTTTTGGCCTTTTCTGTTAGCCACACAACATTGGATGTAGGTTGTGGCAAGTCTGGAGTTGAGCTCGATGAATCCATCGGAGTTGTATTCTCCTCAGGTGAGACTGGAGCATTTTTAGTACATTCGGAGGTTACATGTCCAACATGGCCACATGTGTAGCAAATCGAGTGTAGATTCTCATACACGACTTGATACACCAGACCATCTACATCAATGCCCAGCTCCAAGGGGGTGTCTGTCTTAATCTCAACGCAGAAGCGAGCAAATTTCCCTTTGGAAGCATTGAACGTGCTGCCATCAATCTTCACTGGGTCACCAATGCATTCAGCTAGCGTGAGGATAACGGATTCCCTGAACATTTCCATTGGAAGGTTGAGGATTCGTACCCATGTTATAGCTGTATCAATTTTGTCATTGTCGGATCTGAAATTAGGCCTCCACTTCCTTATAGACAAGAAGCTCCCTGCAATTTGCCAGGGGCCTTGGGTAAGGATGTGTTCTCGTTTCTCATCCGCAATGTCTTTTAGACAAAAACATCCATGCCCAAGATCAAGGAATTCATACTGTCCGCCTAAGCCCCACAGTGTTTCCAATCTGGACGAGAGTGCAGGGTAAGCCCAAGCCTTTCCCAACACTTTGATGATTATGCTATCTTTCCATTGCACATCCATCAGTTCTCTCAGATCTTCGTCGAAAGAGACCTGTTTGAAAGGGTTTTTTTCCGTTGGTTTGTTAACCTTGATTTTGCTTTTCTCTGCGAGAGCATCCTCTAGATCTTCCACTCGTACATCCGGCTTGGGTATGCGGGAGCTTACACGCTCAGCGTACGTCAGTGGGGGTTGGAATAGGTTATTTACGTAGGGAGCGACGGGGGTGGAGGCGGGGGACCCATCTTCAGATTCCATTGCAGTGTCAGCCATGGTGGGAATTGCAGTGTCAGCCATGGTGGTGTTCAGAGGGCGGGGGCGTTTCTGTAGGCGGGGTGGAGAGGACATAGCGAGGAGGGGCGGCCGGAGGCAGATTTACTTTTCCGGCTAGGTTTCCTAGATATTTACTCATGCAGCAAATAAATAACTCTATTTTTCTATAAATACACCTTCTCCAACAAGCCTAATATATAAGTTTCCAGTTAATTAATCCATTTACGTTCATAGTTTTTGTTTAATGAATATTACTATAAAAAGGGGTTAGTCCCGTCACTAACTGAGCAAATCCTGAAAATGCGTTGCAACTAATTAATAAACATAGCAAAAAATAAAAAATGATCTAGTGAGATGAGATGCGAGGAAGTAATAAAAGTTCAAGGAGCATATTGTAAAACACTAACCGTTTTTTTTCATTTCTTAGTGGTTACCGTTACCGGTGGTGTGAGTGGTAAACCGATGGTAATGGTAGATTTCTGCTCATCTTGCACATTTTATCATTTGGAGAACCTTAATTAACATACAACAAGCATCACCCGAGTAACGTGGGGATTTCTCCCCACTCCAAATGTGGTTAGTTCGCGAGCGCTAGAATTCTATCGGGAAGTATTTAGAAGTTAGGTTTAGTTACAGTTGGCTTGTATTAGTGGATTAGAATATTTGTTATCTTTATCATCAGTTAGAGATAGACCAGGATCAGGAACCTTATCCATGAAGATAAAGGCGGGTAGATTTATGATTTTCTTTTCAAACTATATTCAACTTAGAACTCTACAAACCTTGGACTATGTCTAGTTATATGGTATTTAAGTTGAGTAGGTTATTTATTTTTTGACTAATGAATAAAGTTGTTATCCGAAAATCATGTCTTTCTCTCGTTCTTCCCTGATGGCGCCGTACTTATCTCTTTATGGTGTTTCGTATTCGTCTGTCGTTGTTCCATTCATCCAAGCACGCGACTCATCTCCATTTCCGCGCCAATTTCAATCAGTGGAGATCCGGTTCGTACGTTCTAAACCGCATTATCGCATATACTTATCTTGTGACTTCAACAACATCCTATCATAATGAAATGGAGTATGAGTATGATTTGGCCTACTAATCATATTCAGATCAGTTATAATTTCGGGAAGAGAAACCGTCCGTACCCGTGAAAATAAGTTCGGAAACATGAGATATGATACTCTATGATTGCTAATGCTAAAGGTGTAAATAAATCATTCAAAAAATAGGCAAGGCAACCCATGGATTATGATTTTTGTGACGAGCATAAAAGTAGTGATATCTAAAATATCAAAATACATTTATTTAGCCATCAATGGCATCCGAATCATGTTTCCACCTTTTGTTTCTGCAACAATGGCAAGTGGAGCCTTTTGACTTTTTTTATATGTCTCCGGTGTGTTTCAATATTAATTAATTCCTCCTCCGTCCCATAACAAATGTTACACTTCATTTTGTTGACTTTTTTAGGGTCAGTTTGACCTCATATTAATCCCAAATTATACAATAAAAATAATTAAAAATATTATATTATGAAACTAGAATGTTTATACTTTCATTATATAAAATTCTTAATTATTTTCATTGTATAATTTAGAATTAATACGAGGTCAAAGTGACCTTCGAAAAGTCAACAAAATGAAATGTAATATTTGTTATGGGACGGAGGAAGTATTAATTTAGACTCTGTTAGCATTAATTTATCAGATTACCGTTTATGATTCAATTACACCTTTTAATAATAATAATAATAATAATAATAATAATAATAATAAGACATAATTACGTTTGGTACCCCCATTAAACACGAACTTTGCATGTGGACCCAACTATCACAGACAATTACAAATAAACCCAGGTGACCGGACGACATTGACTTCGGCGTACTCTCTCACCTCATTTCTTCACATCCAAACAACCCTTAACTATTTTCCTTTTTTCCTTTTTCTTTTCTTTTCTATTCTTTTCTTTTCTTTTTTCTTTTTTTCTTTTTCTATTCTCTTTCTTTCTTTTCTCTTTTTTTTTTTTAAATCGAACTCCGGTACCGGAGTTATAACTCCGGTAAGGGAGTTGACAGCTCCGATTGGAGCTTTGCACAGCTCCAACCGGAGCTGTGTTTAGCTCCAATCGGAGCTTAACAAAGCTCCGATTGGAGCTTTACACAGCTCCAATCGGAGCTGTGTACTCCGATCGGAGCTTTAAGCTCCGATCGGAGTTACTGTTCATCTTCTTCCCCCTTTATTTATTTATTTTTATTTAGTATTATTTATATTTCTTTAATAAATAAAAAAGAAAAGTAAAAAAATAATTTAGGACTCATTTTGAAATTCAAATTTTATAAGGGTTTGTTTTAAAATAATTTTGTAGACTATTTTGAAGTATAACTAAATTATGTGGGTTAATTTCTAAATTGTTTGTGTTAATATTGTAAAAATTAAAACATTTGGGGTGAATTTATAATAAACAAAACTTCATGCTGTTAGGACTTTTTCAGAATCATAAATTCCGGCAGGGGCGAAATTGTCATTTCCAGGCCTTAGAGCGCAGAAAGTCAAATTCGTGGGTTCATCTGTAATTAGGTTTATTTAGTAAGGGTGGTTTATGTAATTAATAGTATAGGTGGACTAATCTGTAATAGATGAAAATAGTAGGGGTACCAGATGTAATAGCCCCTAATAATAATGCAAACTAAGGTACCGAAAAAGTAAGAAACCTTAAGAAACACCAGTAATGTTTCAAAGTATGATTAACCCCACCAAAATAAATGGAACTCTTTGCCCTATTGATCTTTAACAAAGAAAATTTCTCCCACATATTCATGATGATTTGCATAGAAGAAGTATCAGCCTTACTAACCGCCATCAAATAATCCGCAAATCCAATTTGCTTGATGTCTAATTTTTTACACTTGGGCTGAAAATGAAAATCAGAATTCTTCACTCCATCTCTCAAATAATCCATGCATAGGACAAACAAATAAGGGCTCAAAGGAACACCTTGCCGGAGTCACCGTCTACCCTCTAATCTCCCAATAGTATTGAAAGAGTGAGGAAACATATACCATAACTCTATGAATGAACCAATTATTAAAACCATAGAGAATTGTCTAACCTATCCTACAGATAGATGAGAGAGAAACTCGCCAATCGATTAAATACGTAGTCAGACATGGACAAAGATGACGGACAAATCCATATACAGAGAAAAGGCGATTGGAGTTTGACAGTGAGGAATCGATCGACTGTGAGGAATGACTGAAATGGTTTGTCTAAGAATTGAGAAGGAAGAAGTAATCAATCGACTTGTTTGTGACGGGGAGAAGGAAGTCACTGTCTATGCTGAAAACATGTTAAATTACCAACTTGCCCCTAACAAAAAATTTAACACTATTAAAATTTGTGTGTGAGTTGAAAATTTTGATGAAAGATTTGCGTTCAACTTGAAATAATATAAAAGCTTAAATGCATTTTAAAAGTATGAAAAAGGTTTATGTGAGAAATAAAAATTTTCCTAAGTATTTTATGAAGGAAGGAATTACTATTTGTAACATATACATATATTCCAAATATTTTGTGACGTATATTTCAAAGACAACTTATTTAGCAATAATTATTCGTCAAGTAAAGTTTTTTTTATACGGATCGACATTGATTATAATTTTAAAAAATATTAATGTCTATTTTCCATCTGAAAATTCCAGCTCTTAATCTTGGAATCTTTCCAACAAAACAATCACTAAATGTCGTATCTTATTAATTTCGGATATGTTTAACGCCCTATAATAAGTAACAATGCATTAGATTTGGAAACTTCTTACTAAAATTCCAAGTTCACAAATCAAATTTCCCCAAAAAAAAATATATATATATATATTCCTGGTCAACGCCCTCGTCCCACCAAAAGCATCGAATATAGAAAACAAAGTCCAAAACATTAAAATTTTCAGCTTAAAAAAGTCAACTCTTTCTCTCTCTCTCTCTCCATTTAACTAACTACTATCATCTCTTGTTCTTCTTCATCATCCCAAACTTACTTTCTCTCTCTACTGCAAAATTCAACAGCAAAACGCCATGAGCTTTCTACTCTCTTAACTCCTATCCATTTAAAAAATCTCTCCAAGAATTTATAAACACAACTTGTTTACACAAATGGGGAACGGAATAGGAAAAATAAGCCACTGCTTCGCCTGTGAAACCGGCGATATCTCCTTACGTCGGAACGACATCGTTCTCAACCTCTCCCACCCGTTGGACGAAGGTCTAGGCCACTCTTTCTGCTACATCCGACCCGACCCGCCTCACAAAACCCAATATCCCGACCAAACCACTGCGTTCCGTACAATTTCCGGCGCTGCCATCTCCGCCAACACCTCCACCCCACTCTCCACCGCCGAGCCTTTCGCCTTCACTGCCTCCGCCACTTCCCTGGACAAAGCCGCCGCTTTCGAGAGCTCCAATTTCTTCAATTCTATCCCTCTGCAGCCGATTCCGAGGAATTCGATTCACACGGTGAAATCCGGCCCGATCATGCGGAATTCGGGCTCTGTTTCTGGTCCTGTTGTTGAAAGAGGGTTTATGTCCGGCCCGATCGAGCGGAGTTTCATTTCCGGCCCGTTGGAGAATCAGTTTGTTGATCTGCAAAGGTACAAGCCTAAGTTATCTAGTAAATTGGGTTTTGGTTTTGTTAAGAATTTGAAGAAGGTTATGTCCAAGTCTTTTTGGGGTCTTGGTAAAGAATTGAGTAGTAGTCCTAGTGTTATTATTAATGACATGATTGAGCAAAGTCATGTTAATGTTAATGTGGTTAGTAGTAGCAATAGTGGGGCTAGTAGCAGTACCATTACTAGCAACTCCAATACTTTGAGTAGTGAAATGAGCTTGGTTGACGAGAATGATGACGTTTGTAACGAGTCGTTTGGGAGTAATCGAAACGTGCAGTGGGCGCAAGGGAAGGCGGGGGAAGATAGGGTGCATATTGTCATATCTGAGGAGCATGGGTGGGTTTTTGTTGGGATTTATGATGGGTTTAATGGCCCTGATGCTACTGATTTCTTGTTGAATAATCTTTATTCGAACGTTTACAAGGAGCTTAAGGGGTTGTTGTGGTGTGAAAAGGGGGAATCTTGCGAGAGTAGTGCTGCGCTTAGTAGCATGTCTAAGAGCTTGGACAGTAAGGAGCGTGTGGAGCTCGACCGTGGGTTGAGGGAGAAATTGAGGAATTTGGATGCGGGAGGCAATGCTTCGACGGTTAATCATTTGGGAGTGATGAAAGCGTTGTCTGAGGCGTTGAAGAAGACTGAGGCATCTTACTTGGAAATCGCGGATATGATGTTGATGGAGAATCCGGAACTGGCTTTGATGGGTTCTTGTGTTTGGCGATGGTAATGAAAGATGATGATGTTTATTTGATGAATGTGGGAGATAGCCGTGCAGTTTTGGCGCGAAAAGCGGAGGATGATTTGCAAGTTTGGAAAATGCGGAAGGAGGAAGACTCGCTCTATGGTTATGAGTATGATAACTTGCATACTTTTATTTCGCGCCAGCTGACAATGGACCATAGCACTTCTGTTAAGGAGGTAATGAGAAACATAATACGTTCATCGCTTTTACGTATGAGTATTTTGTGGATCATGTGATGTGAAACGCCTCCACATATGCGTGTAATTAATTGCTGGACATGCATGCAAAAATTGAGTGACATGGATCATTTATAATCGTTAGCTCTTTGAGATACTTGTAGAGATGAGTATTAAAGATTCTCCATTATAGAAGTGGCCGTAGAGGTACTCTGTTTAGATCTGTTTTGTTGAATTGTTTTCTATGTTTGGAATCGTAGGAAGTGAAGAGGATTCGAAATGCACATCCAGATGACCCGCTTGCAGTGACCAATGACAGGGTTAAAGGCTCCTTGAAGGTCACCCGTGCGTTTGGAGCAGGCTATCTCAAACAGGTAATTGATTCTTAGCCTCTCTTCTTAAATAAATTTCAGTTTTAATGTCAGGATCAATATTTCTATTTCTAGTGAATGCAACGCTACAAATTAAGTTCCCAAATGGATGACCGTGATGGACATTAATCGTACATTCGTACTGAAAATACGTTTATGCATCTTGTACATGGACTCCGAGCTAGTATGTGTACTTCTCTAATTTAGACATGAATACATCATCAGAATGAAAAAGGAGAACTGAAGTTCTCCTACTATCATTAAACGCACATTATTCTTGTATTACAGCCCAAGTGGAACAATGCTCTCTTGGAGATGTTCAGGATTGACTACATCGGAACTCCCCCCTACATCACATGTTCGCCGTCTCTTTGCCATCACAGATTAGACCCGACGGACAAGTTCTTGATCTTGTCCTCTGATGGTCTTTACCAGTACTTCACTAATCAAGAGGCTGTTTCCGAAGTTGAAGAATTCATGTCAACATTCCCCGAGGGAGATCCAGCTCAACATTTAGTCGAAGAAGTATTGTTTCGTGCAGCAAAGAAAGCCGGTATGAACACGAGCACATGATTGAACAAACTTTTATTCTGAATACGCAAAAATCTAAACAAAATCTGAATTTTTCTGAATAGGTATGGACTTTCATGAATTGCTTGACATCCCACAAGGTGACCGGAGAAAGTACCATGACGATGTCTCGATAATCATTATCTCGTTCGAAGGACGGATATGGCGTTCGTCGGTATAACCAAGTGTTGCGGATTTACATTTAGGAAATTCAGAGGATTTTTATAGTTGGAAAGCAAAGCATTATAAACATAGTTTTTTTTTGTTTTTTTTTGGTTCAAAACCTTTAAAAGTTTTCGACATATACTATGTATAGCAGATACTAGCTAGCTACGGTGTGATAATTCTGGTTGGTGGGGATTGTAGATGCTTGTAAGTTACTCTGGGATTTGATGTAACTTATAACCCCTCTCTGGGATTTGATGTAACCCCCTCTCTGGGATATTGTTGACTTGTTCAGATGCATATGCTCGTATATATATAAGGCCAACGGGCCAATATTCTTTTGTTCATCCTATTGTTTGGAGCACGATCACTACTTAAGTGCATTTTCCATCTGAATTTAATTATTGTGAACTGAATTAAGTTGAATGAACTTGAACTTGCTTAAAATTTGTACAATTTAAACTTTACAAATTTAAACTGAATTAAACTTTTTGGAATTGAACAAAATTGAAATTAAAGTGAAACGAACATCATTTTCCTTACAAAAATTTCCTTATTCGAACTTGTGACAAGTGGTTGATAGAATTTTGTTCATTCATTAATTACAAAACTCGCTAATCAATCAAAACATATATATTTCAATATAGAAACTACTCACATGACCCTAACAAAAACAATATAAATAACTCATATAAATATAATGTTAAACCAGAGTTTAAACTTTGATTATCTTAAAGTTGTGTAACCACTCTATTTCCTCCTGATTCTAATTGGAAAATTATTTTATTTGAATAAAATCATATTTTTAACGCGGCGTTTCCTAAATACAACAGGAATAAATAATCTAGAAGAATTGTAACCACTCGTGCATATGAAAATTGTAAGTTGCATATTATTGACGACTTATGACATTCATATGTTTTTGTTCTTAATTCATTATTATTATTTTTATGACTAAATTGCGCCAGTTGTGAGAAGCAATAACTTGTCAAACTTGTGAAATGTATGCATTGTTTATTCCGTGAAAGTCATTAAGCACAAGCATTTTGAGGATAGAAACTTCATGTTGAAGTTGAATCTGAACATGAAATGCACTTAATTAATTATATTAGTTGGATTAATTGTACTTAAGTCAAGACTTTATTAATATTCACGCGTTTGATAGTGGGGAAAGTTTATCCGCTACCAATTCGATCGTCACCCACGATGGCTATTAGGCTGAAAGAGTGGACTTTCCACCCAAAATGTCTAAGCTCGGTAATACTTCAGTAATATTCAAACACCATTGATATATGAAGCTTATGTGATTTTCCTTTCAAAAGATCTAAACATTATATAAATTCAATTTAATAATATAAACCGAATTACATAGTATAATTTATTTGCAATAATATATTTAAATATATAATTCAACAAATTTCAATTGAATTCAATGTTTTTGAACTGATGATTTATGGTTGCAGTATGATGGGATTTAATCTCACTCGGTCTAAGGGCAAAAGTCAATTCATTATTTAGCTCGTAATTTAGAGAATATTATAGTATTCTCTAGTATTTTGATATTCGGCTGCTTTCAAAATTTATATCGATAGGTTGAAGTTGAATATGTAAGATGTCTAATATCTATCTAATTAAACCAAATCCATTTATTTACGCATTGCATGTCACACATGTCCCTTTCCTATTCGTCCAGTTGCGTCATAAGTATTTCTTATTGGTCAAGTTGAGTCATTAGAGTTCTAGTCTAGTGAGGTATGAGCTACTATATAAGCTCCACCATATAGTCACTAAATCATTGTAGAAACCCACGAGTTGATGAACTGATTTATGTTTTATGTTGAACTCTTTCTCCATCTCACTTAAAGACTTCTGTTTTTTGCGGAAAATCTATCCTCCCTATGAATTTCTGTTACTACGCGCCACTGACCGTTGGAGGTAATACGTGAAACTGATTAGACATGTCCAATTCACAAGAGACCTATCACTTGGCCTCAGAGCCACGTTTGAAAATCTCAATCCCTACGCTTCTGCACCCGTGAGATTAAGTTACGATTCTGAATTAAGGAATTTAATTGTGAATGAATTAACGCAGATGGTAGCCAAGATCGAGGCAAGATATCCGGAAGAACGCAACGACGCTCGACCAAGAGCCACCGCGCCCAACCGTCGTTGGCTATTACGGCCTGTGCCACACCCCCCCTCGAATTTCAAGAGATTCCTATTAGTTTGAATTTTGAGCCTCCCGAGTTATATCTGATTGTTCAATACAGGTTTCTGAGGAATTTCTCATACAACAAAGGGTTTCCAAAAGAAGCCATATCCACCACTTTGGGCCCGAGTGCCGTCGCCACCGTCGGTCTCAACCGTATCGGCTACCAAGTCGCCACCGCTGACCGCCATTTCACCACCGCCCAGTGATGCCTGTCGCTGTCAACCATGTCACAAGTTCTCACATCGCCATTGTTCATACCGTTGTTGTCATACCAACTTCGCCAGCCACTATTGATCGATTTGATCACCCGCTTACGGTCAGCGCAAACGAACAAGAATCACTCATGATGGTTGAAGATTCCATTCGAGAACTCAAAACTTCCATGCAGACTCTTTAGCCTCGCTAGGATTACCGGTGCCTAAGTCGAAGAGGCCTAAGGATTCCTTGAACCAGTCAACCACCAATATCCAAGAGACAACCGTATTAGGGAAATATGTACTTGCAGTTTCTTATGCATATGGAGCTCCCTAGTCTTCAATGAAACCCTCACCATATCCAATGTCACCATATTCGATGTTGCTGCAATATTATCAAACATGAGTGAATCTCTTAAGTTCACATAGTATTTGGGTTGGGAGGTGAGCAACACCATAGCTTTGTCTCCATCTGTAGTCTTATCACCAACATTCTCCATGTGTATTGTGATTTTGTCAAACTCTACTAACTGTTAAAACTAAGAAACTTCTGCTTAAGATACATCATATGAACTAATGACTTCCCCATATAAACTGTCTCTAGTTTGTCTCAAATCTCCTTAGCATCCGTACACTTAGCAACTTTGCTCATTGCATCATCACCTAATGAGAGAATAAGTGTAGTATATTTCTTCTTCGTGAGTTCTTTCTTATTGTCTTCATCTTTTTATATCCTTAAGACCTTCACCACCCAATTAAGTGCCATATGCTCCATAGCTTGATAACCTACGTCCACGGAGATCAACATCTTCCTTTATTGTCACAATCTCAATTACGAGTACCTAACGTGATCTAAGAAACAAATCCAATGTTTCTTAAACTAGAACTTATAATATCAAACAATATAAAAGTTATGCTAAAACTTAGAGGTTGTCAATGATGTGTTGTGATGAGTTACGTCTAAACAATACAACCTTCCTCCATATATATAGCTAACAATATTTTAGATAATATGAATAATAAGAGCATTCGAATTGGTTGTCTTAATTGACAACAATTTCTTCTCCTAACTGTATTCGATTTTCGGAGTTAACCTCAATATTGACTGAACCCTTACTTTAATGAGAGAACTCCACTCATAATATCTATAGTATTTTAATATAATTTTTCATTTTTTTCCATTGTTATATAACATTAATTTACAATTTAATATAAAATTAAAACAATTGAATAAGAAATTTTGACCTAAACCGAGTAATTATGTAATTAGGCATTAGCCCTGGAGATTGAGGGTTGGACCAATTACAGTCAATTACCCGGAAAGGGCCGAAACCAAAGACGGCCTTAAAAATTGGTTGTTTTTCCCCAAAAATTCAAATCCCAAATCCTATCGCGCCATTTCCGTCGAATCAGAAGCTTTTCCCCTCCATAGCCAAAATGTCAACCCCAATCGATGACAGCGACCTCAACGACGACGCATTATGGGCGATGATCGATTCCGCCGTCGCCGCCTCGCTCTCCTCACGCGCCGCTAAACCCCGCACTAAACCTCTCACGCCCATCCCTTTCCCCATCAACTCTCCCCAACTCCAACCACAGTTACAGAACCACCGGCCGCTTAAAATCCCTAGAACAACCAACTCTCTCACGCCTCAATCGACTCCTCCACAGCTGATGATGGTGAAGCATGTGCCCCGAACTCCTGTTTCTACCCCGGATTCACCTATGAACACGAGGAATTCTTCGATTACTAGCTATTCTAGCCCTAATTTGAGTTTTGAGGAGGCCGAGCATAGGCATAGCTTGACTGGACCCTTCCCTACGGTTTCTCTGTTTAAGGAGTATCAGAATTCTGCTATGGCGGTAGGTTCATGTAGCTCTCTTAACTGATCATGTGTTCAATTGAGTCGATTTTATCGAATTGTTGTGAGAATTGTGTTACTTATGTACTAATTTCCATCTATATTACTTAAGAATATCGTGATTCCTGAATTCGGCTTTGTAGATTTTTTTCCATATGATCATGTGTTCAATTGAGTAGGTCTGTATGTGATGGCTGTTCACTTGTTCTTTTTAATAATTGTAGAACTTGGATAACTGATGTGTAGATGCTGTTCTGATCACTGGAAATTCGAGAATTATATTACTACCAATCATGTCATATACTTTAGTTCTAAGAAACAAAGCATGAACTTCACTGGATTTTGGTAAACAATTAGGCTACTTTGTGGAGAATGTACTAGGTTGATGAAGGGAACTCTATGAGTAACAGTGTAACACTGCGTTTCTGTGGGGTGATATAAATTGTTGCGCCTTGCTGGGGAACTGCTCTTGACGTTCCTGTATGCTAAAGCATAATTTTCTACTTGCTAACATGCTCCATGATATTGTTTGATATCTTGATAGATATTGGAGAAAGGCGACTATGTTTCAATATCTGGGAAGCCTTTCATCAAGAAGTCAGGTGCGAGTCATCAGTCATGTCCTACTTTATATTCCTGTTGATAGAAACTAGACGTGCTATCTTGGGTGTTTGATGAATATGTGTTTTAGGGTGGAGGAAGATATCGTTTTACTTCAACGTCTCTTATGAGATTAGAGACAAGACCATTGAATTTGATGCCAATCATGATGTTCAGCGTGCTGAGTTTGTTGTTCGTGCACATATGCAGTATGTTGGGCTAATTTTTCCTTTACAACAACATTGTCAGAGAAACTTCCATTCAAGGTTTGCATAGAATTAATCTTCTAACATCTTCTCTGGTTGCTACTAGGGGTGGAAGATTTTCTGATGGGTGGGGATCATGTGAACGACGTGAAAAGAAGTTCTTGAAACCAAATCATGATATTCCCAGCACCGCAGAAACTAGAGCAAAAAATAAGGCATGCCAGGTCAGTGTGTTTTAAATAAAAGCTTTATCGTTTCATGAATTAGTCCTTTGGTTACTCAACTCTCCTCCCATATATGGTTTTATTTAAGAAATGAAACCAGGTAGTCAATGTTGAAGCGTTGACCTTGATTGATACTCGTTTAATTTAGTTTATCAGGGAAATAAACTAGAGATGTGGTTCTGGTTAGATGTGGTTCCCTGAATACCACGTAGTGTTGCTTGCTCCTTTTAAGGATAACTTGTATCAGGCCATTTTCTGCAGCACCCGATGTTATTCAAAGACTAAACAGTTGAACATTTGTTTCATTACATTAGCCTGCAAATTCAAGTCAGTAGTAACAATGTGTTTGCAACATTTAATCACGCTGCAAGCTGCAATTATGTAGGAAACACTGGTGCATGCCTGCATATTTGGAAAATAAAATGAACTGTATAGTCTAATTATAAACTATTGAGTAGTGGCAAACAGAATGAGGGGATGAACAGTGCACTTTCATTAGTTGCATACCTGAATTGTTCAAGTATCTAATACTACACCTTTTAGTGTCTGGAAGAGATGCTGAATCTAAATGCTCCATCTTTCTACGGAGGGCATGGAAAGTACATTGTTGGTATGCTGTTTGACTGATAACTCCCAGTCCCTCTCGTGGTATCTATTTTAGTGCAGACCCGGCTGAATACTCTTTATCCTTCGAACAGAGAAACATTTAAATAGTAACTGCTTCGTGATGAATATCACTACCCTTAAACCAAATCAAGAATTGACCTGAGCTTGATATCTGCAGGACTTGCTTGGGATTGGAGAGTATCGGTCTAGTGAAAGCTACACCTAACAATTTACGCATGCTGTAAAGTGTAGACTGTGATACCATATCAGAATTCCTAAGACTGGACATATGTGTATAATCTAGTACTACCTGTTAGACTCCCATTCCAAGAAATGGAGGAAATGATGATGTTTCTCAATGAGAAAGGAAAGGCGTGTCAAAGTTATGCCCCATTACAACCCAGAAGAGTAAATCAGCTAATGCATAGGACTGTGAATAGTGGATTTTTACGGTTCCTTATGCAGAAGTCTGGTATCTTACGTTTTGCTTAGGATATCTGAATTTATGCGAGTTATTTTCATGGTTGGCTAATGAGATTGGTATCTGTGTTTGGACAGTTCGAGTGATGATTTTCTTCCATATCCAGTGTTTGATTTTCATTTTGAAATAGGAAATTTACAAAAATGTTGTTCTTACATTTACTCCCCGTCCTATGAACAGCGAACGTTTATATTCAGACAAAAATAAATAAAATGAGAAGCCATAGAATTGAAAAATTAAACTTTTTCACCTTCATTTAAAGATTTTTATATGGGAACCATGTCCATAGTTTGCTCGCAGAGTATTCTAGGAATATACGGTTGAAAATCTTAAATAAAATATATAATTATCGTAATACCTAGGCTAAATGCTTTTTTCACATAATTTATATTCACTCGCAATAAACTCTAATGGTCTGAGTAGAATAAGATCAAATATGGACACAAATGGGCAAGGTTGACTATATCAAAATGAAATATTGGCCAATCCTTACATAACCATTAATTGCAATTTGGGAGTGACTGACACTAATCCCTCATCTTTATCAGAAAAGAAAAAATAGATTACTCTAATGTGAGTAATAATAATGATTCAATTTCTTTTTGTGGGAAAGAGAAAGCAACCATTGTTTTCCGAAAAGACTGTCAATTTCATTCCCACAATTGGAAACACCTCTCCATAAAACCCTCCTCCACATTTCCATTTCACCGGCCAGTTCCCATGGCTGCAGCTCAACAGGTACTTCTCTCCCCAACTTATACCTTTATTTTTCCCATCTTTTTTTTTTTTTTTTGGTTCCTTTGCAACAATTTGTATGTATCTAATGTGGGATTGATTTTGAAGATGATCTGTTTGTTCTTGGGACAATAGCAGGAACAAGAAGAAGGATGGCCATTGGGTCTGCAACCATTGAACGTGAGAGCTGGGCTTGTAAGAAATCGTGATCTCCACGGTTCACTTTCCTTCAACACTTTACTCTCTGCTTCCCCTGCCTCCTCTACTGATTCTTCTTCTGATCTTGACACTGAGGTATTGTTAATTTGTTACTTTCTCATACAATTGTTACTTTTTTCTTGAAGTCTTGATTCAGCAAGAGTTGCACTACTAAGTTTAACTTAATGTTGATTATATCCTCTTTGTCTCTTCCCAAATTCCCAATCCCAAAATCCCTTTTCTTGAAATCTGTTTAAGTTTAGGAAAATTGGTGATATGATAACATATTAACATGTGTTCTCTAACACTGCAATAGCAATTGTGTATGTGAGAAATTATTTTGTTACACTTGAGCCAATCTTGGGTGTCAGAGATATGAAATTCTTACCAAAAAAAAAAACAAGAAGTGATTTTTGGATCTGTAGGTAAATGATATGAATCAAACCAGGCTGTTGTTGGTCAGAGAGTCATATTACTGTGAAGAATTATATACAGCCATAACCCATGACAGTTCTTGTGAAATGTTATTGTTTCCTGTACTTGTGGTTGATTATTGCATCAATGTGAAGATTGTGGAGCCAAGAGGAAGCATATTTCACTGAAAAGTTTGCACCTAATTGTTAATGTATTATGTATGTGTCATTTTCTTTTGTATTCCATGTCAGAATGGGTCATGCTCTTGTATACTTAAAAATTTAAAGTTCATATAATACTTTACCCTTTTCACATGGGTACCTCAATGATGCTGTTTTTAAGTTTTTGACTATGCACACACACTGTCCATTTTGTTATGGTCACATTGAGTAAACATTGATGCACTGTACTTGGGGCCATGATTTTGATACTACTTAGTAGTAGTACAATTTTAAGGTGATCGCATGTATTTTTAATATGCCTTTGATATACAGATGGTGTTTGTGTGTTGCAGTCTACTGGTTCATTCTTCCATGACAGGAGTATTACTCTTGGAAGCCTTATCGGTATCTCCAACATTCTGGAGCTCTCTAGGAGATCAACAAGGGGAAGAATAGCAGAACCTTCAAGAAATAAGAAGCAATACAAATCGAAAACTTGGTTTTTGTCGCTGTGCTCAAGGCTGAGCACAGATGCTGTGACCATCAACAATGCTCCGTCTCTTGGCCATTTTCTTGAAGCAGAGAGGAGAGCTGCCACCAATTACAGAAACAACCCGAGCCCAGGTGCTTATGGACCAGATGATTTTTCTCATGTTTTGGACCCGAATTCGTTGTTCGTAGGTGGTCATGTTGCTCCTCCTCCCCAAGGAAGTGCTTGGCAGGACACAACTGGTGAAAATGGAAGAACAATCGGTAGGGATTTTCTGTCGCACTCGAATGCTGATGGATCTCCTCTGCTTCTTTCATGTTTATGTCCAAATATTACTCATTGAGGACATTTTTTTATTGTAAGCTGTGGTAATGACATTTTGTTTTCTTAATCCCATCTTTCTTTTGGTTCGTTAGTTTTACATACTTACACATTGATATCTGAGTTTCTTGTGGTTCATTGATGTAGTACATCATTTGCATAGCATGATCTAATGTCATAATTCCTAGGTCAACGTAAAAAATACTTGGCATCTCCATTATTTATGGTGAAGTTTTTCAAGATATTCCCTTGGTTGGCTTCCTATGAAAGCATTTAAGGGAAACGTTTCAACTAAAATGGACACATACATACGTTTGGCTCTCCACTTTATTTTAGAATATGTGGTTAGGGAGGTGAACATGAATCAATCTTTTTTATAGTGACATAAAATTAGTGGTTTGTATTATTTTAGAGAGTTTATTAGTAAAGTTATGTTCTCTTCGTCTGAACTGAACTGAGAAGAATTGATCTGAACTGAACTGAATTTAATGCATCTGAACTGAATTTAATGCATCTGAACTGAACTGAACTTATTTGTAGTGTAAAAAGCTACTAGGTGAATCTGAACTGAACTGAACTTATTGCATCTGAACTGAATTGAACTTAATGCATCTAAACTGAACTTAATGCATCTGAACTGAACTAAACTTAAAATAAACAATTTTAAGACGAAGAGAACAGAGCTTAAGTAAGTAAAATTAAAATGATAATGTGTAAAAATGAGTTGTAGAGAGATAAATGGAGATAATGAGTTATAGAGAGAAATAATATAGAAAGAGAATCTGGAATAAAAGGAAAAGAAAAAATGTGCTAAAAATGTTTTAGCATGAACATTGAAAAAGGAGCCTTTCAAAAAGAGACCCAAACGTCAATCTATTTTTAGAATAGAAAGAAAAATGAAAATAAACCCAAACGTTTTGATAACGTTTTGGGTTCATGAGGAGTTAATGTTAACTCTCATCATTTTTTTAGAAAATGATTTACATTTGTTTTTGCGATGAGATTTTTGTATAATGAGTGTGGTGTTTGATTTATTGTCTGAGGGTGGAGTTTTGTATAATGAGTGTGAGACAAAAGGTTGCCAAAAGTTTAAAAAAAAAAAAAAAGACAAAAAAAGAATATGTAAACGATCTAAAAAAACATGAGTATAAGATTACTAAATGCTATTCCCTCCTCGCTTCCTCTAAAACTTCTTGTTTTCCATTTTGGGCATTCTGTTATTCCGTTAGAAGATTTTAATTCTAGAAATGAAAATATTTGTTACTCTCTCCATTCTCTCAGAAGTTTTCTAGTTTGACTTTTGTCGGTCAACATATCTCAACTTTGACCCCAATTACTCTTAAACTATAATAATAAAGTATTTAACGAAATTATATTATGAAAATATAAAATCTAAATTTTCTTAATATAATTTCGTTACGTACTTTATCATTATATTTTAAGAGTAATCGAGAGTCACAGTTGAAAGTTTTTGACCGAAAAAAATCAAACTAGGAAGCTTTTGAGAGAACGGAGGGAGTATAATTAATATTTCACCATACATATTTACAATTTTACCACTCAACTCACCATTATTTATTCATTCTTCACTACAATAATATTCCACCCACCGTACTTTTCTCATTCTTTATTTTAAAAGTATTCACTCACAATAGTTTTTTCAGTTTTTACTCAAATAATACTCAACTTATACTCATTTTCTTAAAAACCGTGCTCACACAAGAAGTGGGAAATTTCAAGTGGAATGGAGGGACTAGTATTAATAATAATAACTTAATTTCTTTGCATATAAGTCCCTTAATTTATTTGAACGGGAAAATCATCAAAATAGTCATGTATGTTTTGTGAAGAAAATAAAAAGGTGGAGATTGAAAGTGCAACTGTGAAACAATATTGAGGGAAATGTTCTGGCAACATTGATCACTGCACTATATAGCTTGGTTTGATCGAATTTGTCTTTATTTACGTGTGCAACTTATTCGAAGAGCTATGATCGAGGATAAGGTTGGAAGTAAGAGAATCAAGTGAAAAGTTTGAATCCTAGAAGTATAAGGAATACTAGAGACGGTGAACATGAAGTATTTGAAGATCATGATGAATCTGGAGACTGGCAACTACATGGACATGAAGGAGTTCAACGAGGACAAGGATTTTAAGGGCGTGTGACCTAGTTGAAGAGTTCTTATACTTGGTCTTACGAGTTGCTATCCTTGTTGAACAAGGAAAACAAAGAAAGGATTTAGTACTTAAAGAGCGTGCAAGTAGTTCGAAGCCTATTCATACAACATAGTCATAAATCTTTAGGATTCATCCCATACCTAATGTATTTGGATGACCACAACGAGTATAAAAAAAAAGGTGAAGACGTAAGAAACCTACACAACCCAAAAGCAAGAAAACTAGATAGACGTTCATCATTCGTAGCTTGTAGGTTTCGACTCGGTACCAAGTTTTAAGCTCTAGTTATTTTAATTCAGCTTTTTTTTTCTGAACTGTTTTAGGTTTAAGCTCTAGGTTGCAAGTGATTGTAATCAACTCTTCTTGGTATTGTTCAGTTTGAGACTTCACTTGTGAAAGATGAAACGTAGGATTTTGTCTACTTAGTAGATTGTTCACCATGAGGCATCATGAGATATTTCATATTACCCACGAGAAAAGATTTTATGTGTCGTTTATTTTACTCTGCTTTTAACTTCAAATCTGTATATTGAGTATTAGAGCCAGTCTTGACTGCATTGTCATGTCAACATTGATCTCAACATTATACTAAACAGTGAGCATAACGTTGTGTTGTAGGTACCATATTGACGATACTTAAATTTACAAGATAAGCATCTATCCTTGGCAGAATTCTCTTATAATAATTGTTACCATGCATCGATTGGTTTGGCTCCGTATGAGGCGTTGTATCATGTATGGTAGATGATGTAGGTCGCCTATTCTATGGGACGAAGTGAGCGAGAGGGCATTGATAGGCCCTGAGTTGGCCGAACATACCATTGATGTTATTGACAAAATTAGGGAGAAGATGAAATCAACACAAAGTAGATAGAAGAGTTACGCCGATAGGAAGAGGAGGCCTTTAGAGTTCGATGTTGGTGGCATGGTCTTTGTGAAGATAGCTCCAGTGAAAGGGATTATGAGGTTTGGCAAGAGAGGCGAGCCTAGGGGTGTTAGCGAATCGAGCTGATCGTGATAAAGATAGGTCAAAGCTCGGATCGTGCTCAAGATCGGTCAACGCGAACTTGATCGTGATCGATCGACTCATTTTCGATCATGAATCGATCACCTTGAAGAAATGAAGCTCGCGATCAATAAATAATTTAATTTTTATTTTATTTTATTATTATTATTATTATGATTATATATACCTAATCATAATTTTACACTTTCAGCCAGTCACTAAAACCCTCAAACCCTCAAATCTCAGAGATTCATCCACTGCATGACCTCCTTATGTAGTGTTTGTAATATATTATATTTATGATCCACAAATTTACATAGTAAAAGAACTCATTTTGGAGCTTTAACGAGCCGAGCGCTCGCGATCAATGTGATCATTTGACGAGCCGATCACGATCACAATTTTGTGAAGCTCGCCGATCACGATCAGCCCTATATTTCTGACGGTCATTGATCGATAGAGCCAACGATCAAATCGAATCGACTCATTAACAACTTCGCCCAAGGTTAATTGGTTCATTTGAGGTATTACAGAGGATCGGCGAAGTGGCTCATAGAGTCGCCCTTCCTCCAGCATTGTCTGGTGCACATGATGTATTCCATGTATCGATGCTTTGTAAGTTTACGGCTGAGCCACATCATGTACTGAGCTATTAAGGCCTCAGCCTCCAGCCATATTTGACATATGTTGAGGAGCCTGTTTCGATTCTCGAGCGAGTCGAGAGAGAGTTCCGTCGAGGTCATCATGTCGTATTTGTCAAAGTTATGTGGAAGAATCATACTAAGGCGAAAGATACATGGGAGCGTGAGGCGGAGATGCAATCTAGTTACCCACCCTTTGGTAGTAACTTTTGGCTTCTTTTGTTTGCGCCTGTTAAGTGGTTTGGATGGCAAGTTTCTAGTGTTGTTCTCTTTGGTGTCGGTTTTAGGTTACTCTCTGGGGGTTTAGTTGTGTTGTTCCTTTGAATTTTTTTTCTTTGTTTCTCTGTTTTCGAGCCGATTGTGTTCTTGTAATGGTTTTGGATGTTTTTTCTCGAGCATTTCTTATGCTCAAATTTATAATGAAATTTTAGCCGTTTAAAAAAAAAGTAATTATGTGCCACTCATTGTACTTTATTGTGTGGACAAAACCTTTTACAACGTGGGTAGATTGTAACGAAACGAAAAATTCATTATTCAAAAATTTGAATTTAGGCGAATTAGTAAGAGGTGGGGCCGTTGGATCGTTTCTTTTGTCTGGTGATACATAGGCCAATTAACCTGCGACTCATTTTAACACATTATTTAAACCCCAGCCCAAAATACTATTTAACCCTAGCTAATTAATTTCCAGAGCCTGAGTAAGTTTCCAGCTAAGGAACATTTGCTAGTTAGGGTCTGTTCTTTTCACCTTAATTTCAGTTTTATTAAGTTTAGTTCAGTTCAGATTTATTAAGTTCAATTCAGATAAATTAAGTTCAGTTCAGGTTTGCTTAGTTAAAATTTATATTTAAAATAAGTTCAGTTTAGATAAGTTCAGTTCAGAGATAAGTTCAGAGTTTTTCAGGTGAAACAAACAGAGCCTTATTCCCGTCCCAACCAATGGTAAGAAACTTTACGTATTTTCTTTGTATATCGCCCTTCCTACAACCGATTCTAAGCCAGTTTTTTCCTGTTAATTACTTTAAGAGGCAAGTTTCTTTTAGGTTTTCCAATCATGTTGCTATGGTATCTAGGTCGATATGAAAATTTGACAACTGCTGGTTATTATGTCAAGATATGCGATCGGACGACTCCCTTGTTTTGTATTTATATACTTCCCGTAGGTACATATATATAGATACGGCGATACGCTGATACGCATTTCACCTGTGGAGACGTGCTCAAAGCCGTGGGAATTAGATTCAGTTCCGTATCCAATTCTTGGACAGTAATATTTCATCCATAGTTTATATTGAGAGTTTTGTCGTAGCAGTCATCTTGGCCCTGTTTCTTTAGTCAATTAAGTGATTCACACTTGTTTATTTGAATCTTTTAGGTGATCATGTAGTTGAGCTGCCAGGAGTGGCTAGGGGTGCAAAGGACACATGAGTGGTGTCCATTACTATTTTTTTTTCATATTCTTTGCAATTGGTTTTTCATTACACATTTTTAATTCAAGTAAGCATTTGGACTTTAATGTTTTATGCATGCTTTTTTAAACATTGAGATCTACGTAGACATTTACGGATTATCGGCCACATTTGATGTCATCTTAAGTTTTAAATTCAACGAATTTTACTACTTATGAAGAAACGGTAATTTTAAATTCGTACAATATGGGAAAAGATAGCTATTAACTGTTGGTTTTGGTTGAAATAGAAATGTAAATTATTGAAATACAAACACTATCCTCGTAGTTCTTGGAACCACTTTTGTGTTTGTTATTTGGTGTCGGGTGTAGCCATGTAGATGCCATGGGCAAGTGCAACCTGATGCAAAACAAAGTTGTTGGTGTAGACTAGTGTGATCTAGGATTTGAACTGCGTAGAACATGGAGGTGTGTTGAAGATGACCGGTTTCAGTTTGTTGGCCTGATCGATTGGAGGTAGTTTCTTCTTAGATTCTTAAGGGATGGATTTTATCCAGTGGGTGATTGACAATCTGCCGGTTTCTGTTCTGTTTGTTTCCTGCGGTGATTCGACATTTTTTCAGGGGAAAGTAGGTGCAGTTCAGGGGCCCTCACGGTCAAGTCCATAATTGCGGTCCACTTTCATTCTTGAGTGGCCCAATTGTGAAAAGGGTCACTAAATGTGGTACATAGTTTTTTCCCATCATTTTATGACTTTTTTGGTTGTATGCTGGTTTTTGATATATTTCTAAAAATATTTCTCATACATTTTATATTACCACATTGACTTTTATGGCTTTTTTTTTAAGCGGCAAAGTAAAGATCAATAATGTTTTCCCATTTACCTCCATGGTAACTCGAACCCCTGACTTATTAGTTGGAGTTGAAGCAGTTTACGAACTGAGCTACGCTTCATTCTCCATTCACTTTGATGGTTTAGAGCATAATATATAAAGATAATTAGAGCATCAGTCCCAGGTTACTTTATATCTCCAAATGTATGAATGATGTTATTTGGACCATATGGGACGATGACGTAAATATAATAATAGTCAATTGAGTTTATATATGTGTGGAGGTGCGTGCCGGAAATGTATTACTACAATAATGTTGAGACTTGAGTTGACAATTACAAATACCAAATCAAATCAAATCATCATCGATCACATTTAAAATTAAAGTGCTTCGTCTCGCGATCGTGGATGTCTGATGGCTCCATGCAGATAGATAGATGGCTAATGCATGCATGCATCGTGTATAATTGAGCACGACACAAATACGCAATCGTCCACTCTATCTATATCTCGACAACTTGCCAACGTCGCATTTGATTGCTCGTCTCTTTCTTCCTTTAGGTGAAATCAAATTTTCTCACGAGCCGCTTATTTGGCCGAGCCAAAGAATATCACGTAGGGGTTTATTTATGTGAACATTTTTTTATTCTTTAATGAAGGATATTTTTTTTATTGATAAACATAAAACATCTCAAATTGGAAAGTAAGCAGTGTAAGCCCTGGAGGTAACAGATGCAAACAATTAATCTATCATATTTTATTTTAAGCGGCAAACTATTACTTTATTACAATAGTCATAAAATTACAAAATCATCTTCAGTGTATAAGGATACTCCAATTAAACAATACACATTAACTACTTCCAAAATCCTGCTAAAGATTTTTTTTAGGACAAGTAAGATTCACTAGGGTCTTAAGCATGATATACACACATCCTATACCACCTTATAATTCCACACTTAAACTACTGATAATATAACTTGATCAATTATATGCCTTGATTAATTAATGGTTTACAATCTGCTTTGGAACTGGAATTTCACTCTTTAAAAAATCCAATCTTATTCCTTGTATGTTGTCATGTTAATTTGAACAGGGGTATGGAGCTATGGGAGCATCTTCGAGCTTCGATCCAGCTAGCTAGGCATCTTTTGCTAGAAATAGAGGACTATCAGCTTACTTTTATATATCGGCAGTGCAATAATGTTGCAGATCTTTTGTCAAAGTTGGGAAGTGGCTCTCTTGTTTTGGAAAGCAATGTGGTACGTAGTTTTTTCCCATCACACTGCGCACCCATGTAAGGCTAGTAGTTGGCTAGATTTGTATCTGCAACAATTAAGATCTCTTACTATTAGTTTGTGGCCCTTGATCTGTCCCAGAGCATACCGAGTTCTTGGATTGAGGAATTAAAAGCCCACCTTTAAATAAAATGAGAAATCAATAATCAGCGCAGTTGGGTGTGAATGTGGAAGGATGATGATTGCACGGAAATCAGTAGAGAAGAATCTGATTCTCCTGACGGCCTAGCCAATCTGTGGACCTGAATCTCCCACCCACAACAATCTACTTTTACTAATGTGCCCTCTAGTGGTCTTGGTATGGATGGCTTTTAATTTAGGTATATAGTTTCCTGACGTACATCGGAGCTGTGGTAGACCACGGGGGATCGGAGTCAAGTTACGGTCATAATGATTATGAGGTTTGCTCTTGTGTAATATTCGTGACATGTTCGATTGTATTGGTGATCAAGTTTATTTTGGGTATATCTCTTATGCACTTTGTTGTGTAAACTATATATATATTGGAGGTGGGGTAATTTCTTGTCGTACATTGGAGTTGTGTGGTAGTAACATCTAGATGATGCCAATATGTGATTTTGAGAATTGCTTGTGGTCTTTTCATTCTCTTAATAAAATTAAAATACCATTTAAAAAAGAAAATTAATATTCACTTTCGACTAATATGAGCGAATTGTATATTTTTCATCTAGGAAATTGAAATTCACATATATAGATAAACTTTTTCATTAATGTGTATACTTTCGAGGTCCGTAGACATGGCCCTACCCTGCCCGGCCCAATTAAATACTATGTATGTGTTCGATATTTTATATGTACATATATATAATTATTTAATTTGTTATTACACACATTAGTAGTATTAAATTAAATTGTAATTTATACATTTTTAATACTTTTCTATATATTTATAAGATTTTGGTAGTGCTTTTTTTTTTTATCGATAAAACATTTATGATTAATAATAAAAGAGCACAAGCAATGCTCATAAAAAGTGGTACAAAACTACCAAAAGCAACCTCAACAATCCAAAACCAAAGACATAAAGACACCAAAACCAACTGAATCTACCAAAACTGAAGAATACAAAACCTTAATTTACATCAAAACAGTATTTTCTAATCATATATAGTTTGATGGGCAAAATACATTTTTGTACTCCACGATGCGACAAGTCCACTTTTGGTATTCGAGAGTGGCTAGGTCCAATTTAGGTACTCCAAAGTGATCCATGGACAAATTTTGGTACTCTAGAGTGGCTAGATCCAACCTAGGTCCTCCAGAGTGACAGATGTAGGTCCTCCAGAGTGACAGATGGATCAATTTTGGTACTTTCTTGATTTTACCAGAAAACGTGTGTCAGGTGCGCGCGTGTAATACACTCGATGGTGGTTTTAAAAAATCTTGAATCACGCCCAATTAAAAAGAAGTTAAAAAAAAAAAGCATTAGTCAACTACTGTGTTATAAAACTGGAAAATTGGGATTATGATAACAAAAAAAAACCATAAGCGCTTTTAAGGCTTTTCCGGCTTCTTCATTGAGGAGATGATTCGTGGGGTTAGATTTGTTGGGATCAAATATTGGGTTAGGGTTTAAGAGCTCAATCGACAATGGAGAAGGAATGAGAGGAATGTCGATCTGTAAAAAGGAAAAACGAGTATTGGGTTTTAGTTTATCGGTGTTTTTTTGGTTGACTCTTTTTTTTTTCCTTAATTTTTAATCGGGCGCGTGTAATACACGCCCTTTATATCAATAAAAAAATACATATTTGTTTAAACTACCGGCGAGTGTATTTTAGGCGCGCTTGTGGCACACGTTTTTGACAAAAATCGAGAAAGTACCAAAATTAGTTCATGTGTCACTTTGGAGGACCTAAATTGGACCTAGTCACACTGGAGTACCAAAATTTGTCCATGTATCACTTTGGAGTACTTAAATTGGACCTAGCCACTATGGAGTATCAAAAGTGAACTTGGCGCACTTTAGAGTACCAAAATGAATTTTGCCCATAGTTTGATATACACCTAAGTTCAATCATTTCTATGATGGGTCGGGCTTGGTCACAAAGTTTATTCCCGTCTTCGGGCATAGCCTGGGCCAAATGTGAGGCCCCGGCCCGTTGCCATCACTAGTAGTAACATATAGGTGATGCCAATACGTGGTTTTGAGAATTGTTTGTGCAAAGTTGTCTATAAAATAGACTTTAACGTTTGGTATGCAATTGCATCTTTTAATTTGCATGTGATTAGTAATTCATTCTCATGTGAAACATTTTGTTAAACCCAAAAAATTTCTAACTTGTCAAAAATGCTTAAATCCCCCTTGGTATTAAACATTTTGTATTTCTACACTATCATCCTCTAGATTCTATAGTAGTATGTTATTTTGTTAGAAAAAATATTTACATACAAAACTCTACTACTTAGGAATAAACTCATTGTAAGAATATATTTTGTCGGTCCCGACAATATTATTGTATGGAGTTTCTAATGTATTTATGAGGTAATCTTTGTTCTTTTTCCGTAATTCATAACCGATCTGTCCGAGGCAGGTCGGTCGACTACACTCTTAACATTTCTAACGATACAGATTTGCCCGAGTACATTGATTGATTGGTTTGCTCTGGCCTCTGGCATACACATACATTAATTATAGCTACACAGCCAATATATATAAATTTGTTACGAAATATAAAGACCTTCATTAATTGATCATAGAGCATACAAATAACTTGTCGAACATCATGCATTACTTTAACATTCGTTTGGTTGGACTATGTGAGACTGTGAGTAGTGCTAAGTTACGTATCTTCCCTTGGCAATCGCTAAAAGCCTAAAACCGTTAGCAGGCCACCTTATTTAAATTCGCAGGACCGGTCAAAAGTGAAAGGTCAGACATTGTTAAGTCCAAGGTACGTTTTTTGCCAATAATTAGCTCATGAAACCTTTCGTTAACTTCGGTGAAATAGAAACTGAACTTCCGCTTTTCCTTTCCTTTATTTATAGGCAAAGAAGTAGTACTCCATCCCAAAAATTTGAAGTGCCGTTATACAAAAACCTTTTAATTTTGTAAATTTTTTTGGGTTTTAAATTATTCCCACATCGATCAAATCTAACACAAAAATTACAACAATATACTAAAAAAAAAGTATAACTATTATAGTTTTTTAATTTTTTAATTTTTTTTAACTTCTTTCCATTTTGTGATTTAACAGTAATTTACGTCAAAATGACTATCAACAAATTAAATGAGAAATTTTGACCGGGATGAAGGAAGTAGAAATTGTTCATTTCGTCTTAACATAACTGAATTAAACTGAACTGAACTTAACTGAATTTATTCGTAGTATAAAATACAAGTAAACAAATCTTAATTGAACTGAACTGAACTGAACGAATCCTAACATAATTGTACTGATTGTCTGAACTAAATCATATAATACCATCATTTTCATGATCATCGACCCAATAAGTTCCGCACGTACCAGACTCCCGTGCTCTCATCTCATCAATACGTACACAAAGATACCAATGCCATGAAAAAAGAAAGAACCAGACAGGTCCAGTCCTGCTGCTAAAACTAGAACTCACATGCAGCAAATTATCTCCTCTTCTAATGTACGCCCCCCTTCAAATTAAGATCAACAATAACGATCAAACCTCTAATAATGATCTGCCAAAGATACATCACCACAACCATTACAACTCAAAACACAAACCATAACAAAAATGACTTAGGATTTTATACGGGTATGCAAGTGTTCACCCGGTCGCCGCCCAACCTATATATCAAAGAAAAGATTCACGTACATACACTTATATAATAAATATAATAAATGTTTTTTTTTAGGGAAAAATGCAGCTTCATTCATCATCAACGTCAAAAAACAACCGGAATGTCAGGAGGAAGTACAGAAAAACCAAAGTTATCCGACAACGATGAACGTGCTAGCACGTGTGCTAACTTATTACATTCACGTTTCACAAAACTAAAACTAACAGACTGAAAAAAACTAGAATAAAACTTGACTTCCTCAAGGATACTTCCGACATCAGTAAGTGGATTGGATATGCTGTTAAGCTGAGCTATCACGCGTTGACAGTCACCTTCGAATATGACATGAGAAACATTCCTCTCCATGGCCATTTGAACTGCCAGACGGATTGCTAAGGCCTCAACAATCTCTGGCCGCTGAATATATGATAGAAACTGGCGCCGCCAACATAAAACACTGTCATCACAAGAACGGGCTACAACACCCAAACCAATACCTTTCTGAACAGTAAAAACAGCTGCGTCAAAATTAAATTTAACAACTCCAGGATCCGGTGGCTTCCAAGCTTGTTGAGGTTCTGGTGGTCGTGGATTTTGAAACAGGACCTGAGCTTCAGCAAACTTTAACAAATATTGCCGCACAAAATTCACAGATTGGGCTGCATCAAACGGTTGTTGCTGGTGCACAATTTGATTTATGTTTGTCCAAATTTCCCAACATGCGGTGAGAAAAAACATAAGGTCCTCCGTCGACAAGTTCCTTCGTACATGTTCAATCCAATCCTGCAAATCAGCCGCAGCAAGAGCCAAGCTTCCCTGCGAAATATGTGACACTGCCCAAAACAGACGAGCATATGAGCAATCTCGCATAATATGTAAAACAGACTCTGACCCCGACTGACAGACCGGACATAGATCAGCCACTAGAATATTTCTCCGTACAAGATTAGCACACACAGGAAGTAAATTTCTCATAACACGCCAGCAACAAATTTTAACTTTTGGAGGTAACTTAAGTTTCCACAACCAATCCCAGTTCAAAACGCATCCAGTACTGCTACTACCAACATGATTAGAAGCAGAGTGCTTCTTTAAATTTCTTGCTAACAAGTAAGCAGACTTCACAGAAAAATGTCCATGTTTTTCATAATGCCAAACTCTCCTATCTGGAAAATTAATACTGGGCAAAGGAATCTCCTTAATGATCTTGGCGTCGTCTTCCCAAAAAACAGCATCTATCAACTCATAATCCCAAGTACCATTGTCTATAAACTCAGAAACTCTCACATCCGTAAAAGCTTCAAAATTTGGAGTAAGAGGTTTAAGCAACATATCCCTAGGCAGCCAACTATCAGTCCAAACTCTAACTGTCTCCCCATTACCAATTCTCCACCTAACCCCCTGTTTAACTAATTGGATACTACCAAAAATACTGCGCCAAGTGAACGAGACATTATTCTTAATAGTACAATCAAAAATGTCAACAGTAGGAAAATATTTAGCCTTGTAAACCCGACTAAGCAAAGATCAGGATAGTAAATAATTCGCCAAACTTGCTTGCCGAGCATAGCCTGATTGAAGGACCTTAAATCACGAAAACCTAAGCCGCCATCTCTTTTAGAATCACATAAAGAGTCCCAATTTACCCAATGAATTTTCCTATCTTTACCATTACCCCACTAAAACTTTGCAATAATAGAATCAATTTCCTGAAGAAGGGAATCTGGTAATTTGAAACAACTCATAACATAAGTTGGAATGACTTGAATAACTGATTTAATAAGGACCTCCTTACCCGCTTTTGACAAAAACCTATTCCCATACCTTTGTACCTTTCCCAAACTCTATCTCTCAACCAACTAAAAACCTCCTTCTTAGACCTCCCCATTTGTGTAGGTAACCCCAGGTACTTTTCATGTTTCTCTACCACTCTTACTGGTAAATAACCTCTAATTTCCTCGATCTGATTCTCACTAGCGTTCCTACTGAAGACAATAGTAGATTTTTCAAGATTAATTTCCTGACCAGAAGCAAGACTATAACGATACAAAATGTCCCCAATCTCCACGGCAGCACTACTAGAAGCTCGACAAAAAATAAGGGTATCATCCGCAAACAACAAATGAGAGATCCTAGGTGCACTTGGAGCAACATTAATAAATGTTTAATGTTTGTTTTTCATGTGAAATCTTCCTAGAGTACTAAAGTTATATCGCCAATAAATCAATTTGATAATTTTTCCAATTCCTCGCGCGTTTTGTTAAATATAAAAGGGTATATATATATATAGTGGTACATAAAAAGTTGTCTGATTCCCTTGGTCCTAAAAGAGCCCTAGCTCTGCATGATTGTTAATTTTAACTAACACGTTCAGTACATTATTTAGGTTCACATGCAGGTTTTTAGTTTAAAATCACATTTTACTTTTAAATCATGACTATGTAGTCTAAGCTCTGATTTCTGAAAGGGAGAAAGCTTTAGAAGCAGAGCTTAGTTAACACGCACCGGGGTTTCATAAGAACCTGTTAACTAATTAGTCATGAGATTAAAAGACATCATGAGCTTAGTTAACACGCACCGGGGTTTTATAATTAGTCATGAGATTAAAAGACATCATGAGCTTAGTTAACACGCACCGGGGTTTATAAGAACCTGTTAACTAATTAAAAACAACAGCTTTAGAAGCTTAGTGTAGGCGAGCACAACAAATTTCTTGCTCAAACACTTGAAAGATGAAAACATTATGTACAAAGCTTTTGAGCTTTTAATCGTACAAAGCAAGTACTCTCCTTGATCAGAGCAACTTAATATACATAACCTTTCATTTTCTTTATCAAAGAATGTCTAAGACTGTATATAAAGCTCCGAGAAGAGCTTCATCAGGATCACTTGACTCGTGCACACCAAGTTCTGCTTCAAATCAAATTTCAAAGTCGAAATGATTTTCTTCCGACCTTAGACCATGGTTGTCTCTTAATTACATGACTGATCAATTTTTGACATTCTCATCTTCAAATCCTCAAGGTCGATGATTGCTCCACTTGATCACAAGTTAATGTATACTATATTATACGAATTAACATGCCAAGAGAGACGTACTCGATCATAGTATGCTGCACATAAGAATAAATCCGAGTTAACTTGAGCAAATTAAGCATTAATTAACACCATGAAATCATCAATATTATATATATCTCCAGGTGTAACACGATCCAAGCTAGCTAGAAGGAACCTCACACACGATTTTCTAAACGTTCTCTCAAGCAGCAAAGAGAATGCAAAATTAGGCTATACCAAAGAAATAAAATCAAAACCTAGCTACAAATTCTAGGGTTTTTAATTTATCGCCAACATGTCACACCTGGGTCCAATATTCTCCAGATCATCCTGATCCAGATTATTCATCATTCATTATATCCCTCCATCTTTACATACATATCTATCCGGCCGTTCCATAGGAGTTAACTTTCTTCAATCCAACCTGGGACTAATATTGTTGGTGGAAGATGAAGTGAAATTGGGAAGCTGGTCATCACTCCATGCAGTAGTAGTACCACTCAAACCATTCTGCCTTGACCGGTTGATCATTTCAGGGTTTTCTTCCGATTTAACTGATGATCCCTCCTGGAGATGAGTCGTCATCATAGAGCTAGGGAAGCTCGGATGCTGAAACTGGTAGTTTGCTAGAGGCGATGGATCCGAACCATCAAATAATGGAAACTGTTGCAGCCTCCATGACTGATCTGAGCCAAACATATTCGGTGTGGCCGTCCCATGGAACACGTTCATCTGATCACTCGTCCCTAGCATTGGGGTTGAAACCGCGGTACTATAGCTCAACACCATGTCATTGGTGAAATGTTGACCTAGTAGAGGTGGCATCAGACGAAGAGGCGCAAACTGCTGACTCTGCTGCTGCTGCTGCCCTAGCGTGGCAGAGACGCTGCTTGTTGATGTGGACGCGTTTTGTAACTTTTCACTCCTCATAGGGGACTTGGAATTACTAGACTTGCTCCTTTTGTTCCTCCGGCATCCTCCACCTACCGGCACGCTCCTTAACGCGCCACCTTTTGTCCAGTACCTTTTTGAAAAACAAACACGTCAAAATTAAGTAATTAATTATTAATTAATCTAGGTTACTATAGCTAATTCAGTGAATTAGTACTATTTGTATGCCTAAAATTGACTACTTTTTTTTACCCTTTTTTTTTTCCACATGGTTATGAAAAAACTGGTGTTCTTTAATCCTCTCACATGGAGTGGCTAAAACATCCTCAAATCCACAGGTAAACTTCTCTGCTTAAGAAGGACTTTTACGAGGATGGTCGTTTCTAATAAGATTAATCAAGTTGTGAAACTAAGTACCTTCTGCAGCTCTTGCAAAAGTGGCGCGGTTGGGTAAGGCTGTAATTATTGAAGTAGCAAAACTTAGTGTTAGTTGATTCGCAACGAGGGCACTTAAGGGCTGCGTCAGGCATCTGTAAGTTAGCCATCCGAGCCCTTTCAGACATGGACCCCGGGCGGATAGCTCCAGGACCCCCTCCACCGGCGTGAGGTTGAGGAGGGGCTGTAGGGAATCCTGACTGTGGAGCTTGTTGGAGTAAAGGGCTTGTGCCATTATTTCCAATTAGTTGAAGATTTTGCTGTTCCACAAAATACAAACAATTATAAGTTGACAAGCTATATATGAAATCAAATGAAAGATGTGCATGTATATATGTGGAGTATATATTCAAGAAATTAAAAGTTGGAGAATATTATTCTTTTTTTGTGAAAGAAGCTAGCCATGGAATTAAGCATAACATATGGAAAGATGAGAAAAGAGATTAAAACTACCTGCTCCCAATTGGATGGCTGAAGATAAGCTTGAATTGAGGAAAAATTCATGCTTGCTTTGATCTATAATTCCTTTCTCTTTTGTAAAGTGTTTGAAGGTATAATGGAGAATCACATCAACCAGAAGGGGTAGGAAAAAAAAAAAGAAAAGAAAGAGAGAGAGAGAGAAAAAAAGAAGAAGGAACAATAAAGAGAGGAGAATGAGAATATGAAGATAAAGCAAAGGCCTTTATGCTTTATATATATAAGCAGTGCAGTAGCACACAACACAAAACACACCCAAACACTAGCTAAGCTAATAGTACTATAGTGGTGGTAGTAATGAAATTGTTTTTTCACTTTTAATTTGTCTTCGTTTTGTTTTTCTTGCTTTTCTAGGGTTTCTTGATTACTTGGTAATTACTTAGCCTTGAAGAAAGTGGTTTTGATGACTGCATGAAGGAACTAAAGTGGTGATTTTTGTATGCATATTATGTGGTTCCCATCTCACACTCTCAAGTCTCAAAGCTACCATGGTTTGACAACAGCACTAAGGAATTGAAACAATTATGGCTTAATTTTAGTAATCCTTACTTTAGTTTCTCATGGTAGTAGTATGATTATCATACTATGAATTTTAACTGTAGTTTATGTTACATAATAATAATACAAAAAGAGATTCTACATAGTAACACAAAAAGAGTAAAAGGTCAGGGCATCTGTTTTCTGGGAAATGGCATTTGATAGTATTATTGGTACATCTATGATCTATCCACTGTAGGCTCTAGCCACTGCAATTTTACTTTTTCTTTTTCCTCCTTCTGTTTCCTTTCATTTGAGCGTAAACAAATACAGTAAATATTAAGGAGTCATTCTGTACAGGATAGGATTAACACTAATTACATTATCCATGATAATATTTGACATATTTAATCTTTACCTTTGATGTTTTGTACTCCTGTAACTGTTTCTTAGCTACAAGCATATAATTAATGTGTTGATACAATTTTATCCGGCCTACACTTTTTTATCTTCATGCAAATAAATAAACAAATGACAAATAAGTTACAAAATATAAACTATTGCACCTAGATTCACAAGGAATCTCTTAAAATCATAAAAATAAATAAATAAATATAAACAACGAGAATGGACACTATAACGTAAAGTTTTGTAATATTATTTGGTATATATTTTAACATATTATAATTTAAAATTAGTATGTAGTTTGAAACATAATTATTTGGCTAGTAGAAAAAGAGAAATTAAAGTATAACAATTATATTGTTTTGAAATATATAGATGGAGTGTAAAGTTTTTCATCTAATTATATTTTATATTAATCTAATTACTCAAAATTCCATGAAAACAAATGATGAAGAAAGAATATATAATAATTAATTATATTTAGAAAAATTTATTCAAAGAGATAGAAATGAGATTTTAAGGTAAAATTCATTAAATTGATTTCCATGATCAGGCAATATATGTTATCTTCCACTTGAGTGGAGGATTATAATATGTCATAATTACCGGGTCAGAGGTATATAATGTATTTGACCCTGAATTTAGCAACTCGTAAAGAACAATGGATTAAAGTTGATTAGACATGCAAATATCTCATTATCTGCCTTAATACTATGTAGAGAACGACTCCTAAGATTATAAATAGGTCAGATCGCATGTTTAGCCATGAACGTCGATCATACGTTTAGGTTTAAAGATCACATGTTTAATTTCGCTGAATGACAAAATTAGTCCATAAGTCTAATTAGATTGTCAATTGTCATTAGGCCTGGGCGAATGGGTCGGGTTTTTGGGCACCCGACCCGACCTGAATTGTCCAAACCCGATCGGATAAGGTATTATGAATAGTTCCGGGTTCGGGTTACCCAGTTTTATAC
Source organism: Plantago ovata (assembly GCA_028274465.1). Taxonomy (NCBI): domain Eukaryota; kingdom Viridiplantae; phylum Streptophyta; class Magnoliopsida; order Lamiales; family Plantaginaceae; genus Plantago; species Plantago ovata. The sequence goes on along the minus strand of CM051455.1, from coordinate 38,383,718 downwards.
CCAATTATTTTGGGTTCGGGTTCTCTTTATAACCCAACGGGTATCCTACCCATTTAAATAAAACAACCCAATCTTTTTAGTTTTCCCCGAAACTGATGTGGCCACGCTACTCTACCTTCAAATTTGTAGCTCGTCTATTGGATAAAGTTACCCATTCTCCAACTTTTGGGATTATCCCTCGGGTTCGTGGAAGAGGATGAGTAGATTATGGTTTGGCAAGTTCTTATTGCTGGGAATTCGAAGACTCCCAAAGATTGAAAGTAAAAATTATAAAGGTAATTTCAAAGAATTCATGCCTTAGATTTAGATTGGCTACAATTGCATCTGACCTAGGCTTTAAATAAATAAATTATGTTAAAAAAAAATTAAAAAAAAAAACAGAAAAATCGGATACTCGTTACCCGCAACGGGTACCCGAGTTCGTGTAACTCGGGTATCCGAAAGGTTCGGATATTACCGGGTATCTAAAATTGGGTATCCAATACCCAACGACCCAATACCCGGAAAAATCTGACCCGTGCCCAGACCTAATTGTCATATCCACTTTGTACATAGTTTGTTGGGCATGACGGGATTAGAACATATGTTTATCCATCGTGACGAATTTGACACTTAGATTATCTGTTTGTTGTCTACCTAAAAAAAACTAAAGATAATTTTTGCCATATACAAGTAAGCACACATACCCACTTTCAAGGGTGAAAGTAGAATTTTATGTCAGGGGAGTAAAAAAATGTAAGGTAATATTTTTCTAGTATTTAATAAGAAAAATATAACTATTATGTAAACTAATCTTTTTCAAATTTAACAATTATCCAACATCATAACTTTCACTTTCAAATGTACTTTATATTAAACAAAAATATCCCAAAATGTAGAAAATGAATATAAAAGTTACATATATATGTTTCTAAAAAGATATATACACTAGGAGAAATTTTGAAAATTGAACAATATAGAAAATAAAAATATAACACTAGAATGCAGAGCATGGGTGTCGAACGACCAATGATGAAGAATAAGGTTTTGGCACCACGCCAAAGCCGTCAAACCAAAGACCATTCAATTCACTTATATCTAGAATGAAAATATTTTTTAAATTAACTTGAGAAGGATATAACGGTACATTCATGTAAAAAATCCAAGGGCAGCAATTGAGGCCCATTGCGCTTATTGTGCTCACGCCACTTCCAATGGTAGCTCGGGTCGTGTGACTTCGAACAAGATGGTTGTTATGACGCATCCCCATCGTCAGTTTCTTCTTACCATTGAGCATCTCATCTATAAATGGATGGTGGAAATCGATCTCTATTTCCGAACTCATACCCCTCAACTAGTGCACATAAAGTTTAGAAGTCATGGCTTCCAATACGATCACATGGTAGTAGCCAGTAGAGGTGTAAACGAATTAAACATTCGTAAATGGCTTGTGAAAATAGTTGGTCAACGTTCAGTTCGTATTCGAGTTTGACCGAATCAAACAATTCGCTAATATATTCGTGCATTTTAACACACCGAAAAGAACATATTTGTAAATGTTCTTTAATTCTGAAACAAAGGGAATTTATACATTCGATTCAGAAAAAAAAAGAAGGAATTTATACGTTTACTAATAATTTTATTAGAATGAGTAATATACTACGTTTATTGTTGTTAACCCAATGTTTAGATTGCCTTATGGAATGATTTATAGAGACTTCACCTTGAAGATATTTTATTATTTGGATGTTATTACTTGTATATAATTTTCGGTGTTTTCTTGCATTTTGAAATACAAAAGAATCACTAATGAATAAATACGAAATTATTGAAATTTTAACGTATTTAACACGAATCAAACGAAGTGGGACCTTAACAAACGAACAGTCGATGTTCTGTTCAAAATACACCGCTAGGGCCTTGGTGCTAGACAAGGGTAATCGGCATCACACCATCACCATTGATTAACCTTTGAGGCTATTACAGGGGCACAAGACTACTTTCCTGTCTTGCAGATCAACCGTGTGGTACATACATTTGCATTACAGTTTTGAACTATTTCCACGGTGACTTATCCCGCCAAGTAACTACTAGTAATTAAGCCGCATACATACACTCTACGAATGGGTCTGTATAATAGGGGTGTTAATGAGACAAGCCAAGTCGAATTTGTACTCTTAGCGGGCGTAGCGGGCGTTAATCGCCTCATAGAAGTCGAGTGAAGTTCAAGCACAAATTTAGATGACAACGACTAAGAAAAGCTTAATACATATATGATATGTAATCACAAATATTTATTTATTTTTGTCTTTACAAGTTGAGATTTTTATCAGAGTGGTCAGGACTTGCTCAAAACCAAGTCGAGCTTATTAACGAATTCGAATTCAAATCGAGCTTTATGGTGAACTATTCACGAACAGAGACAAGTTTTCTCGCAAGTAGTCATGAACAACTTGATTCGATAATATCCCCAGACATTCCGACTCTTTCAAGACATTAATACCGACATAGGAGTATAACTATTTAGTACGCTCCCATAATCTTGACAGGGGTATAATAATTTACAAGTCTCTTAATCCAAGAAAGAAATTAAAATAGAGTGGTTTTGTTTTTGTTGAGGATCATCCGTCATCGGAGGGTAGCTAGGTTGGTTCCCCACCCACTTTAATTTGCCAAGCTTGCATCGATGTCTATCTTTACTTTTTTGCATGGGATGGGACTACTTACACATTATACTACTATATATATCTATATACAGAGTGCACCCACCATATCGATTTGCAGTGCACCATTATGATATTATAATATTAATATCATCACTTTAAACAACCAGAGAGCGATTATATGTAGAAAGATCACATTGTCTGTCTGAGTCGACAATAAAAAAAGGTAAAGCTGGTTTGAGCTGTGCATGATTCTCACACACTATTATGTACTGTACATTTTATATACATATGTACGTCGTAGTAGTAGAATCTTAAGTTGCTTCAACTTCAAGTTTACTAGTAAAGTAAATTTACTGTGTCAAATGGATCATCAAATTTGAATCATGTGAGATTCCTATGGAATGCACATGTCAATTCGTCATGTGCATGGAATTTTTCGGAATTCTAGCCAAAAGCTAGCTCTGTCAAAGCGCGATGAATCATCTAGAATTTTTGCTTTCAAATACCAATAAATTAGAATGTCCCGTCTAATTTTGGCACTGGACCGACCGTTTAGGTTTGAGTAGTTACTCTCGACTGATCTTACTGAAATGATATGCTAACCGTATATATTGATTGATGATATTAAAATATGTTCAGTTTGTCCTAATTTGTTCAAGGTATAATGCGATGATTTCGGTCCTTCTATACTTAGGTTCGTGTGAGTAGCACCTTCGGATTAGACATAATTACCAAACATGTCGCTACCTTGAAATGATTATCATAATGAGATCTTGAGCGGATTTGACCGATCAGTAAAGTACCAATAGACATTGGGCAGCTCCATGGCTATGGAGGGATGATTTTTTGCAGGACTAGAATAGTTAATGACTTTTGATATATTTCTCATAATCAACGAATTAATAATGAAAATGGTGGGACTATATATAAGCTCAAAAAATACAATACAATGAAATAGAAATAAAAGATAAAGATGGAAAAATAATTAAAAAAGATACTAAGTGATAAGTATAGAAACAAAATATACAGAAAATATTCATGATCCTTTCTTATGTCAACCTAATCTACCTTATTAAAGAGATATGCTAGGATCTATGAAAATCTTATCATATCCTTACCAGCTAACTAATAATAACTTGCCAAGTTGGGACGTGTTGACGATTCGTTATAAGTCGTGATGCAAACTGGTGAATTCAATGACCTTGTCCTCAAAGTCGAGCTTGTGCCGCTCCCCTACTCAAGTGTGACTAACGCGTTTCTTCTTTGCAATTTCTAGCCCAATGGCTAGTCTTCTCTATGCATGGAGTTGCGTCTTCCCTTTCCAAGTGATTTTCATGCTCCACCGGTTTTGTTACGACGCTAGTTTCCGTGTACTCAAGGTACATTATTCCCTTAAGCTTCGATATCAGAAACTTATTACAATCTTCTCCCATAATTTGGACCACAGAAATCCCAATTATGAAAGATAGTAGATTCCAGCGAAATGATGAGTGACAAGTCTAGGATTAGGTTCGGTATATGGTAGATGTTTGTAGAATTGGTCAGCAACGATCATGTCTTTAAAATTGGAACATGAAGTTATAAAGTTGTTTTGTTGGGATACTATCCCTACGTGATGTCACCTATGGGTGGGTTGGCTTACCCAAGTCGACTCATCGAGCAAGTTCATATAAGAACCACTGCATATGATCTGGGGAATCATATGGGACCTGGACACGACGAGAAACGAACAACTCATTACAATTGTCGTTAAGTTTGGTCAGTTGAGGAAAAGCATCATCTCTCTCTCTCTCTCTCGGCCTGGTACGATGGAAAAGATGAATGTGAAAGACAAGAAAACAGTCTGTGGAAGGAGGTTAATGGTTGTTGATTTGTCTAATTATATTGGAATAGGGTTTCTCACTTGGACCAGATCAAAATATAAATTGAGCTTGTTCTCTATTCAAAATACGTGGACTAAAAGATTATAATGAAATTTGATTTGGCAAGTGAACTGAGACAATTGATTGGGTTAAAATTTCAGGCTAGGCTTCGGGTTATAATAATTCGTAAAGAATTATACTAAAGTGATTTAATGAAATCCTAATTTCTAGGTCATTAGAACAAGTCTCATAATTAACAAAAACCAAATCACATAAGTAATACACCTCAATATTTAACTCTTCTCTTTATTTTGTGTGTCAAAATATATTAAAACACCCCAAGCCTAATCTAATTAATATGCTGTATGTATTTTGGAAGAAAAAATGTGGCTGCTGGGATTCGAGCCCAGGTCTCCACGGCCACAACGTGGAATTCTTACCACTAAACTACAGCCACTTGATATTTTAAGTTTTGTAATTGTATTTCGACTAGCTATGTACCTATGTGATGACCGCATAAGGACATGTTATTTTTCGTCCACTCAGAAAATTGGAATAATATCATAACTATAAAAAAAAAAAAATTATTTCCCCAAAACGTAATATTGTGAGTATATGAGACTAATGATCATTAATGCATATATATAACGTTAATACTTTTTCAAACACTTATGGAGGTTTCTAAATTAATCTGGAACCTTATGGAGTATGGTCTAAGAGTAAATATGTCCCCAACTAGCTACTCAATCCTAGAGGCTCCTGTAAAACCACAAAGTGTAGTTGATTTTGGAATTTGTTTCCTCCCTTTGTGTTAACATAGGATCAAGGAATAACACATCCATTTGTTAAACCAAATGGGTAAATAACAAGGTCCTCACGGACTATGTGAACCATATAAAGAGGCCTGATTGCCTGGTGAATGAAGTAATACAAGACAACAATCGGGATTAAGAAAAACTACGGTCCATTCTCCCCCAAGAAATTAGTTTTAGAAGTAGGAATTGGTTTTATTATTTAGATACCCCTTGGAACCCCTACACTACAAAGGATCCAAGATAATCCCCTACACTACAAAGGATCCGTCGCTGATTTTATTAGCTAATTACGTTTATTTTCCTCTTAAATTACATTTAACCCCAAAATAAGCAATTCCATTGATCAACTTTTTCACTAATGCAAACCAAACATGCCCTTAACCAATTTACAAATTAAACTTTTTTCTTTCTTTATCTTCTTCTTATGTACCGGAATCCGGTACCATACCATAGCGGCTTCGACCGGAGCTGCTGACAGCTCCTTAGATCGGAGCTGCTGACAAAGGTGCCGGATTCCGGTACCTTTGAAGAAGAAGAAGAATTTTTAAAAATAAAAACAACAACAATCGCCTCACTCAAGGGAAATAAATAGATAAGCGTTATAAGACAAAAAAGTTTTAAGAAAATCAAATGTTAGTTTTCATAGGACATATATCAAACACCTTGTAGGCACTTATCAAAACCCCTTGAAACCCACAATTGGAAACCCTTCTTCTAGATGATTTCTATAAGGAGCCATTCTCTAGGGTTTACTGCGGCAAATAAGGGTGGTCAAATCTTCCTTAATCTTTTGTGTTTTGTATCAGTCATTTAATTCATGGTCGCACATATTAAACCATGTTGACCCGCTATAAATTGCCCAGTGTAATCTTGCACTTGAAAATAACTTTGCTAAATTAGAATGAGAGAATTTTAGCAGAGCTCAATCTGGTCTTCCATAGAAGAAGCCAAATCCGCCATGGCAACGAACAGAAAGAGGAAGAAATAGTTTCTGGGTAGATTTATAAAATTATATAATGCTGAATTTGCTAAAAGGACCAATATTTTTATCTTATTATACTTTAGCCGCAGAGATTTTGTTTATGCTTCTTGTAAATTGCAAAAAGTTCCCAAGGGCATGGAATTAACTGCATTTCCAGCAAAATGCAGCCAAAGTATAAATTAATCGTGGTCAATCCTGAAATAAGCATACCATCGCTTTCTCTTTCCCACCACTTTTACCAAACACACCTATATAAAAACAGGTATAATATATTATATTAATGATAATCTCTTGTAGTGATACTGCATCTGTTTTATTTGATCGGACCACACACGCCGACTAGGTTTAACCGGATGGACACATATCATCACCACATTTAATTTGTTTTTTAAATTAAAAAATTTAAATTTTTTGAAAATGATTAAAAAATTTAAAAAATTGTAGGATAAGTGGCACCACCATATTTAATCTGGATTAAAAAAATAAAAAAATATTTTTTTTTAAAAGGGGGAACACGTGTCACCACCACGTTTAGTTTAATCTGGTTTTTTACAGAAGACCCAGATTAAATGTGGTGATGACATGTGTCCACCTGATTCAACCTAATCGGCGTGTGTGGTTCACTCGAAAGGTCCGATAAAAAAAAAACAATTGTCGTATATAAATTGGACATAGCTACCTGCAAGGAAAAAAAAATCATTTACTTAGGCTCTGTTCTTTTCATCTGAAAATTGATGAAAATAAATTCAGTTCAGTTCATATCAGTTCAGATGCATTAAGTTCAGTTTAGTTCAGTTCAGATCCATTCAGTTCAGTTTAGTTCAAACTTTTTCAGACGAAAATAACAGAGCCTTAGCACAACGAACAACAAACCCAAAACCCATAACCAACTAGCAGAAGATTCGACTAACTTGGCAATTAGGAGATGGTTCCCAAATAGATTTCTGGCATGATTTGTGGGTTAAGAATGGACGCTTAAAGGATTTTACTAATGACAATTATGTTGATAAGAAAGTAAGTGATTTTATAACAGATAATCAGTGGAATATTAGTAAATTGCTACAACAGCTTCCTGTGAATATAGTACAACAGATAATAGGTTACCCTGTTTCTTTACATGGGCATCAGGATAGGTTGGTTTGGAGACATAATTCCTCCGATGAATTTACATTACAATCAGCCTATCATGTGTTGTTGGAAAATTCTGTTCAAGGTCCTTCTTTGCCTTGGCATGTGTTATGGAAAATTAAAGTGCTGCCAAAGATCAAATTTTCTTGTGGATGGCATTACATGGTAAATTAACAACAAGAGACAAGCTGAAACTTTGGGGAATAAGTGATGATAATATATGTACCTTATGCCAAAAAGATGTGGAAAATGATGATCATCTACTGTTTCATTGTGAAAAGTTTGCTAGTTTGAGACTTCTTCTTTGGCCGCCACGTTGGAACTCTATACAACCTGTGCTTCTTAATCTCCTCACTGATTTTACTTTAAATGATTTTGATCAACTTAGGTTATCTATATTTTTTTGGTTGGTCTGGAAATATAGGAACAAATTTATTTTCCAAAACAAAGATTTCACATGTAGTCAAGTTTATCATCATTTACACCAAATATTTAAAAATGTACTCTTATTGCAAAATACTAGTCATGTGCATTCATCTCATACTATTTTATGCAAATGGAAGCCACCCCCGCAAGGAGTGGTTTCTTTAAATACGGATGGTTCTTCTCTTGGACATCCAGGACCAACCGGGATGGGGCTTGTGTTTAGAAATTACAGAGGTGAATTTATACGAGCAGCTAGTGGCTACTTAGGCCGGTGTACTAATAGTATGACAGAGTTGCAAGCTGTAAAACAGGGATTGGTGTTAGCACATCAGTTGGGGGTGGCTAGGCTACAAATCCAAGTCGATTCACAGTTTGTTTGTAATTTGTGTAACAGGAAAGGGTCCGTGCCTTTCACTCTTCGCCAGCTGCTTGATGATGTGCTTCGGTTGATGGATAGTTTCATGGACTGCTCATGTATTTGGATCTACAGAGAAGCGAACCAACCGGCAGATATCTTATCAAAATATGCCACTCAAGTTTTGGGACAAAAAAACATGGAATATATGCAAGCTAGATGTAATCAGCAATATGTTGATAGTAGTGTAGATGGTCAGTTTGTAGATGGTCAGTTTCAGCCTTCCGATGTTCATGTTTGGGACTCTTGTCCTCCTTGGTTAGTTGATAGTATATCAAATGATCGGATATTATCTTATTCTCGGTTAGTTGTAAAGTGCGGACGAGGATAAAGTTTTGTACTATTTCTATTAATAATATATAAAAAACAAACCCAAAACCCAGCAAACTTAAAAACCACATAATACAATACAGTACAGTACAGTACAGTACACAGAACATAAACCCTTTCCTCTTCCTTGTTGCAAACCCTCTTAAATCCCAAATTCCTCCTTTCCCATCATCAATCAATCCCTTTAGCACATAAGCATCAACTATCAATGAGCTGTTTTGATCCAACAGTAATGAGCTCTCTCTTAACATATTACTACTGGTATTATTATTTTGTTGAAATGTACTACAACCCCCTCTCATTTCCTTTTGTTTCTTTGTTCTGTGGTAAAATGTTAGGTCTCTCTGTGGGATTGGTGGTTAACTACTGCCAGAGATGATCTCGGTACCATACTCGCCGTTGCTGGCTTTGCTTCCGATCACATATCAGGGTATAATTTAATTCCAATTTGATGGTTTATTTGGGTTTCGAAAACATGGTTGATTTTGATTACCACTCTTAAATTCTTTATTATTTGAGTTTTTCGCGCTTTTGTTTTTAACATGTGTTTGAGTGGTTGTTCTACCCGTAGTAATACAAGTTGGAGAAATGGAATTGTTAATGAATGAATGGGGATGGAGGGAGTAGTATACTATACGATTTAGCTCGATTTAGCTATGTACCGGTAATACAGTAGTTATAGAAGTTGGAGAAAACAAAATGTGAATAAATGAATGGGAGGGATGGGCATAAGAGGAAAATGTAAAGAGTGGGATGAAGGGAGTAGTATACTATTTAACTATGTTCTTGTAGCAGTGGTTCTGTTTGGAAGTATCAGGATGAAACTTCATATGCTGTTGTGTTTTTATGTTATAGGAAGCCACCCCATCGATTCTGTTCGTCATTACCCATCCTTAAGCGCTATGACTGGTCTATTCTTGAAACCACTGATGGGAAATGCGTGCTTCTCAAAGGGTTAATGAATAAAGAGCGTAGCCAAAACAATGGGTTTCCTGCTGATGTAAGTTTCATGATGCATTACTTGCGGTTGGTGAGCGTTTTGGTGGATTGTGTTTTGATATTTTGTCATTTGTTACTGCAACAGGTTTTCAGCCGTTTTGTTTATGGGTTTCCTCCATACTGGAAGAAACTTGCTGATGACTACATTGTTAAAGCTACTCCTTGTATGATTACCACTTAGTTTTCTTTGCTCTCTTTTATATTGACATATTGTTTTAAGGCCTTTCTCATTAACTCTGTTCTGAATTATGCAATATTAACAGGTGAACAACTTCCTATATGCAATGATTTGTTATTGCGGGACACTGTAGATGCCAAGAGCATTCAAGAAAACATCGAGATTACACCTTCTGCTGCTATATTGCTCCAAAACTCTGACACTTCAATTAGTACCCCTGAGGAGAAATCCCACATGTCATCTGCTGTCCCTAGAGATGAGGGAAATAATTCTGGCTGCTCCATGGTCAAAGATCATGCAATCGTAGATATGCCTGTGAATTCTGTGACAGAAATCATGAAGTCATGTATAATTTCAAGTTCTGTGGAGGAGTTAAATGCGTTAGCTGTGAACACAGAAGATTCCCAGGTTCATGAAAGTCGACAAAACCCAAGTATTCGGACTGGGGGCAGAGAGGTTGATGATAGCCTGCCAAAAGTGAATGTGAAAGATGACCTGAAATGTCCCATTAATAAAAGAGTAGGGACACGTTCAATGAGCAGATTGAAAATGGAAAAGATGAATGGTAAGGCATCTGTTGCACTGTCCTTGGTCTCCAATGAAGTAGAGGTCACGAATGGAGACTGCGAACTAAGAAGTGGAAACAACTTGCATGTTGAGGATTCTCAACTTAACACGTCCAGTCATGAAAAGTATTCAAGTGAGTTAAATGTTGGTTCAGTTGAAGACACGCCTAACCAAATTTGTGGCACTTCAAATCCAGAAAAGGGCCTCAAAAAGTTTAAAAGAAAGGGTACTAAGAAGATGGCGAAAAAAGGAAACATTCAGTCTCTTAGGGTTACTGTTTTGCCATCTGTGGGTCCTGATAAAGTAGAATTAGCTGTATCTGATACGAATGTGGAAGATTCCCAGGTTCTTGGCAGTAGAGAAAACCTCTCTACTTGCCATATAAGCACTCAGACCAAGGGCAGAAAAGGTGATAAGAGTCTGCAGAATGTGAAAGTTAACCTGAAAGAACCCATCATGGCAAACTTGGATGGCAGCGTGAACTCGGCAGTGGAGATCGTAGCTCCTACTTATAGTAGAGCAAGGACACGGTTGATAAGTAACTTGGAAACGGACAAGATGAATGGTAAATCATCAGTTAAGCCATTGGGAGGTGAGAAGATTAGGTCAAATTCTGTATCACTCTCCTTGGGCAGTGATAAAATCGAACTAACGCAAGTACACGGTGAACTTCGTGATGGAAAATTTTTGCATGTTGAGGATACACAAGTTTTGGAGTGCAATGGAGAAAGCTATTCAAGCGAGTTAAATGTCAGTTCAGTTACAGACATGTTTGAACAAAGTGGTGAGGCTTTAAATCCGGTGAAGGGTGTTAATTCAAGACGTCTTAGGAGGAAGACAAACAATGGAGGAACTCAGTCACTTATCAAGACTGTTTCGTCACCCATGGGCTCTAATAAAGTAGAATTAGCATTTGGAGGCGGTGGACCAGGAGGCGGAAATAGCTTGCATGTTGACGATACTCAACTTGACAAGTCTAATGACAAAAAGAATTCATGTCTGTTACATACTGGTTCTGTTGAAGACAAGTCTGAGCAAATTCTTGAGGCTGCAAATCCTGGAAAGCGCCTCAAAAATGCTAAAACAACAGGTAACCAGAAGGCAAAAAATGGAGGAACTCAGTTGAGGAGCAAGTCTCTCACTGCTGATGGTAACAAGCTGACTGCTGTTTCGCATCACCGTAGTTCAACTGAGAATGTGAAAAAATCTGTCATGAGTGCTGCAAGAACGTTAAGATATGTAAGTAAGCTTTCCAGCAACCTATTCTTTGGCCTTTTCATAATTTATTAGTGCTTTCTTCAGCTGTTTGCCTCTTGTTAGTATTTGCAACTTGAAGATATAGATTTGGGAGACTTATACTGGAAACTAAGAGAACAAATTGGAAAAAAATAAAAATCTCTTCAATTAGGAAACACATCATTAACACAAGTATAATCATTTGTTATTTCAAGTATTGAAACTAAGTTCTTACCAGTAGTTATTTTAAGTATGGAGTCAATAACTGCAAAATTTGCATAAATTACATTGTTGGACTATTAAATATACACTTTCATCCTATCACAACACTCTCTTGAGCTGGATGCATATCGATGTCCATCTTAATTACCCTTATCTGCATGGGCTATCTTATGAATCAACATTAGGTGACGTTTCAAAGAAAACTTATTCATGATTATGAAAGTAAATAGTAAACCTAAATCACTCATATTAAAAACAAAAGTCTTCGATTCTTCTTCATTGGATCTCGGCTTTACTCAGAAATGTACGTATTAGTTTATGTTCCCATACTGATTGAGCAACATGAAGGTGTGTTGGGGGTAGACCGCAGCACTCTATCCTATAAGTGAAGGGGTGTTGGGGAAATAATATACTAATATTATACAAAAGCCAAAAGGTCTGCCTTAGAAACAGCCTAATGTTTTGCTATAGTTGGTCTTTCATATAACATGGCTATTCTCCTAGTTAATCTAAGATCGGTCAGAGTATACATAAATCTAATCGCTCACGCATTCCAAGAGGCTCGTTGAGTAGTCTCTTCATTACATGGTATTTATGGATACATTATTGGGGAGCAATATTAGACTCAGACAATACTGGTTTTATGCTTTATACATCTGCTAACCTTCTTTAAACAGAATTGGTTCCGTTTGCTTTGCTCGGCTGGCCAAGTTATATTTTCTGTAATGAAAAATGAAGTGTTGGAATCTAACGGTAGTATATCATAATAGGGAGTAGGGATGAGTGCGAGCGGGTATTGGCGGGTATCAAACAAAAACCTAACGTAATGACAAATCACGGCGGGTGGAATATTTCATGGAGGGGCTGAAAACTGTTATCTTTCTCTCAAGATTGGTTGCATAGCTTGCAACCTTCATTGTCCAATTGAATGATTGCTTGGAAATTTTGTCTTGCTTTCCGGTTTTCACATGACGTTCATGTTTAACTATCTTCATGTCTTCACTCTTCCATCTGGCAGGGAACTCCTGAGAAAGGAAACAAGATAAAACCCGGCGAGTCTCCTCAACTTTCAAGTTTGAAAAGATCTAGGTCGGGTATGTTTCGGAATCATTAGTCACTATGCTATAAACCATCATGGTGCTTTTCTGCTAGTGTTGGCCGTTCCATTTTCTCTTCTCAATGCTTGATTTGGGTCATGGAAATGACCCTGGTAGTTTGGTTTGCTTATGGACGCAAATAAGAGCTATTTGTTTCAAGTATAACTCTGTTCATATTTTAGTCATTACAATCTTTTTATTAGTACTTTTTTCTTTTATTTCAGGGAGGATATTGCTGCCTAAATTGGAAAACTGGCGCAATCAAGTTGCAACTTATAATGCGGTTTGTTTCCACTTTAAAGATTTGTAGACCATTTTATTGTTTCGACATTGTAAAATCTGAAGTGTTTACTCAGGTTACAATCACACTACTGAATTTTACATGTATCACTGTTTGTTCAGTTTGCTTTTTTTTTTTTTTTTTTTTTTTTTTTTTTGTGATGCAATCATGTAGCACCATTCTGGGACTGCAATTCTTCCATTTCACTGCAGATAGTTCTTAAAATAATACTGAAGTTTAACATTTTTTCAGGACCGTATGGTTATTGGATTGAAGGAAGACAAGCAGCCGGAGCTATCGAGAAAGGGTATATCATGCACAAATTATTTTTTTATACTTACATTATCCGTGGCTTTGTTATTCGTGTAGTAACATGGAGTGTGCATAGTAAGTAGGAGTACACATTTTTACATGCAGACAAGACTAAGCGAGACACTGTATTCTGAATCCATACCAATTCCCCAGACTTTAAGAAGAAGAGGGTAAAGGATAGAAAAAAGACCCTATGTCTGTGTCAGTTTTTTCTATTCATTTGGGGAGCTAGTCCTAACTAGCCGAAGGGTAGCAGAGAAGACCTTATAAAACTTGTGCCCTTATTCATTACCGTCAATTATAACTTCAAGTTATAAAACTAATACAAACTTGAAATTCTAGGAACCACTTTTATCTTTTAGGTAGGTTTCCGTCACTGTCTTGAGAGCTCTCACGGTGGTTATTTTACATGAAACGTCTATGAAGTATTTTGTTTTCATTTTCATTTTCAAAATTGGTTTTCTTACTTGGGAAATGAAGCATGTTGTTTTATTATCTTTTAATATTATTATTGTTAATATTATTATTATTATTATTATTATTATTATTATTATTATTATTAATGATATTGAAATATTGATAGGAACTGGACCTACAGCCAAGAAAAGGAGAAGGTAGCTATTTGGAAGCTTCAGAATTGTTTCTTATGCTTGATGACTATCAGAAGGTATGCGTGCGTATCTTAAATGGATGCTTATTAGGTACGAGAGAATATATTGCTTAACGTCCAAATGGAAAGTAGAATGCTAGATGACAGCTAATATGGTATTAAAACTAGAAAAGTGCATTAAACATTTGTAGACTGTTATCCATGGTAAGTCATCTACTTCCGTTTGCTGAATATTGATTTTGAAATTCGATATGAACGTCATGTATTTTGAGCATTTATTTGAACTTGCTTTGTTGTAAAATGGAGAGATTTAGTGGCATGTTTGGAGATCGACTACCTTTCTATTGACCACCAAATCAAAGATTTTAAGTGTAGTTTCTAAACTAGTAAGTGTAAAAACAAAAGCTTATATCATAAGTTCACTTGTAGGGCGTAGCGCAGGCTAAGAAATAAATAACGAACGATGCAACCATGGCCTGCATAATGTTTGTGCAAATGAGGCTGCCCTGATTTCATGATCTGTCTACACTGTTTTGTTTGTGTATCATCTTGTCAGCTATTATCTTCTCATGTGTATTTGATCTGTCCCACATTATGCAATACTGACAAAATCTGTGGTTGGTCCTTTTTTTTTTAATCTAGGGCGTGGATTTTTTACTTTGGAAGCCTTAATAGTTTAGAATTTTACTTTTGGTGCATCCCCTCTGGTGTAGTAGATGAGTAGTGATGAGCTGGTTAGACTCTGATTTTGGGCAACATGCTTGTAAATGTAAGTTGTAGTTGCCAATTGACTTGGTGTTATACCAGTGGTGTAAAAAATCAGTTCGGTTCAGTTTTGGACCCGTTACAGATGGTTCTATTTAAAATGGTTCGGTTCCGAACTGGTTTCATATTTTGTGGTTTAAAATGATTTTGATTTGGTGTTTTGAAACATGCTGGGTAGATCTGGTTGAACCTCAACCAAAGTTCGCAGTCAAACAACTTTTTGTGGTAAATTTATAACCTCTAGTCCTCTACAGTACAATTGCTGTCTTTGGGTAAAGTTTTTTGGACGGGGTAATAAGAAGAAAGAATGGTTATAAAACAGCTGGTCTTAAAGTAGCAATCTATCCAAGATACTCTAGACTCTGAGTTCTAATTCCTGATTCCACTGCAGCAATGGTCCCAAGATTGTTAATCATAAACGGATATATACAACTATAGAAATTGTAAGAGGTAAGGTAATACTCAATTGTGTCCCACAAAACGTTATCTAATTTACTTCTGAGTCTGTTTGAAAATCAATTATTACTCTCTATTGTTTGTGATCACTTTCCTCCTAAAATAATTATAACCGAATATCTTTGAGTTTGATATTATTTCATTCTTTTTTTTAAAATTTGAAAATGCTTCCGCGTATATAGTGCTACTAACTTGGTAAATTTGTGGAGCAAGTCCCCTGGAGAGGGTATATTTATAAGATTAAAATAGACATTGAAACATAACAATTATTATTAAGAACATGGGGTTTATACTTTTAGCTATATAATTTATTTATTTTTATAAATAAAAGATACAAAACATTACCGACTAGGGCTAGGGTTAGTGCGTAGTTTTAAGAAAAAACAATAAAGTAGTATAAAGTTAGCGGGGGTATGTTAATTTTTAATTGAAATGGAGTTGTTAAAGTATTAGGTAGTGGCAGAGTTGTAATATAGTGTACAAAATAATGTTTTTAATGTGTGGGGTAGCTTCCATACTAGGAAATCAGGAAATGGGAAAAGTTTTGTGGGACACCCAAAAATGGAAAGTGGGTAAGTTTTGTGAGACAGAGGGATGTGTTAATAATATAGGCATTTTACTTGATAGTAATAGTTAAGAACATATTGTGGTATATTTTTAAGTTAAATCTCACAAAACACGGAGGAAAGGAGAACAACGAGAAGAATAACACCTAAACTCAATAAACCAGCTAGCCAGACACCTTTCTTAGGGAATAGAATCAAAATGGATGTTTTGTGATTAGGTCTCATTGGGATGTTTGTTTGATCTTTTTGATACTGTTCTATTTCAATCCGTGGTGGATTTATCCATATACCCACAATTGTATGAGGTTTCTATACAATCTTAGAACATTCTCAAGATATATGGTACTCACATTTGTAGCAAGTTATCCTGGGTACTGGATTGCACAAGCATTTGACAAACAGGCAGTGTCCTGCTAACTCTGTCCATTTATATTGCTAATCTCCAAAGGCTAACATAGCGGCTAAGTTACCAGGTGAATACTGCATCTATCTACGTGTGAATATAATGGTTCAATCGATATGTGCTACTACTAGAAACAACTTTAAATTATAATAACAATAACGTAACATAGTCCTAATCCCTAAGGTTGAAAATCCTCAAAACGTTGTGCAATTCCGTCCTAGTTTATGTAATGTCACCTATAAGATTATATCAAAAGTTTTGGTTCATTGAAAAAGGAATATCATGGACTACCTCATATCACCATATCAGAATGGTTTTGTATTTTCAAGATTTATTATTTCAGAAATTGGCACAGAAAATAGAGCTAAAGCTCATTGATCCTCTCAAACCATCCCTTAATAGTCCTCCTGTACCAGTGTTAGGCTTTGCAGATGACTGTTTAGTATTCTGCTAAGCAAACCAAAAGTCAGTTGACAATCTAACTCAGTGTTTAGAGCATTATGCTCAAGCTGCTGGGCAAAGGATTTGTTGGCACAACTCTAGAGTGTTGTTTTCTCCCAACACTCATAGAAAACAACATTTTACAGATCAGTTGAATGTTTCTTATAATAAGCGTAAGGGTAAGTATCTAGGAATACTGTTTTTAATAGGAAGGAAAAAATCAGATCTTTATCATGCCATAATTGAGAAGGTAAACAACAGGATTAGTAAGTGGTATAATCGATTTTTATCTTATGCATGGAGGTCTATATTGATAAGTTCTGTTACAAGTACTATACCTTCGTGTGAAATCCCTGAAGCTACAATTGCTCAGGTTAACACCTTAAATAAGAACTTTCTTTGGAATCACACTCCAGCAGGGAAAAGTAGAGGTAGAATAAGATGGAATATGGTTTGTACTCCAAAGAATGTGGGCGGTTTAGGTCTTAGAGACTTGTCGACTTTGAACTCAGCCTATCAGCTTAAGCTTCTGTGGAATTTAATTAAAAAACCTAATAGTCTGTGGGCAAAAGCTTACAAGTCTAAGTATTATCTTAATTGTTCTATTTCGGAAGCACAAGCAAAGCCTTATTACAGTTGGTTTTGGAACTCTCTCATTAAACATAAGAATCTGTTCAGGGAGGCTTTGGGATGGCAATTAGGTGATGGACTTTCAATAGATTTTTGGTATGATAATTGGCTCTTTCAATCCCATTTACATAATCTGGCTCATTCTGATATTTCACCTCCTACGGGTGTTAAAGTTTCAAGTTTTTTAATTAATGGGGAGTGGAATATTAATAGTTTACTAGCTGTTTTACCCAAGGAAGTAGTGGATATTATAATCACTTTGGTTCCTAATAGTAAGCAACCTGATTTTATAATTTGGCCCTATGATAAATATGGTGAGTTCTCTCTAAAGTCAGCTTACAATTTTATAATTAACAAGGACATGCATAGGCCACAGTTAAATTGGAAAAGAATTTGGGACTTGAAGCTTTTTGCCTAGGATGAAGTTTTTTATTTGGACTGCAGTACATAGGAAGTTACCAGCTGCTAGCTCTCTATTCAATAAACAGATTATTGATTCTGCCGTTTGTCCTCTCTGTCAGGTGCAGGAGGAAACTATGTTACATATTTTTGCTGAATGCCCTATCACTGAATAGTTTAGGAGCTTGTTTATGCATGATCTAGAGTCTGTATCTCTTAATCCAGTGGCTGAGCTTACCTTTAACTTGACATTAAACGGCGATAGGCAATTAAATGCTTTAATTGCTTGTTATTTGTGTTGGCAAATTCGAAAAGAAGTCTTATTTAGAAATATTCAGTATGATAACCAGGGGATGCTTAGGAAATTTCGTTTTGTTAAAAATAATTTGCTTTTAGCTTTCCTTGTGGCAAAACCTGTTTCTACTACAATGGTTCCTTGCAAATGGAATTGTCAGCCCCCTTTAACTCTATCATTAGAACTAGTGCAAGCTCATTTGTTAGAGCTGCATGTAAGCAAGTAGGCCGCACAGATAATACTATGGCAGGGCTACTAGCTTTAAAATATGGTTTAGATGTAGCAATTGCTTTGAATCTATCTTCAGTACACTTGCAGACTGACTCCTTGTATGTTTCAAATTGTTTGTGCAGGGATCGCAGCAAGACGATACGGAAGCTGCACAGACAGATAGTTGAACGCATCAAGGACCTTTTGCAGAAACTCTAGAGTTAGAGACTCTCTTTTGTGTACAGAGAAAGTAATGTAATCGCAGATGTATTATCAAAAATCAGTTCTGTCAATGTATGTACTCCGGATGTTTATCAGATTCCGCTAGATGTTTTTGATAAGGCTAAGCTAGGAGAAGTAGTTTTTTAATCTTCCCCATTTTGGTTGTGGATAGTTTGCTACGGCAAGATTTAGTTCATATTTCCTACCGTTCAGTTCAATCAGCGGAGGAAGAGTATATATCTGTATGTATGTAACTAATTATTATTATTATTATTATTAGCCTTATTATTATTATTATTATTATTATTATTATTATTATTATTATTTTATTTTATTTTATTTTTTTTATTTTTTATTTTTAATAAACTAGACTTTTATTAATCACGCGAAATTGGAAGGAAGTCGAGAGACAAGTTGTGCTCCCACTCCTTTCTGGATACAAAAGCTAAGTCTAGAAAAAAGAAAAATACCACTCCTAACATTATTATTATTATTATATTTATTATTTATTATTATTATTATAAGCAATAAAATGTGATAACTTTAAAAAAAAAAAAACAAACAAAAAAATGGGAAGAACGTAACATACTTCCAAAATGAACTAAACGTAACAAGATCTTTGAGTATATAAATTGATGTTTCATTTCAGCTTCGCGAGGACATAATCGTCGGCTACTGCTCATTGGAGATTTCCAAAATGAGATTTCTTGCTAATTACTAGAATTGAATTTGAGCAAATCTCTCACTTTTGTGCATGAAACTGAATTCCAGAGGGATGGAAATCCAATTGATCGATATCCTCCAAAACATTCACCTTTCTAATTCCCAACCAAACACAGGAAATGTGCAAAATCAGGGATCTGTTTGTAAGTTTGTGAATATAAATCCTGGAATTTGGCTGTCATTTTATAAAAGTTGGTTGGTTCTTTATGTTGTGAATGTATGTATCCATTATACAACTATACAGGCATTCACCAGGCGTTCAGTTCTGTACGAGCTTGAAGGCAGGTTAAAAAAGAGGGTGTTTATTTTGTGGGCAATCAATCTTGCATAAAAGTGAACATGAAATATGATCAAAGGCAGGGCGAGAAGAACAAGTACTCCCGACTTTCATTCTTAGTCTTGCAAAGTTTTTAAGGACATGTTAAGAATGATTAGAACCTTATTTGCATTCAGACTTGTTTTGTAAGGCCTCTAGGACATGTAATCAGCCGAACTCTCCCCTGTATTAGTTTAGTTTATTTGGCTAGGCCTGGACATCCCCTGTATTAGTTTAGTTTATTTGGCTAGGCCTGGACACGGGTCGGCCATATTTCCCTCAGTGCCGCAGCTCCGCCACAAAGGTGTCAACCAAGAAAAATTCAGATCTGATTTGGGCATCTCCGGCAGGTGATTGTGGCGGAGGCGTTGCTCATGGGAGATTGCCGGAATCATTCAGATCTGATTGAGAGGAAAACTCTCTAAATATACAATCCAGTCTCCAAGTTTGGAATTTGGATCTGACCTTAGTCTCGATTCTTCCATGAGATAAAGCAGAGATATAATTCTTTGATCAGGTACCCAAAACCCGAAACACACTACCCAATCTACCAAGCCCAATCGGGTTGGATACCCAATAACCCTACCCGAACTAATATTCCTATCTATATATATATACTATATGAAGCATAAATCTGAAACATTTGAGGATGGAAATCTGGGCAAAGAAAATAAAGGATTAAGCAAAACAAGCGAGAATGTTACTTCACTACAAAAACAAGATTAGCACATCGCAAGAGCTAGGAATGAAATTTTAAGCCCTCAACCACTCCCTTTGAAGTGCGACTACATTGTGAATATGCCATAATAATCTGGAAATCCTAGACCAAGTTTACATTATGCCCTGTTGCAAAACTCTACAATCTTGTGCACTTTGGCTGGGTTCAGTCACAATATATGGTTACTCTGTTTCCTTTGCTTCAGCATGGTACTTGTCCAACTCAGCATCCAAATCTTCTGCAGATATTTTCTCATCACGACTTCTACCACCTCCGTGACCTTTCCTCATACCACGTGCACCACCCTGGAATCGTCCTCTTGAGCCACCTCTTGCTTCAACTCCAGCATTTCTTTCATAAAATAGAATCTCAATTTAAAGTAATGCTGGTGGGTTTAAAAACCAAGTGCATCCATAAAAAGGGAACGGGGCATGTGTGTGGGTGGAATTGAGTGCGCTCAAAGCCTCAAACGCTCTTAAATATCTAGTATATATTACTGGGAAATATGGAAAAACGCGAAGAAAGATTTCTGAGTAACTTAATTGTTCGGTATGGCAGAATTAATGTGCAAAAGATAATATTTAGGTCTATTTAAGAACATCAGTGGGAACTGGGAGCCAACCTTATGTAGTTTCCACCATTGTTTTGATATCCACCATATGCAACTGGTGGAAGCAGTGGAAGTGGTGGCACTATATTTGATCCTATAATCTCGATCTTCATAGGCTTTCCATCTAGTTGCACATGATTGTAACTCTTGATGGCAGCCTCTGCATCTCTACGTCGAGAAAAGACTACTTCTGCAGTACCCTAACAGAAAAAAGTCCTACCTTAATCATTGGCCAACATAGTACAAGAATTAATAGAAATTATAGGAACTGCTGACAAACCTCTGATCTGCCACTCCTATCGTAATTAATCGAGCACCTTTTCAGATCACCTAGGGCAGAGAACAGCTCCTGTAGATGCATGGATGTGTAAGACCAACCAAAGTAATACTCCATGTCAAAGAGTCGAGAAACACGTGTAAAATTCAACCAGCATGCATGGAAAAGAATCGTCCGTAGAAAGGCAAATACAGCCTGACAATAGATGCTGATAAAGCAACAATATTCGTCCAAAGAACATTTCAACTAATTTACAACAAGTGTTATTTGCCAAGAAAGCCAAACAGTAAAAATCAATTAAAACAGGATAGATTGTATCCTGATATGGCATAAAATAGAATCTAGATGACATCACAAACATAAACGAGTGCCTCACACAATGTATATGTCATGTAACTGTAAAAAACCAACTGAAACAATGAATTATGATTGATATGTGGTACATAGCAAAGTGTTGGGTTGCTCCAGATTCGGATCTTCGAATTTTGAGGAGTACTACATTAACTTCTTATAAGAGGTCTGCTGAAAAAAAGTTCATTCAAAGACTACTAATACCAAATAGAGTCCAAATCCCCCCCCCCCCCCCACTATCCAAGTAGTAAGTTTAGGACTCGGGAGCTAGAGGTTGATTCCTTTCCTAAGAGTGTGAGAGGCAGGCAGCAGGATATTCCTTTAAGTTTTATTAGTAGAAGCAACACAGTAGCAGGCTTTCAGTGATAAATCAAAGTTTTAAGAAACAAAAATCAATTTTATCATGGCAGAAAGACTTAGAACCTTATCTCAAGAGAACAAGAATATATCGCAGTAAAGATGCTCATGGGTGATGAATGAAACACTTGGAAATAGAAACTGAACGTATGGTATCACAATACAGATAGTATATACTATGCCCTACACACCTACTAGTACATAGGGTTAATTTCACATAACAAGATAAACTGTTCGAACATTTTCACAAAACAGGCACTACTTTTTGTTACATTGTGTTACATAAGATGGTAGATCTCCCGAAAAGCGTACAAATTCTTTCCTTGTTTCAATAAAAAAAATTGGCATCATTAATATGTTGAATAATATCTACTCAATGTTGAATAAAAAACTTTGAATCGAATAGCTTGATATGTGCATTTGGGTTTCAGCAAAACGAGTAGCAGCATGAATCAGCACATGTCATTTCTACTCATAAATAGGGGTACAACTCAAGCTTCCTTCCTCCTAGCAGTAAGTGTTTCATTCATTCTTCTGGTTTGGTTCTAATTTAGTAATATACTCAATGAATAAATAATAGGGAAAATTCTGCAATTATTCTAAAAAAAATTATATATATGAGCAGGAGACGAAGGAAGTGAAATAGAAATTTACCCTAAGGTCCTCGTCGGTGACTCCATAATCCAAATTGGAAACGAGGAGCTTAGTCCCTGTCTCGATCGCGGAAACCCTAGGTCCTCCGAGTTCATACGCCATGGGATTGGGGTATACGCCATGGCCATGGGTCCACTGAGCTCGAACCTGAAACATGACAAAAATACTAGTAACTCATACATAATCATCTCTTTCTAAAACACTGAAACTAAAACTCACTGAATAAAGAGGAGAATCTTACGGCGGCAGGGTTGGAGGAGTACGGAGCAGAGCGACCGACGGCGCGGTTGGGGGTTCGGCGGTCTGGGCCATTTCGAGGTCCCGGACGAGATGATGACTGGTTCATTTTGATCCTGTCCTCCAAAGAGATATCTAGATTCGCCATTTTCGATCCAGCCAGGGGTTTGTTTTCAACTAGATTAATTGCCTTCTCTTCAGTAAAGGATGAAAGAAGGGGATACTCATACTATATAACATGACACAAGCGGAAGGGATCCGTGGTGATGACTGATGAATAATGAATCGGGGCGGATCACTATACGATACGTATTGGAACTAATACGTTGTCAATATCGGTGCTTCCTAGAAGAGCACTCTTCATTAAAACCCTTACAACTTAACCCTTTTTTTTTTCTTTTAATAATAATAATCGTATAAAAAAACAGCACAATCGCCCTTGTGACACCAACACACCCCTACCTATATCTAATACTAGGAACCGCGTACGCGTGTGAAGCGTAATCTTGTAAAACATTATTGTTTTATTACATAATATATTGATATAAATGGAGCGAATATATAATCTTCACATAATGACTTCAAACGTAATAAAAAAATAACTAATTGAGTAATTAAACTTAATATACATGGTGTGCTATAAATGTATATAGTTTTTGTAGTTATGCAATTAATAGTTTTGAATTGAATTATATTAAACATATGAAAAGTATTCGTCCGATGAGTTAATAACCATCAAATACATCTCTAGACTTTGGAAACATTCAACTTCAAAATCTGCAATGTATCTTTTTCGCATGTTAATTGGTATTCTTCATCAGTTGAATATATTGTCATGTGTTTCATATAAACATTCTAGTTTCATAATATAATGTTTTTAGTTATTTTTATCGTATGATTTAAGAATAATTAAAGGTCAAAATGACCATAGAAAAATTCAACAAAATCAAGTGTTACATTTATTATTGGACGGAGGAAGTATGTCTTTTTTTATAAGAACATATCATGGTTATTTTTAAAATTAAGTATAATACGTCATACAACTTTATGTTAAAAAATAAAAATTTAAGAAGAGAATAAATAAAAAAGAAAAAAATTACGTCAATAAGATTCGAACCCAACACCTTCAACTAAAATAATGATACAAATAATAGAGAAAAATCACGCCAACAAGATTCGAACCAAACACCTTCAATAAAAATAATGGAGAAAAATCACGCCAACATGATTCGAACCCTGCATATTTTAATTAACTAATGACACATGTACGCACCAGATTGAAATTGGATAAGCAAGATCAACGGATTAAAATTGATTGGTAGGTCAATCAACTGGGTAAATCAACCGGCTTATTATATTACTTTAATATATAATCGTCTCACTCCTACACCATATGCTAATAAGAGAGCAAGTTGTAATTAATTCAGAGTGAGTAGGCATAGATCTAATAACTCATTTAAGAGTTCTATGTTTACTTTCGACGACTCCATTTTGCCGAGGCGTTCAAATCAGGGCTATGGTCACTTCATATCACATGAACCTTGTCACTACTTTCCAATTCCAGCTTAATCAGAGAAATGTGTAATATTTTATGAAATTTTGTTTTGTCAAATTTTATATGGAGAAGAAAGTTTTACAATGTTTGCACCTCATATTTTGCTAAGCTAATGAAAATCTTGGACGCGACCGAATGTATATATTTTGTGAACTCAACATGACATACTACAAGGTGATCAATGAACAGAAGAACAAACTACTTTTGGCATCGTAAGGTTTAAAACATGTA
Source organism: Plantago ovata (assembly GCA_028274465.1). Classification (NCBI taxonomy): domain Eukaryota; kingdom Viridiplantae; phylum Streptophyta; class Magnoliopsida; order Lamiales; family Plantaginaceae; genus Plantago; species Plantago ovata. The sequence goes on along the minus strand of CM051455.1, from coordinate 38,359,198 downwards.
ATACACACATATATACTAAGAAAAGGAACCAGGATGACTACCAAGTATGACATGCATATAATTCTTAATGTTCGAAAATAAGAAAATGGTGATAGTGAAAACTAACATTAAAAAGAACGAATAACCTATCTATCATGGACATACGTTTTTCTAACATGATCAAATGCTAGGCCATACGAATTGCCATGGAGCAAATTTGTCTACTTAAGCTATCTCCTTGCTTAGCTCTAGGTAAATTACTGACACAGGCCCAAACTTATGTAATAATCCAATTATCAATATTCAATGTAAGAAATAACAAGATTCTTAAATGCTTAAATGGCAGTGACATGACTAATTGGTGACAAAGTCATTTTGATAAAACAGAATCTCTAAAACAATCCATCCAAAACCAACATACTTCTCGATAAGAAAAAGAAAGAAAAAAAAAAAAAGGAATGAACAGTTTCAGCATCCACGATTACATGGAAACAGGGCAAACAAAACATTCAAAGTTGTTCAATATTTTGGCACAAATTACTATCGTACCAAGGAGCCTATCTCTGAGCAAATTGATCATTCATCTCCTCAAATGGTCAGGAATGAGTCGTTGGAGTAGCTCTGGGGGAACACCAGCAAGTTCTGGGATAATACCTAGTTTAGTACATTGTTGAAATGATAAAGATCGAAAATTACAACATATTGTATGAGATAGACAATTTTTACCTTCAGGTGTAAAGTCGAAGAGAGGAGGTAGCTGACGGCCATTAGGCAAGCACACATTGGGTTCTCTCAAGTCATTGAAAAATGGATGTCCACAAGCTTCCAACTACAATTAAAACAAGAAAAGAAGTAAGATTTAGTCGGCCACCAAGTCTAACTCCAATGAAAGCACTGAATTGATTAAATGAGGACATCAAGAGAAAACAAAGAATCACTTACAGCAGTACAACGTAAAGTTGGCGAATACTGGAGCAACCTTGACACAAGATCCATTGCTCCAGTTGGCACTCTCCCGTGAAATATCTGAAAACATACTTTGGTTAGAGGTTTGACACTTCACGTAAATTAATCCATTCATGTTCTTCACATACCTTGTGCCATGGGTGGGCTTTGATAAGGGGAACCTTGAATTCTCTATAATTTGGGTTCATGCATTTGATGTCCTCTCTGGTTGGTGTTCCCAAGACCTGACGTAACCACAAAAATAAAATAAAATGAATAATCATGTGACAAATTGACAAACAATGCAAATGAATAAGAGTTAAATATTTTGTACCTTAATTATTTCAACAAGTTGGTTAACACTGCTATCCCCAACAAAGAGAGGCTGCATATATTCAAATAGGCATCAAAATAGAACATGAAAAACAAAATACAAACGAGACACGAAAAAAGTTTGTTAACTCATCAAATACTCGTACAGAACATGTACCTACCTGTCCCAACAAAAGTTCGGCCATGACACAGCCTGCGGACCACATATCAATAGCAAAGGTATATTTTGTGGCACCAAACATCAGTTCTGGTGCTTTATAGTATCGTGTACCAATGTAGGTTATGTTCGGTTCTCCTGGAACCAACAACTTGGCACTACCAAAATCGCAAATCTTAAGCTGTAGTGTGTCAGGATTAACCTGTCTCAACCATTGATCACATCTTAAAATTACTTCCATGAAACAAAAATAACATAAATCTTACTGTAAAGAGGAGATAAATGACCATACCAACATATTTTGTGGTTTTATATCACGATGGCATACACCAATAACACGGTGTAGGTAATTCAATGCTCGAAAGATCTAACATTTTGCAGGAAATATCATAAGAAACGGGTACAAAAAGGCGTGACATGTGATCAAAAATATAAAAGAATCGTAGAGATAGCAAATTCAGTTGCTTTTATTGTGTACCTGGTATGCATAGATCTGCACGTATATGATAGGTGGGTGCTCATTCACTCCTGTATACTTTTTTGAAGCTTGATAAAGGGTTTCTGGCACATACTCCAACACGAGATTAAGGTAAATCTCATTCATTTCATCAGTAGAATAGAAACAATGTTTCATTTGAATTACGTTATGATGGTTAAGTAATCGCATTATTTGCAGTTCTCTGTGCTTATATCTCTTGTCCTGTAGAACTTTCTTTATAGCAACGGATTCACATGTTTCTATGCATTTTGCCTGATGGTAGGAATCAAATAAAAAGAATAGAAGGCCAAAAACAAGAAAGCGATTTAGTTTTAGTGTTTCGATTGCATTAAGAAATAGATAAAAAAATTCTCAAGACAAATCATCATAGTGTTTTGAGTGCATTACCTTATACACTACTCCAAATGAACCAGTGCCAACAATACACTCTACCATATACGATACAGCCTGGAGAAAAGATGAAGGTAGGACTCAGAACCAGATCATATTATTTATAACACAAAGACACAATAAACTCCGAATCAATTTAAAACCCTAAATTATACGTCTCGATATTCATCAAGCTTGCATCACTTAGCTATTTAAATACTGCCAATCACCTGTTTCGGTTGTCCATTGTTTCTTCCACTGCCATGGCCACTGTCATTGTCTTCATGGTTAACAGTAGTTGGCTCACCATGCTAGACAATAGTTAGACAGTCAACAAACAAAGTATTCAACAAGAGAAATATAATTATTTATCTTGGCATTTATAAAAATGGTAAAGCAAACCTCTGCATTTTCTTCCTGGTTAACGGGTTCCTTGTCTCTAGTTTTCATGTCAGACATTACTTTAGGAATTTCTTCATGATTAGAATTCTCAGGTCCGCAGTGTATACTCGACATACTTGCAATGGTTATAGAGGAATTCCCTCTCTTATCCGATTGACCAGATTCATTTTCATGGCCACTAAAAGTAGACTCAACATCCTGGACACGAATCATCAATAAAAAATAAAATGTTTAGCAAGAGAAATTGAAGTAATTCTTTCGATATACTCTGAAGTATCATAATTAACATTTATAAAAAGTGGTAAAACTAGCCAAGGTATCCAAATAAAACCTTTTCCTTGTCTTCCTCCTTAACCGATTTGTTTTCGGGAATTTGCAAGTGAAGCATTTCTTCAGGAAGATCTTCATGGTCAAAATTATTAGGTCGACAATGTAAACACAACGACTTAGTTGCATGAGCTCCAAGAGAATTTTCTTTTGCCTCTACTTGACCAGCTTTAGTGCCATACTCACTAACAATAGTTGGTTCAACATCCTGGACTTGGTTCTACAATCAACAAACAAGATAAGATACACGGGAGGTGATCTAAAAGTTGGAGTCGAGTCTCAAAAACAATTTCTGCTCCTTCTTGATATATATGCATTGTTTGTTACTTATTTGTTTTCTATCTTTTGAGTTTGGTTTTTAAATACTACAGTTTTTTTCTGCATCGAGTTATCCAAATATATATGCATGGTTTTGGCTATCAACAATAACCCTATTCAGAGAAGTTTCAACAAATTTTAAAATGACGGCCAAATTAATCATACGAATTAAAATTGGACATCATTATATATTTTAATTGTTAATACACTTTTAAATTAGACATGATGGAAAACCAAGAATCTGGACCAAGAATCTGGTTATTAAATGTTAAGTAAAGTATTATGTTAGATGATTTTTGTTTTTTTTTTGTTTTTGGCTAGTGATTAATTTTTGTGGAGGTTTATACTAATGAAGTTGTGAGTAGATAATAAAAAGTAAGAGATAAAATGTATATAGTGTGAAATAGAGTTAATAAGTACTCCTTCTGTCTCCCCTGTACATAACATGTTATTATTAATCACCGGGACTAATAAAAAAATTAGTAAAAATATCATTAAATATTTTAGAAGATGGTAAAATTACTAAAGTAATGTACTTTGAGTATTTGTGTACTATTTCATAAAGTAGTGTCATTGAATAGAAATACATGTAATCTACTATTGACATAAGGAACAAAAGTAATAAGTAGAGATAGTTTACATTTAAGAAAATGTCATATTCACACACACATCTTTACCATATTGATTCTCATGATTGAATAAGTAAATATCTTTAAGACAAACAATTGAGTTTTCTCCTGTTTTTTTGTTTATTTTTCCTTCAAAATCATCACATAAAATAAGAATAAAGAAGTTCGCTAAGAGTCTTTTTCAACTATGTTGAAAAAGATTTCATTATATAAAACAAACTATTGCAAGTTAAAGTAAATCAAAGATAGATCAAATTCAATCAAGCAACAATTAATTTGGAATTTTGAATCCGTAAACTTAAGGACATACGACAAAGAAGTTCGTTACACATTTAAAAACTAAGACACGTGTGTATGAACAATCAGTTTGTGTGTCATGAAATACCTAGAAATCTTGAATCATGCATATATCATGAATAAAATCGAACATAAATCAAAGTAATGTCATGTGTGAAGAAACGAAATTAACTAAGTAAAACTCACATTGTTTACCTGAGGAATTTTTTTTGTACGTTCCTCCATTGCCTGAATCCTTACATGAGTAAACAAAAAATTATGCTGAAAGATTTAAGTTTTGCTTGAGTTGAAACCTAATCTAATGACCGTCCCATTATATAGAAACTTGTGGTTTAAATTGTGCAAAAAACAATCAAGTGCTTCTCATAAGTTGGTAGATAAAACAAAATTTAGGTAATAATTAGGAATAACATTAAATGCTTCCTCATGCTACTCGGTTTCTTTTGCATATGACCAACAAAGTTTAAAAATATTTCTAATTTTGCGCTGTAATTATTAGGATAATTAAATTTAAATTTAGGTAAGATATTATTATGACAACTCACTGTATGTTTTGTTGTAGTTAATGAAGTTGTTGGTGAAGAACCTACTGTAGTTGGTGAGTTACCGATAACAATTATCATGATATTATTGAATTTAAGAAACAACCATGTAATCCCTCCATTATAGAGTTTAGTATAGCGAAATTTCAACATTACATATAGCTCCATTTTTGTCGAATCATTACAAAATAGTCAAGTTTCATAAATTTTTTTCACTATAATGACAAGCATATTCACTCACACACTGATGACATAAGTTTTTAAGAACTTATAGGCTATAGCACATATTACGTTTCAAAAGAAATTATATAACACATATATAATATAAATGTAAATTCAATCGAGGAAGCTCCCCAATGGTCACTAAAGTGCAAAGCCCAAAAGACCTTCTTCAAGTCCTACCACATTACCTTAAAGCATATAAGCAAGGAGATAAATAAATAATATCTTACCACAAGATTAAAACTGATTTCTTGGAGCTAAAATAACCCAGCCGATCACTTATGTGACCTAGACCGATTTTATATTTATTAATTAAGTGTAACTAATATTTCCGAAGACTTTAGAGTTAAGAAGCTCCAAATATATTTTAATAAATACGTAAACATGTTCAAAAAATCACAAATCAAGTTGTTAAATAATTGAACATCTTCTTTAATTTCTATAATTTATACACAAACTCCATTGTTATTTATTACGAAGTATTATTTAGTTTGGTGAAAAAGTTGATTTTTTTCAATAAACAAGTGTACATGGAGAAATCATACAATTTTTTGAAAAATTGATTTTACACTAAATTAGTGTAAAATTCGTTTCCCCACAAGTTACATAAACAACTAACTATTAGATCATTAAGCACTAATCAAACCTGAATCAAATCTGTTTTACATTCATATGAGTGTAAAACAGGTTTTTCATTAGACCTACTGTTGAGAAATTGAGATTTGAACGTGTGAAAAATAATAAAATGGTATTGGTTTGCATAAATATGATCAATTTGATATGGTATTGAGTGAGCGAGATGTTTTTTTATATGTGGTGATCGATGCCATCAATGACTTCTTTTATATATCATTGATGGGGTGTGATTTCCCCTGGACTGTTGAGTGTTGACACACTACGGGTTAATGTAAGAAATCGCCTACGAACTGGATTTTCGATCTTCTAGCTTTTTGTTTGGATTCCTTGAGACTTGAGATGACATGATAGAATAAAGATCTCCTAAAATACATTGAAATGGAGGTGGGAGAGTTAGTGCAATATGATCGATTTTACATGTGGTCAAATTGGGGTTATGAGACTTTACTCGAGTGTTTGTTAGGACCTAGTATTTTTTATAAGCAACATAATCTTAAGGCTATTTAGTACGGAAAGGTTTGCTAATTAAGTTTAAGTTCTAATTTAAATATCTGTAAATTAAAGAGTAAGCTTGTTATCTGTTATACTTAGTGACTTGTATAGAATGTTAGGCTTTTCCTTGTAATTTTATTTTTGGAAGATCATCCGGCAAGGAAAATAGCTGATATGAGCGTCAGAGCTCTCAGAAACCCTACTTTAGTTGCGACTAAATAGCTCTTTGATCTAAGTTTTTGGTGTCAACTTGAATAAATACTCTATGGAGTGGAATAACTAAACATAAGTTGCGATCAAATCAGTGTTAATTCTCATAAAACAAGTATAAGTCTTTGCAAGGAAGATCATACTTACTCTCTATTATAGTAGATCAGTTTGATCATTCCAACTTTCTATTAACTGCAAGTTTCTAGCTAAGTAAGAAGATAAATCATAACACCTACCTTTAAATCATACTCGGCGTGTAACAAATGACAAGAAAGACATAAAGAAAAACTTCTTTTTAAACTCTCTCTCTTTTGTACGGGCGATTTACACACACTAGACGTGTAACCACCACGATAAAAAATAAAGCGCAAAAAGGCAGCAATTGGCCACATAATCCGGTGGTTGCACCTCAATCGGCAGTGGTGGGAGAAATTTTGACGAAGAATATAGAATAAAAAGATGCTACAAAGATTGGGATGGGGAAAAAGCTACGTACAACACATGATGAAAAAGGGGTGGATACGCAGAATCTGACTGATTTTGTTACGCCTGGGCCATCGCCGTAGGAAATAAAGGAGATGGAGGAGCTGCCATGGGTAAATATTGTCAAGGGGATTCGGTTACCGAAAAAAGGACGGGAGGTGTCGTACTTCCCGCCTAAAATTGTTGGTGATAAGAAGATGGTCATAATCGAGAAAACATGTGTGAAATCATATGTAATTTTATGGGCTAATACTCTTGTTAGGTATAACCTAGGGAGGAATTTGAAAATGAATGTTGCCAAGCAGTTCATTACAAAAGTGTGGACGTTTGCTAATATGCCTACAATTTTTTCTAGATGGGTGATCCTAAGGAGGAAATCAAGGTGGATAACATTAGGACAACCTTCAAAGTATCACTCTAAAGATACAAATTTGGGGCTTTTTTGTTGAAAGAACCCAACTAGCAACAACAAGAGATATTCTTAGAATACCTCATATCCATTGATAAATTATTGAGACTTGCTCACACTATTTAGATGACAATAAGGTAGGCTTTTCATCCACTTTCGAGTAAAGACTCTAAACTCCGGTTTGACCTCAAGGCAGACCGGACAAACAACACCCCCCACATGCTAGATATGGAAGCTAACTGAAGATTCAAGAAGAAGGAAGCTGAGCAAGAAGATAACACCATTCATGCCAATATTTGTAGGTTCAGACCCTATCGTTAAGTTTCAACAAGCAATCTATTTATCTGCGCACTATCTTTATTGCTTCCTGCATAAGTTTTGTTAATCGATTGAGAAAGTCTTCAGCTCTCTAATTATTATAAGCATACGTAAAAATTTAATTGAGACCGATAAATAATTAGTTATTGCATAATAGTAAGGATCTATTTGAGAAAGGGGATCTAATTAGGGGTGTAAATGTAATTTACCCATATATTAGTAATTAAAGTAATATAGTAAGCCGGTTGATTTACGAAATTAATTGACCTACCAATCAATTTTAATCCGTTGATCTTGCTTATCCAATTTCAATATGGTGCGTACATGTGTCGTTAGTTAATTAAAATATGTAGGGTTCGAATCGTGTTGGCGTGATTTTTCTCTATTATTTTTATTATTATTTTTATTGAAGGTGTTTGGTTCGAATCTTGTTGGCGTGATTTTTATCTATTATTTGTATCATTATTTTAGTTGAAGGTGTTGGGTTCGAATATTATTGACGTAATTTTTTCTTTTTTATTTATTCTCTTTTTAAATTTTATTTTTAACATAAAGTTGTATAACGTATTATACTTAATTTTAAAAATAACCATGATATGTTCTTATAAAAAAAAACATACTTCCTATGTCCAATAATAAATGTAACACTTGATTTTGTTGACTTTTTCGATGGTCATTTTGACCTTAAATTATTCTTAAATCATACGATAAAAATAACTAAAATTATCATATTATGAAACTAGAATGTTTATATGAAGCACTTGATAATATATTCAACTGATAAAAAATACCAATTAACATGCGAAAAAGATGCATTGCAGATTTTGAAGTTGAATGTTTCCAAAGTCTAAAGATGTATCTGATGGTTCTTAACTCATCAGAAAAATAATTTTCGTATCTCTAATATAGTTCAATTAAAACCTATTAATTGCATAACTACATAAACTATATATTACATTTATAGCACACCATTTATATTAAATTTAATTATTCAATTAGTTATTCTTTTATTACGTTTGAAGTCATTATGTGAAAATTATATATTCACTCCATTTATTTCAACATATTATTATATTATTAAAAGAATAATGTTTTACGATATTACTTCACATTTTCCTAGTAAAAAAATATGGAACTCATTTGATCACAGTGTCGATTCTCTCTCCCAATTAACCGTGAAAATTTAGGTTGCAGCCATTCCGGCGGTAATGATGATAAGGAAAATCTCCAGAAGAATCCCAGCAGCAGCAACGAATAGTCTTGCACCCAATGAAGTTTCCAAGAATTACTCTTCTTCATCTTCTTCTACAGTCTACACCGCCCCTCCTCCCAAGAAGAAACATACCACACCCAGCAGCAGATTGGATTTCAGTCGAGTAGAAAAGGTCAGTGATGCTTGTTCCTTGTTTACTTACATGATCAGAATGAGTCCTCTTCCATCTATTTCCGATTTCAACAAATTATTGAGTATTGTAGTCAAAATGGAACAATACTCTGTTGCGCTCCACATGTTCGATAAAATGCGTAACCTGAAGGTCTCTTTTGATGAGTGCACGTTAAGTATTACTACTTCTTTATTCGATTGTTTGCTGAGAATGGAGACAAAGGAACCTCGTCCCATTGTTACTCCGTTCAACCAGTTACTCAGTTTAGTTGTCAAAATGGAACGCTACTCTGTTGCCCTCCACATGTTCGGCAAAATACGATACCTGGGTATCGCTTTCGATGATTACTCGCTGTCTATTTTGACTAACTGCTACTGTCTTTTGAATCGTGTTGATCTTGGGTTTGGTGTTTTGGGCATCTTTCTTAAGTCTGGTTTTGTACCCGATGTCACAGCCTACAATACTCTCATTAAAGGGCTGTGTTTGGATAACAAGGTGACTGAGGCTGAGATGTTGTTTAGGAAGTTGATGATAGAGAAGCTCTGTGTACCTAATAAAGTTACATTTAGCACTGTGATTGATGGGTTGTGCAAAGCCGGGATGGTTGATGGTGCTCTAAAATTATTTTCCACGATGGCTGCTGACACAGGTATTTCACCTGACTTACACACTTATAATCAAATTATACAAGGTTTATGTGATTTCGGGCGACGGAGGGAGGCAAGGGACCTCTTAAATGAGATGGCTGTTCGTAATATCTTTCCAGATGTTTATACTTATACGACATTTATAGATGCGTTTTCCAAAGAAGGAAATGTCAAAGAGGCCAAGTGTGTGTTGGCTGTAATGATGCAAAGAAATGTCAGTCCTGACATCGTTACATATAGTGCATTGATCGATGGATATTGTCGGCGAGGAGAGATGGAGAAAGCAAGGGAAATACTCGGTCTAGTTTTGGATTATGGTCTTCAACCTAATATCATCACCTATAATATTCTGATGAAAGGATATTGCAATAAGGGTGACATTGATGAAGCATGGAGTCTTTTCAATGAAGTTTCTCGTGTAGGGTTACAAAACAACACATCAAGCTACACCACCATGTTAGATGGATTCTTTTCTGTAGGGAGGTGTGCTGATGGCTGGACACTTTTCAATGAGATGAAAACAGGTCATTTAAATCCTGATGTGGTTACATACAATACCTTGCTAGAGGGATTATGTGCGAATCAGCAAATTGGTGAAGCATTGTCAGTTTTAGGAATAATGGAAGACGTTGGCATCAATCCGGATATAGTGTCATATAACACACTAATGCGTTGGTTATGTAAGGATGGAAAACTCGAAGTCGCAATGGGTCTCTTCAATAAACTTCATGCCAAAGGTCTGAACCCTAATGTTCAAGCTTTTAGCATCATTATTGATGGACTTTGTCAAAAAGGACTTTTGGAGGAGGCTAAAGGTTTGTTATTGGAAATGGAAAGATGTGGTTGTCGCCCTAATCTTATTACATACACCATTTTTATCAAAGGCTGCCTTAGACGAAATGAGCTTTACAAGGCAAAACCATTTTGGGAGGAAATGGTAAAAAAGGGATTCTCACTTGATGCAGTTACTCGTGCCATGCAACACGGTGAAGATGGAGTTCCTGTAGATATGATTAAGAAACTTTTTCCAAAGGACATGTAGGAAGGCCAGCACAACTTTTTACACTGAGCTAGGCTTTCTGCTTCCTCTTATCATGTAAGCATAGTGTTTTAGAAAAATAGCAAAGTATTTTTGTGATTTTGTGCTATCTTATCTGTTCTATTTTTATTATTTGCAATTTTTAGGTTTACTTGCAATTCTTAGATACTTTATTTTTAAGTTCATAAATATTCTTTGTAAGTTCCACGTGTTTTTTTATACTAATTTTTAAACATTTATTCAGAATTACATGTGTAAGAAAGGCTGAAAAGACTAGGAGCGTTTCAAATTAAATAAATGAGAGCATGAGTTAAATTTGGAATTTCGTTGAAGACCCCCATTGGATCTTACAAAAGAAGAAGAACATAATCCATGGATAGACATTCGTTGATAGGTCTCAGTGTCGCTATTTATACAAGAAAAATCACAAGATTAGATGTAATGAACAGTAGTTGAATTTACAGGGTGTCCACACTCCACACCAGAAATTGATGTTTCCACAAATTAACCTGCTCTTTATATTTTCTGAATTTAGTCTAGAAGGAAATGAAAAAGTAAAACGTTCAATATAGGTGAATTATCCTCAGTTTCAGGCACTGTTGTTCACCATCCAGTTGCATGCATGCAGGGTTTTGTTTTTTAATTATTTTTTATTTAGGCTTTTCTTCCTTGTGAACTTTTTTCCCTCTTTATGCTTGATCCTCGTACAGATGAAAAACAACTGATGATAGAGAAGTTGAAAAATGGCAACATCTCTCTTTGTTCCAAGAATCTAAAGGATCTGATATTGAGCACAGATGTGACAAATCATCTTCATCAACTCACCATCAGTCATCAAGGCTTTTGTGGGTATGTATTATGGACAGGATAGCTTTTGTTGTTTTTGAAGCCATCCAATATGTGTAATTTCAAATTGGCTAATTAATATCTATTTTTATATTTCTTTTTGGCAGTATAGTGATCTTTTCGCAAATTCACCACATCTGGTAGGATTATTTTCTCATTTTTATTAATGCCTAGTGATTTTGGTTAACATGAATTTGTAATTGTAATGATCACATGTTAGTGTTTGGTAATAGTTGATAAACATTTTAGAATTAACTTTGTTTGAAAATTTGTTCGCATGTGTTGTGGGAAAATGGAGAATCATATTTTTGTGACTAGTTTATGTGCAGGCATTAGGATGTTTTGCAAGAATTTAATTTCCAATTTCATTTGTTTGTTACATAAGGAGCACATAACAACATTGTTGCTTATTCATTCATTTTTAGTTTTGGCTTCTAAATGACCAAATGTATATAGATAAATAAGCAGCTAGCACAATTATCAAAACAGTTCACAGTTAACTCTTTCTGAGTCCTCACTCATGACCTAATAAGGACTGTATTTAGAATTGTGTCTCAACATCATTTACCTTGTGTACTTCTGAAATTATACCAGGTAATGATGAATTTGATTGGTGTTTTTTTCGTTGTTTGACCTATGAAGCAACATGGTTTTTATCTATCATCAAGCCTATATTGTTCAGTCGAACATCCTCTTCATTTGGTTCATTGTACAGATATAACATTGTCATAACAAAATCAAGAAGACAAACAAACAAGGGAAATCAACCTGGAAATGTAAGTCTCTTGTTTGAAATTGTGGCAATATTTGTGTTTCTCCTCTGTTACTTTATTAGTTTAGATATGCCGTTGAAAATGATATGTATGTTTATACTTGGAGTTTATGATGCTTGGGTTTGTGTTGTTTGGCATTTTGATTCTTGTTTAGGTTTGTTGGTTTTGGGATTGTGATTCTTCGGAGACTGATGTTCTTAATGCTTGTGATAATGATGCTTGGTATTTATTTTGCTTGTAAATTATGTTCCTTGGGGTGATCTGATGCCTTCACAAATAGTGCTTGGAGTGTATAATGAATGCTTGGGTGTTATGATGATTGTTGTGTATTAGATTTGATTAGCTACGTTATTAAGGAAATGAGAGAAATTTGTGGATTGAAATAAATCTTGCCATAAATAACAGATTTACTAATCTGTAGTAAAGATGTGAAAGTATACTTATTTGTAATTTTTCCAATTTATTCAACCAAACATAAGAACAGAACAGAACAGATTCACACCAGAAACAGAATTAATCAGAAAGGTTCCCTTGCTTTACAAAAGCAGGTAAAACCGAACCTGATAAGAAAAATAAAAATAAAAAGAAATAAAAAATAAAAATCTACAAGATTCACACGCACTGCCTTAGTTACAGCCTCACTACCAGCATTCAAGATCCTCTGCCAAACTTAAACTAAATGGTGAAACATTTGTCAGGATGCAATTCCGAAGAACTGTATTTGCAAGACAAATTAATCTGCCATCTACCAACCACGGCCAAGAGTTCAGTCTAAGTTTATCTCAAAACTTTAGGCATATTTTTGAAATACAAGTGGGACTCCACCAAGGTTTAGGATGAAAACAGGAATGAGCAGCGCTGCCTTCTTATTTCTATGGAATTGACACTGTCCATAGCGCGGAACGTGGTAAGTTTCAGGTACTCTTGCTGGCAAGAGTAATTATGGGTTGAATTGCATTACTACATGCATGCATTATGTTACTCTTTCGCCTTTTACAAAACCTGCTAGGATGTGATAAACGAAGATGTGTTGTCTGTGTTTAATTATCTCATCGACAAGGTATATTTGTCTAAAGTGCAAATGCAACTTTCTTGCTGTTGATCCCTAAGAAACAGGGGCCATCAGATAGTAAGGACTTCAGACCCACCAGTATTGTAACTGGAATATACAAAATGATCTCAAATGTGCTTGCTAATTGGCTAAAGAAAGTCCGACAGTGGATTAATTTCTAGTAACCAGAATGCTTTTGTTGAAAAGCATTAGATTCTAGAGTCTATTCTTACTGCTGCTGATTGTGTTGATTCTCGAATTATATCTGGCAGTCCTGGTATTTTATTCAAATTAGATGTTCAGAAGCGTGTGTATGATCATGTGAAACTGGTATTTCTTGTTATATATAGTATGCTGAAAAGATTTGGATTCGGTGAGAATGGAGTGACTGAATTAAATTTTGCATCTTTATTTGTTCGCTTCTCAGTAATGGTGATGGTGGTCCAGAAGGGTATTTCTCCAGTGGTTGAGGTCTACGCTGAGGGGTCCACTTTTCTTTGTTGTAGTAATGGCCTTCAGTAGAATATTAGATAAGGCAAGGGTGTGATTCCAGGTTTCAGAATTGGCCAAGTACAGATCACACATCTCCTATTCGCGGATGACACCTTTATTTTTTGCGAGGCATGCAGGGTTTGAATGGATAATCTGAGGCTTCTGCATATGACTTTTCTAACGGTATAACTCTGCAAAGTTTATATAGTATATAAAACCAACTATTGTATTACATTACTCTTGCTATTGCTGCCTTATACTACGAAATCAGAGGTAAAAAGGAATATGTGGAGTGGAGAAAATTGTTTTCCAGCAGCATTTACTTTGCGGATGTTACGGTTTGGTTACTGAGGATAGGATATTACGGTTTGGCATTAACTCTGTTGGATTATGTATGTTTTGTGGGCAACTAGAGAGAGAGAGAGAGTTTATCCCATTTGTTCTTTCGGTGCCAGGAGACTCGAACTAAATGGGTTTTGTGTTAACTTTGTGCAGCTATACCTGGGTGCATGCTAGCTGCTAGTAAAGGGACACACTGGAAATGCAAGATCTTTAAACTATCTGTAGGCTGTAGCAGAAACATTTTATGCCTTATGGAGGACGAGGAATGCAAAGCTGTTTAATATCATACCTGTTGGGCTACAGATTGGAGCTGATATTGTCCAGACCATTCTGATTAGATGCTCATTATATCCTGTAGTTGCTGCACAGAAACGTCGGGATTTGTCATGTTTGAAAATACAAGAAGTTTCGGCAGTCTAGCTGGTACACTTTCACCCATGTCCAGATTTTGGGGGGGGGTGGTGGGGGGAGGGGCTGTTAGACAGTTAGGGTGCAACACAAGTTTCGGACGAATTTGAAGAATGAGTACCTGTAAGATAAGAAGAACATCTTGGTTTTTATTGCAAATTACTACAAGAAGTGTGTTTCTACTTATTAAAAATGCATTTGTACTTTAGAAGTTGTAAATATTAGGTTATACTGTAGGCTATAAGAGTAAGACTTTTACTCGAATCAATTTGGGTCTATTCGTGACACAAGCTACAATTAAAAAAGAGAAGTTAAACTGTCAAATGAACTTGTTCTTTATGATGTGCTTTATATGTCTTCCTAACTTGTTATTTATTTTTACACCTTACTAAAACAACTACAGTTTAGGTACATTTTCTTTCATTGTTGTTTACTGCAGACCATAAGGGTGTTGAAGTAATACATGAGAGGTCGGAGGTGATAAAGTAGAATTGTAGGTGTAGATTATTTAGATTATCGTTAAAAAAAAATGTTTTTTATTGCATGAAATGCAAAGCCTCACAACTCTTTGCTATTGTGAGCTACACAATGGCCTTTTACAAATTGAGATGTTTGTTGTTACTAAAAATCCAGTTTCATGTGGTTATAATACTAGTATTTATTGAAATAGGCTGGAGTAGACACTTGAATTTTTGTTTAGGGTCGGAATAGGCACTTGATTTATCAAATGACAACTGTCAAAATACAGACGGTCTAAAATTCAATAGGAAGGTGTAAGTGTAACCGGCTGAAAGAGCCCAACTACTTGCAACAAGTGTTGGTGTTTTTTCTC
The DNA here is from genome assembly GCA_028274465.1 of Plantago ovata. Lineage (NCBI taxonomy): Eukaryota > Viridiplantae > Streptophyta > Magnoliopsida > Lamiales > Plantaginaceae > Plantago > Plantago ovata. The sequence continues at coordinate 38,343,816 of CM051455.1, read as the reverse complement.
TACCTTTCCATTCAGTTGTGGAGCTAGATTACATAGTGCGGAAGTGCGATTGAAAGCGTTAAAACAAAAAAGTATTAAATTGTTAATGATTACTTAATTAATTATATATGGAGTTTATAAATTATTTTTGTAAGTTAATGGGCTTTGATAATAACCATAATTTGTTAGCTCAGACCCATTTAATAAAGTCTATAGACCATAAAACTTGAATTTTATCACCTAAAATTGTATTTTCTCTTCATGGTAGCTGGTGAGTTATAGTATTTGATTACTCATCGCTTTTGATTTAATTAAGGCACGCTCTCAAGAGTCGAGACAGAGCCTTTCTTTTCCACTCTCAACCTTCTCTTACTGTTTTCGGCCATGGAGATGTTAAGTCTCAAGGTATGTTTGTCTGCAGAACTAGAAGAAACTAGACCGTGATTTAAGAAATATAAATTCTACATAGATCGCGATTTTTGCTCTCGCTTCGAGGATCTGCACTTTGCAAATGAGAACTCACCAGGGACAAAAGCTCGTGAGCGTAAAGCGTTGGCATTTCTTGGTTTATGACTTCTGAGCATGTGACATAGATTTACACACAATTTTCAGAACTTAACAAAGTATTAGTTGTTCACCTATAAAGGAAAGGTTGTGTTCTCTAAGTTTGAACTATCTGAAGTGAACTTGATGAATTTGAATTGAACTGAAATTATTTGTAATATAAAATACTATTAAGAAAATCTGAACTAAACTGATCTTAATGCATTTAAACTGATCTGATGTGAACTTAAAAAAATTAATTTGCAGATGAAGAGAAGAGAAAAACAGAACTTTCCTATTTACTTTTTATGTCCTTTTATTAAAAGAGTAACTCATTTTCTTTTCTCATTTCCTTATAAGCTACACTATTTTCTATATTTTCATATTATTACAAATATTATTACAAATGTTGTTAAATTAATTAAATAAATATGAAATATAAATCTAAAAATTACAATGGTGGGACATGCCCGCATGTACGAATGTGTGAATAAGTTGAAGTATTGTATTTTTGTAATTATTACTTTTTCAAATGTATGTATGTTTTTATTTTCTATGATTTTTATTTTATGCAAGTTTATTTTTTATTGTATTCAAAGCAAGGGCGAAGGTAGGATTTTTTTTGGTCCCGTGCTGTCCTAAGTCCTAAATTATTAAATAATAATATTAATTAAATAAATTTAAAATGTGATTCTTTTCAAGGAAAAAATGTAATTTTCTACACTTACACCGTCATAATATCATATGCTTTTTAGTTACTTTTCTTAATAGTTAGAAAAAAATGTATTTTCAAAAATATTTTTTCTAATAAATCCCATAGAAATCAAAATTTATAGTATATATAAGAAAAAACTACTCCAAATATGTGGTAATGTAGTGTATTTTAAAGTTTACATTATAAAAATATACTGTGTTTATCGTAAAAATAATTAATTTACTACATATATACTAAAATAAATCCCAAATCCAACCTGTGCTACAACACATGCTAGATATGGACTAGCCTCGCCCCTGATTCAAAGGAATAGAAAGATTTAACGGAAAGAAGAGGAATGAAAGCAAAAGGGGAAAAAAACATCATAACATGTATAAAATTCTATCAGACAAGACTCCAATGGAGTTTCATCAGAAGTCGATGGAGCTGGTCTAAGTATTGTGAAAATCGTAAAAAAAATTTAATGGGTAGGAGAGGCATTAATTTTCCCATGTTTAAGAAATCTTGACTTTTACAATAATTCACCTAATAAAATGAGTCAAGATCAAATGTTGTTGGTCGCTTTCACGAATTATGTTGGTATGTAGCTGGATTTTGAGCCCGCGAAAATTATCAGCTAATAAAAATCTTTTTGGTTTAAACTTGCTGAAATTTTCAGGCTGTTACATAAATTCGTATCGATACTTCCTAAATAGTGACATTTTTTTAAAAACAACATAGTAGATAATATATTAACTGGACTTCATCTTACAAACCATCCTATCCTGCACTAGGTACTGTACGAGCAAAAGATTGTTCCAAATCCTGAACTACAAATGGTTGCAACCATTGAGGACAGAAATTCCATACATACATTGTACTAATGTTAGATTGATCAAACGGATTCATAACTGAGGAAGGATCAAAATGCTGCAACTGTTGAGCAGCCAAAACATCACTCCCATATTTAGATAGTTGATAAGCTACCTGATTCACCTCCCTGTACACCCAGATCCATCTACACTCCTCCATTGTGTCAGCTAGTTTATGGATGTCATCGAGCAGCAACTGCTACAACCGATCTCCTGCGTTCTTCCAGTTGCACAATAAGACCACATATTGTGAGTCCAATTGAATACGCAATCTAGAAATGTTCATCAATTTGTCTTGCAAGGATGAGCCCTTGTCTAACCGGTTGTAATTCTGCAATATTATTTGTGTGCAAATGCCTATGTATGCACTTGCAGCCCTAATGAACTTACGTTTGCTGTCCCTAAATACAATACCTATCCTTGCTTTACCAGGATTGCCAATGGAAGATCCATCAGTATTCATGGGGATCCATTTGCAGTAAATGGTATGTGTTGCTATGGCTTTCATAACATGGTGAAGATGAATAACGAAACCATGACAAGTAAACTCTTGACTCCTAATGATAACCTGATTTCTATAGTACCATACTAACCAATTCGTCAAAGTAAATTTAGGGCGCGCGGCAATTTCAATATAATTATTTTCATTAATGTAACTAAATTACAAGCTACTTTTAAAATAAATTGACAATTTACTAGACACGGAGGTAATCCCAAAATCTTGATTTCGTTTTTAAATGGTCATTTTTAATTTCAAAAGTGGCAATCTTAACCATTAAATTGGTTTTTCTATTGCTAATGAAAACAATACACTTCTCTGGTTAAACTGCAAACTTAACATTTGTGGAACACGCAATTTTCCACGATGACAAAATCCCCATCTTTCATAAATAACTCCAAAATTCATAAGAAATAATTGAACTGGAGACTCAAGTTGGCCAGAATTTCTGTATCAGCAGCACCACTATTTACAGGGTAACAAAACAAACCTCCACAGCTTCATGCTCTCATTGTCATCGACTCATCGGTACTGATTAAGCTGTGTTAGAATCTCACGCAGGTGATGTGACCGCATGGTGGTCAAGTGGTAAAGCTCCTCCAAAATCCGAATGTGACCGCTCAAGGATTGAACTGGAGAAGAACCCACGTATGCTTGGAAACCATGCCTCAACGCCTCACGAACAGAATGACTAACATCATGAATACTGTCTCTGTTTCCAAAAGTTTCCTCTACGTGATTAAGATAACCACCAAACATTGTACGACACTCATTACTCATGCTTATGTGTGATGATAACCCAACAGGCAGATGAACATCATTATATGTGATAGGAAGAGGCAATGGTTGATGCATAGCCATAGCTGGACGGCGCTGTTGCACGTGTATAGGTCTGCGCAAGGCAATTTGGAACTTGAAGGTTATGCACTTTCCCAGATAAAATGGCTCGTCGCATCTTGAACCAGCTCCTCTCTTGTTTTGGTAACCTGGGTAGTCTTCAATCTTAAAATCATCACATGACACCAGGCGTAACGAACATGGTTGTGCTAGGTCCTCAATTTTCCACTTGTTAAAGGGACTCTTGGTCTTGTGTGAGACATGAATTTCACCATCAAGATAAAGCATGTGTCTTGCACTCGCTAAGAATCCATGGACAAGATTCCTGTGCATGCTGTACAGGGTGAAAAAAATCAGATAACAAAAAATTTGGGATAGTGCACTTATACATCAGTGAAATAACATATAATAGGGGATGTGGAAGGAATCGCACGAGCAAACGTTGCCACTTGCATGCCTAAATGCTCATGTGGTTCTCTATCACTTGCATAGTAACAAACAGGATACAACTAAATGACTAATGGTGACCGTAATCTTCAGATTTAGTACCACGGATAAGACATATGAATCATCAGGTCTATTAAATTACATTCCCACTCAGCTTATGTTTATCCTACAGATTTAGACTAAAAACCCAAACCCCCATAAGATTCACTAGTGAGACCAAATTGGATAACAAAAGCACAGTACATAACCCATGTAGCACACCTCTATTTAAATTCTTGAAACTGACCATCTAATTTCCAAAACAATGAGTAAAATACACTTCTATGTGGCGTCATTAAATACATGAATGGTACGTAAGATATAAACCCTCTCTATAAACAACCTAAAGGTTCCAGAAATACTTCACAAGATCTTAATTACATTTCTGTTTCTGGATGTTGGTAGTTGAATTAGTATCAGGAAAACGATAAAGCATACAACATGAATACACGTGGCGTATATATGTGTATCCAAAGATATAACTAACAACATATAGATCACGTATCAATTAGTAGCGAATCACGTTCCCAAAATTAGGGAATCGATACTCTGCGATTCTTGAGGATTGATTCTTTAAGAATCGGATTCTTCAAATGTGGCGAATCGCGTATCGCTCGGACGTATCACAAATCATGTGACACTGGATAAAACTAACAACATATAGAAAGATGCATGACAAAACATGTATTGGACTACAGACCATAGTAAGATGGCAATTGTTTTACCATCACTTCATTTGGAATCTAACTTACGTGATAAGGCCAAGATCATCTTCTTTCTGATGAAATCCAGCATGAGGGAAGTTGTAAATAATCCGGTGAAATTTTCTTCCTTGGAGATGAGGAAAAAAATTCATTTTCGTAGCATCTACTCCATGTAACACGGTTGCTCCAAACCTTTTCAGGAGCCATATATTTTCTTCAGCACACTTGTACTTCTTCGTCACATCCTCTTATCAATATACAAAGAAATCCACATGTTAGCAACTAAACCTAATCTTGTTTCATATATCATATTTTCATAAAACAAGCAAGATAACACTTATATCACAAAGTTTTAATCGCGCAAGTATTAAATCCTACACTCAGTTTAATGAATGCATTGCAGCCATGCGGAGACATTAGATTAGATGCAGCATCAAGGGCACGAACATATAATGTTCATAGAAAACCTTTTGGCAAAACAGAAACTTTGAGTGATTGTAAACATTTTCCATAAGGGAATGAAAGTTTTTCCAAAGAAGTCAGCTTAAGAAACCTGAACAAAACCTGTTGGCGAACAGAACTAGCTAGATAATAGAAACTTTGAGTGATCGTAAACATTTTTCACAATGGAATCAACGTTTTTCCAAAGACGTCAGCTTAACAAACCACGTACGCATTGTAGCAACAATCATGAATAAACAGGCATATTTAATGCAACTTCAATTGAAAAATGTCATTAGTTTCTCATTTTACAAGCACAACATTGCATCCTTATATGGGGAAAGTTACAAAAAAACAACAACACCGCCATGAACACCTCTTCCCCCGATACACATCCAATTACACGTAAACTCAAAACTATCATCGGTATTACTTTGACACCTTGACAACCCTGGCCTCCGGAATATCAATATCGTTATTTAAACCGCTAGTTTATGATCAAATTATGATTAAACTTAATTAAATATCCAAAAAACACTTATTCATTGCATTGTTAAACATGAACCCCCTCAGAAGGGAGCACTGGAGGCATCCATCCACCCCTAAAATATTAAGAACCATTTTTATATAGGAAATATTTTTCTATTTTTGAATATTTCTCCATCGCCTCCCGAATAAAACTATAAATATAATTTCACCGTCCCCCAGCATGGATATACCTCCCCTACCCACGGATGATTTCTTAAATGACAGGTTTAACAAGCTTCATGAACAAACAGGAACAAAAAGGGAAACAATGGAGTTTTCCCAAGCAAAAATCGAATATACTGGCTGGTGTTATGAAATGAAATGAGCTACAAACTACAAATAATAACTGCACTACAAGTACAAAATAGGAAGCAAAAGCAGAAGAGGCAAAAACAAAAAAAGAAGACAAAATTACAGGAATGGAAAATCAACAAATGGCATCGTATTCGGGTTTGGATGCAGGAGAAAGAGAGACGCGCGCACCATAGGAGTCGAGAGAAGTAGCGGTGATGTTAAAGCCGGATTGAAAAGCCTTCCAAACAGGCCGAGAAAGAGAAGTCTCCTTCACCTACTAGAAGTATTTCGTGACACGATGAGTAATGCTTTATCCATCTCTCCTGTTGTCCAATGTATGGGTAGAATTCTGCCATTGATAGGGTTTTTTTTTGGTTTGGGGGCAGAGGAGAGGAGTGGAAGGGGAGCACAACAGTTTTCCCTCTCACTCACCCACCCAGTAGTCCATTCTGATTCTCTTCTCTCTCTCTGGAAAATCAATCGGTTTTGAAATTTGATACTAATAATATTGTCACTTAAAAGACCTATTTGCCCTTCCTTCTTTGATACACTTCTCTAGTTTCATGAAACAAGAAACAAAGAGTACTATGGAGAGACTTTCCTTGGGATTTTGAAATTTGACTTTTTGGTGAATTTTTGTTTTTTTAAGTTAGGTTTTGGGTTGAATTTTAAATATTTATGTTTTTATTTTGATTTTAATAAGTTTATGTCCGTGGATGATGTAATAAGGACGTGTCTTACTCTTAAGGCTCTTATATATGAGAGATGAGATCAACAATTTACTAGGCACTCCTTCTGTATTCATTTCATTTACTAGGTCATGCTTTTATATTCATTTCATTTACTATATGGAGGGAGTACAATACTTCAAAATAAAATATTACAATTACAATAAATCGCACTAAAATTTAAAATCACACCTGTAAACATAAAACTTCAACAGTAAAATAAAATATTACATCAAATATAATGCCTAATTGTGTTTCGACTCATCAGGCTAAGTTTTTCCACATGGCTAATGTCATCTCATTAATTGTTAGACCATCTCCAGCAGGGGCTGGAGATGAGTCTCAAGTCGGATGGCCAGACTCCAGCAGGAGCTGATGGCCGGTCTGGCCATATTCTGCCTAGACTGGTCTGGGCGCGCCCAGACCGGTCTGGGCGGTATTTTCTTTTTTTTTTTAATTTTTTTTTTCTTTTTTTTTTCCTTTTTTTGTTTTAGAATGTACACCCATCTTTTTTTCACTTTTCTTTTTTTTTTTTTTTAACTTTCCTTCTTCTTTTTCCTTCTTTTTGTCGGGTTTGGTAGTTTTATTGTTGGAGATGAAGAGAGTTTGAGTGGGTTTGAGAGAATAAAAAAGATTAAAATGTTAGTGGAATGCTGACGTGGCAGGAGAGAGAGGGTTTGGGAGGGTTTGATGTGTTGGAGATGGTCTTATCCCCTCCTCCAACTTGCGACCCAACGTCATAAATACTTTGGAGTAACCTAGTCTGACGACCTCTTGCAATCTTCTAAGGAGATTTTGGATAGACTAAACTAATCCACAACACCTAGCGACTTACATATTCATTAAAGAGGAAATGTGCAGATCTTGGAAAAGAGTTACTAACTCTTGGCATATTTTCTTATAGGCTAAACATATACTCATCTGTTTTTTTAGATTGTTTACGTATACCTTTTTTGTCCCTTTTTTAGATTGTTTACGTTTTCTTTTTTAGCAACTTTCTATATCACAACTTTATTGTGAGTCCTGCCACTAAACCAAACACCACACTCATCATAATAACCTCCTAAAAAACCGTTTCAAAAGCAAATGTAAACAATCTATTTGTGAAAGTAGTATCAATGTTTATAAAGTTGGAGTTATTATAAATAATGAAGATACTTCTAATTCTAATTGTTAAGTATAGAAGATAGACTCATAATATACTTGATTCTACTTTATCATGACCTAGGTTACCTTGTTGAGAAGATGTGCAAATATCTCGGAAGATCACTCAATATCCTTACCTAAATAATACTAGACAACTAAATAGTTAAATAGTTAAATAGTTATAATTGTTAAGGAAGATATGCAGAAGATCTTCGTAAATTAGGGTTATTAAAGAAAAGCCTAACTCCTAAAAAAACCCTAAAATTCATTTGGTTCTCCAATCAATATATCGTCCATAGCTGCCGCCGTTTCAGCTTCTTATTCTTCTTCATCTGAGTTAAATTCTTTGTGCCATCATCATCGATATAACCTTGTCACCATTTTTACCAATAATCTCCGAACATGCAGCGAGCCAAGAGGGGTGGATTTAAGGAGGACCGGGGCCAGCAGCAGCCAGTAGAGAATGGAGCTGTAGATCGAATCAGTGAGTTGCCTGACTCATTACTCATCCAAATACTCTCTCTGTTAGACATGAAAGATGCTGTTTCAACTTCTATACTCTCTAAAAGATGGGAACTATTATGGACTCATGTTGATTGTATTGCTTTCCATTTCCCCGAGGAGGTGGGCAAGAAACGAGCACAAGACTTCATTTCTTTTGTTGATAAAACTTTATTGCAGTGTACTTGTCCCAAAATCAAGAAATTCTCCCTCACTGGTTATTCTGATTATTGCCCTTATGATGATGACAAGGACCACATGGTTGATAATTGGCTCACAACACTTACCAACAAGAACGTAGAAGATGTCAAGCTCGCCGGGCTGGAGTACTGTTGTATTGGCCCTGATCGCTTTTTACGCAATTCCTCACTGGTGAATTTGGAAATCGATAAGGTCGGTCTAGGCTATGATTACTCTCCCAGTGGTGGGGAAAGCTTTTTTTCACCTGCACGATTATCATTCGAGGACGACGACGATGAGTACCGTTGTTTTTATTATTCTAGCGAGAGATTGAAAACCATAAGATGGGAGAGGCTTAAAAGCTTGTCCTTGAGATATGTTTATGTGCCCGATGAGTTGATGGACGAAATGATGTTGGGTTGTCCTGTTTTGGAAAGATTGTTTTTGGAGGGTGTTCTGGGATTATCAAGTATCAAAATTACCTCCCCGAGTGTAACTGAGATTACGATACTGAATCTCGACTCTACTTTGTTACAAGAACCTAGCACATTGGTTATCAATGCTTATTGGATTAAAAAATTAAAGATTATTGGACTGTTATGTAGGTTTCAATCTCGGTTCAGCATCAATGTGCCTTCCCTGACGAATGTTGACCTGTCTTTCAATTATCCTATGGAAAATTACTATACGTTTGAAGATACAGCGTCGGATTTGATTAGTGAACTACTCAACCCTGTGTGCCACGTAAATGAACTACTTATTGGAACGGTGCTACTTCAGGTGAGTCTTTTGTGGTATCACAGTTTGATATTTTGCATTTCCCTGTTTATTTCACATGTGCACATGTTTCGTGTTTTCCCTTCATGTGACATAATGGATTTTAGCAGTATTATTGGGTCTATAAACAAGTGAATATATACGTGAAACTTTTTTTTCTTGATGCTTCAATGTCTATTGATACTGAACTTGATGCATAAATGTGAGAAGTAAAGTCTATAGTAAAGATTTTTTTTTTTTTCTTTTAATTCCATTATACAGCAAGCACTTGAAGGCATTATCATTGACTCATTGTGATTTCATGACATATGGCATTAAAGAACAAAAAACTTGGTACAGTATAAAATAGCGATTTTCTTGATGTCATGCTTGTTAAGGTCTCTTGTGTTGTTTGTGAGATTTGAAAACGTTACATTGAGGTTTAATAAAGAACGTCTGGATCGCATGAGTTATACTTATGGAGCTCCTTTGGCTTGATAACAGGCCCTAACAATAACAAAAGAGCTAGGCGGACCTTCTCCAACATTGAGGTGCAAGTATTTGACGGTTCATTTGCATATTTGTACGAATGAGGTTGTTGGGTTCGTGTGGCTATTAGAAACATCACCTCATGTCGAGACACTGGTTATAAGGATGCTTCCAGGGAAGGTTAGATTCTCCAAAACTAACTCTACTATTTTGCCTCTGCTTTTTTTCTTCTTTTTTTGCTTTTCTTTCATTACCTATAAAATGTTACAACATCAACAACCTCCATCTCATCATATTAGTATATATATTTACTTCTAATCTGCTAATAGTACTGGAGCATCTTGGTTCACATCTATAGACTCTACATGTATGACCTATGTTACCACAACTCGGCACTAAGTATCCGATTTGGGTGCATATGCGGTTGCCTGCTCGGAAAGTCACTTTTTGGCCTAGAATGAAATGTCCTAGTGTTGGACCTGTACGCAAGGGAATTGAAAAGTCCTCGTAACATAGTTTACGACCATGAGTCGATCTTCTATTGGAGTAAATTTTGTCTAAGTAAGTTTTATCTTTATTTTCAAAATCAATTCTAGTAAAAAAACTACTCTCTACTCTCATTGCAGGAAGATGGAGTTGAGCACCTTATCCTGCAAAATAGGAACTTCATTGATCTCAAGAATCTTACAGTTGATTGCAGCAGGAAATCGTATTCTCTCATTAATAATGATGATCACAACACCGATAGCAGAAGCTCTGAGTTTGAAATTGTAGCATATATTCTTAGGCATGCCCCTCTTCTGGAGAAGTTTGTTGTAGTTTCACCAACAACTAGCCGCGCAGCCGCAGAGTGTAAAAATCTATATCGACGCCTCTTGTCATCGAAACGTGATGTTGGGGACAAAGCAGGACGTTGGGAACCGAAGATAACAAAAGCAACCTATGAATTCATTTTTAACCGTTCTTGAGGTTAGTGGTGGATTTTGCTTAAAAAGATGGTTGTGCTTATTAGAGCTGTATGGATTGCTATCCCCAGAACTCCCGGTATGGTGTTAGACTTGTTGCATGTTTGTCCTTGTTTTTTCAAGTACATTTTAATTTGTGTCAGATTTTTCATTTCATTTCTAGTGACTGATTTTTTATTTGGGTTTTGCATAATCCTATCAATTCACCTGTTATTAGCTCCTAGCTGCAGAGTTTTATGTTATCCTGTCTATGTACTAGTCACTCGGCTGCATATCCGGTTGTCTCAAATTATTCTAACATGGATTCTATATTTTCGAAACCATATAATTTTTAGGACTTCGTACCAATCAACAGTCATATATGTATGTTGGTGAGTATTTGTTGACTTATGTGTTACGAAATCCAAAATAAAGTGGAAATAAGTTCATTCTCTTCCGAACAAAATTATGAATAAATTGACATGGAATTATGAAAATGGACCTCCAACAATTGATTTTTTAGTGTGTATATATCTCTGGATATATGATGGTGTTGACATACGGGATCTCTAGAAATTACCTAGTTTGACTTTTTTCAATCAACAACTTTCAACTTTGACTCTCAATTACTCTTAAACTATAATGATAAAATATTTAATAAAATTATATTATGAAACATTAGATTATATATTTTAATAATATGATTTCGTCAAATACTTTATTATTAATTATAGTTTCAGAGTAATCGGGAATCAAAAATAAAAACTGTTGATCGAAAAAAGTCAAAGTGATTAAATGGGAGGGAGAGTATATGTTATGGAAGCCAAAATATTGCAAACAAGAAAAAAAAATCACAAGTCAGTAGGAGCCAAATTGTGAGGCCCTTGTACGACGGATCGAAGAAAGATTTTGATATTATAGTTCATATATATCTTACATGAATATATGCTAGGTAATGTCTTGTCCTCTACCGATTAATCCAAGCAAATCCCACCTGCTAACTTATTGTACATGCACTTTGGACATGCGTACTCACATGTTTCTTACTTATCCACTACCTACGAGCATTGAATCACAATATTCTTCTATATATTGAAAACCCATGCAGCCTACATCTATCATATTCAGAAATCATAAAACCAAACTAAACCTTTAGAAAAAGAATGTCTTCTACTGGAAACTCTTCACCTTGTCCTCTTCACGCACTTGTTTCTGGTAATGTAATGATCTATTGCTAGGAGGGTTAACTTTTTTATTGTTTTTATTCTGTGCTGTTGGTGAGTTCACATAGTGCCTAGGTCCAGGTGCGGCTCAAGGCTATATATATATATATATATATATATATATATATATATATATATATATATATATATATATATATATATATATGCTAAAATTGCACAAAATGATATTGGTTCAGTGATTACAGCTGATGGTATTAGTATACTTTTGCAAAGGTTCTTGGTTCAATTTTTGCTTTTAACATTTTATCCCACTTTTTATCGTTTTATTGCCTGGGTCACATAAGCTTGGAACTGGCATGTGACTTGCGCTAACAAACGCCACTCCTTTTCCCAATAAATTGTATTGTATGCTGATAATTGAAATTAGCTTTGTCATGAGCGTTCTTCGGATTCCGAGATGCAACTAAGGTAAGTGCTCTCATTCTGTACATGGAACTTGCTCTGTTAATCTATAAACTGGTAGGTTCAAAATAAGCATTGCCATCTGTTTTTTCATCATTTGAACTGGTTTTTGTTGAGATTCTACTTCATGTTAGATTTCTCGAATTAGTTGTCTTCTTAAAGTTATTTTATGAGCTGATAAATCTGTGATATGGTGATGATACTCGCTAGAGATATTGAAATGTAAAACTACAACTGCCACTTATAAAACTACTATGACTGGTGGTCTGAAAATAATGGCAGGTAGATTGAAACCGAACCCTCAAGCATACAACTGTTGAGCAAGAAGATTCATCAATGAACAGCTTGTGTGGAGCAGGAGGAGATTTAGTTAGAATTCCATAAATGGAGAAAAGAAACACTTTGAGACGGATTTGATGACTGTTGTACAGAAGTTTAACAAGCGGGAAGCTGATATTAGTCCTACCTGCCATCGCTAGAAGATGTCAAAAGGATACTGCACGACTTTATTTCTGTCACAGTTAGATATTTAGGTCATTTAGGGAGATTGTGCACTCTTTGGCTAGTAGTAATTGTATTGGTAATAAGATCCTGTGGGAATAAAGGAAGTTGAGTGTCTGAGAGGGGGCAAAAACAGAGAACGAGAGAAGGGATTTTAGAGATTGGTACTAAACCCACAGTAGTTGGGTACCAATCTACTTGGTTTAGAGATTTCAAACCCTCAGTAGTAGGGTACCCAAATATAAACCCGCAACCACCAAAATGCAATTCGCAGACGAGTTAGTTTTTTAGACTTGTTCTAAATTCTAATAGGATAATGCATGAAACAACAATGTAGGCGGTGAATCATGAACTGTAAATAACCACAAGGAGACTAATCCACAGCATTTGACCTCTTCATTGAAACCAAAAATGCAGTATTAAAGCCGCAATACTATCAAGCCCTCAAAGCATGTCGCTAAACAGTTTTCTAGTAAAAAATCTTAAATATCCCTCAGCATTCATACTAAAACCAGATATTCAATAATTCACATTCCTGTGAAAGCCTTCTTACCCCGACCGGATGAACCGGCTGGTACTACTTTAAGAACATTAAACCTCACCGTCTTTGAAAGGGGCCTGCAGAGTGACCAACAAAAGAATTTCAGCTAATATCTAAGATTTTAAACGAATATTCAGAAGTTTTAAGTTACTCTCCTAACCTGCACTGGCCAATTGTGACATGATCGCCTTCCTTCACACGGAAGCAGGGTGATATATGTGCTGGGGTGTTGGAATGCCTCTTCTCATACCTAAGAGAGAATCCAATCGTTAGAGAAGCATGTTAGAATATCCAGCCAGCTAAAGCAGCAAGGCAAAGAATGAAGGCTTAGATAGCATACCTTTGGTACTTCTTGACCCAGTGAAGGTAATCTCTGCGAACAATGATTGTCCTTACCATCTTGGCACTGTGGCATGTCCCAGAAAGGATACGGCCTCTGATGGAAACATCACCAGTGAACGGGCATTTCTTGTCAATGTATGTGCCTGGACAAAACGAGTAACCATGTTTAGAAAATTAGTAAAAGACAATTGAGTAAAAGATTACCGAGGAACAGAAATAAACAACTACAGATGAAATACATAAACAAACCAGCAAAAACATGTACACAAGAAAGAACATCCATAACAAAATCAAGAATAATAGAAAATGAAGTATAAAGAATAATAAAAAGAAATGGAGGATCTAGCACAAAGCTGTGATACTAAATTGACCCGTGTAGAATAAGAAGCTTATGTTAGTGTACAAAGTAAAATATTCAATGATAAGTTATACTCACACAAGTAGGATCTAGCATGGGATGTTAGTGTGTGATAAGGATAGTACATGATTTAAAAATCATTCAGTAACCAACAGAATCAGTAAAAGTGATATATAGCAATCAAAACAGTAACACAAACACACTCGAGAGAGAGGTACATTACATATATGAAAACATAAGAATTTATTTATACACAGACGGTAGAAAATGAAGTCGAAATCGAAGAAACTGACTAACAACATAATAATCAACTAACAATTGAGAAAAGGAACAGTGTAACTAAGAATTTATAATACTCCCTCCAATTATAAATAATTGCAAAATGAACCTTCAATAGCTTCACGAGGAGTCTTGAAGCCGAGTCCAATGCTCTTAAAGTAGCGGTTTCCTCCCTTTCCTGGCCTCTTACCCTTGCCAGACTTCTTCGAGCTGCAAAATTCAATTCAATTCATTAAACACAATTACATTATTACTACTCAGTTCAACCAAAAACAAATTGAATATACTACTTACCATAGGAACACCTTGGGCTGCTTCAGGAAAGCCTTCTCAGTCTGCAAATCAATTCAATTTATAACGCCACAATGTTAATAAGTCCGATTTCATTGGAGAAGAAAACGAGTTGAATAAAGATGAGATTTAGATTTACCTGCTCTGCCATTTTTCTGCTTGGAGACGACGGCTACTACGGCTGAGAGAGAGAGAGATTTCGGAATCTGATTCTGACCTACGATGGATGGCTTGGAGAGAGGGTGGTGATTTGAGCCTCAGTTGAAGCCCATTTGCCGATAGACATCCAAGCCTAGGTCCATTGAGGCCTGGGCTATGGGGTCAAATCCAGTTTCACTACTCCCAAGTCCTATCCTATTTGAAGATTTGGGAGAAGTTCAATCCGAAATAATACTGGTTTTATACGAGTCAGACTTATTTCATCTCTATAACCGTAATAAATTGTTCCTATTTTTTTTTATGGAAAGAACAAAACTAAACCTAACTGAATGGAGTTGAACCGAACATAACTGAATTTACTAATTAAATCTAAATAAAATATAACTCAATGGATCTGAATAATCAATTTTCGAGGAGAACATAAATCTCTAATGCACGGGAGTCCGTTGTGCTACTTTGGCTTCCAAGTTGAGATAGGCTTTGTTTAATTCGTTTGAAAAACTTTGAATTTAATAAATTTGAATTGAACTGAACTAAACTGAATTGAATTCAATAGAACTAATTATGCTATGTTGTGATAATTAATCTACAATCCATTTAACTAAAAATCTTGTGTTTCACTAATGATCGAAGCACATTGAGATCGAGATTGATTAACATTTCATAAGAGATCAAATTCGAGATTGATTAACATTTCATAAGAGATAAAATTATGGAGAGCATAATTAAAACGGTGTAGGTTCATACAAAAGCAACAATTGGCCGATATCTTCACAAAACCTTTGCCATAAGAAGTATTACAAGACATGGCCTGTAAGATGCATGGGAGTGATTAACATCTAGTCTCATAATAAAAAAGGGGAATCTCAACATATAAAATTAAAGAAAAGAACAAAATGAAGAAGATTTAGAAGAAAAAGAACAGAGCTTCCACGAACTGAAGAAGAAAATTTACAAGCGAGCATGAACGTCTGAGCATACGGACTGAAAAAGAAACGAAGGAAGAGCGCGAACTCTGTGTGCTAGTTCATTCACAGAATCAAGAAGTAACAAAACGCTTAAATTTCAACATAATTAAGCACCAGGTCTCGGCCAATTTTGTGGTCGGGATGTTAATAAGCATAGAATAAAGTAACTTGCTTAAGTTTCAAAATTACAAATAACATATCTATTGCAGTATTGCCTAAATATAGTAATATCAAAACTCGTACATATGAATAAATTTGAACTGAATGACCAAATTATCTTTTATGTTGATCAAATTATCTTTTATCTTGATCAAATTCAACTGCTCCACTAAATTTGCATCTCGTGAGAAACTGTTAGTGTACTACAAAACGAACTTACTCGATCATCAAATTCAAAAGCGGTCGTGATGATCTTGATCATGCTCATGAGTCTCCCACAAACCTAATGCCTTAACCAAAAAGGCCGAACCGGCAACAATAACCGCCGCAAAAACCGGCGGCACAACCATATCCATCCCGGACCGCTTAAAAACCCGACCGGGAAAACAGAAATGCTCCGACGGTATATCCAACGGCAACCTGACATAACCAGGTTGAGGACACGTGTAAGACAGAGAAGAGCTGCTCCTGGGGCTAATAGCAGACACGAAAGCCAGCTCGGGCGAAAACGAAGCAAGCGCTACTGTTAACGTAAGCAAGGCCGTCCATGTGGCGGCGTAGAGTAACAGAGGCCACCGTGGGTGAGAGAGTCTCTGGGCCAATGAGTTGAAGATGATATTGAAACTCATTGAATTAATATGTATTCAAGTAATTCTTTACTAATTATGAAGGTTGATGATACATATATACAGTATGTATTTAAAAAGGATGGAATGGAATATTGGATGGACCTAATTTCAACTAATTTGGAAATGGTTTAGAGAATTTTTGGTTGGTTAGTTATGGAAGTGGTGGAGACGAAGATGTCGTGACTCACAAGTAGTAGAGCTTGACAGATTACTGACTCCTTTTCAAACTCATACTCACAAGGGTATTTTCGACTTTTGAAACCCCAGATGAGCGGAGTGGTTTAGCCGTTTAGGTGTAACCCCAGAAGACTAGGGGAACATTAGTTATACTAGCTTAACTTGCCATTTTATGTTTTCTCATCATTTTTAACGACTGGGTTATATTATTTGTAAGGATGGTAAATTATCTGTTTTCAATGGATGGACTCATAATGGAGTAATTAGTAACAAAATGTTACTTCCAAAAACTTTAAAATGCTCAATTTTATTTAGTTGAATTTTTTATATTTGATTTAGGAGCTTGATTTAGCCTTAAATTAATGACCTAATGGTCTCTAGCAAAACAACTTTCCTAATAATGACCGGAGCAGCAAAGCTATGATTGTAGCAGTTTAAGCTCTGATCGGGTTACATACAGCTCCAATCAATATTGCTGCTCTGATTGGAGCTTTTGCTTCTTCGGTCAGAGCAACATTTTTTTTTTTTCTAAAACCGTTCTATTTTTTTTCTCATTTTCATTTTTTCTCCTTTCTCAATTAAGGCATGGTGTGAACTGAAACGTAAAAGGAGTGTGACATCACATGAAGTGTGGGAAGTAGTATTTCAGAACAATTTTTAAAAGCAGTTTACTACTCCATAGGATTCACTTGTTTGAACCCCATTGCTTCCACTTCATACTTCCAAGTAACAAAGAACTGGGGAAATTTCCCATTTTGTACAAAACAATGAACCTGCTATCGCATGTTTAGTTCACTACATATATGTTGGAACAACAAACCGAAATTTCGTGGGTGGTATTGAAACACATGGAGTTTAATTCTTCGAGCACACATCAGGTGAACTGTGCATTGTGTACATCAGGCAGCTCCATATGAGAATACTTTCTCCACCTTGAGTGTGAGAACAAGAAATCCAGCAACCGATACGCAAAGAGCAACAATGCTGACGATCACCATTGTCTGTAATGATATTGACGTGCTGATGAAAAAGATGACTGCAATTGTCACGCTTTGCCAGAGCTTAAGCTGGGCAAATGCTCCTTCCTGCAATCAGAACAGGAACTGAGAATTTCCTACCATAATAGAACTGTGCAATGACAGATGTCCTCGATTTGTTTGGCATTACTGGTGTATAACCATTTGAAGCCTTGAAAGCTAAAGGATAACCGAAAGAGTATATTGAAATGCTAGGTTTTAAAGATGTTTAAATGCAATACCAGATCATGTTTAAACAGAATTCCAAGCAAAGCACTGAGCTGTGTGTTGAATACTCCATCACCAATACCCCATAAGCCGCCTATTAGAAGAGGGAGAAATGTACCCGTTACTCCTCCACCAATCACGCTGCAAACAGTTATACATCAAGCAAAAGAGAGTCAGTTCAGTCTTTTAGTGTGTTTGGCACGACTTGATCAATTAACGTATCAGTTAATTAATTCCACCTTATTTTACCAAAAGAAGATGGTTTTACTATAATAAGTATGTTTGGTAAATGTCTAAAAAATGACTGATCCAAGAATCTACTCTATGTAGATTTTCAAAACGTAAGGTGACTGATCAGTTATCAATCACCTTATCAGTTCGTTGTCAAATAGATACTCAAATTGTAC
Organism: Plantago ovata; assembly: GCA_028274465.1. Lineage (NCBI taxonomy): Eukaryota > Viridiplantae > Streptophyta > Magnoliopsida > Lamiales > Plantaginaceae > Plantago > Plantago ovata. The sequence goes on along the minus strand of CM051455.1, from coordinate 38,325,494 downwards.
AGCTGCATACACTTCACGAAGAAGAGAAGGAAAAAAAAAAGTATATCCAGCATGAGAGTTGAAGAGAGAATAACCTGTAAGCTAGCAGAAGCCAAACTAGCACAATGAGCTGAACCAAAGCTCCACCTAACATAATGACCGTGATAGATGGAAGCCCAGAAGTAAGTCTGCCAGATGCTAGGGAACTCTGGACAATTACAATGCATATCAATTTCAGTAAATCCAAGACACATGTCATACAAATGATCAGACAATAAGACACTGGAACATATACATCCATAATACATGTGGAAACGCTACCCATATACATTAAAATTGAACAATGAACAGTTAGCATGTGTTACACAAATAGATGATACGACCTAAGCGTTGTGCAAAATTTCTAAATAGTCACTTTTACCAACTTTGGTTACATTAAATTTCGAAATTTTAGAAAATGAAACCTTGAGGATATTTCTTAACTTTATGAAAATTTAAAATTCTCAAGCATTCACTTATTAGATACCCCAAGGACAAGCATATATTTTCGTGATCAGTCCAGAAGATGGAACGTAAACAGTGATCGCTCTTGTTAACTAGCTATCTCAGCATTTGCAACTTACTATAGCATCAAAAACTCCATAAACCGCCATCGCGCCACCAACACCACGTTCACCAAGTGCAGGCTTGACAATTTCTTTGGTGTATTCAGCCCTGAAAAAAAATGTAAGCATGTAAACAAATAAATATTTAACTGCAAAGCGAGAGGCTTATACTATGAACTTCATGTTATTTACCAGACAAATGCCTGTTGTAGTCCAGAATAAGCAAGAAGGGGGATGACCAAGAGGATTCTTATGTCAAGTAATAGATTCACGATAGACTTCAGCAGAGAAACTAGCGATGACGAAAAACTGACAGAAGAATCTTGTTGCTCTTCCTCTTTGCCATTTCTTTTTGACAGGAAGAACATAAGAGCCATACCGATGGTAAGGCTAATGAGAAACAGAACAAAAAGCAATGTCGTGCCACTGGTACTTCCTCCCTGCATTTGTTATTGCCATATAATTTATAACTGATTGCACGTAATGCATACAAAACTGGTTTTCTCATTAGACATACAATACGTATACAAACTTGGTGTACTTTGACTTGATATAGTTCTTGCCAGAGATGGTTGCACGCCCATACAAATTTATTACCTTTACGCTCTATTTCATCCAAAAACATGGAACTCCAGTACAAAATCACAAGCAGATCTATACATAATTTTACTGGAAGCAATAAATTTTACTTTGATTAAACCTAGTATACATTTCACTTCAATGCACTGCAAATCTGTAATGACACTGATTTTGCAATCAATGAGATACCAAATAAATGAAGTAACACAATCGCATAATTTTCAAATCAATAAGCAATTTGCGTATGAACTTTAGAAAAGAACAACAAATTAATACTGTTATTACTTCTGTTCCGAGGTGTGTTTTCTAACTACAGCTAGGAAATTAAAATGTAAAATAAATGCAAGGACTTCGAGCAATAACTGTTTGGGATCTTAACAGAAACTTACCTTCTCATCTCTCAAGATAGCAAGAGTAATAAGGTTGCCCACAAGCTGCAGAGTAAATGTAAAATACAAGTCACTTTCTTTTCTAATGTACACAAATATTTGAAAAGCAACAACTATATTAGGATAGTTAAACACTACACCTGGTGACATGCAAACATCCCCCAAAACTCCCCATTGAATTTTCCAATTACGGTTCCATCGTGGAGATTGTAGTCGTTTGCATGACTGTGAGCTGTAGAAGTGAGATATGTACCCTGACATGAAAGATGAAATTATAGGAGATATATAAAAGATTAACATCATATGTAGATGTCAAATAATATTCACACACCTGTCCAACCCATATTATTGATGCCGCAAACCCAAGGTACAATGACGCAGGCACCATAGTGTACCTAAACATGAATCAACAACATTTTGTCAAAATCATTCATGAATTAGTTGCTGCGAAGCTCAAGAGTCAGGAAATGCATTTTCTCATTCATCCACCATATGAAATCACTCGACACAAAAACATACTGTAATTCTTACCAATCTTCTAGTGAAATCCAAATCCTATATCAAAGTTAGATTACTTTCTGTATAACTTAAGCGAAAGGCAAAGATAAACCCCATGAACCAAGCACTACCTGGCTCTTCGAGAGTTGGGAAGGATGCCATATGGTATGCCACCTGCCCTTGTATATATATATTTTTTTTTATAAAAAAGGCTGTTTTAAGATGGAAACTATGACCAACAGATCACTAGCCAAGCAACTTATTGTTGAACCAATGCTCACCCTCCTTGCAGAATGTGATGATCAACATAAAGAAAAAGAACTCAGCTTGATTTTTGTTGTAAAGAATGGTCCATTTCACATCGGCACATTAGCTATCACAGATAGAACAAAAGTAACCGCACTCAGGCCACTAAAGAAACTAACAACAGACTCACAAGGCCTCAATGTAATATGTCTGTTCAACATGTAATACTTGGAGATTACTGGAAAGCTAGATTCATATTTTCAACGTATAATCGTGAGAGCCAGACTTAAAGTTCAGGTACACTACTTCTTCTCCAAGTCATTAAAGAGCAATTGAAAATCTTTAATCAGCCTCTAAACCAATTTAATATGGCACCATAGTAAAGCACCAAAATCGTTATCGAGAGCTGTCGCTACAGCACGACATATTTGGATCCATTATACACACAACCACATATGAGCTAGAGGTATGCAAATGTGATGCATCCTACAATTAATCCTCCACTCAACACATAATCAATTAATTAAGAAACATAGTTACATAGCTTATATGTAACCACCAAAAAAAGGGAATGTATGTATGTACCAAGAAGGCTTGAGATTGGCAGCCGTGAAAAGCCAGTAACCAGTAGTACCAAGAAGCAAGGCATTCTTTGATCCCAACTTCCTCACCACCAAAGAAGCAAACACTGAGCAAAATGTGAATGACAAATACAATATCCCAAGTGATGTAGTCCCCAAATCCCCTTCCTAAGAAACCAAACAGAAATAAAATTTCATCAAAATCCACAACATACATACATACTGTTTCATCATCAAGAAGAATAAGTAATAAAAATAGGAAATATACAGTATTGATTGTACTCTGTAGGTTCTGCACAGCGCCATAAGCCAAGAAAACAAGCAAAAAAGCCCAGCTCAAGACATGAACATCTTTCTCGTGATTAAGCGGTGGCGGGGTATTTGATTCGAGAAGAGGAGATTCTTCGTCAATAGCCATTGAAGAGAGAACACTAAATTGAGCTGAATCAGTGACCACTACTACTATACTATACAGGGACAGGATATAAATACACAAGATTAGTGGGATTAGTGGGTAGAGGGGGTGTTAAAAATGAATCAGCCGGCTAATTAACAAACGTAAAAGGGAAGAAAATAGACATAATCATCATAGTGGGTATCGAAGAAGATTCTGAATCTAGAGAAAAGACAGTTTCAGGCGGCTTTATATATACATAGTTTTCATAGAAAAAAAATACTGGGATCAACTGATCAAGAGAGGAGGAGGACTTGAGTGTGGCTTGAAATGAAACTGATTTTATATATATTTACAAAAGAGAAGTTATTGGGTGCTCAATTATTGTATGATTGCGTGCTTGTTGCCAAGTTCTTGTTTGGCATGCAGGCAAGTACTAGATAATTTGGGGGAAAAAATTAGTATATTGGAGGACTTGACTCTTGAATACAAACAACCAAAGCATAAGACAAATTCTTATGGGACACACAGACAGAGAGAGAGCCTTTGGGAAGATGATTCAGTCATTCAGATATTTTTCAATTGTGTTCAAACCCAACCCTTGATTGAGAAATACAGTTCAGACTTCAGCTCAGTCATTTAGGTATCTTTGGAAGTGATTTAGAGATGGGATGAAAATCTAAACAGTGACTAATTTAAGGAGGGGATTTGTAGTTATTTTTAGTTCCCATTTAGGTTATGTTAATTTCATTTTAATTTTAGCTAAAATAAGTTCAGTTCAGATTTATTAATTTCAGTTCACGATAATTTAGTTCAGTTCAGGTTTATTTAGTTAAAATTTATACTTCAAATAAGTTCATTTCAGATTATTAAGTTCAGTTCAATTCAGAATAATTAAGTTAAAGTTCAGTTTTCAGGTTTACTTAGTTAAAATTTATATTTCAAATAAGTTCAGCTCAGTTAAGATTTATTAAGTTCAGTTCAGTTCAAAATAATTAAATTAAGTTCAGTTTAGGTTTACCTAGTTAAAATTTATATTTCAAATAAGTTCAGTTCAGATTAATTAAGTTCAATTCAGTTCAGATTTATTAAGTTCAGTTCAGATTTTTTAAGTTCAGTTCAATTTAGTTCAGAAATTTTCAGGCGAATCAAACAGAGCCTTACTCTACAATCTGTCTCAACAATAAAGTTAACGGAATAATTTCTAGATGGAAAAATCCATCTCTAAATCATATAAAAACATACGCTAGTCCCTACTGTCTCCAGTTATTATACACTTTACGGGTTTGTCAATGCTAACCTGTAGACATCATTAGGCCTCATGTTGATTCATCTAATAGCTATGTATTTTTGCGGTTTTGTCAATACGAACCTGCAGTAGCTCTTTTCTCTAATATCAAATTTAGCAGAGTTTGCCTCGAACGATCTTTAACGGAGTATATTTTCGATATGGTATAGTTTAGACTATGCTCCAACAGTTGATCGATGTGGTGATCATAAAGTTGGAAAAAATTTATTTTTGCTACACCGTAATGGTATATTTAAAACTCTACCATCATGTATGTGTTCAATTTGGTTGTACAAACGGCAAAGTAACTCTACTAAACATTTTAAAAGGAGCTTCAGTTACTATCCTTTGATAATAACTCTACTACCCGTTTTTTATTCTAGCTCCGCCCCTGCCAGTAGGGGATCAATATGTAATAATAACTAATTCTTAGTTCATCAATTTAAATATTAACCAACTGGATATCCTTGGGTGGAAATCCCTTTAACTGATGAACTTGAGATTGATGTTGGACTGGAAGAGGTAATTAATTACTTAAGTTTTTCAACTCTCATTTTTCAACATGGAACATTATAACATTTATCTGACAAGCCTGAATTAATCGGTTCTGCAGGCCTTAAACATACAGAAAGCATCACTTACATCCACCTCTGCCTTAACAAATGGATTAACCAAAGCAAGAGCTTGTTCATGAGGCTTATTTATGTTTGAGGATTACCAATACAGTAATGTAGTTATCATTACAGAACCTTTTTGTTCTGAAAGATGATTAATTCTTACATTTCAGTTTTATTCTTTAGTATTTTCATTATTTCAATACCATCCATTTCTTTCCACCTCTTCTTGTATGGATCTAGATCTCCTGATTCTTCAACCAAATGTCCGAAATCATCAGAATTGACTATGAGTAATGCTGAGTTGAATGAGAGTGAGTACGTATGGGGTGTGTACAGACAACAGTGTAGATTAAGTACTACGAAAGACTTCCCTAAGAAGTCAGGACTGGTGGTGCACATCACTCAGCCACACAAAAATCACAACTATCATAATCACATAATCATTGCCAGTGGAAGCAAAATCTAGCTCCACGAAGATGAAGATCAAAGCTATAATGCAGAAATTGAGTAATAAACTTTTGTTTGCTCAAGCAGGGGATGATTTTATGTACTTCCAGTCCAGCTTTCTAACGGTCCCCTTGGGACAAGTTGAATGTCTGCTCGACATGAACTCATCTACTGAAGAATATGGTGTTCGGATAGGTTGTTATGGCGATTGAGAAGGTCGGATCTGTGTCTGATAGGACCTCTAAGCCTGTAGTAGTTGCAGATTTCGGCCAACTTTATTAGATTTAAATTTCCATTTGAGTATATCTATTCCTTATATGCTATGTTATGGTTTGGATTTTATTTTTTTTGAAACGGACAAATTTTTCATTTATGATAGAATAAACGAGAGCATAATAAATGCTCGAATACAAAGGAAAAGTTAGAACAAAAAAATAAAAACAAAGAAAGCAAAAAGCTACAGCAGCACCGAAACCGTAAATAAAGCCATAAACTACAAGCAAGAAGACTAGTCCCAACGTGAGCTAAGCCAGTAGCACCAGACTAAAGGCTTGCACTTAACTGGTTTTGGATATTGCAATCTGCCTATGAAAGCCTAATACATTATTTGAGTTGATTAAAGATAAAACCGGCTTCAGGTCAAACTCAGCCTCTACAGAAACAACCAACGCAAGAACATTGAGGGTTCTCTCGAGTTGACAGAGATTCTGCTTTTATGTTCGAAAAGTTTGTTACTCACAGGTTTTCTAAGAGCAGCAAATGAACTTTAATCATGATAAATCTTGAAACAGGCAAATCTATCCCAAACATAACAAAACAGCATTAGAGGATTCATAGTTTAGCTATTACACCCATGAATGATTCAGCTTAAAGAAACATAACAAGGAACACAAAAATATTAACCTAGTGAAGATCCAAATAGGCTTGCTCAATGTTGCGGTGGCCATTGAGTTGCAGTCCATCTTTCTTGCGCTTAAATAGAACCGTCATGTTGATGATTAGGAGAGAAGAGACTGTGTACAAAGGTGGCTCCGTCATATATCCACCCACTTACATGTCCATTAACACCCATAGTTTCCAAAACTCCCTCTTCAAGATTATAGTACTCATTACACTCAGTCCCATTAGCGCTAAACAGAATCTTGTTATCCCCAATGGGGAACAACGGTATGCATCTGCTATAAAACCTTGTGATCTTCGTCCAAGACTCATCCATTCCATACTTCTTCATCATCCATATGTCGCGAGTATTATTACCCCAGTCATTAGGTATCACACACAAGCACCCGCGACAAACAAAAGGCATAAAGAATTCACACGGAGCACGAAACTCATGAGAGAAGACCTCAGCAGTCAAATCAAAAGCACCAATCACATACCCATTATCGGGCGAAGTTCTACAAAACCAATGAATAGCACCATTCATGAAAACTCCAGAATAAATTTCATCTAAAGGAGGCGAATAATGAGAGGGAGCAATAATACTTTTCCAGACTCCGGTTTTCATGGAATACACATCAACAACTTTATCAGTAAGGCCAAGACTAGAGAATTTCGCAATCTTAAAATCATGAGTAGCAGAGTCATAGCCTAATCCGTAAGAATAATGTTTACCCATCCAATTATTATTATTGTCAGAATCACAACCGGAAAGTGGGATGTTTACCATGTGCAAACTAAGGGGATTCAACAACAACAATGATTTATCAGGAAAATCAACTAATAAAACCAATCCATTGCAAGAACCAGCGATTCGATACCTTGGGGTAGTTGGCAATTGAATCTGTTTTGTTGAAAGTAGATTGTTGTGTTGAGGGATGGTGTAGACAAGGAAAGAACGAGAACCTTCGTCATCTGCATCCTGATCCAAGCTTTGGATCGTTATAAGAATGAGGCCAGTGGCTGTTTCTTTCAGGTGGGTGAAATGCGAAACGGCGAATTTGGAATTTGAGAGATGAGCTCGCCATGTGGTTGATAGGGTCCTACACCTGGCTGCTGCTTTTGTTGGAAGCCTTGAGAAGATTTCGAGCAAGATTTCTTCAGGAAGGTGAGGAGTATTTCCCATTTCAGTTGACATAGTGGGTTTAGGGTTTCCCATTCATTCAATCATTCCTTTTCTTCTCGATGTGGTTGAGAATGAACAATTTCCCAAATTTCTCTTTTTTTACCTGTTTTCAAAAGTTAAAATCCATGGTCAACAAGTCTGCGAGTGCTGGTAATTCACTACTGGACGTTTATTATTTGCAATTTCATTAGAAAACCTCCTCGTTTCAGAAAGAGGATTAATTCTTCTCTTTCAATTTTATTCAAAACCTATCATGTTTCTTATTAGAATTTGAATCTTTTTAATGAGCTCTGCGCGAGCTGTACGATACTGTATCTCTTCACCTGAATCGACTTCTAGAGAGTTTATGCTTCTATACGGTATATTATTATGACCTACTTCATTCTTCCTAAAATATGTTTAACATTTTATATGTTTATTTTTTACGGGCTTGTTTTACTTAAATTAATACCAAATTGTAACGAAATAAATTAAAATCTTATATTATGATATTATCACATATAAACTTTCATAATATAAATTTTGTGGTAATATTTTCTTTATAATTTGAGACTAATTTAAGTTCAAACATATATTAAATAATATTAAAAAAATGAAGTGAATGGAGGTACTTATTCGGAGTGTATGACTGTATGAGTGCTCACTCAAAGTCTCAATATACAACACAAACAGAGCTTATAACTGGAAGTTCCGTGCTGCATTGCATGCACATTGGTTTAAAGTATCGCAATAGAATTAATTAGCTATGCGCAAACACATCATGGAGCGACATGGCGATAAGGTTATATAACGCAAATTTAAATTCTAGGAATGAAGCAAACAAAACTCTCCAAGTTGAAAAAGATCCAACATTAGGGGCAAAAAATAACAATCCGTAGTCATAGAAAACGCCGGCCAATGTATAGAAAGTGTGAGCGACATGGGGACTGGTTCAATTTGAACTCTATTTAGAGATTCTTTCGCAGTTTTGCCGACCCTACCTTGTATCCGACGGAGTCACCTTAGAACCCTTGTGTATCGTCATCACGACAATCAACTAAGGATCTCTGCAAAAGTCGAAGGTATTTTTTTATTTCTTCCTTCCGATCACACTCTCGGTGACTATATATCATATATGTAGGGTTTCTGAGGGTGTGTGCGCTTATATATTATATGAATTTCTCTTCTCATAGTCTAATAAAAGAAGTCTCGGCTCATGACCGATTTTAAAAATCGAAACTTTTATTTATTGTTTACGCTAATTAAATTAAGTTGAAGACTTGAAGAACTAAAATCCAAGAATATGTCGTCTTGGAGAAATCATTACTAAATTAATATCAAAACGTACCAAAAAAAATTTAAAAAAAAGTTTATATTGTCAAATTATAACATTTAAATTTTATAATCTAAATTTTGTGTTACTTTTTTCAGTACAATTTGAAATTAATTTATGGTTAAATATATTATTAACAAATTACTAAAATAAAGTTTTAAACTTATTTTAGGTGGAGGAAGTACCTGATTAACATTCGGAGTGTATATGACTATATGAGTGCGTGCAAACTATATATATCAAGAATGCATGTCGTAGAATATGCACTTAAAGTCTCAAAGGATAAAATTTTTGGAGATGCAAACATGAAACATGTCAATAGACAACACAACATGCAGAGCTTACTGCATTGCATGTCACATTGGTTTAGCTTTTTTACCAAGTATCGCAATATATATAATAATTAATTTGCTAAATATGCGCAAACACATGACATGGTGTATTATCGCAAACTTAAATTCTCAGGAGGTACCAAATAAAACTCTCCAAGCGCTGAAGAAGATCCATTTGGGACAAAAGAACGATGTTTAGTACGTTTTTCAAGTTTAAGGGTGCAACACGCCAACAGTAAGAGTGTAAATGACATAAATATGATTTTCTAGGAAGTTTGGTGACCGATTTTAACTTTTATTTATTGTTTACAATAATTAGAATTCAAATGGAATATAAGTTGAAGAACTAAATTCAAAGAGTATAGCGGAAAAAAATTACCAAATTAATTGTACATGAATGACGTGACGATAAGAATTCGTAAAGCACCTGGATTTCAAGATGAAAATGGTTGTCCTTAACTCTGTGATAACGTTGTAACCATATAAAATGGATAGTTTGATGTCAATGAAAACGATGAATTAGTGATAATCATTTAAGTGAGCCTACATGTTTGACAGAAAAACACAGTTACAAGTAAAACTCACCCATGAAGATCGAAATTGATGGATGGCTCGACTCAATCACATTTCACCTTGTAGGTATTAGCAGAAAACAAAGAAATGATAGTGAGGGAGAATGTGAATATATAGAATTTGAAATCTTGTAGGTATTCGACTCAATCACATTTCCATAAACGGCCATTGCACCACCAACACCACGTTCACCAAGTGTAGGCATGACAATATCTTTGGTGTACTTGGCACTGAATCCAAAAAGAAGTAAGTAAAAATAAACAACATCACGAAACGAGAGAGAGAGAGAGAGAGATTACAAAACGAACAAGTAGAAAAAGAACTGGAGGAAAGCCAGGGCTTACGAGACAAATGCCTGTTCTAATCCACAAAACATAATAAGGGGAATGATGAAGAGCATCCTTCTATTTCGCAAGAGTTTCAACATGGACGTCAACACTGAAGTTGGAACAGGTGAGGGAGTGTCTTGATGTGATTCTTCCTTAATACTCTTCTTCGTCAAGAAAAGCATAAGAACCATACCTATAGCCAGGCTAATGAGAAACAGAATGAAAAGTAATGTTTTGCCACTTGTACTTCCTTCCTGTATTACATATCTCCGTTTAAAATCACAAACTGTTCACACAATAACACAGAAGAAATAAGTGTCATACTTTTTCATCTCTAACCACCACAAGAGTGACAAGGTTGCCAACAACCTGCAAAATAAACTTTAATTGTTGCTTTTTTGAAATACACAAATACTTGGAAGCAATAAGGAGATGCTAGAGTGCTTCACCTGATTAGTAGCATACATACCCCAAAACTCTCCATTAAACTTTCCTATTACCGTAACCTCATGAAGAGTGTGGTCCTTTGCATGGCTGCGAGCAGCTGAGGTGAGATATGTCCCCTGACATGAAAGATGAAGTTATATAGGCAATATTGAATCTTTTCTTCACATTCAGAGGGTCAAACGAGGCGTCAGACCTGTCCAACCCATATTATTGATGCTGCAAACCCAAGATACAAAGATGCTGGCACCATGGTGAACCTAAACCATGAATCACAAAGCACTCAATCATAAAAGAGCCAATTACTACATTCCTCAACTACCGCACTCGCCTTAGATAGCTATTACTTGATGTCTGGATAGGCCAATCAATATGTACCAGACAACTGTTTCTAAGCATATATTATAGTTAAAATACATGATGCTACTATGATTTTGCCAATGGCCTTAAAGAACATATTACTAATTTTGGTTGGAGTAATGTGAAAATCAAACTGAAACTACATGTACTCCGTAGTAGAGAAAGAACTCATAACTACACATTAAAAAGGTAATTTGAGGTCAAACAGAGTCTAAAAAACGTCAACTAATACGAAGTGGGAAGCTTGTTAGAACCGAGAGAGTAACTTACTCTTTGACTACCATATAAAACAATTTGAGTTATTATCATGCTCAATACAGCTTACATCGTCACCTGAACTAAAAACATGCTTTCTTAAAACCAGCAAAAGTGACTAGAATTACAGATCGAATTTGACGGTAACAACGTTTCTAGTAACATACCATGGGGGGTTCAGCTTCGCGGCGGTAAACAGCATGTACCCAGTGGTACCAAGAATCAAAGCACTCCTTGAACCCATCTTGTTGACTACCAATGAGGCAAACAATGAGAAAAATGTAAATGAGAAATACTGTATCCCAATTGATGTAGTACCCAAATCTCCCTCCTACAAAACACAAATAAACAAACAGAACTTCTCATGAAAATCCAAAGCATACATACATATGTACATACATACATTATTGACCCAGAAAAATAAAAAGCAGGAAAAGTAATTACATCATTGATTGTACTCCGCAAGTTCTGAACAGCGCTATAAGCCAAGAAAATGAGCAAGAAAGCTGAGCTCAAAATATGAACATCTTTGTTGTGATTCTACAATGGGGATTGTGAAGCAACAAGTGGGGTTTCTTCATCTGTAGCCATTGGAGAACAAAAATGGAGTCTTGTGTTCATTCATTCATTTGGAAATTATTATAATCATACTATGTGTATGAGTGTGTGATTAAAATACACAACATCAGTTTTAGACTAGTGTATTAAAAACAACACAGTTGATTCACATGAATACAGAAAATGACGACTATTTAATTTATACTTATTTTATACTAATTTATACCGGTAGGAAAGATAATTGAGACTTCATTGTCCATTTTTTAATGCAGACCTGTGAATAGAAATCAGTTGGTAAAATATGAGTAATTGGTATATATGCCGGCTTAAATTTTATACCCGAGATAGTTTCGGATTCATTTGACCTTGAATTAGTTTTAAATTATGACAAAAAATACTTTAATGCTTTATATTATAAAAATATAATGCTTATACTTTTCGAATAAAAAAAGGTCAAATAGATTTCTAAAAAAGTTACTCAAGTGCGTGTTAAATTTAAAGTGGAACGATGAAGTAGCTATAAGAACCCGCTTTACAAATTTTGATGTTCTTTGTGGCACATATCATAGTTTAACAATACACTTGCCGTTTGAATTTGAATTTTTTACCAAGTTAATAATAGATTTCATGATTATCATTAGAATCTCATATGACAGCGTATGGTCATTATCTTTTAATAAATGAACATGTATCAAAACGTTCACTCAAACTTAAAAGGCCACGTCATAACTTAAATATTCGCTTCATGTGGAATTTGAATTTGTGACCAGGTAATAAATTTCATGATTATAATGAGAGTCTCATACGGAGTATAGTCATCATTTTTAAATATGTGACAGTAAATAATAAAATTCACTCCAGACTCGAAAGGCACATATCATAGCTTAGAACTACACTGTACTTAGCTGAAAAACACGATACATTCGCAGTCTTTAGCATACAGAAAGACAAACATATCGCCTTCGCAGCTGATTTAGTGGAAGAAAGAACAATCAGAAGGAAATGAAAACAGACATGACAGTTTGCTCTTATATGTGTTTGAATGCTCATACATCACCATACAACTACAAGAAGTATTTATCAACTAGGAAGCATTGCAGATACGTAAAAGTCCCAAAAAACAGCATACGATACGTTAAATTGTTTCATATTATATGTTAAATCATATAGGTCAAATCGATATCCACAACAGAGAACAACATATTTACAAGAAAACTGCGTTTACGTGTATGTCAATGAAACAAAGTTGAATAAACAAATATACATGTGCATAAGTTATGCATGCTAACCATAGAGAGATCACTTAATCAGTTATCATCCCCATGACATGATCAATACCAAAACATTCTTCACTTCAACACATCAGGGAATCCATTAACAAGTAACAAATTTATTTTCTGTAGAGATCAATCATACATAAAGATAGAAGCATGCACATGAATACAGATATATGTAATGTATAAACCCAATTCGAACCACTAGCATCTTAATAAAGGATGGCGATGGTTTCCATTTCTTCAAGTTGTACACAGAATAACATGATTTGAGTTGCATTCGTATTGAAGTATGAATAACACAAAGACCATTAAACAGTAAACAAAGAGTTGCTGAAATAACTTTACCAGTAGGGTGCATGTTAAGAACATCTTGCTTAGAACCAATGAAGGTCTATCCATGTTGATTATTCAGAACAACATCAGGTATGATATTTGGAGATATAGGACAAGATTTCATGGGTTTTACATACTTTCACCCACTGCCTGGAAGAGACTCTTCCTAAAATGATCTACTGACTGACCTATGAAATGCAACTTCAATGATCACCAGAGCATGAACAAACTTTTAGTCTTGCGCATTAGACTAACATGCAACTTCAATGATCACCAGTAACTCTTTTGGGGCTTTCGGGCATTCAAAACACTGCCAAAGGTGGCCAATGCATCAGAAAACTTGCGTATTTTCAGGAAACCCCTTATCATGGAGACCTCATTATCTGAAAACTTTGCTTTTGACATTATCTTACTCATGAGTTTTAGTAGATCCTCCTCCATGTTTAAAGCACAAAGCCCTTCAGCCAACATATGAAACGTAGAAACTTCTGGAAGATGGCCTTTCTCAGTCATTTCAACAGCAAAATTGATAGCATCTCCAATGGCCCCACCACCAGAACAAAGCCCCCGGAAAACAATCTTATAAGAGATAGCATCAGGAGGATCACCCTTAGACTCCATTTCCCTAAAAAGTCTCATGGCATCTATGATTCCTTTGCGTTTGAAAAGTGCTTGAATTACAGGGTTATACGCTTGTGGGCTCAAAACCATTCCTTTCATTTGCACAGTTCTGAGTAGCTTAATTGCAACCTCAGTTCTATTAGCTTTACAAAGCCCTTGAATCAGAGTCCCATACGTCACTGCATCTGGTTCGCACCCATTTGAAGTCATAGTCTGCACAATATCGGCAGCCTTCTTAACGTCTCCAGCTTTGCAAAAGTAGGAAAGAAGGGAATTATAAGTGAATTTATCTGGTTTCAATCCTTCCATTATCATCTGGTCCATAAGCTGAGCTGCCTCCTCCATCCTCCTGCACTTACAAAGACCATCAATGAGGGTGTTATACGTCACCAGATTCCGTGAAATGCCTTGCAGTTCCATCTGATCAAATATTTCCTCTGCCTCTTCAATTTGTTTAACTTTGCAGAACCCATCAATCAGTGTGTTGTAGGTCACTACATTTCTTGCACAGTCGCTTGATTCCATATCTTTTAACAGCTTCACAGCTTGGTCGAGCTTGCCTTTGGAGCAAAGAAAGTCAATTAGTATGTTGTAAGTGAACTCATCTGGTATGCAGCCTTTTGTCTTCATTTCATGGAACAACTCCATCGCGGTGCTAAAGTTGTTACTCAAGCAAAGACCTTGTATGAGAGAATTAAATGTCGAAACATCAGGGAGAATCCCCCTGCTGGTCAAGACGTGTGCAAGCTCTGTAGCTTTCTCCATCTGGTTCTCCTTACACAAGGTACTAATTATGGTGTTATAAGTGACAGCATTCGGAGAACAATCCCTCGCAAGCATTTGATTGAGAACTTCAATCGCCTCTTCAACTTCACCAACTTTACAAAGCCCTGATATCACAGAGTTATATGTAAATACATCAGGGTCAAAGCCCTCCTGGAGCATTAAATCCAAAATCTCCAGAGCATGACTGAGACGTCCCAACTTGCATAAACCATTAATCAGACTATTGAACGTGAAGTGGTCAGGCGAAAAGCCCTCATTCGCCATTTCTTGTACAAATATCAAAGCCTCCTCAACTCTCCCCTGTTTGCAAAATCCATTTATCAAAACATTAATCGTCACATTGCTCCATGGACAACGAGCTGCAGCCATTTGCTCCCGGACCCTCATAGCACCTTTTAAATCGCCTTCCTCAACATAGCCTTGCATTATGGTCGTAAAAGTCTTCTCATCTGGCGCTAAACCGTAGCTAGGCATTTCCTCCATCAACAAAATGGCAGGCCTAATCTGATGAGCCTTACATAACGCCTTTATCAATATATTAAAAGTCGAAACATCAGGCTTCACCCCATCCCTCAACATCCTAGAATGTACCGCTTCTACCATTATCAACTTGTTTCCATCAACAAGAACATTCAACAGAAAGTTATACACATAAGTCCCCGGCCTCACCTTAAACTCATTTTCCATCAAATCAAGCACAGCAACAGCTTCATCATACAAGTTAAATTTCGCATAACTATCAATCAGAAGAAAGAAAGTACCTTCAACAATCTCCACTTCCGACTGCTTCATATCATCCAGCACTTGCCTCACTAAATCGAAAGAACCCGCATTACCAAGCTTCCGAAGAACCTCCTCGTATATCGGCAAAGTGGGGGCGAAGTTCGGCTGGTTGGACGCCCACTGAAACAGCCTAAAGGCTGAATCATCATTTTCTTGGTGACGAAGAGAGTGAAGGAGTTGGTTGGGAGTGAAGTCTGCCGAAAGTGTGAACCTTGGAGCGGCTGAAGATATGGCAAATGAGAGGGTGGAAGCGTGCTTAGAGGAGGTTTGAGGGGATGAAAATGAAGTTAGCTTTGTGGGTTCTTGTGGGTGGTTGAAAAGAAAGGGATGGCACTTGAGGCAAGACGAGAAAGCCATTTGAGCAATCAGTCGAACATCTGGTGTGCACTTTATTTAGGAATGATTTATGGTGAATATGGATTCGAGTTTTTGCGGGTAACAGTTTCAGTTAACTCTGGCGGTAAACGAGAGAACTGAGAAACGTAAAACCCACGAATTTGGATACAGTCTACTAGGCAGCAGAGCAGAGCAATTCGGTGAAGAAGAAGAAGAATGGAACAGGATGTTTTGTTGGATAACATTCACACTGTAGCCAATTTCTTTTTACTTTTTCCTTTTTGGTTTTTGTTTTTGTTTTATTACTCACTCCAGGCTTCTTATTTTTACATTTTAGTCATTCTACGAATCTACGTTAGACCATCTCCAACCATGATGATATGATAATACTCATAATGTCATTATTTTATTATAAGACTATAAGACTCAAGTCTATCTTCAACTCCAACCATAAGACTCCACAACACATTTTTTTATTGTTTCTTTTTTCATTTAACAAACAAACAAAGTGGGAAGAAAGAGAAAATGAAATTAAATAATAATAAAAAATTACATAAGACCTCATTAGATGGGTCTTATGTGGGAATACTCATCTTATTCATCTTATGTATAAGATGATAAGACTCAATTTACTTATCCAACCTTGAGTTTTGTGAGAGTATTTATACATAAGACCCTCATAATACTCATGGTTGGAGATGGTCTTATGGGATTCTCATTCTAAAAATTGATATACACGTTGTACTAATTATTACTAGTAGTAAATAAGTATATTGAGGGGTATCTATATCTTTTCTACGAGTATATATTATTCTATCCCACAACGAGATTTTTATTTGCATTTTGTTTGACTTTTTTTAGATGTTTGACCGCATATTAATCATAAATCATGTTGAAAACGTAATTTACGAAATTATAAATATAATCATTATATTTTTACAATGATTTCGTAAATTATATTTCAGACATGATTTAGAATTAATATGAGGTCAAACATCACAAAAAAAAATCAACAAAATGCAAATGGGAACCTTGTTGTGGGATGGAGGAAATATGAAAGATCAAGTTCAATAAGAATGTGGTCAGACTAGTCAAAATTCGAGCAGTTAATTTTAATATAAATATACAAAAACCCCCTCAAATTAAATCATTTCAAAGATTTTTCTCTCTAGATTCAAATCTAACCATTACCTCCACCACCGCTCCTCATACGCAATTTCTCTTAAGTATTTCATATTCACGTTCTCTCTCATCAGGCAATTTCTCTCTCATCAGACAATTTCTCACTAAGCTCTAACTACCACACGGACCAATCTCATCACCTTCGATAAGCAGCTCGACCACCAGGAGCGTGAGATGTCGGAGACGACGATTCGACTATGGATACACGGAATAATATATGTATAAGAGTCCTTTTCGCTGGCGAGAGGAGGCCGTGCAAGTAGATTGTTAAAGGTTTGGGTAATCTGAATTTTACTGCAGATGATGCTTGTTTTATGGAGACTATATGTTAATATCCTGCTATTGAGTTGTTTAATTTTGCTAATGTGATTAGTATTCGATATTACCTGAGTTTACATGTTACTTTAGTTTTGGTTTGCCAATTCATTTTTCCTTCGAGTATTTGAAATATTTTTGTTGTGATTTTAAAAACTCGTTTCGTAAAATTAGACTTTTTCATTTATTTAGTAAAGGATTACCCTCTTAGTCTTTGGATATTATCTAGCACTCTATTATCTCTTCCACTGCAGCCACGCCAAATTGAACACAATCTTTAAGTGCATAATCTGATTTAAGACTGTAAATTGGAACACACTATTCCACACCCCCCTAGTCTTTTGAACTAAGTTAGGGGCCAAAACTAGTCTTTCCTTACTGTCTCGGGACTAATATGAATGAATGCAACAACATCCAATACTTATGCACGGATCAGGATCAGGATCAGTCTAAAGTCTAGGTAGCCAAAGCCTAATCCACTACAGTAGAATAGTACTTATGCACGTCCACGAAGTTATAGAGCAATCCCAGCCAAAATTGGTTGGGATTTTCTCCATAGCATAAGTCAAACGATATAGACTATTAGAGTAACCAAACTTCCAATACAGCACACAAGAAAAGTACCGAACATTTCCATAGAAGATAGTACAAAATTGCCAGTCTAATCCAAGTTTGCTCTCAACAAAAAACACAATAAAATTATTTATGCACAATAGGCAAATAAAAAGACACAAAAACAGAAAATGCGATGATATCATGTAGCTTCTGTCACGGTGAAGTGACACTCCGAAACAGATCTTTTCAGGAAACTGCTTCCGCAAAACAGGTCCCACTCTAAGCTCCCGTAATTATAATCTAAACTTCCCTCAGATTCACTAAAATCAACTGCACCATTGTTGCCCCGTGGAGACCTTAACTTGCTGGTACTACTCCCACTGCTTTTACGAGGTTGCTTTTTGTCCTTGCTCTTGCCTCGTGATGATTTGCTGCTAGCACTCTTCTGCTTGCTCTTAGCATACTTCTTGTAATCACTGCGATGCCTATAATTCTTATTTGTTGGCACATGAGAAGCGGCTGTAGGAACTGGATCATAAACATCAGGGGCCCATGTTACAGACAGCTTTTTGGGTTCTTTACCCTGCTTCTCACGGCTACCTTTCATGGCAGATAGGAGCTTCGAAGGTGTCTGAGAAGATAATAGAAACAGGCAGAAAAGATGGATGTAAATAAACTATTAAAGACATAATTTCTCATATTCAAAACCCTACCATATATTATATTATCATATAATTTAGTATTCTCCACATGCTGCAATATACCAACTCAAAATCCTGTGCTATTCATGGCACGAAGAGAAGAAAAGCGGTAAGCAGAGATAACGAAGCTCAAGTAAGTAAAAAATGATTCTTAAATATAAACTCAAAAAGGAACAGGAAAGTGTTACCCGCCTGCACCATCCAAGCAAGGCCACTGCTGATTACAAGAAGTCAACAAGACAAAGCACATGGTTTGATATGATAACATCACTACTATGCATCAGTGACCACAGGAATTCTGCTAGCAAGTGAGCTTAGTTTGTCTCTCAATATTTAGCAAAATTCATGCGATACTTTAAAAAATGTGAAATTGTGTGGCCACATGAAAGCACATTATCAACCAAATATCTATTGAAAGCATATATAATAATCTACTTTAATATGATCACCCAAAACTAGTTGACTTCAGTCCCGTTTGATACTTGAAAGGAATTGGTTCAAGACAACAAATCACTAAAAGGGACATTAAGAAAGTACTAAAACAAACATTGGTTGGTAAAATTAATGAGCCAACAATCAGAAAAAAGCAGAGGCCAACTAAAACTTACAGGCAGCGATATGGAACGTGAATAGCATTGCTTAACAGAATTAGCATGTTCATTTATATCAGAAACTTCAGCTGCTTTATCAACATCATGCTGCTTTTTCCCACTTGAGAATCCATCTACAGAGGATTTGGGCTCCTCAAGAAGAGGAAAGGTGGCAGACTTGCTCAAGCATGTCTTAGAAGCTGAATTACCGGATGCAAACTCACCCAAGTCTTTGTGTTCATCCTCCTTCACCAAATCAACAGTACCATCATTTGTATGTTTCAAGTTACATCCACCAAGTGATATTTTGTTCTCTTCAATACTCAGATAATGAGTTAAACATATCTCAAGGTCATCCACAGAGAGATGCCTTGAATCAGAATGAGATAGATTGCGTGGACCAGTTCCAGATCCACTATGGCCGCTTATATCATGAACGACAGGCGTTGTAAAAGGAACACAAACTTCCATCTACAGAAGGGAAAGCTGCAGAGAATATATGCAAATACAAAAGTCAGAACTGAGCGATAATAGCTTCACATGGAACAACAGACAAGATGCAACGCAGATGTAAGCTTGCTCTTGTACAGGCAAACACAGAAACAAAGAAGTAACTACTTGTGAAGCAAGAAGATCATTCATAAAAAAAAAGGTCCCTAAAACAAAGCCTACATCCAATACCACGTAGGAGTTTCAGTGAAATTCGATTTCTCTAATTATAAAAATCAGGATGATGCATCATAACTCTTACGAAGTGTAGTAAACAGCAGTCAACGCATTAACGCATAACTCTTACGAGATGAAGTAAACAGTCAACGCATTCCAACTTTTTTCTAGTTCAGCTCAATAAAGACAAAAACATCCAAACCGTTAACTGCTCTGTCATCTCGGCAACCACGCAATCAATTAGACATGTGACAACAATATCAGCAGCACATTCCCTGATTAACCAACAACTATTGCATTCGATTACATCCTCCGATACCAGAAAGGACATTCAAATAAATATCTTTCATCATCAAGGTGTTTCTTTTTGCAGTCCATTAAGCAAGCAACATACAATCCAATTTCAGAACCTAATGCATCTGATAAGCACCGAATGCACACAAACAATTACAAAATACTTACGAGCAACCTAAAATCAACAAATCAACGCCTACAATAACATTAAATCAACAATTAACAAAGAGCAACAGACAGGCACCACATAATTAAGAGAGAAAAAAAACGTTGACCTGTCACGAAGATAAAAAACGAGGCATACCTGATATGATTCGAAGGTACGAGTACTTGGAGAAAAGAAATCGAAGCGATCGATCACCGCCAAATTGAGCAATTGAGCAGTAATATAGGGTAACAAAACTAGTACTCGGTGGGGAAATTGGAAAAAACGAAGGAACGAAGAAGATTGTTGGAAGAGAAATAAAGGTGAAGAAACCTAGAGGGGCAAAACGTTAGCTACTAAGATTACCACGACGATCACTTTTCTGAAGATGCTTAAGACGATGAGAAGAGGTTCCGGCATAGAAGGATGCGACATGAGGACGGTTGGAAAGCATTAGATCGTTAGAAGGCATCCTTGGATGCTCTTCGATTCAGAAGCGCCTATGATTCTCGTCTTCTTCTTCTTCTTCTTATTGTTGCTGTGGAGATGTATGCCGTGCAATTAGCGAGGAAAGCAAACAGAGAAATAATTGATTGCTGCAGATCTGATCGGAAGATAGAAGAAAGATTTACAGTCACGGAATGATTGCCATCAATTCGCAGGCCGAAACCCTAGGAGAATCGTCGGATGATTGACGGTGAGGAAGAAGATGATCATCAGATCGGATGGAGAATTTTTATATTTATACTAGACCAGTTTCACCTCAAAAGTCAAAACTATATTGTCTTTATTCAAGTACTACTCGTATTGTTTATCCTTTTAGTGCAAATTGCATCTGAACCCCTATTATTAGATATTCTAGTTATATTTTTTTAAACAATTTAAATCCATTAAGTTCAAATTTGTACATTACTAGTAGTATAAGAGGGTCATGCCTCAATCATCGTAGTTACAATTTTCAAACAATTATCAAACAAATGAAAAACTCCTAATAGTCACGGTAACTATAATATAAGAAGAAACCAACATGTACAAATCTTTAGACTCCGGCTAAAAACTCTTATCTGATTAAAGTTATATAATAAGCCGGTTGATTTACCAAATTGATTGACCTACCAATCAATTTAAATCCGTTGATCTTACTTATCCAATTTCAATCTGGTGCGTACATGTGTCATTAGTTAATTAAAAGATGTAGGGTTCGGATCCTATTGGCGTGATTTTTCTCCATTATTTTTATTATTATTTTTATTGAAGGTGTTTGGTTCGAATCTTGTTGGCGTGATTTTTCTCTATTATTTGTATCATTATTGTAGTTGAAGGTGTTGGGTTCGAATCTTATTGACGTAATTTTTTCTTTTTTATTTATTCTCTTCTAAAAAATTTATTTTTTAACATAAAGTTGTATAACGTATCATACTTAATTTTAAAAATAACAATGATATGTTCGTATAAAAAAAGACATACTTCCTACGCCCAATAATAAATGTAACACTTGATTTTGTTGACTTTTTCGATGGTCATTTTGACCTTAAATTATTCTTAAATCATACGATAAAAATAACTAAAAACATCATATTATGAAACTAGAATGTTTATATGAAGCACTTGACAATATATTCAACTGATGAAGAATACCAATTAACATGCAAAAAAGATGCATTGCAGATTTTGAAGTTGAATGTTTCCAAAGTTTAGAGATGTATCTGATGGTTCTTAACTCACCGGAAGAATAATTTTCGTATGTCTAATATAGTTCAATTCAAAACTATTAATTGCATAACTACAAAAACAATATACATTTATAGCACACCATTTATATTAAGTTTAATTACTCAATTAGTTACTCCATTTTTTTATTACGTTTGAAGTCATTATGTGAAAATTATATATTCACTCCATTTATTTCAATATATTATTTAATAAAACAATAATGTTTTACAAGATTACGCTTCACACGCGTACGGTTCCTAGTATATTATAAAGCAACTTATTTATTTTTGCTATTTATCTAGTCGCTGGACTCCAACAAGAGCTGTGATCCAATCTCAGATTTTAGGCTTTTCTTCATCATTAGCTCTCAAAGCAATGACACTAGGGTCATGACTTTACTTCTAGCTCAATGAAGGGCAGAAATGTCAAGATGCTTCCTCTTGGTTTCATTACTTTCTCTTGATTGTAATAGCTTGACAAGGAGAAAGGATCATACAAGAAGTAAAAAGAATCTCTTCTCCGTAGTCTTATAAGTAGTTCGGAGTCTTCTTCCGGAGCACTTGCTAACGTAATTATCTTTTTATTAAAGTGTAGATTTGGGATGACCCACAAACCTTTAGTCTGACAGTAGGCTTTCTTCATAGTCTCTTATTTTATATATTTGGTTCCACGTTTTTTGTTGACTGAGATGTGCAGAATTGAAGTTTGGAGAGTTGGAACCGAATATGGAATAGTACAAGAAGAGTTCGGACAATACAAGGAAATAATAAAGAGGGCTGGAAGAAAACTGGAGATCTTAAAGAATATACAACGATAAGGAAAGATCTCCCAAACACATTGACTGATGTCGTTAGAATCAAAATTAATTTTTTATTAAGTGAAAAATCAACTACCAACACACAAAACGGGTTAGTACAATGGTAAGATTAGTCGTGTACATAAGAAAAAACCGCCTGTTTCGCCAGCTGCTTTACCCGCCCGCGGCGGTTAAAATTTTTGCCAAAATCCGCCGCGGTTTATTTTTTGGTAACTCGCCATGAAACAGGCGGGTGGTGGTTTAGCAGGTGGCAACCCGCCACCCACCCGCCCGCCTTACTATAGGTATTTATTTTTTTATTATTTTTCTATATATATTAAGTACTACTACTATATACTTCACGATTGGAGCTGTAAAAAGCTCCAAATCAAGCTCCGGTTTGGAGATTACTTAAAGCTCCGAGTCGGAGCTTCAAAAATCTCCGATGGGGAGAATTTTACAGCTCCAATCGGAGTTGTAAAAAGCTTCGCTCCAATCGGAGCTGTCACTGGGCAGCTCCGATTGGAGCTTCAAATAGCTCCAAATCGGAGCTGTCAAAAGCTCCAATCAGAGCTTTTGACAGCTCCGATGGGGCTTTTAATTTTAACTTTTTTAATTTCTTTTTTTTCGCAATAATCAGTATTTAATTTTCTTTTTTAAAAGGACTGAAACTGAATTAAGAATTTTGTATAGGATCTTTTTGCAATAAATTTAAAATCATTTTTGGCCGTCGAGGTGAGAGAGAGCATCCAGTGAATCAGGCGATTAGAGAGATTTAGATAAGTAATGGGGTTAATTTTGAATAATTTATAGTTAATTTTATAAAATTGAAAAATTTAGAGTCAAATATGTAATAAAAGATAATTGAAGGTGTTTGTTTTTTGAAAACTAAAACTTTAATGAGGACAAAAATATACTTTTCAGCCCTTAATTCGAGAAAAGTCAAGATCGTTGGCTAGAATGTAATTGATGTACACTAATAGGGGATAATGTGTAGTAGTTGAACTAACATGGGCCAATGTGTAATTGATGAAAGGGATCTTGTGTAATATGTGTGTGTGTGTGTGTGTCAATTATGTAATGTATCCCTAGTCCCTCTTCATATGCCATCGGACCAGTAAGGGAGTAACCAAAACATATCCCAACATTGGCAGAGACTTAAAGTATCCATTTTTATTTTATTATATATATAAATGTTGTTTTACATACATTTAATGTAAGGTTAGTATATAATGTCTTTTGCCCAAGTCCCCTCTACGGTTCTTGACAAAATAAACACTATTCAGAATCGTTTCCTTTGGAACCCCACTAAAGAAACTAAGAAAAAGGCGAGAGTCAATTGGAAAATGGTGTGTAGACCAAAAACCCAAGCGGATTTAGGTATAAGAAACCTCCAAGCTTTAAATAAGGCGTACACCTTTAAGCTTTTATGGAAGTTGGTTTTCTCCAAGTCCCTTTGGGCAAATCTCTACAAACAAAAGTACTTTTCGCATACTGACTTATGGAATGCAAATGCTAATCCTCACCAGAGTTGGTTTTGGAAAACTTTAATAAAGCACAAAGATGAGTTCCGGTCGATGCTCTCTTGGCGGGTCGGAAACGGAGAAAAAATTAATTTTTGGATGGATCCTTGGTTAAATAACAAAATTTTAATCGATTACACAAATGATAGTCCAGATACTTCCGAGAAAGTGGCAAATTATATTGAAAATAACTCCTGGAACTACCAAAAACTTAACACTGTGCTCGCCAAAGAAATTGTTTTGGAAATTGTCAGCACTCCAATTCCCTTAGTCCCAACAGATAATGAGGTCGTCTGGCCTTTCCACAATTCAGGAAATTTCACTATCAAAAGTTCCTACAATGCGTTAACTAATCATTATAACCAAGGCCCTAGTTGGCCGTGGAACCGAATCTGGAAGTTAAATGTTATCCCAAAAATGCGTTTCCTTTTATGGACAGCCCTCCATGATAGGCTACCAGTAGCTGCCCGTCTGTGGAAATTTAATATCATAAACTCACCCCTCTGCCTTATGTGTAAAAGGGAGCCCGAAAACTACGATCACCTTTTCTTTCAATGCGAAGTCTTTGCCCAGTTCCGTTCAATCTTCTGGCCGGCGGCCTGGAACGACGTGAGCCCTAAACTCCCTGACCTCCTTTTCCAACTCCAATTAAATTCTGACAATCAGATAAATGTAATAATTGGGTGCTGGATAATTTGGATTGCGAGGAACAATTTCATCTTCCGAAATCAACAGATTAATTTCCATGAAAACATTGCTCTGTTTAATAAATGGAAAAAAGACTTGCAAATCTTAAAACCCATCCAAAATCTAGACAGAATCCAACTCTCCTGTAAGTGGCAGTCCCCCCCCCCCCAACAAGGATTTGTTGCTCTTAATACAGATGGGTCGGTTAATACAATCTCAGGAAAAGCATGCATTGGTTTGATCATACGAAACCCGGATGGAAGTTTCAAAAGAGCAGCGGAAGGCTTTATTGGACGCACCGATATGAATACAGCGGAGCTTCTAGCTATAAGAACGGGATTAACTCTTTGCCTTCAAGCTAATTACCAGAATGTTATGATCCAAACTGACTCTTTATATGCCTATAAATGTATTTGCAGGATCGTGGACACAACATGGCAGCACCGGCGGTGCTAACTGACGTGCACCGGCTTATCCATCAACTAAAGAAGGTCCAAGTAGTATTCATCTATTGGAGAAAAGAATAGTGTAGCGGGCATTCTAGCTAAAAGAGGAAGTGCGCAAGACAATATGCAAGATCCTATTTCTGCAGCAACAACACATGATGGAGGGAACAATGATGATATTAGATTATGTGTTTGGGACTCTTGCCCAACTTGGCTAGAACATTTGGTTTTGAGTGATGTAACAAAGACTAGTATTCGTATGGTTCCTAAGACAGTAATATGTAACACCGTAACCTCCTTTGGTTGATCTTATTTATGAAGTAATTTCCTTTTTTAAAAAAAAGTGTAAGGTTAGTAGTGTTGCCAAATGCTTACCGCCTTATAACCTATTTTCTTATAATTTATTATCTTTTTTCTTATATTTATAAGTAATTGTCTGGTATTTGATTTTTCTACTTATGTTTTTATTTCTCTATAATTAAGATTAATCTTACTACTGCTTTTGGTTAGTCACTTCATTTATCTAATGTACTAATGGTATCGGATTTGTGAGGCTATGACATTTGATTTGTGTATTTGTGTTGTGTTTATTGTTTTGTGGCATGTTCTTTTTATTGTTCGGCATTTATGAGTAGTTTATTATTATTTTTACGTGCTTCTTATTTTAAAGTGTAAAACCGCCAACCCGTCCGCCTACAATAGTCACCCGCCCGTAGCGGTTAGACAAAATATTCACCCGCCACGGTTAGCAAATTAGTCTACCCGCCATAAGTGGATCAGCTTGAATTTTTTTAAAAATTCGCCCACACCTGCCCGCGTACACCCCTAGGTAAGATGATCCCTAGGTCGTTCTCGCGGGATTGTGACTTGATCAATGTAATGTGTACTCAATTTACCAACGAGTAAATGTTTGTAAGATGATCTAACAGTATTAACATGCAATAGATGCATGATAATCAAGAGATGTAAACAATGAGACAAATGTTGGTGGTAAATTGCAAATCAAAACATGTAATGGTTATGATAATGCTACAAGCTCAGTGACATGGTTGTCACCGAAGATCTCTTCTATGCATATATATTTCAATGTTATGGAATCATGAAGCATTTTCCATGAATAACAAAAATTGTCACGGTTCCTTGCCTTTACGAACATGATAGTAGGATTCTCATCTTAATCACTACTTCAGATCTAATCATAACACATAATGGGATGTGATATTCCCTAGAGATAAAGCGCGAAACGTGACCCAAAAATCAACTACAGTATGTGGACTCCGGAGCTGGTGTGTGGGAGCCTGCTAGACTTCGGTTAAGACTAGGCAGAGGGATGGACCACCATGGACTGAGTATCACTTCTTGGTGAGCTTGTCGGACTTCAATATCAAGTAGCTCCAATATCTACCAGGGTGTGTGTGTGCTGTGAATATCAGGTCTACCGTGTGGTCAAACCGGCGATATAGGGCTCTACTCGAAGGTGGTTGAAGGCCTACCTTGTTGTCATAGTGAAGGTGTGTGTACAAGGCAATATCATATGAAAAGGATATATTTTCAAGAGTTTTTATTGTTGTTGCTCAAGAGTTCTTCCCACCACGAAGACTCAAGGTTGTATAAGAGTGTTGCCCTAATGTGTTTTCCACCTTAGCTCTCTCTTTAAAACCACTCCTATTCTAGATGATGGAGGAGCACATGTCGTTGCAACCACAAGAGTTTGCCAAGTGTTCACACACATATGTGGTTGGTAGGCTTAACAGATATGGACGTGGCCCATATTCATGTAAGGTAAATATCTGCCTTTGTTCTTATCCACTTGTTTATCGCTTTTAGTTGTGGTTAAAATATCCGGGTACATATATCACTGTCCTTTATACTTCAGATGTTGAACCTAAAATATTGTGTCCCGGAAACATGTGACTCCGCAGTCTTTGGTATGTACCGTTGGGGCCTTGGATCGTAGTGCTTTTACATGATATTTCCCCTAGACCCTTGCTTCCAGAGCTTAGGAAACCGGAGGTGCATAGGGATGGATGTACCAATGTTCGCGAGGAAGAGACCTACTCGGTATATTGTTGCTGGCGTCGGACGACACTCACACAGATACTAAGTTCTTGAGAGTCCGGGTCGTCCTACTTCGCATGTTGACGAACTAGGACGAGAATGGACATATTGTAGTGACATCAACATATTCATACATAACATAGCTAAATTATGCAAGCATACTCATAACCCATATCAAGTGATTTTACATTCTACCACCAACAAGAAGGATTTTAGCTACGCATGGAGATGATGATAGACATAACTCAATATGAAATATAACCAAATTCAAACATAATCAGAATCAAAGTGCATAGAGAATGATAAATGTTACCCCCGTTGTCACAATACGGAAGAGAGAATCAAACACTGCGATTCTATGGATTCGAATATGAAATGAGTTATAAATATTTTTCCCAAGTTGTTTCCAAGATTATTTTTGGAACCGAAAAATATTTTTATTCCATTCCAACCATACAAAGCAAGTCGATCAAATGATCCAGGCAAATCATAACTACATCAGAGACACCAAAACAATTCGACAGAAAGCAAATTTAATCTAGTACAATCATCAACCCAGCACAATGTTTTCTCAGTTTTGCGTCCATCCAGCACCGATTGATAATATCATTCATAATCCGCACCTCCAGTCATGTATGTGGCGTCTTTAATTTAGTTGAAAAACAACGTTGTTTCGCTAATCCACATGGCATAAACTGTCTCAGTAAAGGCAGTTTTTACAATTTGTGACCGTCATCCTGATCTAGCCATGAAACGACAGAGCCAGCTCACTTCGAGATCCCAGGCAGCTGGCGTTCTTTGCAAACCCATCCAGTTCATCACCTTCCTCCATATCGCAGTTGTGTGGGGGCATGTAAAAAATATGTGATGCTGCGTTTTCTTCCCGTCCACAGAACGCACAACTTGTGTCTATTTGGGAGTTCCATTTTTTCACTCGATCTTTAGTTGCCATGCGCCCATTTAGTGCCGTCCATGTACAAAATTGAGCACGAGGCTTGGCTCTATTATTGAACCAGAATTTTTTCCATGCCATCTCTTCTTTATCACCCCTTAATTCATTATATAGTTTCCATGCCATCTCTTTTTCATCGTGCACCTTTCTTTTCGGGAATCCACCTCGGAGAACTTTAGAGTTAAGCGTACTTGATCTGGAACAATTCTAGGATGGGTGACCCACTGGGAAGTTTCCGGTGCGCGCACGAGTGAGGACAAACTACACGGATTAGAACCCGTGTTGGTCTGTGGGGCCAACATATCACCCTGGAAAGCGCCCATGAGTAACCTTGCCGGCCCTTTGGGCTGAGTCTTGGCTCGTTAGTGGGTTCGGGTTGTTACAAGTGGTATCCGAGCGGGACTATCCGGAACTGCAGGAACTAAGTGCCATCCGGGGCAAAGTGCTACACCGTATCGACGGGGGGAGCCACCTCTTGAGCTTGGAGGGGCCACCTCTAGAATCCTGCACGGATGGTTGGTCTCAGGACAGCGCGCAACGAGTACGTTGCGCAATTTAAGAGGGGGCGATTGTAACGCCCCAGATTTCAGAGGCTTAAAAGGGCTGAGAACGCTACTCATACCAACAAGGTGCACCTTTCTTTTCGGGAATCCACCTAGGAGAACTTCAGAGTTAAGCGTGCTTGCTGTGGAGCAATTCTAGGATGGGTGACCCACTGGGAAGTTCCCGGTGCGCGCACGAGTGAGGACAAACTGCGCGGATTAGAACCCGTGTTGGTCTGTGGGGTCAGTATATCACCCCGGAGAGCGCCCATGAGTAACCTTGCTGGCCCTTTGGGCTGGGTCTCGGCCCGTTAGTGGGTTCGGGTCGTTACAGTTCCCTAACGATTACTCTCCCCTATTCTACCCAAACTCTCGACAAGAGTGAGTCTCTTTCAACCACTTCCTGAATGGCAGGACGGGGGTGGTCAAAAACTAAACCTTGTACATAAAGAACTTTACATGATAAAAATTGACCCAAACACGGGGAATAATAAGGTGGCCAAATTGATTGATCAGCTGTATGTGGGCCCCAAAGGTCGATTTTTAGTGTTATAAATAGAGGAGAATAGACTTCAATTTGGTTGCTCATTCATTCTACTGAAACTCTCTAAGTCTTTTCTCTCTTCATAACACTTAAAGAAAAATAAAAAAATCCTAGCCTCCTAAACTCTATAGCCGACCCCCTCAAGCTTCTTTAAGCTTTGAGATTTGTTCTTTGTTGTTTGATCGAGACCCGTAAATTTTCGGGTTTGGCCCGGATGACCCGGTATTTAAAAAAAGAGAACAATTCATAAACATTAACCCTAGTTATCCCTTTATCCACAACACAATCATTCACACACAACACATAGCCACCACGCATTTTCATCTTTTTTCCTCCAAAGCACCGATCGGCGCCTCCCTTTGCCACCGTCCTTACCTCTCCTCTTCTGCCTAGTGTCACCGATCGACGCTCACATCCATCCATTGTGCTTTTGTGCTTCCACATTCCTTCTCTATCCACATCAACCATGGCTCTTCCAACTTGTTCAATATAAAATAATAGATCTGGTGTTCAAATTTTCAAGGTAATCAGAGCAAGCGAGATGGAGTTAAAATAAGAAAGAATAAAAAGATGACTGATTGCCGAAGAGAGGAAGAAAATATAATGGGTGTGTGAATTAATTGGGATTTGGGAGTGAATTGTTATTGAAGAAGAGAAGCAGCTCTTGGTTCGTGTGAATGTGTGAATGTTTGCCCCTTTCTGTCTCCCTATTATTAATCAGGTAGAGTAGTTTTCTTTTCTTTTTTTCCATCAAATGCCTGGGATTTTCGGGGTCCAGTCCGGACCGGACCGGTATTTTCGGGCCCGTTCCGGGCTACGGGTCACTAAAATAGTGACCCGAATAATCCGGTTCGGTCCGAGTCTGGACCGGTGCTCAACCCTAATTATGATATCATGAAGAAAACAAAGGCTTGTATTTATTGTTATAATCCATGTTATATATGTTATGGATAGTTAATAATCATAAATTCGTAACTCGTTATGGCAATATTTGATGATTATGATCTTCTTAGATCGATGATCTAGTGCAAACATTTTAAAACATTACTCGCACCGATCCGTATGGCCAACAAAAAGGGTGTAAGAACATGCATCTAAGAGACTTATCATTGACCATTATTGTGTAATGTGACAATTTAAATTTTGTATAAGTTTATAAATAGCTACTACTTGTACTGTATGTTTTTTATAATGGAAAATGTGATTCTCTCTACTCCTCTCTCATCTTTTTTTACTTCACACTATATTCATCATAAATTTTCATTTAATTTCTCAATTCTTAATTATGGCATTTGAATATAGGAGCGAAGATTCACACAATAATTTAACCCCGTATTTATATCCGTGGTCTACATAATAGTCTTATAATTAGAATAACCATTAAGAAATTTCTGGTGAAACTAGAACAACATCCATAGCCTCACATAATTTAGTTTATAGAGATATGAACTTCTGCCTATACATATATATGATTTGTAAGTAG
Source organism: Plantago ovata (assembly GCA_028274465.1). Taxonomy (NCBI): domain Eukaryota; kingdom Viridiplantae; phylum Streptophyta; class Magnoliopsida; order Lamiales; family Plantaginaceae; genus Plantago; species Plantago ovata. Next base: position 38,294,315 of record CM051455.1, on the reverse strand, counting down.
ACTATCGAGTATTTCACACAAAATCTTTAAGACAAATAGCAAGAATGAGGAAAATATTTGTTTTATTCACCTTACACATCATTGTGATCGTTGTATTGGTCACGGAAGCAAAATCGATTCATGAGTTGGTTCGTGTAATAAATGATATTGATGGTGAAACCATCCTAGTTGATTGTACATTTATGGAAGGCATTTTTCGACTCTCATATAATGAAGACGTGACGCGGATATTCACACGGACGAATAATCCCTTTTATAAGTTTCCAAATGCATATTGCGATATCACTACAAAGTTTGGTTCTGGTAACTATGGTGTTTTCACCAGACATGTCAACAAAGAGTGGTGCAATAGCGAATGTAACTGGTATGTAAGGAAAGAAGGGTTGTGCATTGAAGGCAAATTACGAGTATGCCAATACTGGAAGGAACCTCGTCGTGGTCTATAGGAAGCTTATTACTATTTCTTTTATATATATATATGTGTGTAGCTAGATGTAGTAATTACACATTAGTACCAAATAGTTGTGTAATATATATTAGTGCAACATTATGACTTTTTAGTATATTAACATTTACAAGGGAAACATGGCCTTAGATCTTATGTTGCATAAGAAGTCTTTGAGTTTTTGTAATTACATCTTAACTTCCTTAATATTTATTATTATTTTAGTGTCATAAACACTTTCGAATTTGAAGTAATAAAGACCGAAAATATAAACCTTTGTTTCCAATAAATATTATATATCTTATCATAAATCAATAATAACCCAAACGTTGTCATTCCTTTTCGGTGTGAGTGGTAGACCGTACACAAAATCCATCATAATATTCCCAATATGGAAATGGCAATAGGTGTAACATACCAATGGTGCTTGATGTTTAGGTTTGATCAATTGGCAAGTCATAAATGTTGACACATACTCATCAATATATTTCTTCATTCGTGACCACCAATAATGACTCTTTAATGTTTCATATTGTTGGTTGGTAAGATTCGCCTTCCTACGGATCTATCTAGGGATGGGTTAAAGCAGGTAGATAAGGAAGACCTCTGGGGTTCAACTCACCTGGAGGGTCGCAACTCGATATCTTAAGAGCCAGAAGGTATGCTGGAGAATTGATGTGATTATAGGGTTCGGAGCAAACTTGAAGTTTTTGGAAATTACTGTTGTAGTTGTCCCCTTTATATGCACCGCTTCCCAAAATCAAAATCTCTGTTGAAAATGGACCACTTCGCCTCCCATATTACTGTTTCACTAGAAATGAGACACGTCTCCTCACTTTCATCGGGACACGTCTTCTTTTCGTACGAGAAGAACTACCCCTGATGTTTGGTGATAATGGGTTTGGACCATTATCTTTGATCTTATCAATCCATCTTTCGGACTCCGCTTAATGATACTCAATGCTTACTGCTTACTGAGTGTTCCTTGAAAGTGTATAAACTATCTAACTTGAATTTAATTATATAAAATGAATACTACAGTGTTTAGTCCAGTGTTGTGATAACACAGATCACAACACCGATGTAGACTAAAGTACATCTGAGTGTATAGAATAATAAACAACGAAAACTGAAAGATAACTCAGAGAAGTAATTTTCTCAAGTAACATTTCTATTGCTCGGTGCTTCACGTCTGAAATACTAGAATGAATTAGTCGTCAATGAATTGTAGCTCTGAACCTAATTCTTCTAGCAAACACATGAATTAGTGAAACTAACCGATTGATTTAACATATCTAGTAAAAGGAGAAGGTGTAATTAGATACTCAACATTTTGAGATCATTTCTCCTTCAGAGAGCTATAGGGAGAATTTCTCATTTTTGTATTCTGAGCTCTTGATCTTTAGAAACCCTTTATCAACTTTTTCTTGTCCAGAGAGATATCAGAGTAAGTACTTTCTGGATATTTGTGAGATATTGTTTTATAGAGATATCAATACTTTTAGTTGACTTGCTGCAACTTAATATATTGTCTACAATTTCGATCACCTTCCTGATGGAGGCTCCTTGTTGAAAGATCCTCACAAATAAAAATTACAAGGAAAAGCCTAACATCTTATACAATGCAAACTATATAAGTCACTAAGTCTAACACATAGCAAAGCAAGTTTACAAAATTTCATTGAAGAGTTCTTTGGTAAGTAGTATTTGAAAATGCATAGGTGTTATCAAATTAGGGGTAAACAAATGCTATGACAAATATTATGGAAACATTATTGGCATTAATATTAATCTCAACATTGTCACTCGATCTGCACTTATGAAATATTTATTTTTATTCACTGATTTAATTAGCTCAATGTTTTTGGTTGGATATTATAGAACTCGTATTATGACCCGACCCACCAATCCTACTATTATACCACGAATCCTACTATTATATAAAGCGGGATGGCTATGAGCCACCACATTGATGCTCATGCCACTTTGCTCACGTGGCAGCGCATATTTCCAAAGATTGAGTTATACATGGTACGTAAGTTTGTCCATGTCACCATGTTGGAATGCCACTCAACAAAAAAAAAATATTCGCTTATGGTGGGATTTGAACCTAGGTCATGTGTGTAGTGGAATGATTTCCCTACAACTGAGACAATTGAATTTTTGTTAACAGATGTATTACACCAAATAATAGTGTCAATATAAAGTTACATACCGAGTCAATCGCATATGTTACGAGGTCAACTTTGTTAATTAATGAGCATTAATTGACACCAATAAAACGTACGAATGTTTTTGACCCATTTTTAATGCATCGATTTTATTACATTTATGATTGTAATTATGTTTGAAATGCAGGGTGAAAAAAAAGAAATAGTAGCATTAAATTTTTTAAAATGCATTGCAATTATGTGTATAAAATTGAGTTCAAATCGAAGGTTATTTCTCCACTGTGGCACTGCCTCCGCCTCTACTTTCATTCACATAATCATGATTTTCAATTCCACTTTTAGAGAAGAACATGTTCTATAACTGTCGATGATTTTGAACATCGTTTCGTATTGAATGCCGAGGCATATGATGGAGGCTCCATCTTTATTGTAAACTGTTTGAGATCAACTATGGATGTTTAGTGGATGTTCATGAAAATTGTGGATCGTTCTACAAGATTCATAAGGTTCCAACCCCCGAGAACCGCTTAAACATATGGTGTCAAGACTGTATGTGCGATTTTGAGGTCCACGATTTTCATGACTAGGAGACTGCTTCAAATAAAGCTTTTTTTTTTTTTAATGCATTTCGTTAAGTTAGATTTTTTTTTTTTAATATTGTTCTTATACCTAAGTTATTTTGTATCCTACTATTATATAAAGCAGGATAACTATGCCCCATCACGTTGATGCTCATAGGAACTTTGCTTACGTGGCAACGTATAACACAAGATAGTGTGTTATACATGGTAAGTGTGGCCATGTCATCATGCTGGGTAATTGAGTTCAACTAGAAAAAATAATTACTTATGATGGGATTCGAACATGGTTCATGTGTGTAGTGAAATGTATTCCCTACCACTAGGATAATCGAATTTTTGTTAACAAATGTATTACACCAACTAATAATGTCAATATAGTATAAATACAAAAAGCAACGTACTATTGATGTGGATAATTGAGTACAAAACGAAGGTTGTTTCTCCATTGTGTCACTGCCTCCGTCTCTACTTTCACTCTCATCATCATGATTTTCCATTCCACTTCATAGCCATCACAACATGAAAGCTTTAGGAAATCTTTGATGTGGATCATTTATTTGAAAGTAGAGATATATTGACTATCCCGACTGATAACTTTGTTGCTCCGGATTTCTTCTACTGAATGCTCAATATAATAACTATTACTATTAGTTAGACTGAGGTGTCATGACACTAGAGGTCATAGGTTCAATTCTCGCCAAGTGCGAGATTATTTATAGTTTATTACTAGCTTTGTAATGCTACTTGAGAAATTGTAATGGTTCGATTATTAAAATAAAATAAAATACATATATATGAATAATTATTAAAAAAAAATAACTATTACTATTATTATTTATAGGGAGCCCTTATTTATAATAATATTTGTATATAAGTTGATCCAATTTATTATACAATTTAACCCATGTACTTTACTTTTTCTTTTTTTTTTATAGATTGATGTATTCTAATACAAACTCTTCAAATATAGTTTTTCATATTTCAAACAGTTCTTTCCACTTTCTTATTATATTGTTTGGTTACATTTGTCAGATTTATACATGCGTGAGATTATTTGTATCTTAACATGGGAGAAGTTAGATTGTTTTGTTCCACCCCATAAAGAAGACCAAACCTATATTATATAAAACAGAGTGGTTATGTGCCACGACATTGATGCTCATTACCACTTGCTTATGTGGCAAATTGTAACACAAAATAGTGTGTTATACATGGTAAGTATGGACATTTCAACAAGTTGTAATAGATTTTAACAAAATAAAATTTGTTTATGGCGAGGGTAGATATCACACGGAAATCTAACATTTCAAAAGGTTCTTTGGTGTTAGGAACACGGTGACAATTAAGCAGTTTCTTTCTAACTGGATATTTGATCGTAAGGACGAAGTCTAGTACTCTACGATGCTTATGAGTAGGAAGTTGTTCGAACAGTTTTTGATTGACGGTTACATGATGATGGAGTCGCAAAGGCTTGGTTTCCACATAAGAAATCAACCACTCTTACGTTCTACTAATTATAAGTCCATAAAAGATGCCATACGCAGAGGTGATATAGACTATGTTTATAATCTCGTCTCGGAGACCATCTCGGACGACCTCCTGAGATGGGTTAACCCGGGTCAGCTCGGAGAGTTGTCTCGGAACATATAATAATAGAATTATATATAATATTATTAATTTATTATTATTATTATTATTATTTTATTATTTGATTTGTTCATTGTTCATTCATTTAGATTAGCAGATTCGAGTGATTAGACCGATCCCTCTTGTTTATCTTCTTATTCTTCTTCTTCTTCATATTTTTCTTACCCTAATCGATCTACTGGTAATCATTCTCTCTCATTCATTTCTTCAATATAAAGCCCCTTTTCAAACTTCAAACCATCTCTCTCATATCATTTGTTTGCTGTTTGCTGTTTGCTTCTAGGGTTTTATTCTGAGGAGGAGGGGCAAAAGGTACACACATATACGTAGTTGAATCTAGCTGAATCAGAGATGGCTGCTCCACCCGCCAGAGCTCGTGCGGATTACGATTATCTCATCAAGCTTCTTCTGATCGGTGACAGCGGTGCGTGATTTGGTTTCTTCTCTCATTTTATTTATTTGTTTATTTATTTTTAAATTACTTTTTCTGGATATAATGTCTGTGATGAACTTTTGTTTCTCCGTATGGATTTAATGAATTTGATATGAAATGTCAATGTTGTTTTGTACTTGCTTTCAATCGGTTTATGGTTATTTTAGCTGTTCATTTGATTAATCGAGTTTGTGCTGATGCGCTGAAACATATGCTGGTGGTTCTGAAGTTTGATCTGTTGGATTATTGGAGGATAATGCAACCCTGTTTGAAGCATTTATTGTTGTATTTCTCAAGAGCTCAGTCTTTTAGTTGAGGAATCAAAGTTAGTTATCCCAGTGTAGTGTACTCCGCATATGTTCCGGTGACATACAATTTGTACTGGCTGAAGTTAGTTTCTTTCAGCTTCCTATAAATTTTAAGTAGTTTATGACCCCATGAGCCTTAAGGTTCCATGTGTAGAGCTGTGCAATGCTGACAGGGGTATGTATTCAGTATCTACAGACTACAAATAGCGTGAGCCTAGTGCATTATATTGATATTGTATGGATCGTGCTAGGGCGTCCCCTTTATGTAACTTTAGACTTTTTCATTTGTGAGACAAGTTACCATGTGAATCTTCAGGTTTTTTATATGTCAACCTACTCCTTGGTTTTTTTTTTCCTCCTTATTTTCTCATCTTAATCACCTGTTTCTTCATGCTCTAAGGATCTACTTTTGGAGAAATTGAGTACCTAGGAAGTGATGCGGACTCAATATTTAGGTTTTGGCATATGAAAACATGCAGTCCTTTTCCCACTTAGTCAAATGGTTATACTTGCTGAGAATTAAGCTTCTTTGATCAGTAGTATATTGGTCAAACAACATTGTCCATTTTTGCTAGATTTTGCTTATCCTTTTGAAATTTCTCTATCTATTTGGATGACGTGTGAATCAACTCATGTGTGTGTGTGTATGACTGTCATAGTTCATAGTATGTAGAATCGTAATGTTACTTTTCGACTTGGATGGTGTTTACAGTGTTTCCTTTTTTCATTTCAATGGGGTCTTATTCAATTGTAAAACTAAACGTGAAGGGATGTGTTCTCCAGTATAAACCGCGGATAACACTAATACTGCTTCTATAATCTTTGTCACCCGGACTTGCCATTACGGCGAGCGCCTGGTTCTAGAAGATTGTATCTATTGATTATATCTGGCGATTCAGGCAGATGCAAGTTGAAGCTCGACCATTGATTCGCATGCATACTTCCGATGCCTGATGTTTGCCAGTGATAAATAAGTATAGAGGCTGTGGAGAAGGTTTGGTAATGTTTCAAGGAACTGAGGAAGGAGGAGGGGCTGGCTGCTTGGCAAATACTATATGGTTAGATCCAATTGGGTGGGTTTTCCTATGAAAATACATATCTACCCCTCAGTCTGGCGGCTGAGGTCTAAGTTTACAATTAGATCAGCTTTTGGTTCCATATTTGGTCAAATTATACAAACATCCCTCATAACAAGCATAATATTTAGAAAACTTATATTTAACTTGTAATGTTATAGGTTTTGGCTATATTAAATTAATTTTTATTTTCTGAATGAACTATCAAATAATGTTTGGTTATTCTTATAAAAACTAATAGCATATAGTTATGAAACAAAATTTAGTTAGTAAGTGTTTGAATTTATTAAATGCCTTACCATAACCATGTAGCCATGTCCAAGATCGGGTACATAACCCTGTCTCTTATCTTTGCCTCAAGTAAGATCTGACACACACATGCACCCGTGCTTGTTTAGTGAATTTGTTTAAGCCAATGTCTGCTTTATACCATTCCAATTTCCTATATGCACCTGTGGAGCTGGATGTTCTGTCCAATTATTCAGGTACCTGACCCGACCCAACCTGATCAAGTTCGGGTACCTATTTTCACCTTGCGTTTGGTTAGGTATATGCCGGAAATGTTTGGGTTTCTTTTGCTTTGGTTATATAGATAAGGGGATTTGTTTCTACGTAATTCATATTAATCCGTGAAGGGTGAAGGCTTACCAGAAAGAATGCCATTTTCTGTCTCTTTCTTCCCCTTCAATTCTGTTCTTTTTTTTCCGTTAGATCCTTTGGCTGTTAGACATGGTTTGCCTGGTGGTGCTCTGCTTTACTACTGTCATATTCTTCTCTTGACTGGTGGAGTCTCTAGGAAAAAAGTGATTTGGATTTGTAATCTTTTGAAACAGATTCAATAACTTCAGTTTCTGGGTTAGATTTGTAGACTTGTAGTCAAACAATAATTCTTGTCAAAAGTGGACAAAATTATGTATGGGTTGGATTGATGATCAAACTTGTCTAGCTGAGACGTGGTTTGCAAAAGCTTTGGTCTGCGGAAAGGCTTTGGGAAGAATTATTTGTTCACAAATCTGAGTTGTGAAGTGACGTGCCAAAAGTCTGAATAGCTGAGATTCTGTAAATAATTTGTCATTAAAGATATGCCTGTCAAAAAGAAATCTAAACATTCGGTTACCCAAACCCGAATTTTAGTGTCCCACGATTTCTTTTATTATTATTATTTTTTTTTATTTTAACTGAAGTATTGCTGAACACTTACTACACCTCGAGAGTTTCAAAATAGAATTGAGTTGGTGTAGTAAAAGAAATTGATAGTGGACTTGATGATACAGGGAAAATTAGATGAGAAAGGAATTTGTTGATGAGACAGTATGAAGAGTAAAATGAATGCAAATGAAAATTTAGAGAGGATGGCATTATCACTTATACTGTACTATTGAATGCTGCAAATGTTCTCTCTGAATTCTTGCTTTATGTTTATCTTCCTCCTTGTTTGCGTGGGAAATATATACAACCATAAGAATTAGGTGACTGTAAACAACAATTTTGGAGAGAACTCAGGATAACTATCAGGTATCTCACATCAAATGTGTCTGCCTTATTTTAAATCAACCAATTATATCATGTACCATTTGTTAATGGTGCCTAAATGGTATATGATTGACTGATTGTTGATTAGTGGTTTAACTAGATTATCTGTCGATGAACTTGTTGAATCTATGATCCTATGCTTAATATATCAATATCTTTATTCTCGTAGTCTAGTCAGTTCAAATATGGCAGTCATGTAACATTGACATCATGAGAAAGTCTGCACTGTCTCTCTGCACTTAGTTGCACAATGCTGGTTATTCGGCTTGCAGTTTGTCTGATTACCTTCTCAATGGCCCTATGATGAATCTTTAATGCTGGAGATTGCAAGAAGATAATGTTTTTCAAATGCGACGAGATAATTTGGAAGCATTGTTGTCTTTCGACATGACTGGTGAATACAATTTACATACCCTCAGAAATAAGGTGGAAATAATGGGGAAATGAGCACCTAGTGCAAAGGGCCCTGAGAAACGTTGCAGTTACAACTGGGAATGGAACTAATGTGTGGAGTTTGGTCAAAGTTTAGAAGCTGCTACTTTCTGGATACAAGATCTCCCTCCTTTTTTACTTGAGTTTTGTTTTCTCTTAATTCGGGATACAAGTTTTCTTGTAGTTGTTGTATTAGATTCTTGTTTAACATGTCCAGATTGAGTTCTCAATGCTTCATCGGTTTTTTGCAGGTGTGGGTAAGAGTTGCCTTCTTCTACGTTTCTCTGATGGTTCTTTCACCACTAGTTTTATTACCACCATTGGGTAGGTTAACCTTTAAAAATATTTGATTTCTTCCTGTTGGGCTTATTAGTTCTCCTGCCTGCCGCCTTTGATTCTGTTTTTTCTTGCAGAATTGATTTCAAGATAAGGACCATAGAGCTTGACCAAAAGAGAATCAAGCTTCAAATTTGGGATACTGCTGGGCAGGAGCGATTTAGGACCATCACTACTGGTATGTTATTATCTGTTCCAGGCTCCAGGCATCTGTTTTCAGTTTAAAATCTGAAAACTCTACACCAGTATTCACATTGCATCTTATTTCTTCGGACTTGAGCCATATTACCTCTGTTCCAGTCAATCCTTACCATTCGAGTTTTTTCCACACATAAAGAAAATTTTATAGAATATGATAATATAATGTTAGTGGGGTTGGTTTTGTTGGTGTAGTAAAAGGATGAATAAAGAATGCAAGACTGTCACAGAATGCCAGTTTTCCTGCCATCTTATTTTTATTTTTATTTTTTTTACTTGTTATTTTCTTTCTGGATACACTTGGATCTGCCTCGGATACAGCCTGTCAGTGTTGTCAATCGCATATCGCGGGGTGTCGCGCTAGGCCCAAAACACCGGTCGAGTATGAAGTAAATAAATAAATAAATAAAGCAAAATTTGTAGAATGAACATATAAGGACTTGGTAAGTCCTATATTACTTCAATATGCCCCCCCCCCCCCCCCCTGATTTTCCTGCTAAAAAGTGATAGGTGGGGGCAAACATTTTACCCTCACTAAAAGTCTAAACACATCCTGGCTATCACGGTTGGGACAGCCCGCTATGTATACCTGTCCCGCTACAGGGTGCCCTGTCGCGGTCAGGCTGGTACCGCGATTGTGCCAGGATTGACAACACTGCAGCCTGTCCATTTGGATGTCAGATCTGGAAGCCAAAAGGAAGAAATAAGTGTGTAGATCTGTTTCCTTTGAGCTGTTTGGGAGCAACACCTTCGACTTGATAGCCTGTGAAATGGAGTGAGGTTGAATATTGGTGGTTAAAGTTCTGGGATGATGACGCTTGAAGGGAAGAAGTTGATCTGTGTGTATTTTAGGGTGGCTTTGCATTAGGGCCGGTATGCGTCTTTTTCGGGTTTCCATCTATCGAGCTACATTCCCTTCCCCTTCCCTTACTCTGTTCAAAACTGGTCAAATATTGCTGCTGAAATTTTACTAATAATTAAGAAGCCCGAAAAGCTAACCACCCCACAGGTTCATTTATTTTGGTCGAATAATGATCTAAATAGGCCCCCTATTAAACATTTTGACTTATAAGTGTCAATATAACTACCCTTTTTTTCCTTGAAGTATAATTAGCGGTGCTACATGGCAATAAAGAATTGATGAAGTGTGTGGTAAAGTTGTAAATATGTTTTACGTGACTTAAATCCCATTGTATGTTATGGAGTGGTACTATTCTACTGGGATGCCTAAGATAGCAAAATGATATTGCTATTCTGGGACGGAGTATCTTGAAGTATGTCTAACAATTGCTTACATAACATTTAATTGGATGTGGAACACTATAAAATGACTAGAAAGTGGAGAAATGAGTGTAGATGTTAGTTACGGCGTACATTGATGTCGCTGGGATCGTGGATTTGTTGTTAGTCAATTTCACAGGACAGTTTTTCCGTGTGATGTGACAGACCATTTTGTGCTCGTGTCATTGAACATTTTGTCTCGAAAGGGCTAATTTCTGATATTAGTTATTAGGTCACTATAATTGATGGGGTGAATGCATTTTCTTTTTCCCTAAGCATTTTTTTCCGGATCTAGTAAAATTCATAGGTCTAAACCTTAAAACATTGCTTAAGTCGCTGTCAAGCAGACCGTTACGGTTTTAGCATAAAGCATATTTTCTAGTTTAACTTAATTAGCTTTTTAGTTATTTCCTTTATTTCTTTGGAGGTTTCCTTGACAGACATTTAGAATAAAGCCTTGTGCATTTACCGAAAACTTTATGAATAAGGTTTTAATGTGAGAACATGGCTTTTCACTTACAACACTGGTTCTATATCTCATCCAAATCATGGGGCTCAAAATCAAAATCTAGATTTTATGGGCCAAATTGCATTTAACAAAATTCCTTTCCCTTTTCAATCCAACACTCTTTTTTACCATGTACCATACACCTTATGGTATGCTGTTTCTACATATAGCTGGTGAGGATAGTTGTAAATATTTGTAGATTTAGGTTTACTTCCACAGCACAAGAACATAAATGAAGTGCTTGAGGTTCAGTCCATTTTTAAGCTTGTATAACACTCGATCTGACCTAGCAGTTGAAGTTTTGATAGTCAGGCTGGCACTCATTGTCAGCGTCAGAGCTTTTAAGCTACAGTCTCAGCTATTGATCAATAGGTTTAGGACTTCTCACTCTCTGCTAGCATCGCCAGAAGGCCTTATTTGATATTCTCCTAACCTCTACCTGATTGAAGCTGTACTCTCCACAAAGATCTTTGTGCAGAAGTTGTTCCCTTCCATACCATATCTTCCGTCTTGTTTATTAATCTGAAACCTTTTCTCGTTTTGATACTTCCACTAATTCGGTTCCTCTATAGTCAAAAGGCCTTATCTGATATTCTCCTAACCTCTAACTGATTGAAGCTGTACACTCCATAATGATCTTTGTGCAGGAGTTGTTACATTCCATATCTTCCGTCTTGTGTATTAATCTGAAACCTTATCTCGTTTCGATACTTCCACTCATTCGGTTCCTCTACAGTTCACGATCATGCCTCTCGCTTGATAAGCTCTTAGTAATAATCAGAGAGCCTACTTTGAACGATTTGGATCAAGTCTTCCTGGAATTTAATTCAAATTGAACTACCAATCTTGTTCCCCTGAATTCCTGAAGATCTGAAATTGAGTTCATCAAGCACATCCAAGTTCCAGACTAAGAATTCCACAAACCCCACTACATATCGAGAGCTTCAATGGAATATGCTCTGCTCCAAATCCATTTTTCATTTTTCATATTATGGAACTGATCCTATAATATAATTGACCATCCAGGGTGTAGTTTACAATTGACAGAAAACTTATAAATTATTTGAGAAAGGGAATTTACAGAAACAGCCCACTGTATTTATTTTGAGCTTGGAATTTTTTGTATGATTTTAGGCACTCTACAGTCTACATGCCTTGCTTCAAGAACTTTTTTTAGAAATTTCCAATCTATGTGTCAGAAGCGGTAATTATTGCACTTCCATTTAGTCTGACTGTTATAAACCTACCAGCCTAGTGACAAAGTGAGTTTCCTTCCTTCACAGATCGTGTGTGGGGCTAAAGAAACTTTTTTGTACACAATGTTTGCATTCTTATTCTTTTCTTTTAATTATTGGTAATGTAGGGCTTGCTGTTATTACTTGGTCTGCAGATAAGAGAACTAGAAAGCTGTGTGGAGATTGTTTTATGGATATAATTTTTTTCCCTTTAACTAGTAATATTCGAGAATGTGGGAAAAGCAAGTCTTGTATTAATTTGGAATAGATGGTGTCCTACAGTTTATTTGAGATTTTGGATCTGTAGAACCGAACATTCCATGAAGCTTTTGTTCTGCAAATTAACAAGTATAATCTCATTGGATGCTTATAGTTAATCTTCTACAAATTTGGCAGCTCAAATTTGTTCTCTTAAGAGTTTGCTTTCATGAATTATGAGATCTATTTGCCTGACCAAATGCTTCTTTTGTAGCTTACTACCGTGGAGCAATGGGGATATTGCTGGTGTATGATGTTACTGACGAATCATCTTTCAACAGTAATTACTCTTCACTTTCATTGTTCCTTTCGTTTTTGAGTACCCAAGACCAAATCTGTAATGTTTAAATAAAGTTTTCTTCCTGTAGATAATGCTGCTATATAATAAGTCTTGTGTAGAATAATTATGTTTATATAGTGTAGATTTTCAAAAGTGGAAGATGTGTTAATGTGTTGTATGGTGGAAGTTCCATTAGAAGCTTCCTGTTTCCAGAAATGTATCTTTTCTCACCTACATGAACACATTCCCTCTCATACATTATTCATTCTCTCTCTTACAATTACACCCTTCATTCATTCACTTGCATGCTTAATCATACATTTACACTTCACTTTCAATTTTGAGTGGAAGCCAAATTGGAAGCTTGTAGTTGAATGGAGGGAGTATATATAATATCTATTATTTGCTTTTGGGTTCTTCAAGTTTCTCAGTTTTCTGACTTCCGTTGGAAAGTTATCTATCACAGTGGATTCTAAATTTATCTTGTCAATTGACTTCCCATCTTTGTAGACATCAGGAATTGGATCAGAAATATTGAGCAGCATGCTTCTGACAATGTTAACAAGATCTTGGTTGGCAACAAGGCTGACATGGATGAAAGCAAGAGGGTATGACTGCATTTCCTGGCTGGAAATATTCACCATTCCTCTGCCGCGTATCTTTTGCAAAATAAATTATATTTTGGTTGTTTCTCAACTATTAGTTCCATTCTTACCCCGAAATGAAATGACCTAAAAGCATCCCTTTTACTTTCATCACTCATTCCAATTTAGCATCACTATGGGCAACTTGGAAAAAACAAGTTTCTTATTGTGTGTTCACCATGCTAAAATGTCATCTGTATAAAAGATGATGCCATTCAGTTAGTAATGACTAATCATTATTACTGTGTATTCAGCAACCTTCATCCTCCTTAGGATTAGTTCAGTGTCTAGGATTTGTGGACTAGAGGACATATAAGATAATGTAACATTGATCTGGATTGACTACCTGTAGGTGATGAAGTCTGTAGGAACAGTAAGTATCTTAAAGTATGGTTCTGCATTCAATGCGAGTGAAATGGTTTTTCAATAATATAACTAGATATTTTCATATAGGCACCCCGATTGATATGTAGGGGGTTCAGCGTGCAGATCTGTGTTGAGTTGATGATACCTTGCTCTGGATGTTGTTCAAAAACTGTGTTAACATGCTGCATGACACTAAGATATCTTTTCATTTTGTTTTGATATGCACACTTATCTCGTTTTGAATTTCTAGTTTGTTTGCATGAAGTTCTAAGACTAGTCAACCATGTGCAGGCTGTTCCTACCTCTAGGGGTCAAGCACTTGCGGATGAATATGGAATCAAGTTCTTTGAGACAGTAAGTAGCTGGTTCTTGCTTACTTGTGAGGTTTGCATCAAATAATGAAAATCTAAAGAACCTCACTTTAAACAGAGTGCCAAGACAAACTTGAATGTGGAGGAGGTTTTTTTCTCAATAGCCCGGGACATAAAGCAAAGACTTGCTGAAACCGACTCAAGGACTGAGGTAATTTAACTTTATATGGTTTGTTTATTCCTTACTCTATTATAGACTGTCCTTGTGTGAGCGGCGATATTGAGTTTGAAGTATGTTTTTCTGTACAATGCAGCCCCAGACTATAAGGATTAGCCAACCTGACCCGGGGCCTGGGCCTGGGCCTCAAAAATCAGCTTGCTGTGGTTCTTGAGCAGAACATTGTCATGTAGTGGAACACAGATGTATCCGTTCAATTGGCTATTTCGTCAGACAGACAATGTCAGTGTTGCTTGTATTGCTGCCGGGCTCATTATTTTAGATTCTTAAAGTGGTGTTTGTTGGCAAAGTTTTATTGGAGATATATTCTTAATTAGAAGTATATAAGCCTTGTGAACTGTTCCGGGTGGATCTAATGCTAGTGAAGAAATTTCTTTTAATTGGTTAAAGCTGTGAGTTTTATGACTTAGTTTGGTGTAAAGATCATATCAATCGTAATAATTTTGTGATATTCTGTTTGTTACAAGCTTTACCGGTAAATTATTCTGATGTTGGAAAACATCTTGTTTTCTCTATTTATACGGAGTAGTAGTACAACTTTTCGAAGAGAATGGAAAGGCAAAAAGAAACTTATGGAAAATTTACTGTTCACCATTTGGTTCAGTAGGCTTACAATATCTTCTGTAAAATTTTATCTACTTAGTTTTTTAATCGGTTGGTAAACTAATTGTAATTGTGAAATAACAACCTTTTCTTTTTTTGCGAAGTATAAATATATATATATATATATATATATATATATATATATATATATATATATATATATATATATATATATATATATATATATATATATATATATATATTAAGTGCTAGGATAAGAGGTCTTTTATGTTACAAACCAAATGGAAGGAACCGAGTCCAAAATTAAAAAAACAAATAACCAACTAGGTGAAATAACACAAACAAAACAAAAGGAAGAGAGTCCCTAATTTCTTGACCCCTTCTAAAAGTTCTACGGACTTTTAATGCCAGATGATTTGCGATTTTGTTCATTTCTCTATACACTAAATGATTTGCGATTTTGTTCATTTCTCTGTACACCAAAGATACTTGGACCTTCTCCATATCTTCAAGCATTCTTCCTGGTTCCTACAACCTTTTCATCCAAACTAACTTAAAATTCTCATTATTTATTGTTTAGTTCATTTATCATTCTAAATAAGTCATCACCAATTATTTTTAACAGTATCATATTATCATATTAGAAAGTGTTAAACGTTGAAACATCAATTTAATTCACTAAATGCTGAAATTATTAATAAAATACAAAAAGTCAAAGTTCATAATGTTAGGGGTGGTAGATGTAATTTCCCATAAAAATTAAGAGAACAATAACACTAACCGGAAAGGAAAAATATTATTATTGGTGGACACATTTGAGTAATGAATAGTTGAATTATAATGATTATAAGGTAACATGCGTCTTGCTCCTCTTGAAGAGCAGCAGACCATTGGTCTGCCGACGGGATATGGTCGGGCGCCGCCAGTTTAATAGCAGGTAGCCTACTATTCTATTGAACAATAGGCCGCAATCGAACATCAAGCTAGCAGCTTGTTGTTCGAATGTTACCTGTGGTCAAATCTAGGCGGGGCGGCGCCCAGATTCAACAAAATGTTCAAACGCTGCATACGGTCAAATCTGGGCTTTCTATTTTCCGGTCACATTCGTACCGACCTGAGAACATGATTCCATTAGATCGCTGCCATGTGTCACTTAATTTAATTTGATCCTTTCTTTTTAGTTCAAAACAGTTTTATATGTAATTTTCGGTACGATCTATTAAAAATCATATTTTTTATTTTAGAAAAATCCACCTAAAATATAAGTTGACTACAATGCCATTTTTTATATATTCTTATAATGATTTTGTTTTTAAAAAATATTTAAAATTTATTTAATTACATTTTTTAAAATAAAATCATATATTAATTAATTAACCTTCTAATCAATAATCATTGGTTAATTCAATTCAATTAAACATAAAAAATAAACATGTTAATTTGTTATTCATCTAGACAATGAAGAACCCTAATTGATTTTCTCCAACTTTCATCTTCATTGGAGAAGGAGACTGATCTTCACCATTTTTCACCACGTCTTTGGAAAGAACCTACGGCTCCTTCTCCATCGAGTTGTGCACTGATGTGCGATTGATAGATGCGCGCTATCTACTAGTAACTAGACTTGTACGTAACGTGATAGTGATAGAAATAATCTAGGACTCAATCTACATCAGTTGCTTATTAACTTCGTACTATTTGATTTGCTTCTTAACATGTACTATTTCTTTTAACTAATTTATCACTTAATTTTATCCAGCTTAAATTTAATTTTAACTAATTATATATACCATATGTCGGTGGTAGATTTGGGCAAAAATATTTGGGGAGATGCATAAATTTATGGCCTCCCTAGCCACCAGGAGAGTCTTACGTTGATAGAAATGCGCTGGTTGACGGTGCCATTCAGTGCCCTTCCGCTTTTTCTGCCAGGTCCGCCTCTAAATACGCCTTCCATTAATTAGATTCAGGAGTAGTGGCTCAAGGCCTGTGCGGTCATATATATAGTGCCTGAATGCGGAGGTTATAGTTTATGAAGCAAAAAGTGGACGATGGAGGACTGTCAACTGTCAAGTGCCTTGTTGTATAGTGCCTTATCGCCCTTGTGTGTTTGTAAATGGAATTGTCTACTGGTTGGCGTATCCTAAAGCTAAGAGTTGGGTCACCCGTCTAGAAGAGTTTGCGAAACCGAGAGAATACGGCTGCATCATGGGATTTGATCTAGTCAAGGAGGAATTTATAGCCTATCAGTTGCCCACACAGCCCACTCCACTGGGGATGTCCGGTCATAAGCTTAAAAGGCTGTCAACTTCATCAGATGGCAAGTCTCTTGTCCTTTTCGTTACTGCTCCTCATTTTGATACCTTGCGGTGCAAACGCGTGTATAATCCCCTTGATTGCAATACTTCCCCTGGGTGCAAGAAGGATTGGAGTGTGTGGTACTTTATCAACGACCCTCCTGTTCGTTGGGAAAGACAATATATTTTGGCGCTGGATCAATACTATTTTCGTCCACTGTGTATACTAAATGACAACCACAGAGAGATTTTGGCTGAGTTTGAAGATGGTCGCAAATGTGTTATGAAACCTGTCAATACGGGATCGAATTGTTTTTCTGCTTTCACACTACTAGGTGATGATACTAATACTATTGTCCGTTCATCGCATTCCAGCTACACTGGTTACACACCAAGTTTGGCATTTTTGGAAAGAGAAGACACTCGGCAAGTAGTAGTATCTACAGAGAAGAAGAGGAAGGGTGTCAGGGGCTTTATACTAGTACCTCCCAAGAGAAGAAGGATGGAAGTTTTTCAACAAAACAAATCATGATAAGTTATATTTGTGCCTATATTCTGCAGCATTACTATCAATAACTAAGATATACAAATGGAATCAATAACCAGTAGTGCTAGAATGCTAATTAACTAACGTAATCACTTGATAGCCGCATCCCGCACGATTGGTGACGCACCATTCTTAAGTTCGGAACAACATGGAATAAAATATTGTCCAAAACTAGTACATTTTACAATTCTACAACTTCTACTATTAAATTATACTAATCCAGTCCTCTTTATCTTGTACCATCACATCGTTGTCAAAATTCCAAGATCAACAATGATTTATCTCCTCCTATCTTTCCAAGCTTCTTCCGTGTAATTTTTCTGCAGTGGCCTCGCTTTAACTTCAACCGGGTTGATGAAGATTCAGCTTTCAATCTGTTGCTGAAGCTCATATAAGCTTTTTCTTTTGTTTTTTTTTTTACCTAATCTCAGCAGTGAATCGAAAGTATCTGATGTTCAAATTGGGGATTTCTAGATACCTGAGTTTCAAATTACAGAGATTGGGAAATACTGGTCACGAGACGGAAAGTAGGAAACTAACATGTATCGTGTTATTCGGCCGAAATTTCAGAGAATACACAAAATCTCAGCGGCTCAGATGATCAGCGGCACTCCTGCTGAATCGTACCGGCAGTGATGTAAAGCAAAAATTTCAGCCTTTTCGTCCGAAACCGCATGAGATTTCAATCCATGAGCACAACCACACATTTTGTATTAACACATGAATGAACAGCCCACAAACAAAAACAAAACAACCTCATCGGAAGATTAAAATGCCAAGAACCAAATTTCACACCTACGCTGGCTACAGATCAAACAAATTCTACGTTCCATATTTCTGTTTCTAGTATCATTTCTGAACCAAAAAGATCATGGAATACCACAAAGTGAGATCAAGGCACAATCTGAACAGTAGGTATATATATTACCTCAACATACTATAATATCAGTAACTGCAAGCATCAAGAGTAAACTAAAATTCGTTTGCAAAAAGGAGTATTTCAGGTACATGTTCAGCTAATTAAAAGCGTAAACATAAATTTGAAGGGCCAAATCACTTAGATAATGCCAATTTTGTTAGCAACGTCCAGGGCATCATAGTCGGGCATCAACCTAACATAAGCCTTTTTGGTCCCATCCGGCCTGAAACAAAGATACAATATAAACATCAACGGATGTATACCAGAACAAACAATACAGCTTAAAGATAATGGTTTAACTATAGCATAAGCAAGGAACAGCATATACTCATGGAATCTACAACAGCGGACCTCTCAAAACCAGTACCAGGTCATCTTAACTATTACAGCTTCCCGACCAAACACAGATCAATAGGATTGAAACATTACCTGATAAGGGTGTTGACTTTCTTGGTCTTGATGTCATACATTTTCATGACTGCATCCTTAATTTTCTTCTTGTTAGCCCGAATGTCAACAATGAAAACAAGGGTGTTATTGTCTTCAATTTTCTTCATTGCACTCTCAGTTGTCAGGGGAAACTTAAGGATCTGGTAGTGGTCAAGTTTGTTCCTTGGAGTAGCACTGATGCGAGGGTACTTTGGGTTCCTATCTAACTTCAATGTCCTCGGGCGATGAAAAGTGACCTTCGTCCGGATCTTTTTTGCCTTCTTGAATACTGTTCCACCTGATTTGACAGCCTTTGCAGTCTTCACTGCCTGTGACTTCGGGTCAGACTTCTTAGCTTGATCACCTACACATGGAAACAAAATCAACACCCGGTAACATCAGGAAAGACAGAATCAAAGTGGTACTACTACTCAAAACTGAAGTAAAACATAAATACACACGCAGTATGAATTCTAACAATGCGAGACAGAAAATGGCAATTCTAATTGAACTAGTGTAATGCTTGAAGAGAAGAATTCATGATGATACATTCTAGTTATGAATATCAACGGCTGAGGGGAATACAAACAGTTGAGAACACAGCCAAGTTTCAGTTCAGATAAAAATGAGTTCATTATTCTACAAAATTCTTATTACCTAAACTAAACAACCAGTGTCATTAACATCGTGATTGCAAATGCTTGTATAACAATGGGATTATCCAACTCTATAACTCTAAAATAAACCTTTCAGTGCTCCAGTCTTTGATTAGTGTTTCAAGCGTCATAAAATAAATTTAAAAAATAATAACAAAATTAAATATTAACTAAAGATATTTTATAGGTTTAAGATTTCTATACTAACCAAACCGTAAAAAAATCATTACAGTTGAGTTTTTGTACATCAAAGACCCTAAAGCTAATTTTTGCTCAACAAGTAAAAAATGCATCAAATTGGTTACATCAGAGTTAAGCATATAATCAATCAAGTAAAAGTTGCTGAACCATCGTAAACCTGATCACGACAATCGGAAGTCGAAATTGAAATGGATTTTGAAGGGAACAGAACATGAAGAGAAATACTATAACAGGGAGAAATTTTGGTACCTTTAGCTGGGGCCATTTCGAGACTGTAGAAACACTAAACCCTTGCGAAGAATCAAACCTGCAAAACAAACAGATGTAATGTAATTGGCATCAGAATCATCATCAATGTCGTGAATACTACGGACGGAGAGAGAATTCAATTCGAGGAGAAACGAGTGAGAACCTGGAAAGGGGTGGGTGTGCAGCAGCTAGTCTAGGGTTTCGTTGTAGAGATGGTTAGTTTTATATATAGTACGGGCTTCTGTTTTGGACCTGAGAGGCTTTTCATGGGCTCGGCGTTAGTTCAGTCCATAAAGCTTTTTGCAAAAATGGCCCACATATGAGCTTCATAGGGAGGCATATTATTGGGCCAGTTATATTCTTTTCTCAAGGTAAAATTCATTTTTCTTAGCCACCACTGGGGCTGTATTTCGAACCGAACATGAAACTTATTGAACGTTCGTTCGTTAAGGATATACTATTACGTTCGGTTCGTGTTTGATCGAACAACATAATCTTTGATCAGTCTGTGTTCGTTAATTTTGGATAATGTTCATGTTCATTCGATGTTCGTTTCGCTAATCGTTTGTTTGTGTTCGCTTATGTTCGACAATGCGGGAAAAATATGAATTACCAACAATAATAATTCAAAATATTATAATTTTCAAGATAAAATATCTAGAAACAATTCCATAAGCCTACTAACATTCAGAATTCCAAAAATAACATGCCCAAAATAAATTAAATTAGACATCAAGTTCGACAAATATAAGATAAAAATCTATTGTGAATGTTTACAAACCGAAAAAAATAATTGTATCTTCCATTGATGAATATAAAAGATTACAACAGAAAGATGAACTTGGTTACAGTGGACTGAAAGATGAACTTGGTTACAGTGGACTTGAATCAAATTGGGGAAAAAGGAAACAGAGAAAAATGAAAAGTTGTAGCTCGCTTTCTATCTTATTTATATTACTATACAACTTATTATGATGTATAAACGTGTATAAACCCGTTTTACTGTGAATAGAAGGAAAGCTTTATCAGCTTTCCTTACATCTCTATCTTCAATCTTCTGCTCCATCAATCCCTACAGAAAATCATATTCTACATTAGTTCAATACAATATCACAAAAAGTAAGATACATGACAACAAAGTAATTAAGTAAATAACTTGATTACCTTGAAATTTGAAATGAGCAAAATGGCCAATAATCATGGATGCGGATCAGCAAGCACCACCAGAAGACATGGAGGAAGGACTACGACGTCATTAGAGATACCACCACCTGATAATTAATCGCCACTATAGTGCCGATCAACTGTGACAAAAAAAATGGATGAAGAAAGAGTGCTATTGCATAGAGAAGAAAACCAAGAATAAACTTCTATAAAATTTGCTTATTCTATTACTTCGAAGTGCAAATAATTCTACTACTGACAGTATGTGAGAATAGGCGATGGGTGAGTGGTAGAAGTGGTAGTGGTGCTGAGGTGGTCGACTAATGGAAGCGGTGGTCTACCAGGAACGAGAATATGCACTTTGATTAACTTTGAAATGAAAAAAATATATGTAAATTATCGAGTGATTTAATAAATGAAAAATATATATAGATATTTGAAATTTGGATTGGAAATCAAAGTTTCGAAATCCATAATCTACAATCCATTTTGAAAAATATAAACTCTCTCTGTCTCATTTGAAATTATCTAATTAATTTTTTTTCTACAATTTTCAACTTTGACTCTGATTACTTTTAAATTATAATAATAAAATTAAAATTATACTTCGGTATTATGAAAATGACAGAGACAGTATAATTTTTTTTTTCCATCAAAGAATTAAAAGCAATTTAACTTCACCTACTAATTAGACTTTATAATTACTTAACTAGAGTGCAGTTAACTAACCAAACCATGGTTAACTAACTTCATTTCCATTCCATTGCTTTGAGCACACAAGCAACAAAATTTTCCCTTTCCTCCCCTTGGTTCCAGATCTGTTCAAAATTCAACAATCTCCATCATCATTTTATTTCTTGAAAAATTTAACTATGAAATTGAATTGAATTATTTAACAAAAAAAGGAAAAAAAAAAAAGAGATACATATCTATTATCTGAATCAATGTCCTTTCTCCCCACCCCTTTCAACTGATTACAGTATCATTTTCTTCGATTCGAGAGTAATTTTTAAAGTTTAGTTAGTTTACATGGAGACTCAGAGGGTAGTGGTGGATTTCCATCGACGTAGCAGCGTCGATAAGCGACCTAGGAAACGACCCCGTTTAGCCTGGGATATGCCTCCCCCTGTCCCTGCTCCTGCTCCTCCTCCGCCTAAGGTATTTCAATTTCCCTTTTCTTTTTTAATGTGTTAATTATGTTGCTAATGAAATTGTGTTTCCTTTCGATTGGTGTGATGTGTGATTGAGTTGAATTGGACACTTTACTGTTTTTGATGTTTTAGGGTTTCTGCTTATGTTATTTGTGGAAATTGCATTCTGGGTTGGATAAGTGAGGAGAATTTTTTCATGTGTTTATACTTTGTAAGATTAATTGGATTGCCTTGATTGATCTACTTGTGGTTTTGGGAAATGGTTATTACTGAAATTAGTACATAGAGTCCCTTGTGTTGTTCAGCATTTCTTTTGGGATAGATAGATTTAGTAGTAGTAGTAGTGTAACAGTAACAAATTTAAGTTTCTGCGAAGATTAAATTGTGCTTCTTGTGCAGATTCTCCCGTCTATATACTGTGCCCAAGAGTTTGGGACAGTCCCTAATTATGCATATTCTTCAATATATTATAAAGGAATTCCCCGTAATGGATCTCCCCCTTGGAGACCGGATGATAAAGATGGGCATTATGTATTTGCTATTGGGGAGAACTTAACTCCTCGTTGTAAGTATATCTTAAATGTCTATGACTGTTTCCTTATGAGATCCTTTGATTACAGTATATGTTAGAGCCACTCCATAATTGGTATATGCAACTATTTGTCGATTCAAATTTTGAATATGCGTTTTGAGTTTTAAAATATATATGCGTCGCTCTGGAACATATGCACCTCACAATGATCATACTATCCTTTTTTCATTTTTTTTCTTTGGTTTCTAGTATTTTTAGTTGATTATAATGGTACCTATATTTGTTTATGAGGTAAGTTGCGGGCCCAATAATAAGATAATATCAATACTTTACAACAATAAACGATAGGCATCAAATGGAATGGTCGACAACATAATTACTAAGAATCATATAAGAGAGAGGGAGAGCGCATAACTTTCCATGCTTGGAATGAATAAGAAATATGACCTATTGAATTGATCTGGATCTTTATGAATAGCTAATTGATGTTTGGAACTTCAGAGAAGCTGTTCCGCTGCCGATGCTCCTTTAATGACCCTTGGCACACAGTTCTTCTGTCGCAAGTTTTACTGTGTTGGAAAGAAAATTTCAATTTGTAATCTCTACTAATCAGAGACCGGGAAATATCGGGTGTTAAGTTTGGGCGTGGACTTCACTAAATGGGCGCATTGAGAAGGGCCTCATATCAAGTGCCTTGATAGTTTTCTGAAATTTTCATTCCTGGGGTTCCAAGTCAATTTTTCAAGCTCTACAAGTGTTGATGAACTGAAAAAATTTCATCCCATGATGTGGAATAGAAGCTCCCAAACACGTCTCCTTTCATTGCTGATCTTATAGTTTGCGAAGGCTTTTCATGCAAGATAGTATGTTGTTTTTTCTTATTTCACCAAAGGGAGGCACATTTTAGTGCTTTGTGAGTTTGTTCAGTTTTCTTTTTTTCGATGTATTGAATATGAAATAGAGCCATATAAGGCCTGGAGTGCGGAATCAAGAAGGTCTAGACGTCTAGTATCTGTTTAATCTTCCATTAGTGTTTTTTCATTTTCCATTTCTCGAAACTAGTGCCTAATATGTGGAAGTAGAGATATTTCTGGAAAATGGAGATATGATAAAATGGAGAGAGAGACCAATTTTCGGCCTCCCCTGCACTGGTTCACAAACCAATTTCTGATAAAGCTTAAGAAGATATAGTTAAAGGTCATCAGGGCCATTTCATATGTATTATTAATCTTATTTTTGATAAAAAATCAGAAATGAAGAAATCTGGGGAATCTTTCAAATTTCTTCAAGAAAATTCTGATCTTGTTTGATTTAAGTTAGGATGTTTGATGATGCCACATTGTTCTGTAATGTACAAATTGAGGGCCAAAGGTGGTCTTTATGATGTCATAGGTTTGTTTAATCCCACATTAGAGTTGATTGTGGCAGAGCTGGGGAGAAGTGGCAGGGGACTTAACTCGAGATTGTTAAGAATGCGAAAGTGATAGCCAAATGAGAGTTAACTTTTTGTTTGATTGATGACATGTGTCACCAATCCCATGGTGGTGAATGACTGGTATGCTATTAGTATAATAAATTTGGACCCGGTTTTAGATATATATCTTGCTAAATACTTCCTCCATTTTTTTTTATTTGAAGTTTTAGCTAATTTGACTCATTCATATTATTTGAAGTTTTAGTAATTTAATCCTATTTGAGTCAAATTATTCCTAGGTGATATTTCTAATGCAAGGTTTTAGTGGTCCAAGTAAATTCTTCCATTTAAATATTGCATCAAAAGCTTACACATATAGGCTAATAATTAGTTTCTTAATTTGTGTGAAATGGGTTGAAACATCAAATTAAAAATAGATGGAGGAAGTAGTTACTAATCCATAACCAAGACAGTTCTATGTTTGTATGGATGTCAAAGTGAAAAACACTTGCATTTCCTTAACTGCAGTGATCTCTGAGATATAGTAAATAAGATGCAATTATCCAGAAATCTTTGTAGTCGATGAAAAAAGGATTTTATCTCTCTACATTTGGTTTAGTAGCAAGTAAGACATGGATTTTTTTTGTCTGTCATAGATATGGGAAGTTCTGAAATATTCATGTAGAAAACTATCCAATATTTAGCAATTCTTGATTCACTTGGATCAAGATAAAATGCTGTTATGATTTATCAATGTTCTCCATGAAACATTATCACATAATCAAGCGTGAAAATGAAACCGAAAACATCTGAAAGCTCCTAAAGTAAAGCTATGCAACGATATCTGAAAACCCTTGAGCATATCAGTGTGATGCGGTTAAGCACAACTATGACAATATTCACTATAGTGGCCATAACGACCACTATTGACTACTATGCTTCCGGTGGTAGGTATGTTTTTCTGTGTACTTCTGTTTCTACCACCTAAATTTGGTGAAACTGGCTATTAAACACCTTGAATTTTTATTAAGAATCCAGGTAATTGACCTTTCTGTATTTACGAGATTTATTTCATCAATCTTTAAAAATACATATTTACACGTTTCATTTTAAAATACCCTTAAAGATCAATATCTGGAAGTGCCTACTTAAGAAACTATATTAACGGAAAATTAAATTAACGTACAGGAGAAAAACGTAACTATCAACTGATAAAGACACTCCAATATCCAAGAGTGTATTGATCATTAACATCATGGGCCATGAGGATTAAATTCATCGGAGGACTTAAGTGTGGTAACATATTGAGAGTAGGTACTGGAAAGTGAACTTTGTTTTTGGTTAATACTATCACACTTTAATTAATAAAGGTTGCTTGGAGTCTGCTACATGTCCTTAAGTTGGTGGTTTCTCATGTATGTGTTCCTGCCGTACTTGCTCTCTCCACGACTTCTGGCAGTCATATTTTGTTTTGCGCTAATATTATCGCATATAGCTGTTGTTTCTTGAATCTTGCTTGCACTAAATCGTATTTACCCATGCGCAGATAGGATTCTGAGCAAGATGGGTGAAGGTAAGTTGTTTATTGTTATTATTTATTATTACTTTAAAATTTTGGAATACTACAACTGACGTTCCTGGTAATTTCGTAGAATCTTTTACCATTAACTTGCTCGGATTTGTTGCAGGGACTTTTGGGCGTGTCCTTGAATGTCTGGACAATGAAAGGAAAGAGATTGTTGCAATCAAAGTTGTTCGTTCCATACAGAAGTATCGAGAGGCTGCCATGATCGAAATCGATGTCTTACAGAGACTTGCACGGCATGATATATGTGGCACACGGTAATGTTCTATTTACATATATTACTTTAATCACTATAAGGTAAGATTGGAATGATTTAGTGGAAGTTGTTCGTTCTTTGCAGTTGTGTCCAAATACGGAATTGGTTTGACTATCGCAATCATATTTGTATTGTAAGTATTTATTATGATTTATTTGTTATTATTTTCAAATGGGTCTCCTTCACCCAAATATTCTGTGAGTTAAAATCTTGCGGATGAAAATAAATGCTCTTAACAGGTGTTCGAGAAGCTTGGTCCAAGCTTATATGATTTTCTACGCAAAAACAGCTATCGTTCATTTCCCATTGATCTTGTTCGGGAGTTTGGCAGGCAACTTTTGGAATCTGTGGCATGTCTGTGAACATATCTTTGCACCACTATTACTCCTTTCTTTTCTTAATTTACAAATGCATGACAGAACTAAGCATCATGTATATAATGTTCCATTTTCTGTTAGATTTTTCATATATAAGCTGAATATGAGTTGCTAATTTTTGTTACTTCCCTGTGCAGTTATGCATGATCTTCGCCTAATTCACACAGATCTGAAACCCGAAAATATTCTTCTCGTCTCATCGGAGTATATCAAAGTGCCAGATTATAAGGTGACCTCTTATAGTACATTTGTGATTCAGCTTTTTACACAGTTGTCTTATGTTTAACCCTTGAGCCTCAGCCAATCCAATTTTTTGTCATTGGATGTGATTGACACTTTTGGTTTGGTTGGTTATTTGTATGCATTACGCCATCACCCCTTTCAACTTTGTAATTACCCAAACCATATTGTTATCATTATCATATGTTTCAGAGCTTTATTTGAAGTTTTTTTTGCTATTATTACAAAAGGTGGTCGTTCCATGCATAGGTAAACCATAAATTACTACTTATAAGCTCTACTTTCCTGGTATTTTAATTGTTTTATGATCAGTAAAGTGATTGAGATTGTGAAAGTTGCACGGCTAAGTTTTAAACTTTATTGGCACTTTAATGCAGGGCTCTTCCCTTGTCTTTGTTGTGATGCATCTGTATTAAAGCTCATTTGTGTCCTTCACTAATTATTTGATTTTGCAAGTATTCTTTTCTCCCTGGTTTCTTATGTTTCTTTTTTCCTTGGTTTCTTATGTTTTTTTTTTTTTTCCTTTTTCCTGTTATGAAGTTTCTTTCAAGATCTACCAAAGATGGATCCTACTATAAAAATATACCCAGGTCAAGTGCTCTAAAGCTTATTGATTTTGGGAGCACTACATTTGAACATCAAGATCATAGCTACATAGTATCTACTCGCCATTACCGTGCTCCAGAGGTTATTCTGGGTAAGTGATATGGATTAAATCTTATGCTGTTTTTAACTTTTGTATTTTGATCGTTCCCTCTCCGCTAAATTAGTAATATTTGTTTGATTTTTGCTAGGCCTTGGGTGGAATTATCCATGTGATATGTGGAGTATAGGCTGCATACTTGTGGAATTGTGCTCTGTAAGTGTGATTATCTAACTTTGCGCAGTGTGTTATTGATTTAAATGTACCATGCTTTGCGCAATGTTTTATAGATTTAGATGTACCATGGATGGTGTTTATTCTTGTTGTTTCCTTTTCTATATATATTGATATTGAGGGATCCTTCTATATTAATTACCGCTGAGAACTAAGTCTTTCAGTTAGCTTACTAACTTAAAATTTATTTACCTAACATTATTTCATTCTGAAATTACTAGCATTGCTTATATTATTCATATGGGAAGGATTTTGAGCAATTAGTCGCATGGTGAATGATCTTTTCTCTGAGGAAATATTTTTATGCCAACTTTCCTGTCCCAAATATGTCACTCACTATGTCTTATTAGTTATTACAAATTCCCACCTTTACCCCCCTGCCTTTGGAAACACCAAACTTTCAGATCCCTTACCATTAAAATTGGAATGACTTCTGCAAAAATATTTTTAAACTTTTATATTTACCTTGGCTGATGTCATGCTGACATAATTCATTTAATAAAATTCCCAAACACGTCACTTCATACCCCTTCTTAGTTCTTAACAAGTTTATTACATATAGATTCCTTCATTAATAAATTAATTACATGTACCTCTTCATTAGTAAGGCTATATTTTGTTATCCAAGTATAATTATGTATTTTATATTTTTCAGTTTTTCTAAGTTAGGCAAGTTTTTGTCATTTCAGAGCAATGACGTGTGAGTTTATTTGTAATGTGACATGTACTTGGGTTTGGGTACAAATAAAATAATTCCCTCTACAGGTTTCTTATTCCTTCACAATGGATAGCAAAATATAATCATGAGTTTAACTCATATGAGAAGAAAATTTGATGGACAAGATTCAGTACTTAAATTTATGTTTTCTGTGACTATATGTCATAAAATTGCATTTCAAATATATGCAAATATTGTTCAGAGATACTTTATATTCTCTTCTCTACCGAGGCCCAGAAAATCTAGCATCGTAGCCGATGAATAAAATCCTCTCCTTCACAAAAAGAACAAATATTTCTCACAATTTGCTATCTAGCAGAGGTTTTGTGACCTTTTTGTCGAACCTTTCAATTCATTTATCTACCATTTATTCTCTCTTGATATATTTTGTGCTCTTATGTTCTTCCCAAATTTGCACTCATTGTCTTGGCAAATACTCTTCAACTTGGAATTTTGTGTGTTAGGATTTTGCCCTGCTCTTTTCTTTTATTAGTTTGCTACATTCAATAAATTTCTGTGCACAATGCAAATACCTTAATGGAAGTTATTCTTATGGAAACCATGATAGGGAGAAGCTCTTTTCCAGACACATGAGAACTTGGAACATCTTGCAATGATGGAAAAGGTTTTAGGGCCACTTCCTCAACATATGATTTTGCGAGCGGAGTAAGATTTATTTAATATTTACTTTGGTCCTTATGTGTGTCTGTGAGCTGTGGGCCTGTTGCTGACATACATTTGTCCCATTCTGCTTTTACAGCCGTCGTGCTGAGAAGTATTTTAAAAGAGGTGTAATGTTAGATTGGCCAGAGGGTGCTGCTTCAAGAGAAAGCATGAAGGCGGTCTGGAAGTTGCCCCGTCTTCAGGTATACTTCATATATGCTGTTTACTTGGATTAAAAAACTCTAATATTTTATTTAGCAAAAGTAGATGTGTAGAACATAAAATGACTTCCAACACTATTTGAAAAGCAGAAGATTACTTTTTTAAAGGGATGTGCAAAACACTCCCGTTAAATTGCATTTTAGTAGTGCCAAAATTTTGTTCTAATTATGGTTACCTTTTTTGTTTCTCTTTCTTTTTTTTTTTTTCTTTGTCCCATTGTACCCCAGAACCTTATCATGCAACATGTGGACCATTCAGCTGGAGATCTGATAGATCTTTTGCAAGGGCTTTTACGCTATGATCCTGCAGAACGACTTAAAGCCCGAGAAGCTCTGAGGCATCCTTTTTTCACAAGGGATTTACGGAGGTTTGGATATCCGCTGTGAGAGGAGAAGTTGGCTGATGCATCCATCACAGTGAACTAAACTAGATAGTAAACAAAGAAACGGTGGGATGTTGAGATTGGACACAGCTAAATATCCAGCTGCTTGTCTTCGCCAACTCCAAATGTACCAATCTGTAACAGCTTGTTGTATGTATTACCAGATTTCAGGTGTGTGCCGTTTACATGCATTTCTGCATTGTGTTTCTGTTCTTGGTGGTTATGCGTTTCTGCATGCATTGTGTTTCTGTAATTCTGTTCTTGGTTGTGATTGTTTATATCGTGTGTAAGAGTTCAAAAGTTTATTACATACACAAATACTGGTTACATAGTAGACCCTTGAATGTGTTCAGCTGAGTAGCAGCTGCATACATATCTGCTCCAGTTTGAGCTGGTTTGTTTTTCTGATGGTTGGAGTGATTGATTTGGGTTTTATGAGCACTGGAAAAAAATATTTTCTTGAGAATGATATATTCAGAAGTTTGAATGATGTGGAAGTTAAAACATGTTATGATCAATGTTCCCACGTTGTGCTATTGGACAGTTCTCAAGCCCTACCCTTCGGACTGGAAGATTATTCTATAGACTCGGTTCATGATGAGAAAGTGAGATTTTGTGGTTCGAAATCATCAACATTACTTATGAAATGAAAGGTAAAATAACTTTATATAGTTATTTAAAAAACGAAGCCCAAGGCCGGTGGTAATATATGCTAAATATGGAAATGAGTAGTGAAATGAAAGGTAAAATAAGTTTATATAGTTATTTAAAAAACGAAGCCCAAGGCCGGTGGTAATATATGCTAAATATGGAAATGAGTAGTGATGTTACGGGAATCAAGCTTTATCGAGTACTCGGCTTGGCTCGGCTCGTTTGGTTCGGCTCGGCTCGATAAGGTTTTCGAGTCGAGCTCGAGTCTAAACTTAGGGTCGTTCCACTAACGAGCCGAGCAAGGCTCGGCTCGCGAGTACTCGTTAAAGCTCGATATTATGCAGATTATTAGTAGTATTAGTATTATAAGTTATGATTTACGTCTGAGATTATTGGTTTGAATTGCTTATATTTGCATTTTGTTAAGACTTTAATGATTTCATCATTTGGGAGTTGATTGCAATGCATAATCTTGAATTTGTTTATATTTTATTTAATATTTTAACATATTTTTCCTTGTATTTTAATAAACGAACCGAGTCAAACGAGCCGAGCTCGAGCCAAATGAACCGAGCTTTAGTTTGAAATTAAGCTCGCTTCGTTAAACAAGCCGAGCTTAGGCTCGGCTCGTTTGTTAAAGAGCTCGAGCCTGAAATCAGGCTCGCTTCGTTAACGAGCCGAGCCGAGCCTCAGCAATACTCGGCTCGGCTCGGCTCGTTAAACAGCACTAGAAATGAGGCATTTAAGTTGAGATACTTGAGTAAATTGATTCAAGATCGTGTTGTGGTAATTTGTCATGATACGCACGAATCTGGCGTCCTCCAATGGATATTGACTCAAAAAGTGAAGATAGGTTGTGTTCGTTTATGAACAAACTCAATTTCAATATTTTTTTATATTCTTCCTTTTCTTCTTCTTTTTTTTTTATTTAAAAAAATTAGTGAATAAACTCAACAATAAATAAGTTATCCGTCGCTATATAGAGACGTTTAACCTATCCGTCGTTGAGCAGAGACGGACTAAAGACGCTTAGGGAGAAATTGAGATGGGAGCTCAATCCGTCACTAACCCTTAGCGATTTGTCGCTATGTAGCACGGATATCCTAAATTTCTTGTAGTGTTATCTACTAAGATGAGGTTGATTATCAAGATCTTCATTAATATATGGTAATTCGGGATCGTGCAAGATTACATCATATTACTTCCTCTATCACAAAATGACAAAATTAGTTTAAATTTTTGCAAGTCCGATTTGACCTCAAAATATTTTTAAATTATACGATAAAATAATTAAAAAATTTATATTATGAAACTAAAATGTTATTATTTTCATAATATAAATTTTTTAATTACTTTTCTTATACGATTTGGAATTAATTTAAGGTTAAATTGGTCTTCAAAAAGTCTAGAAAGTAAAGTATTAAACTAATGTTGGTACGGAAATAATATTAGTTATGATATAGTGATTAGATCTAGTAGTGATGGATCATAAAACTAGTTGCAATTATTATCACCGAGGAGATAATGATGATTAATTAACTAATAATGCATCAAACTCCCTGTTCAGTGAAATTATTGAACAAGCATTCATTATGGATCATGGAACTGTAGTTTTAACATTTTATTTCTGTGCCAAATTGCCAATAATGAAGAATTTTTTTCTAAAAAAATATAGTACTGTACTATTTTATTCATGGAATTGTCACTGTCGACTGTACTAGGTGTGTGTACTCCAGGAAAAGAAAGCCGCGGCTAGCCAAGCTTCACCTGGACTTAATACTCGGTCAATCATGGAGTTTGGCCTATTGAATTTTAAACTTTTTTTTTTTTTTTAATGACGTTGGGAAATCCGCATCCGCTACTCTTTGAGTGCGCACTGGGTAAACCCACAGGCCTACGTAATAGACTGCCTGCAGCCACTATCCTTTGGGTGCACACTGGGTAAACCCACGAACCTATGTAACAACCTACAAACCACGTACCCTAAGTTAAACCGAAACGAGATGCGATCGATAGCCTCAACTCAGAAGGCATAAATCCCATAAATCGCTCCCCATGGGGATTGGACATGTGATCAAGAGGAATCCTCCCATTTAACCAAGTGAACCATCCTTGCTTGCAGATTAGTATTGGGTTTATTAGATAGTAGTATTAAGGAGATATAAGCATTGGATTTATCAACTAACCACATAATTAGCTATTTACCGAAGATATTCCGGATACCACCAAATTTCTAAATATCGTGTACTTCATACTTATTTAATGACTATATATATATATATATATATATATATATATATATTCCAGATGTCCTTTAAGATGTCATCTACGTTAATCGGTTAGTACTTAGTCGAGCAGGACGTATTTAATGACTCTATATTATATTTCTAGATGTCGTGTAAGATTGTCATCTACACTAATCGGTTAGTACTTATTCGAGGAGGAGCCATGAGTGGACATTATAGGATGCTCCCCTCCCCCCTTAAAATTTCAAAAGAATCTCTTTTAGGTAATATCATCTCGATTTTTTAAAATTTGTCCACCACCCCAACTTTCAAACTAACCCAATATAAGTAATTTCACCCCCCTCCCCCCTCCCCAACTTCAAATCTTGGATCCGCACTTGTACTTAGTAGTAACATTATAATTTATCTGATGTGGGAATTCCATCAATTCCTACACGCGTTGGTCGTGGTTAGTTCGTACTTAGGAAGAATCCAATAGAGGGGAGTAATTAGGTGTTTTATTTTATTAGGTTTGCGAATATTTATGGATAAGATTTACTATTTTAATCAGATATAGACTAGAACATGGAAGCTTATCCGTAGAAATTAAGGCTAGTTGATTTTGTTTTACTTTCATATTTATTTTCCGCTTACAACTCTCTCTTTCTTGTTCAACGATGTTCCCAATTCTTCTTAGTCAATGACAACCAATTATTCCTCTATGAACCATCCATGCCTGGAGGTCGCTCAGTTCATGCGAATTACAACGAATTACTCAACCACGATCTTGAGTCGAGCTCAGTATCCCCACATTTGCTTTTAAAAGTCTCGTACTAAGATCTTAAATGGATTCATCATCATTCGTATTTTTTAGGGCAATTTACATCTACACCCCTTGTTAGTTTTTTTATTACATATTTTACCCTCTTAGTTAACAATTACTTGCAGCCCCTTGTTAGTTAAAATCAATTACAAGTAGCGCCACAAACATGACTTTTTTTCGAACTAAGGGTTGGAAGTTACATATTTACCCCTGCAGAAATCTCAATTTTTGTGAATCACCAAACACCTTAAATTTTCATTATTTACACATTTGTTTCTAAACTATTTTATTTTACAAAATTAATTTTAATTTATTTAAATTATCCATAAAAATTAAATAAATTTTAAAATAAACTAATAATAATTGTAAAAGTACCCCAAATTAAGGTTTTGTTTTAAAATGAAATCATTTTATACCAACCGTTTTTTACTCAGGTGGTAAGAAGATTAGAAGAGAAGTAAATTTATTTAAGCACCGTGTCGTTTCGTGTTTAAATTTGTGGACGTAAAAAATACTATTACAAAATCTGAATTACAACTTTATAAGTAGAAGTACACGATAACAATGATAAGTTTACCCAAACACAAACACATAAGGTAAGAATAAACCGGGAGTGGGTTGGTAATGACTTAATGATGAGTTAATTGATCACTTCCCAATAGTAGTGATAGTAGTATTGATGAATAGAATGAAGATTGTAATTAAGGAAGGAGTGGAAGTGGTGGGGGTCCATGTGGCACGTGAAGCAGCCATTGGAGGAATCTAAGTTTTAGTTAGTAAAATCTACTCTAATCCCCTCACAGCCAATCACCTTTCACAACCCACGTGGCCACTGCCTGCCCCCACCGAATCATCACCTATTTTTCCACACCTATCTTACTTAAAAGTTACTACTACTAGACTCCCCTCTTCTGGTTAATAATAAGATTCAGTCTAATGAAAAGGTATATTTTAAACACAAATTAATCTCACCTCACACCAAAATAAAATTACATTTTGTAAAATTATATTTTGTGTGAGTTCGTAATAAAATACTACTAAGTTTACTATATAATTTAGAAATAATTTATGTTCAAAATTAACATAAAAAAAGCGAATTTTTATAATTAGCGGGACAGAAGAGGGAGATAGTACTAGTAGAGTCTAATAATCTCCCTTCTCTCTTCTCTTCTGGTATTCTTTTCTCCTCTCTAAACAAACAAACAAAGGTCTTGCTGCAGTATATATAAATGTTTTATTATTCTTCATTGAAAACATTTATAATTTTCTTCCCATTTCTTCTTCTCCCTACTACTGTATATATGTGTATTGTGTAACCCTAGCTAGCCTCTCTCAATTCTTATCAAGACTTGTTGGTTTCTTTCACTTCCTTATCACTTTTCTTATCAACACTGTGCAACACAGCTGATACTATATATACACACACACACTTCTCTCATTTATACAACACACAGAGATATTATATTGATCAGTTGCTTGCTTAGAAGTAAGCAGCGGCAAGAACTAATTAGCGCAGGTATCACATGGCAACGGATAAGTCTTCAGCTCAATACATACATATGGTATAGTAATCTCTCTTGATCACTTTCTTTTTCTAGCTTTTACATGAAATAACAGTAATTGTAGTATTATATTTTTATTGCTGAACTAGTTGGGTGTTAAATTTTCTGGGCCCAGTACTATTGCACGCATATTTGATGATCACTCAAATTAATTATTTTTAAGTATATAAGTATATATGATCGATCAAGAATTCATCTTTGATCATTTCGAGTCTAGTAGTCAGTCTAGCTAGAGGAAGTTATTTAAGAATTAATTGATGATAGTTTAATAATATAATTATATTGATAATTGGTGCAGGTACAACACCTAATAGAAGAGTGCATAGTATTCAACATGAGCAAGGAGGAATGTGTTGAAGCTCTCTCCAAGCATGCAAACATCAAGCCAGTCATTACTTCTACAGGTATTGCAAATTATATATGATCAGCTACATGGTACAACCCTCTCTTCGTAGATTCGATGGAAAATCGAACTCGTGAACTTTGTATTACATATTTCCATTGTATAGTGTTTCAGTTAGCTAATTAAGCTAGCTACAAACGCTTTGACACAACCACCCCTTCCTGTATACTCTTTTCATTTTTAATAATAATAATCATAATAATAATAATAATAATAAATTAATATTATTATTATTATTATTATTGGGAAAATGGGGTACAAGGTACACCGTACACCCACCCCATTATAAAATATTGTTACATAAATATACCTTAACTTTTTCATTTTTTATTTTTTTTCAGAATAATATACCTCAACCTTTCATACATATACCGTATATACTTGTCATCAGTCGAAATTATTTATCCATGTTTGACTTCTGATTACTTCTAAATAAACCATAACATAAATTAATTTTTAAATTTATATTATAAAAATATAATGTCTCTATTTTTATTATATAATTTTATTAATTATTTTTTTTAAATTTAAAATTTGTGAAAGGTTAAATAGAATTAAAAAAATCAACAAAATAAACCTAAATAAAACACTGAGACGAGGAGGTAAGTGGTGAACCATATGAAAATCAGAAAATGTAAGTCATATTTCCTTTTTTACCTTATTATAATTTTCACTGTATTGGCACGTGTGAAATTAATACAACTCAAACATCAATGTCAAAGTACGTAGTACTCCTCCTGCATTTTTAGTTATTTTTAGTTTGACTTTTTTTAAAAATAAATTTCAACTTTCATTCCCAATCACTTTTAAATTATAATAATGAAATATTTAATAAAATTATATTATGAAAAACTATAGAATCTAAATTTTTATACTCGTAATATAATTTCGTTTCATACTTTATCATTATAGTTTAAGAGCAATCGAGAGTCAAAATTTAAAATTGTTAATCGAAAAAATTCAAAGAAAGCTTCTGATCGAAACGGAGGGAATATATAATTTCACTTTTGTGAAACTACATTAAAAATAAAATAAAAGATTCCTCTTTTAAGTACCAAAAGTAATTTCTCACCTTCCTAAGTAGTGTGGAGCCGGCCAGTTGATCACAAGTCACTTATCGGTTGAATCAATGAATCCGATTCATACATAAGCTATTTGTTACTTTAGCATATCAGTTCGTTATTTTTTACAGATATGTACTACGGAGTATTAAACTTTAATTTTCCATTTCCGGATCAATGTTTTGGCATCATGCATCTCCCAAAACGTACAATTAATCTTATATTAGACGACTACTAATGATTGGTTTATATAATCAGATCAGATTTTGCATTTAACTTATCTGTTTTGTGGCTATGATTAGTAGGGTGCTAATTAATGATTTTTATTATATATGTCTGTTAATGGGAAAAATTAGTATGGAAAGAGCTGGAGAAAGAGAACAAGGAGTTCTTTGAGGCCTACACGAAAAGAAGAGAAGAAAAAGCCGAAGCATCTGAATCAGTGGAAACAAGCCAAAGAATCCAAAAAATACTATTGGACTCTTCTAAAATTAATTCTAAGTCGACCAAAGATCATCAAGCATCATCATCATAATGCCTAAATACTAGTTGCAGTATTGTATGTACCATCTCGTATTCGTGATGGAACGTAAGGGCATTGTGGAGATTCCGTCTCTTGTTATCTTGTCCATGGCAAGACAAATGATGATGATATTAGCAATCACTATGTATGTGTATGTTTTATTTGGGCCTAGCAAATTGCCCCCTTGAACTCTTTCCTATTGGTTCACATGTGATCATGTGATAGTGCATATTGTACATATACTATATATATGTTGTGTTATTAGATTTTGTATGTATTTCATTCCTTACAATATAGTATGTATGTACTACTTTCTCCCGAAACTTTATAGTTTTACATTTAGTTTTTGTTGATTTTTTATGTTGAGTTTGACCTCAAATTAACCATAATTGATTACGAAAAAATTAATTTTAAAAGTTATATTATACAAATATAAAAAGTATACTTTCATAATATACTTTTTAAACTTATTTTTTCGCGACAAGTTATTATTAATTTGAGGTCAAACCAGACATCGAAAAGTTAATAAAAATAAAGTGTAAAACTATAAAGTTTTTCGAGGAAGTACTATATGTTGTGTTTTGCTTCCAACAAAACTCCATAATCTTTACTAGTGGAATGGAGACTGAAGACAAATAAAAATTAGGGCAATTTACATCTACACTCCTTCTTAGTTTTTTTTATTACAAATCTTACTCTCTTAGTTTAACAATTACTTGCAGCTCCGTGTTAGTTAAAATTAATTACAAGTAGTCCCACGAAATTGACTTTTTTCGAACTAAGGGCTGGAAGTTAAATATTTGCCCCTGCCGGAATCTCAATTTTTGTGAATAATCAAACACCTTAAATTTTCATTATTTACAAATTTGCCTCTAAACTATTTTCTTTTACAAAATTAACTTTAATTTATTTCAAATTAAACACAAAAATTAAATAAATTTTAAAATGAACTAATAATAATTGTAAAATTACCCCAAATTAAGATTTTGTTTCAAATTTACCCCAAAAATATAAGTTTAAAAAAACCCAAAAATATAAAATAGAAAAATAAAAAATAATAAGAAAACAAATCCGACAATACCACAGCTCTGGTAGGAGCTACAAACAGCTCCTGATCGGAGCTGGTAAGAGCTCCGATCGGAGCTAATTAGCTATTAATTAGCTCCGACCACAGCTGTTAACTGCTCCGATTAAAGCTCCGTTCAGGAGTTGTTTTACAGCTCCAAAACAGCTCCGGTCACGACACCTCCTGCCGGAGCTGTAGCAGTTCCGGTACCGGAACTATAAGGTGAAGAAGAAGATGTAAAAAAAAGGAAAAGAGAAAAGATAAAAAGAAAAGAAAAAAAATAAAAGGAAAATAATATAAAAAACGCTAAGGCCTTGTTTGGCCGGTGTTTTTTTTAAAGTGAATAACGGCGTGGTCAAAGTTTTTTCGGACAAAGGGGCTAAATGTAATTGTCAAACTAAGGAGGGCAATTCTGTAGTTGGAGCTCGTAACAAGGTAGTCAGATCGATGTAATTTTCCCTAAAATTTATAAGGGGTGAAATGTTACAATTTTGTAAAAGTGTATATGGTTAATAATAATATATATCATCATCCTAAAATGTTAGTACAATCTAGCATTTTACCACCTAAAATTTTACTCCAAACCTAAAGTTTGGAGTAATTTAAAATTAAATTACTTCCCACGTTCCCTCTAAAGTTTATCGTTTTCTATTGTCATAATAATTTTTAAAAAATAATAAAAAATAACAATCGAAAAGAATTTGTAATAGTCATACAATTATCATTTATAAAAAATTTCTAAATTCTATTTTAATTTTAATTATCGTTTGAAAATTATTCTAACAGTATACGATAAAATTTAGAGATAATACAACCCTACTACACCTAGGTACTTAATTATTCTCTTCTAATTTCAACAAAAATTAGAAAGAAAAAAGGAATAAAATGAAGAATTAAAGTTAACGAAAAAGGTTTCGTGTTGCAAATCAGTAATTCTAATTAGTAGTATTTATATTTTTCGTACCGTACAATTTTGAATTTAATGAACATTTTTTGCTATTTAAAAAAATATTTATATTTTTTGAAAACTAATTAGAAAAGGGGAGAATTGATTAAAATTGAAGAGTTAGACAATGAATGGTTATTTGTAAGGTTGTGCGAGTTGCGGGAAGTGATCAAGAAGGACACGTGTCGTACACGTGGCAGAAGCGGAGGTGCTGGGCTGCTGTCGTGTCGCTATGGTTGTACTCTTTTGGGATTTGATTTGATGATGGCGTTGGATGGATGTTCTTTATTTTTGTTTAGTTGCTTTAAATGAAGTGCATAACATTAATTCATAATTAATTTTGGAGGGACCAATCTTCAACGTCTTGTGTTTGTTAGCCGTCTTCTTCTGTTGCTGCTATATTACCACGCTTTTCTTTTTTCTTTTTTTTCCTTTGTTTTCTTGAAACGGACACTTACCGCTCGTTCACCCATATAATTATTTAAAAAATTAAAGTGGATTTAATGTAATTTTAACTAAACCCACCCACTAGTGTGGATTAAATTTCGGTTATGGTATTACCTTCTCGACAGATACTTTGTATGCGGATATTTTTTAAATTGTGAATCAATTGCTTGATGGCTTGGACAGTTGGACCGGGCTCCTAACCAGCCAGAGTGGAATAGTGGATGTGCCCCTGCATAAACTAGAAAGCACATACTGAGAGTCTGTTCTAATAAATAATATGGAAATATCCAATTGAAGTGCAGCTAGTAAGCTAGTTCTCACTGCTCAAAATTCTGTAGTGTTATTGTTACATGCTTCTATTGACTGGGCTATAGCCTGCACAAACACCCTTTTGAGTTTTGAATCAACTACTAAAACAGTCTACTGCAGCAAGATGATTTAAAGAGGAACCATCTGTGAACAAAACATGTTGCCCTTGTGCTGGACTGCTGTGTTTGCCAAGTGCAAATGGGAATTGCTTTCTGAGCTAAAGTTTTGGAAGCAATTGATAACTTATATATAGTGCCTAGCCATGCACATGAGTTCAACAAATTCAGTGAGTATTTCTCAAGAAAAAACAAAAATTTCTAGCCTTCCATATGCACTAGTAGCCATAAGCTAATCGAATATGTGCATTACTAATATGATGAAAGGCAAAAAATGCTAACAATAACTGCTTAATTATACATGTAGAGGCAAGAATTGGCATAAAAGCCTGCCTAAATGGTTTAAACCATGGACGAGTAATGAACATAATGAACCAAAGTCTCATCATGTTCTCTACATAGGCAGCCTATTAATGTAGGTAGCTAGCCACACAAAACATACGTGTATGAGTGTTCTGTGCATGAAAAGGCCAGCTGGCCAGGTGACTAGGGTGAGTGTTATAGCATATAAATAAAAACAAAAAATAAAAAATATAGTTTTGTTCAATAGTCACCGTCAATAATAAACAACAGTTGTTGAGAACAATCACTAAGAAAACACAACTTCGTACATTTCCAGATATGTGAATTTCAGCAGTTGTTGGGAAAGAAGGGAGAGATTAAGAGAAGATAGAATTGGTGTGGTAAATTGGGATCGAACTCGCCTATATATAGGCACGGGAAGTCGAGATTGAAGTTGAACAACGGCTCTTAAATTGTTCGTGAGATACTTTCGTTTTGGTGATGTGATCGAGTCGGTCGACATCGATTTGCAGAAAAGGTGAACCCGAGCAGTGGCGTATATAGGCCAGGTCAAGGTGGGTCACTTGACCCAGCTGAGATTTGTATGTTTACAAATTTAGCCCTCTAATTGCATATTTTATCTCTAGTCTAGCGGGGAGTGACCCAGCTAGATTTCCAAATGGTGTTCGATCCTAGGTGTCCACATTTTTTGTTTCATATTTGCACTTTTAATATTTATTTTTTCTTTTTCAAC
Source organism: Plantago ovata (assembly GCA_028274465.1). NCBI lineage: Eukaryota > Viridiplantae > Streptophyta > Magnoliopsida > Lamiales > Plantaginaceae > Plantago > Plantago ovata. Next base: position 38,253,423 of record CM051455.1, on the reverse strand, counting down.
CAAAAAAAATCCAAATTATTTTTCAGTCTTTTCACTATTTACACTTTCATTTACAATTTCTACGCTTATTTTTCTTTTAGCTAAAAACATCTTTATTTTTACTTCTTCTTTTTTTACAATTTAACGTTAAAAATTAGAAAAAATTACTATGCTCAGTTTATTATTTTTGAAAATGAAATTCTTATATATAACATATTAGTCTTTTATACATTTTATGCTCAAATTTTTGACCCACCTCATATTGGGTCTTGATTCGCCACTGAAACTAAGTCTTTTTTTTTTTTCTTTTTTTTTTTTTGGTTTCTACACTTCTGCTGCTTCGTTTTGTGACTGTGAGAAAGAAAAAGATGAGAATTGAGAAATACAAGAAAGAAAGGAGGCTGCTTGGGAAAGAAAGAAAAGGCTAATGTGCATTTTGTTGGGCTTTTTGTCCAATTAGAGCCCAATATTCATCATGCCTACATAATTGATCCAATATTCCAATTAGAGCCCAGACCACTGCCTATGTATAAATGTGTATAATAATGCTGAAATATAAAATTTACGGGCTTTTCGTGTCGGGCTGTTCGGTCCATGCCGGACCTATATTTTAACGGGCCGAATTGGACCGGTTTTTAACGTGTCGGGCCGTTCCAAGCTGTTCTACGACCGGCCCATTTGTCACCTCTACTGACAAGTAGTACTTCGTTCGGAAACTTTATAGTTTTACACTTTATTTTTGTTGACTTTTCGATGCCCGATTTGACCTCAAATTAATAATAACTCGTTGCGAAAAAATAATTTAAAAAATTATATTATCAAACTATACTTCTTATATTTGTATAATATAACTTTTGAAATTTTTTGTTTTGTAATCAATGATGATTAATTTGAGGTCAAACCGGACATAAAAAATCAACAAAAACAAAGTGTAAAATTATACAGTTTCCGGAGGAAGTACAAAACAACCACATGATGATCAAGAAATCACAAAATTCGGCTTCTCAATCGAAAAAAAAAAAAAAAAAAAAGAAAAAAAATCAAGATTCCCACCACAAAAATAACACATAGTACCCAATAAATGAACTTTGCTAGCAAAACTTACTCTTCTCATTCAGTCATCTAGCAACGGGAAAGCTAAGTTTGATACAAAACAAGATGGAATCATTAAAAAATAATAGAATTGAAGGTAAAAACTAAAAACGATAGAGTCCACTACCAAACGAGCTAAAGTTTAAGAAACAGAGTAAAGAATCATCGTATTCGGTGAAGATACAAGATGAAACAAAATGCAACGCCTCAACAATGGTGATTCGGCCTTCAACTGATCGTGGACTCTCACAAAGTGGTTAGTTCGACAGTTAAACTCATGGGCTTTGTAGAGAAGCTCAAGGCGAATCCAACGTCGCAAGAATCACTCAATTTGGTTGAGAAATGAGGGAGAGCGGAACTTCCAAATTTTGCACATGGAAGCCCACACGAATTTGGTGTCGTAAGAGCATTCACAACAGCTTCCTTAAAATGAGTTTGTACTTAAATATTAGTAAAAAATATCAAAATATGTGTAAAAGTCTAGCAAATCAGATTCCCTAAAACTTGTATGGAACACCAAGAAAAAAAAAAAAAAGGAAACTCTTTTCACATGCTTAAACTTGTGCATGCCTACAAGTTTTTTAGTGTATTAATCATTAATTTATATACTATATTTAGAATATGTGGTTATTAACATTATTATTTGTACATATCTTAAATCACTAAAAGGGAATTTGATTTTGGTGAATTGTTAAATAAGTACTTATAAAAATATTATAGGGAATGAGTTAAAAACGATTTTAGAGAAATTTTTGAAAACTGATGTGAGTGCAAGAAACGCCCAACTTCGCTGGAAAATTGCAAAAATGCCCCTCGAGCTATCACTAGTCTATGGGTGAAGTCAAAATGGTCAATGATCAAATCGAATGGACGATTTTACATGTAGGGATTTAGTAGGTGCGACTAGTAATGTAAAGTAATGAGTGAGGAATTGAATAATGATTACCTTGAGGAGTAAATGAGACTCCATTTTATACCTGTAACATATTATTGTCCTCTTTACCTCTTCCATTTTATACCTCCATTTTATACCTATGATCATGACAATGTAAGGTTGAGATTGACTCTTCCTTAGTTCTAGGCCCATTAATGTGACCCATGGGCTTGACCCAGGTCCCAAATTAGGGTTAGCAGGGTATATTGGTCATCTCGTAGTCTTAGAAAGTTTTTGGAACGCTAGTCTTTATGGCCTGGCCTTGCTTAAGTTCGACCATGTATTGTCGGATTGTTGCCCGACTCCTTTTGCCCGATGTGCCCCTACTTTGGCCCCTTATTTGAGTATTCCCGACTTATGGGGTACTTGGTTTGACCTACAATGGTGGTCGGCCTTTAGGGCTTCAATGGCTCTCCTTGTCTTAACGTGCTACTGAGGTTGGCCCATGTAGCTAGTATTTGACATGGATAGAGTATCGTACTCTGGGCTGGGGAGACTTTCCCTCGTGGATTCCCCTAACTAGTGGTCAGACCATGTCGAGGGGGTTGACCCCTTTAAGTTAGGTCGGAATGTAATGTTGCTAGACCTTGGCCTTGTTGGCCTAGTCATAAGTCTGGTCGGATGGTGGGTATCGGATCTCACCATCTTTGTTGGGCCTAGGAGCTTTATTACGCTTTTAGGAGGTCTCAGTTCGTAAACCACGCATTGGACATATTTCGACACCTACAATGAATACATTAAGCTTTAAGCGTCCACTCGTACAACGATCGTAATCATGTATGTCCTATTTACAAATTAAAACATGATCCTATAAGATAATTCTCTAATTTAAACGCATCGTGTGTGACTCAGGGGCGGACCAGGATTTGAGGTTACCGGGGGAGCAAAGTATATATGCATGATCTTTCAAGTTTGAGGGACATATAAAAAACAATTCAAAATTTTGTCCTCAATATCATAGTTAATTTATAAATATTTTCCTATATTAGGGCACTAGTAGTGGTTGGGTTATTTGGGGCTTAAGTCCAAAATAACCCCAAATAAGCTAAAATGGAGGCTTTTTTGGGGCTATGTAAATGAGCCATGACCATGGGTTACATTTTGTAGCCCCTAAATAAGCCCTCTTTTCAGCTATTTCATACTTTTTAATTTTTTTTCTTTTTCTTTCATTAACTGTGTGGTGCATGTGGAGTGTATGTGTCATGCGGAGCCTGCGAAAAAGCCCCTAAAAGCACTAGCAATGGTTGACTTATTTGGGGGACTTTTACATAAATGTAGCCCCCAAATAAACCACAATGTTAATAAATAATGTAGAATATGAATTTTAAAATAAAGAACAATTAGGTGATTGGTGTGTATGTGTCATGTGGAGTCCACGAAAAAGCCTCAAATAAGCCCAAACCATTGTAAACTAAAAATGGAAGAGACTTATTTGGGGATTATAATGAAATAAGCCACAAGATTGAAACCAACCATTGTTAATGCTCTAATAACCTCAAACCATTGTAAATTTAAAATAAAAAGGCTTATTTAGAGGTTATAATGAAATAATCTCCAAAATTGAAGCCAAAGATTTTTTTTTTTTTTTTTTTTTTTGAGGAAAAGGATCATATATTAAACGTGTAAGAAAATATGGTCAGTGTTACCCCTACGGTACGCAGCGGAATTTCAAAATTTTATTAACATGCAGGTTAATTGATCATGTATATAGCGTATATATTAAACACATTAATAAGAAGACTTACAATACTCCAAAAGCAAGAATAGGTATTGAATCGATACGCCAATCGATGAAGTCTTCGTAATAGTCCGGTGAATCTTCTCCTTCGTCGAAGTCGAAGATATCTGCAATACTTTGATTATCTGCAAGACAATAAAAGTTAGTTTCCAGCTCTTTGAACCTCAACCTTGGTATCCACGGATGAACAACTTATCGGAAAGAATGCTAGGATATTCTTTATGTGACCAAGAAGATGGGGGCGACAATTTTCCTCCGGTGAAAGTGGCGCGTGCGGCTGATGGAGAGGTAGGGGAGAGCTTTTTATTTCTCTAAGAAAACTGGTAGAAAGAATGATTTTGAATGATCTTGAATCAACTGTCTTCAACCATATTAAAAGCTCTCTAATAGTCTACTATATATAATAGTCAATAGAAGCCTAAAGAATAATCAATTAGACTTCATAAAGGAATAAGAATCTAATTCTTATTGCACAAGGAAACCAATTCAAGTCTAGATTCATTCCCAATCAAACTAGAACTCAATTAGGAAAATCTAACTTATCCCTTGACTTCTAATAGAGGAAGGAGTCGAACTCCTTCCCCTACTACTACTGCTGGTCGCGCGCACGTCTAAGGGGGATAGGTGGTCCCGATTTTGGGACCCACTTATAACTCTAAGGCAATTCAAACTCCAAGTAGATTTTGTCCATGTGCATATATTAATTCTAAATTAACATATCTTTTCAAATCAAACCTCTATTATATTTCTAAAATATAATCTTTAATTGTATTTACATAAAATACAATTAATCAGTCAATTCAATTAATAATTCCAAATTATTAATTGAGCCACAAATTATTATAATTAATTCCAAATCAATTATAATTCATCAATCACAATTAATTCTAAATTAATTGCGATTCCATCTTCAAGGATATTCAGATAAGCTGAATCACCACATAGTGTGACCCATAGAGCCTCATTGTATTAAGCAAGTGCTACACTAGGCAACATGGAATTCCTAGACGGTTCCATTTGCAATATTAATACATGAGGACGTTTGAGAGGTTTCTCAAAGCAAACCCTTTCGTTGTGAAGTCTGTTGCGCTCAACGCGGCGATGGTAACATCCCTTCATCTGACTGACTCGAATGTATCTTGGATCGATGAAGTGTCTATCCCAATAATACATCCACGGGCGTCTTCAGTGAGTTGCTTGGTAAATCCAATATCTATTATGACTATCATAATAATATTGATACGCTGGTCAGCGGTTTAGTCAATCACAACTATGAACGACTATGAGCAGTGCTCTCCTGTGCTACACATGAGAGATGAATCCTTCACAGAATCACTTATCATCCCCATTTGTATGTAGCCATAATCCTGGATCGTGTCTTGGGTCAACTGCTTATTCAGAGCTGACATCGACGGGTCCACCAAGGATATGGGGCAACAAATGTGATGATAAAGTCCTGCAAGTCCAAAGGACGACTGGCATCACTTCGACAACTTTCCGGTTCCCATAGACACTTCGGTGTAGAGTATACATCGATGGGAGTTTCCGGTGGGTACTTCCATTGTTCGGTAATCACCCTTCGAACAACTATGCGGAGTTATGGGAACGTTTCTTGATTGTCCAACAATCTGTTCCGTGGCCGTGGGATCGACTCACACTTGCTCTAACAAGTATAACCTCCACGCATACTAGTCTCAGTTGGTTCGTTCAGACCCCTACATCCGAGATGAACCTCGACTAGGGAGAGTTTGGGATAGATGATAACTCACATAGCTCCCACTTCTGTGTGATCGGTCATCTATCCGAGGGGACATGTTTGATATCAATACAGACAGGAATAGAGATATGACATGTTGTATGCCTGGTGTAATATAAATATGAAAGCGATACTCAATAGTCAAACAACAAACATATATTATATTACGTTGACCTGTGTAATAGTACATATATGCCCTTAATAAGGGTTGCATGCCCTTAATAAAGACTGTCTCTAGGACATATACACTATCAAAATGAACCAAATCAAGTTACATCATCAATATCGAAAGGCAATGTTGAAAAGCCAGAGCTATCCTCTATCACATTTTGCGCTAGCAAGTGAGCTAAGTGGTTACAATTTCTCCTGACAAAACGAAAAATGCAAGAGGTAAATGAGGTAGCTAGTCGTCTAGTCTCTTCAATTATATTCCCCCCGAATGCCAGTGTAGGGCCCGAGCTAGCAAGCTGGTTTGTCACGTTTAAGGAGTCACCTTCAACTATAATCTCATCCAACTGCAAGCTTTGTGCCAATCGGACGGCAGCACGGGCAGCCAATGCCTCGGCTTCCTCAGCTCCCGTGATGTGTTTGAAGTGATGTCCACTCCAAGCGATCACCGTCCCTGAACTGTCTCTCACCACTATTCCAGCACTGGCACATCGCCATCTAGAATCCAAAGTCGCATCATAATTTATTTCCATGTTCCAGGCGGCGGAGCAGACCAACACGCATAAGCTTCTGGCGGCCTGGGTTGATGGAATAATGTTTGGGCCTGTGTAAATTTTTCCAAGTACTGTTGCGCAAACATGGATGCTTCAGCAGCGTCAGTACCTTGATGCTCATGTACTGTTTGATTCCTGTTAGACCAAAGACGCCAACAATGCATGAAAAATTGACAAAGCACCTCAGAACTTACCTTTGTCCTCACCCCCTCAACCCAACTTTGAATATCATTAGCTGCGCAATAAACAACATCATGTGCAAGGGGGGACACAACCCAAAGTAATCGCGCATAAGGGCAATCCCGCAAAATGTGTAATATCGATTCAGGCTCTGACGTGCAAACCGGGCAGCTGTCTGTGACCTGAACCCCCCTCCGCAAAAGGTTGCTTAAGACAGGTAGTGAATTTCTAAGGATTCTCCAACTGAAACCTTCACCTTGGGAGGTAGTTTTAAGTTCCAAAGCCAGTTCCAGTTTCTCCGCTGTACCGCACTGCTACTTCCATGTCTGTCTGCAGCTCTACGTTTACGTAAGTCTCTGGCCAGATGATAAGCACTCCGGACAGTATAACACCCGTGGGGTGAGTGATTCCAAACTCTAAGATCGGGGAGAGCCGTAACAGGCAACGGAATCCGCAATATATCTACACAATCTTCCTCCCAGAACAACAAGTTAACCAACTCCTCATCCCAACCTCCGTTGCTTATCAAGTTCGAAAACAGAAATGTCACCTAGTTCATATAAATCTGGTGTGAAAGGCTTAAGGATCTGCGCACGCGGTATCCAATTGTCACTCCAAACATTAATATTTCTCCCATCACCGACTCGCCAACGAATTCCTTGTTTAACTAGTTCCATAGCGGCTCCAATACTCTTCCAAGTGAAGGAAGCATTGCTCTTCATGGTTGACTCAAAAATATCACACTGGGGGAAATACTTAGCCTTATAGACTCTACTAAGTAAGGAGGAAGGATTATGGATTATACGCCATATTTGGTTTCCTAGCATAGCCAAATTAAACGAACGGAGATCCCTAAAACCCATGCCCCCATCCCTTATAAAATCACAAAGTGCCTCCCATTTAACCCAATGGATTTTCTTATGCTTTCCATTACCCCACCAAAACTTAGAAATTAGAAAGTCAGGTAACTTAAAACAACTCATAACAAAGGTAGGGATGGACTGGATAACCGATTTCGAGGTTAATTTCTTGCCCAGAAGCCTGACTATAACACCACAAAATGTCACCAAATTCAATTGCTGCAGCAACTGTAGCTTGGCAAAACAAAAGAGTGTCATCAGCAAATAATAAGTGAGAGATCCTCGGTGCATTAGGAGATATAGCCACCCCCTTTAACACCTCCCCCTCTTCAGCATCGCAGATCAAAGCACTAAAAGCCTCAGTAATAAACAGAAATAAATAAGGTGATCTCCCTGACGAATCCCCCTCTCCGGTTGGATTGGGTCAAGCTGATCTCCATTTAAGAGTATGGAATAGGAGACCGTACACACACTAAGCATAATGAGATCGATAAAATGATTCTCAAAACCTAGACGCTCCAACACTCTTTGCAAGAATTCGACTCTATCATAAGCCTTACTCATGTCAAGCTTCAAAGCCATAAAAACATATTTACCCTTGGATTTGTGTTTTAGAAAATGATTGACCTCATAAGCTACAAGCACATTATCAGTAATTAACCGACTAGGGACAAAAGCTGACTGGTATTCTGTGATTGTGGTGTCCATGTGGGGTTTGAGTCGGTTAGTAATTGCTTTAGAAGCAATTTTAAAAATCACATTACTTAGGCTAATGGGTCGAAATTGGGTGATTCTCTCTGGTGTTTTACATTTTGGTATGAGAATAACATGGGTGAAATTGAGCTTTGGGTTCAGATTTCTATCATTCAGAAAAGAGAGTACACAATCAGTAACATTTCTACCAACTACATTCCAAAACCGTTGATAGAAAAGAGTTGGGAGTCCATCAGGACCAGGGGATTTCAGGGGAAACATATCAAAGAGTGATTTTTTTACCTCGTCTGGCGAAAACACACGGCATAGCTCCTGATTGATATCTTGGCCTACTCTGGGTTGTATAACTCTTGTCACATCCTCAATGTTAGCACTCGACGGATTCCTGGACGTAAAAATACTTCCAAAATACCCATTTACAATGGCAGATAAACTCTCTAAGTCCTCACACCGTTCCCCTGCATCATTCAACAACCCACAAATTTCGTTCACTTTAGCTCTATGTGTGGCTTGCGAATGGAATAATTTCGTATTTCTATCCCCCTCTCGAAGCCATTGCGTTTTCGATCTTTGTTGCCACATTAACTCCTCCTTATCTAACTCCCCTTCCAACATCTTTTTGAGTTCCACTGTACGCCCCTTTGTTTCTGCAGTACCCTCTCTTCCTTTCAGATCGATCAACTCCTTCCTCAACTCGCTAATCTTCTTCTTAACCGACCCAAACTTTACTCTCTCCCAATTAACCAAGCCAATTATGCTATTCTCGATATGATTCAAGAAATCCATATCTCCATCCCAATTACTCTCGATAACTTGTGCACAATCAAAAGACTTTAACCACATAGATTCAAACCTGAATTTCTTCCTATTCTGTCGGAATCGCTTCTGGACCGCACCTCGCAGTTTCATTTGGATCGGCATATGATCGGAATTGTTGGTGTGGAGGTGAAAGACTTTTGCTTCTGGGAACATATCGATCCAATCTGCATTACTCACCGCCCTATCTAATCGGAGCTCCGTGTGGTCGTCTCCTACCTGGTGGTTGGACCATGTGAACTGATAGCCTTCATACTCCAGCTCCGAGAATCCACAATGGTCCATAGCGTCTCTAATGTCTCTTAGACGCCTATAAACTGGCCTCCTTTCTTATCTATCGGTGTGGAGACTTCATTAAAGTCACCCACCACGATCCAAGGCCTTACTGACTGACCGGCTAATTGCTTTAATAGTCCTAGGTTCTTTTCCTTTTACTTTGATCCGGTTCACCGTAGAAACCGGTTAACCGCCATATTGGTTCCTTATTAGTTAGACCCACACTTGCATCAATATGATTCTTAGAGTAAGACTGAATCAAAACATTAACTTCTTTATTCCATAACAAAGCAAGACCGCCGGATTGGCCAATGGACGGTACACAAAAACCAAAAACATTAAACTTCTGCTTTAATCTACTAATTCCTACTTCCCCTAAACGGGTGTCCATAAGAAAAACAACTTCGGGATGATGCAACTTCAACAATTCTCCAAGGGCTCGAACTGTCCAAGGGTTTCCCATACCCTGACAGTTCCAAGAAATAAGACTCATTTGTCTAGGCGGGGTTGCATAGCAACTCCCGCCTCTGGTCCAATTTTTCTTTGTTTACCGGTCTTACTTCCATTCTTATTCTTCGATCCAATGGGCCTTCCTCGCTTTCTTTCATTGTTTCTCTGGTCTGGGGGCTGAATGGGGGGCGATGAGGTTGGGGTATTGGGCTGGGCTGTGGTATTGAGTGGTGGCGCAAGGCTAAGGAACGGGTCAGTAGTGTTTTGTGGAGTAGGTGCTATTATAGGGAAAGGAATTGTAAAGCCTGGTGGAAATATGGGTCTTGCACGGTATTGGACTAAGTTTGGTGAGTGGGTCTTGAATGGTAATGGGCCAAAATTGAGAGGCTGGGTTGCAGGGAGGGAAGTTGGGTTTTGATTATTGTTTGGGTTGGGCTGGGAGTCAAAGTCCATATGAGTGTAGGGTTCATTAGGGATTGGGTCAAAGATTACTAATGCTTTTTATTTCAAGTCAACATTACTATCTCCATTTAATCCTGAGCTCTCGCCAACATTATGTGTACCATGATTCCCGCCGCCCTCACCGCTCTGACTACGGGAAGGTTGTGACTCATTAAATCCAAAACCAGTAACTTAACTCCCATCATAGTTGACCGGTGACTTACCAAAAATATCCTTACCGCGGACAGAGGCTGTCGGACGTCGAGCAATCGGATTTGGGAACCTCGGCCCCAACGGAATTCCGCCGTACCTATTCTGACTGCCGTTGATTCGATTTTGCATGTATTCTGTTGGTTCCCGTAACCAATCACCATAAGGGAAACTCGAGTTGGATCCCTGCCCCTTAGTCGCTTGCAATTCCATATGATCATCGCAATCTTTTACCAAATGTCCGACCACCCCGCAAAAGTAACAGAAAATAGATAATTTCTCGTACGTGAAACGGAGCTGCAAGGGTTCATTTTTGGGGCCAACCATATGCATACAGCGCATAATTGGCTGGGTGATATCAATTTGAACTCTCATCTTCATTGTAGAATTACCCAAGCCAAAGATTGATATTGGTCTTATTCTCTATCTTCGTTATTTTTTCAGTTTGAAAAAACCGAGGGAGTGCCTTGCATAATAGCAAAAATAGCAATGCAGACAAAAGAATTCCAAATTTCCAAATATGATTTCCATCTTATTTTTGGAGTTTTTCACCAGCATAACCTGCTTTCCCATTTCTAGACTATACGCAACAACATTTCTCACGTGGAAAAACTAGACTTTTGTCAACGTGGCAACTATCAAATTCCCAATTATACCCTCCCCGCCTGATATCAAACTCTCAATTCAAAAACCACTCATCTTTTTTCACTCTCTCTCTCTCTCTCACACACGCAGTCATTAATGCCGGTCTATCTCCCCTCCTCACTTTCTCTCTCTAAAATCTCACCTGTACTGCAACCACTCTCTATGTTTGAACCAGAAACGAACTAGCTTCTTCTACTCCACTTGCGCTTCGCTTTTTCATCTCTTCACGCATAGAATGTGCTCCGGTTGCCGCTTCACCAGCTGGTAATGTAAGTTTGCGCTACTTTCTCTCTCTAAAAATTGTTTTGCTCTCGTTAGTGAGAGAGAAGATCTGCTAACTCCGAATTGCTTTGCGATGCAGATTCTGTAGGTTTGAAATTAGCTGATTATGAGCTAGACTAGAGTACTTAACAATGGCGACAGTTTTCGAGGCGGTGTCGAGCTTTTCTCCGTGAAATCCGATCAGATTTTGCATTTTATTTTGGCCTTTTGTTTTTGTTCCCTTGTTTTTTTTCTCCTTCTCGGTAAATTCTGTTCCATCTAATCTTACTTTGTTCGGTAAAGGAGAACTTTATTTGTCTTTATTGTCGTCGTTACCTTTTCACTATTGCTGTTGTCTGTTTCATTTGAAATTTCAAAAGAGGAAAACAAAATTAAAAAATGGAGAGAGGTCGACACCGTAGGTCAAAAAGTGCTTCTGGAATTGAAGGTATAATACATTTATGTTTTGCATTTTCCATATTGTTGTGAGTGTGTATGTGGTTGGGATGGTCTAATTTGCTTGCTGAATTTTTTTTACTCTATTTGCTAATGAAGCTATATAGTTACTTTTTAGATTCTTTGGATTTCCTCAATCATTTACTGCTTCTTTATCAGGATCCTGTGTTTTTTTTCCTCGAATAATGCCAAGTTCTATATATGCTTTCGGCTTCACTCATTAACAAGGCAATTTGTTGCGTGAAGCGTGAAGACTTTGTGATCACACAAAATTACCAAAACATGTTTTGTTGTCAAGTGATTAGTGAAGTTGCACTTTTCCGTAGTGCTGTCAACATTATTTTGTCCCTCTCTAGACTTTCTGCCTATGATGAGGTATAATTGCTGGGCCTAGAAGCTATACTATATTCTAAGCTTCTCTTCCCGATTCTTTTTAGTGTATGTTGATCTAGAAATAATTAGAGCAGGTTCTTCCTTGCATACTTGCAAGTTTTGCCTGCTGACCTAGAGCTCTTTGTTTTACATGTGCATCGTGGTTATTGCCTATAAGTCTATAACATATGGTCCTGCATTTTTCTGCTTTTCTCCAATCTTCATGAGTTGTAGAGTTTCTGCAGAGGGAGTTATTGCTTGCAATTTATTATGGTTTCAAAAGAGCTTGATGCTAGATAATTGATGTGACCAGGGATCCGACATATCCAGAGACCGAAAGCTGTTCCGAGATTGTCTTCAGATTCTCGTTCTCCTATTGATGGAAGCGCCAGGGCAGATGTGGTTTGTTTCTCCTGTACTTTTGAAGATATAGAAATCGTGTTTGATCATTATGTATTGAGATGGAGTGTGCTACAGTAGGACAAGCAATTTGCTAATTTTGTTTTGGCATGTGCAGTTTGTACTTGACTTGGGGAAGAACCCATTGGGACAAGCCACAGGAACACCGATGAAGAAGTTACTTGCTGAAGAAATGTCCAAAGAAGTTGAATCTAAGAGACGGCCACCCAGTGTTATAGCGCGATTGATGGGCCTCGAAGGATCAGCATCACCAAAGCATGCCAGTAGACAACCAAAAAGGTCTTCTGTGAGCTACGAGCAGAAACATATCTCAATTAACATGCCACAGAATAACAAATATGATAGCTTCTCCAGCAGCAGAAGCTCAGAGGACCTACAAAGTTTCAAGGATGTCTATGAGGATCTGGAAGCATCGCATCTTGCTGATCGACGTTGTTCTAAGAGATGGAGCGCTAGTTCAAGTCTTACAAAAGATGAGATGGCATTTATTAGGCAAAAGTTTGTTGAAGCAAAACTTCGTTCAGCTGACTTGTTTCAGGGCTCAAAAGCAAACGGTGAGGCGTCATATCCTCCCTCTAGCAGTTCTCGTGGCAGTCCTATAGCAGTTCTGAAACCATATTCCTGCAAGTACGAAGGCAACCCCGAAGCACATAATTTTCACCCAGAAACTTCAAGTAGACAGGAACTCCCTTCTCATCTTAAGCGCAAAGATGGTCTTCTACTCGAACGACACATTCAGAATGGAGAACTTATTTTACACAAGTCGTCGAATATTGAGAAGAATGGTGAGGAGAAGATCCTCCCGAGAAGGATTGTCATTCTGAAGCCAAACAAAATGCAAAATACTCGAATATCAGGTTTATCACCTGATCAATTACATTATCTGCAGAACTTAAATGAGACGAATGATAGTTCGAGTAATGGGCTGGCAGAAACAGCATCATTTAGAAAGAAAGGTTCATCTCGTAGTGTGATGTCTAAAGACGCTAGAGAAATAGCAAGTAGAATTGCAAGAAGGATCAGAGAGGATGATGATGAGATTATTGATAAGAAATCTACTGGATTAAGAGGATATGCAGGTGATGAGAGTTCATATGATGCTAATGAAAGTGATTCCGACTGTGATTCGGAGGTGTCAAAATTTACGTCCCAAAAATCCTTCGGCGATTGCAAATTGCACAGATACATATCTTCTCAAGAATCTGAATCATCTGTTAATAGGGAGGCGAAACAGAGACTATCTGAAAGATGGAAAATGACTCAGAGGTATCGAGATCTGGAAATGGTTAACAGAGGTAGCACATTAGGTGAAATGCTTGCCATACCTGAAAGTGAAACAATACCTAAGCCTTTGGCTGCTAGGACAAATCATGAGAATGTGTGGCGAACTGAATATGGTCCTTGTGGCATCAGCAGTAGGGATGGTTGGAAAGATGAATTAAGTAAAACTTCATCAAGATCAAGATCAGTTCCTCAATCTGTAAGTGGGAAAAGTCGGAAACGAAGCACACAACATGATAAGTCTATTGAAGACAAATATCTTGTATCTAGCGAGCACATTCGTAGTGACATATGTAACATTGTTAGGGGAAATATGTTCCATGGAGGAATTTATTCATCAGAGGAATCAGATCCCAAGAGCAACAAGCCCCTTCCTTATCAACACTCATTCACCAATGAGAAGGACAATATGCCAGAAGCTAATTTTGATATTGAGACAGAGGCAAAAGTTAAAACCGCACATGTAGAACTGACATTGTTTCAGACTGCAGAGAAGGGTGTCACGTGTAGAAGTCCGGTTTTTGACGTGAAGATGAATGCTGAACATGGAAGCAAACCGCTGTCCTCACAATCTCCTCTGTTTCTTCCAGAGGGGTCTTCTTTTGTCGCAAAAGGCAGTGAACCCACTTCTCAGGACTCGAGCAATTCCAGTCTTCAGGTTTGAATCATTGCTATCTTCTATATGCTCTAACCCCATTAATAGAATACAGCCGTACATGCTTTTATTTCTTTAATGTGCAAAACATGCTTTTATTTCCAAATATAATTTATATCACTTGATTAATGTGTGCAGAACATGCTCTTTGGTTTGAGTTCAGAAAATTTTCATTTGGTGCTTATTGATTCTAGTAGTAAAATAATACATGTAGGTACAAGTGTAAGAATTTTATGATTGCAGTATTAGGTTAGCTAATAGTATCTGGATATAGTTTTCTGGTCGTTAATACTCTTTGGAATGCTTTATTACTAGATTACTATATACTATATAGAGTATACTCCATTTAGTCGTTTCTGCGGTTTTCATCCTTCCACAGATTCTTCTGACCCATCAAAATCCCTTTACCATATTGCTATGCTCGATGGTTCATAAAGTTTAGTTCTAGTCCACAAGATCAATAATGATGTTAAAAGTGACCAAGTTTAATACAAGTTTGTGCTTATGATATACAACTGACTCAAGATGATGCCACTTTTAAGGAGTCAGAGTGGTATAAAACAATGCAGTTGGGCTCCATAAGCTTAAACGAAGCTTTCAGTATATAGCCAGATGGAGGATGGCCAAGAGCATTTGTTGAGTGCTGAAATGGATTAGTTACTTGACATGACATAATGATGGCGAACTATGTAAGGGTAAACTTTGGTTGTGGCCCGTAGCAATAGCATGTCAAAGAACTAAATGAGCCATCTAATGTGGTTCTCAAAACAGTTTACTTTAGTATCATGAGTTGGAAAACATTTCATTGAACAAAGTCATAGAGGCATGGAGCCCAAACGGTTCATGTCCAATTCTCAAGCTTTGGTCATGAAACTGCAACTACTTAAAACAACATGAAGCGAGCTCCATGAAGGTCACTTTTAAGAGATGGATAACAAAAGAGAAGCTCGGTTATGGTGATAGATGAAGACTAACACAGATGATGGATCAGATTACAAATGGTATTGGTTGAGTATGGAAATCACAAGGTTGGCAGGAGATTGATAAGTAGTTTATTTAAACTCCCCAAATTATCGTATGGATTGGAATGAGTTGAATGATTGGTCGAGTTCATGAGTTTCAACTTTCAAGAATAATCAATGTATTGCCTATGAATAATGTTTCTTATTTTAAAACATTCTTGACTTTCTTGATCAACCCTTAATGGATGTGTTGACAAGGGGTGATCAAAGCTGCCCACTTCACTTTATTCATCTTTGATGAGTTTGATATCTATGCAAATAATATAAACTTTTATAAAAAAATTGAAGCTAACAATTCTAACATATATGTCCTTATAACTTCCAAGGCTAGACAACAATTGTGACCTGTACATTATCTATCTAAACTACTAAACCTAACAAGTGAACATTCATGTGACCGTGTATAGGCTGGTCTGCTGCTTTTCCAAATTAGGTTAGTTTGTCTTTGCATTTTAGAGTTAAATTCTCGCCTTTCCCTTACTACTCTTGGCAAAATAAGCAAATCCCATTTCTTTTCATTTATTGACACACTCATAGATATGCTATACACAAGCTATTGGTCTACTTTCAAGTTTCACCCGTTCTTCACTTCCCATCGCCTCTAGATTCACGCTTTCTAATTGATTGGCTTTTGTTGATGTTGCCTTTAGACTAGTTACCTCCTATTATGAATCATGATCTGTATCTTTAGTAATTGCTTGGATTTTGGGTATTTATACATATTGTTACCATTATATAATTTATTTAACAAGCATAAAATAACCATCTCGCTACCTACTAGTTCCACACGGCAGATAATGTAATGAAAATGATGCTCGCAATATGGCCGTCCTTGTTATGGTGGTGATTCCACTAGTTTATGTATTCCATCTCCATCTTGTGGTTTAAAAATAAAAACATCCTAATATGGAGTGTTTGAGAAACTAAGTTTCACATATAAGCTTCTCTAATAGTAAAGGTAACCAGAGAAAAGGTACCCATGAGCTTAATTGCCAAACTTAAAGAAAGACTATTGCCACAACTATTGCAAACACCCGTTAAGTTCAACTCAATCACTCTCAATGGTAATATTTTAATTATGATACTTGTTGAGCCATGATTTTCGAGTTACTTCTAGTGGTGATGGTGGGTATTTTCCATTCATAGTTAATTTTGAAAAAAAGGTGCATGCTTTCCTTATGATTTGGTGGGTGGATGGTTTAGGTAACTCAAAACTTTCAACCCCGTAGGCTTCTTTGGAAAATACGAGTACTTCTCCACAATTCCAATCCATGAACTTCGGTGAATTCATCGAACTAGAAGAATTACACGACTACAATGCAACATGATTTTAAAATTGCAGAGTACAACATGATCAACCCTTAAGTGACCATTGAAAATAAACATAGACCTATAAGCAATGGTTCCATGAGATAATTTGGAGCAATTCTTTGATAATTTTCACTATGAACAAGATGATAGTCGAGCATTGCAAGTCATGGTCAATAACATAATCACTACTATCACCGTGCACATCAATATTGCCATTGTCACCAATATCCTTCCTTATTTGATTCTCGTCACTTTTTGCTTTCTATATCGTTCATACTCATTGGAACATTGCTTGTGTCTTGGTCCTGGCATTATACATAAGTTGGTATACCTTCTCGCTCTATTATAGCCTTTTAAGAGTAGATGCACAATATTAATAGGCCCATCTAATTGATGGATTTTCCTAGGTAAGTTGCCGAAGATGCCAATTGTTTATTCCCACATGTAGGGCCGATGATGGTTTGGCTTAGTTGAGCTGATGATTGCCGACATCTTATTCTCATGTGTAGAGCCACCAGTTTATTCTCACGTTTGAGTTAATGGTCAATGACGCTACATGTCAACAACTTGGTTTTCATTTGGTCATCTAGTGATACCATGTGTTCAAGAAACCCCACCTAGAAATAATATGACTTGTGTGTTACTTGTTTGTTACTCAACATGGAAGTAGATACTATTCTTATCATTTATGTTTTGTCAACATGAAACATGAGTCCATGACTATCAAATGTCTTCGATCTTGTCAAACCTATACTTTTGAAATGAAGGATGTGCGTGATTTAAATAGATCTAAGGCATGTGACTGTGGATCTATTGTCGGACAAATCTCATCATATATGAGAGAACTGATGATTTAGATCATCATAGTCATGATTTGTCCTGTACACTTATAACACTACTCAATTACTAGTATGAATATAATCAATATTGCCTAGAATTGGCACTATTTTCTTTATCTTTAACTATATATATATATATATATATATATATATATAGTAATACCTAATAAGTCTTCCTCCATAGTCACATGTGTTTCACTCTAGACCGAAAACAACAAGGATTTTGTGGCCATATTTCATGTTGTAATGAATTGTTGTTATGGTCTCTCAAGGAACATCATTCTCTATATTGGATATATAAGCCCAATTATGAATGATTACATAAGCCCTAGATCATTCTCTATATCTTCCCCTCTCACCCTCTAAAAAAATATTTTTCTCTTGTGAAATCAAACTACAAGCAAAATTATTCCAAATATTAACTCACATTGTCATCAAACAATGCAATACAATCTAGTCAATTAGGGACAACCAATGCATCCGAGGGTCTCATATTCCCCAAAATCCTGCCTCTTACTCTAGAAATGATGTACTCTCTCTGTCCCCTTTTAATGACATCGTCTCCCATTTTGTATCTTTTTTGAAAGGTCAGTTATGTAAACATTCCGTTTTTGGACGCATACTTACCCTAATAACACACCTATATCTACAACTTCAAGACACTTAATCAATTCTTTCTTGATGCTTTATTAATTTATTTTGAACAGTACCTCACATTCTTTGTTATTTATTACTATACCCACCTACCTTAATTATAGTGTACTCCCATATTTTATTAGGTCTATTCGAAACTGTGAATGTCTCTGATATCTTTGTAATGAGACGGAGGGAGTATCATTTTGCCCTTAATAATACATATCCTAATTGACCATGTTTCCTTATTGAATTGAAGTTGAACTCCCAATCGTGGCAATTAGTTCTCATAGAGGACTTGTGGCATCCCGATTATAAACTTTGGGACATTATGCCAATATCTCGACACATTATGGTATGTATCGATGGCATATTCTCTCACTTCTTAAAATTCACTCTAGATTGTGAAATGAATCCGCGCTACTTGGTAGTTTGGTCTGTGGACATGTTAAGTTTACATTTGATGTATATTTTGGATATTAAAACCAGAACTTGTTCGTAGCTATCGTTTTGGTATTTTCGGTGTGTAATTTATTTTCCGTTACTTGGGTAATCTTCTGGGTGTAATGAAGAGACATTGTCTCCCCTTAAGAAGTCCCTTTGAAGGGAAATGGTCCCTTTATGAAACTAATGCTAACTTCATCTGGTAGGAATAAGGTGGTGCAGTGGTATGGAGCTGGAGCGGGGAAGGCGAGGTGCAGGGTCGATCCCTTTAGGATGTGTGTATAGGAGTCGTGTATGCATAAGGTGGTTTTGGATGTTGGTATACATGTGGAGTCACAAGGTGGTTTAGGATGTCTGTATAGGAGTAGTTGTAACGTTTGCCCTTTCACAAAAAATATAAAATAAAAAATAAAAATTAAAAGCAAGCTAACGACATCTGAAAATGAATTCGTCACACTTATGGGTGATATGTTTTGATAATTTTATCAAAAAACCACTGTACGTGTATTGTTGCTTCAAAATGGATGGTCATAGCTATACGTTATTCTGGGTATCCTGTGTTCATTTTGTGGCTTAATCCTTTCTATAGGAAGACACTGATTGGCCATAGGCTGGTTTTCCTATCATGAAATAGTATCTGAGACCAACAAAAGACTTGTAGCTCACTGGATAAGTCTTCCATGTATTCTTGCCATATAACACCTTAAAGGTTGTTGGGAGTGTATATTGGTAATTGATATGCTATGTGCGCCTGGTAGTATTTGTTTTATTTGTGGCTATATTTTTTTCGTTGTTAATGCTGTGTCTTTTCAATTTCACACATTGTGTAACAACTGTGATGAACTTCTGGTTATCTTGTAGACTTACTATTTGCTGCCTCTTCATTTTTTGGTAAATGAGTAGCACTGTACTGAACTGCTTGCTCTATTCATGTAAAGTTGTCATTCCAGATTCTTGCATTTAGGAACTGAATGAGAGATTTTATAAACAACTTTCTCCTTTTCAGAGTGTTGGAGGTCAGCCCAACCCTTCCAAAAACACAAACGAGGCAAGTCATGCTAGTCCAGTTTCAATCTTTGAGGTCCCATTTGCAGAAGATGCATCATCTAGTTCTGAAAGTTTTGAGAGAGTGGGTGCTGAACTTCATGGTAAGAATCTAAACTCTTTAATTCCTTTAAGAACTATGCAAATTATGAGTAGTTATTAGATCTTGAGAAGATGTTATAAGTGATATCATACATAAGCAATTGTATTGAACAGATTATAGAGAACATATCTTTGAAGGTTCAAGCAGAAAAACTAGTAGACGATCAAACTTCAATTTTTTTATAAAACTTTGGGCTATTAATAATTGTGATTGCAAATCGTAGGTGATTGATTATTTGTTCTTCAGAAGCTTTGTATGTATTGTGGATAGAAGTCATAGACAAAGGGAATGGTTTTGAACAGTTTCTACAAACATTTCTTCGATGTTTTCTGTTAACTTCTCCGTTCTGAAAACATACGGCTGTCAATTAAAATTTTAATGAAGTATTCTGATGATTTTGATCTAGATTACGACTTAGAAATAAAGATTCAAGATAAATCGAGAATAATAGCTCAGACATTCGACAACTAAGAAAAGCAATTGTTGTAGACTTCATACAAGGGACAATATTTCATGTTCCATTACATGCAATTTCTGTGTGTTATTTCTGCTGAGCATTTTTGTATATCTTTCTGCTGCAGAACTCCGAATGCAACTTCATCTCCTCAAGATGGAAGCTGGCACGTACACTGAGGTACCCTCGCTTACTCCGGCAGAGGATGAAATGGTTATTGGAGGAAACCGTGTATTAGGAGCTGAAGGATGGGAAACATCTTATGCTTTTGACATTCTACAAGAATCGGGTCTTGCAGATTCCATGTTAGATATGTACAAAACTAAGTGGCACTCCCCAGATTGCCCTTTGGATGTTAAGTTATTTGACGAGCTTGAGAGTAAGTACATTGAGGAGACAACTTGTCTGAGCTCAGAACGGAGGTTGATTTTTGACAGAACAAATCAAGCACTCATGGAGATTTTTGAAGAGAACATTGACTTGTTCCCATGGGTGAAACCAAAACTAACAGGATTTAGTTCTTCACTGCCAGCAAGTGTGGAACTTGTTCTCAAGAAGTTGATCTCTCATGAAGACCCTTATGGGGTGTTATCCGAAGAAGCACTTGATATGGACATGCAGTGGCTGAATTCGAAACAAGAAATTGACGCGATAGGCAATGACATTGAGAAGATGTTGATAGATGACATGATAATAGAGGTACTACTCTGTAACTAAATAGCTAGTAGCTTTTGGTTTAGATTGTTGTAGTTTAGTTGGTAACATAGCCTGGTTACAGAAAAGAGTAATAATAGGCTACATTTGGGTTAATAAAAGGTTAAAGTAAGCCATTTACTTCATTTTATAATAAGCTATTTTCTCGTGAACCAAAAAAAGCTTTCCCTCACTTTGCCACAGATGAAAAAACTTTTCATTTATTTCTTCATTTAATTTTCAATATGGACACTTTCAAGGCCTTTGTAATCCACGGCAAACGTGGGAATACATTCAAAGCAAACAACAGTATGCCTCGGGTGGGAAATAACACTAGCACGTTCACATATTTATACGCCGAGCTACGCATATACATGAAAATATGCATGCACAAATACTCATATCTATTCAGCAAATATTACTAAGAAATTGGTAGATCAGCAGGCCGTGCAACAGGCTGCCATCCAGTGCAGTGTTGAAGAAAATGTTTGAGCTCATCGGTAGCTGATCCCACTGTCCACGCGTCATAGTGCTCACTAGGATGAAATACAGCATTCTCGGTTGGGAGTGGCATTAGGCCTGGCTGAGTTCCAGGAATGAAAATATCACCTTCAGATCTTATGCAACCAGTACATTCGCCAATTTTATCAGCTGCCTGTACAGTAAATAAAAAAGGAATTGGACTAATATTAAGGATAATTGTAGGTATTTTCATTAAACATGAGTGGGGGAGAGAGAGTTCTCTGCATATATATATACTCTTAATCAGTCTTCTAACCTAAAGCATAAGTCATAAGTATATATATTCACAATCTTTCCTTCAAAGCCAGTTTCTTGGTCAAGCTCAAATATTCACCGACAGCAGATCTGTTTGCCAAGATTTCTAAAAGACAATTTTTTTTTTCCATGTTAATCTGTTGCGTAACGATTTCATATGCTAACAACTCTTATGAAGAAAATCTATATAGATGAAAATTACAACAAATAGTATACATAGTATATGAGAGCTGCATATACTATATGTCAGCTATTTCTAATAAGTATAAATATAGTTATTTCTAATTAGTATAAATATGTATGTACAATGTATAGTGAAGGCAGGAAGGAATATAATCAAGTTGTTTGTTTAGTTTCTCTGTAATTCTAATCTATTTTCTTAGGAGTGTCCAGGATTAAAACTAACAAAATAGAATCCTAAGAAAATAGGATTCTATGTGAATCCTAGAGACACTCGTAAGAAAAGAGATGAGGAATTAGAGAAAACACTAAACAAACAAACTTAATTTTATTCAGTCTCGCAGTACATAAATATTTATACAAATTCAAAATAATTGATACTAATAAATGCACTTCCTTTGACGCATAGCAAATGTTACATATACCATTACTTTCATGTTTATCCAATACAATTGTCACATATCCATTTTTATCATATTTTACACCCATGTGCACTTTACTCCCACTAACTTTCACAATATACCATAATCTCCGTGCCCGCATCCATCTGTTCCAGACCAAATCTCACATTGGTTTGGGCACGGAGATCAAGGTACAAGGTAAAAGTAGAGGGAATAAAGTGAATAAGTTAGTGCAAATGGGTGTAAAACAGCCAAAAATGGAAACATGACATTTGTACTGGAACAAATATAAATGGAATATATGACATTTGCTCCGGGACCAAAGAAGTATCTCTTAAAAGATATCAAAATTAATAACCTATAATAACGATAATAATAATAATAATAATAATAATAATAATAATAATAATAATAATAATAATAATCATAATAATAATAATAATAATAATAATAATAATAAAAACAAATTAAATATCAAGATTACTAAGTATATCAATTAGTCATATATAATCATATTTATATACACTAGTTAAAAGCTAACCCATATTATACATGGTATACGTACATATACAAAACTATTCATGGAACCAATGTAGATGTTAAAATAATCTGTCATTACTTATTATCAGTAGTGCTGACAAGGAGAAGGAATGAGAGCAACAAACCTTCATGAAACTTACAGGTTTAAGAAACTCATGTTATTTTATAATGTGTCTCATCAACTTCTATTATTCAATAGAGATAAGAAGATCACAATATCAGAGTATTAGGGAAGAAGTATTTTGGACAGGAAAACTTTGCAAGTGTTAACCATTTAACGCATCTTCAATTCAAAACATCCAACCTCTCTACATCGGAAAAATGATGTACAACCACGCAATACTGAGCTCTGATCACAATTAAACTGTGGGAGATGCTCAAAAAGGCAACAAGAGTCTTGATGTTATAGTATAACAAAGTTCGCAAAGACACACAACTTGATTCTTTTTAGTTTTTTTTTTCTTTTACATGGATCCTCACAACTCCACTCTGCACGAGTGCGGTCAAAGTTTCTTGTTTACCCTTGTTAGAAGTATGGATTATTGAATGCCATTCATATAACAACATTATCAATCCTAATATAAACCTGCATGAGCATTCAAACTTTTCAAAAAAATCATGCAACTGTAACTCAATGCAAACTTAAACATAACAAGGAATTAATTATTGTATGCTGGAACATATAATACCTGTTCTGTGTAATATTTGAAGGCAACTTTCTTTTGACCAGCTTCATATATGTTACATTGCGAATATACCTGCAGGAAAAAGTTTATTAGCACCAGCTACTAAGAAAGTACACAGTAGATCAAGAAAACAAAAGAGACTCATACCATAGACTCCACACTTGCACAAACAGCATATACACCCCAGTCCCTAGTGTAATTATTATACAAGTGTACTCTTCCAAATCTAACGCGTGGATGCCTCTGCCGAGTCCCATCAAAGAAACAATGGTGAATGGTAACACGGATACATCTGTCACCTATATGGGAAGGATCAGCTCCAATGAGCATAGTTTTGTCATGATTCGCAAAGTGACAACTGCATGCAACAGGGAAGAAGTCAAGGGCTTTGAAACATAATGGTAATAAGCATGCATAAACTGCTGATGTTTTCTCGGCAGTTAATCCTTTGTTCTACAAAATTATACACCGCTTATCTTTCTGCAACAATTAAGGTACATTACCAATAACGTACATCAACCACCCTTGAGAAGAAAACAGTTAACCCGCCAACGTAATTTCGAAACCAAAGGGAATATGTGTAAGTCCTATATACTAGGTGTCAGAGTCTAAAAATCCAAAATGTAATCACTCACCGAGAAATTGTAATATCCGTGCTCTGTCGTGTAATATCAATAAGTCCATCATCATAATCACTGAGGCTGCATCTATCGATCCAAATGTGTTTAGAATTGGGTTTTATCTGAATCCCATCAACGTCATGTCCTCTACCTGCTTCGAAAACTAGGTTGCAGATAATGACATGTTCACATTCCTTCAACCTCAAACCTTTACCAGTGAGTTTAACCCTTTGACCTCGGCCATCAACAGTCTTATATGAAGCTACATTAAGATAAGCTGAAAGCTCAATGGTGCCTGAAACCTCAAATACGATCCATAAAGGTTCTTTTCTCCTGCATCCATCACGCAGCGAACCTGGCCCATCGTCTACAGAAAATGTACAGGGTAAATAAATAATTTTGTAAACAATAATTGAATAACGGAAATTAAAAGCTTAATCTTCATCTTCAATCGAAATACACTTGAGATTAATAACATGTCCAAAATCAAAATGATGATATGAAAAAAATTCCACAAGAACTAAATCATGACTTTAGCGGTTAGCCATCATCACTGTTTGAAGTCATTTGCACTAAACAAACTAAACTTACATTTTCAAATTTGTAAGTTACAGGCATTGTTTAAATTTAACAAAACGTGAACGCTTTTAAGTCAGTTCACCGAGATAATAAGAAGATATTAAAACACTCCAAAGCATATAGTTTTCGAAAAATTAGAAATGCAGATTTACATTTTAAAATTTTAATCCATGATTACAAGATAGTACTACTAGTATCATATAAACAGAGGGCTGCATAATTTAAACAACAAATTACATATATCATTAGAAAACGAAAAAGAAACAGAAATGCAATTAATATTAAATTAAATTAGAAGACCAATTAGTAATACCAGCGAGGGTGGTGACGCAATAAACGGCGCCGTTGACGCCACCGAGGGCAAAACGGCCAAATCCTTGGGCTTGTCCGGCGAGAGAGCGCAAATTATGATCAACATGTAAATAGGGCAAATTTAATCCGGGGTATGGATTTGGAATTGGATTGGCATTGTCCATTTGGGCAGATGAGATTGAATTATCGGTGGTATAAGTGTTGAGAGGATCAGCTGGAATATGATGATGATTATGATTGTGTCTTCTCCATGAGTGACGACGATGACTATGGTGATTTCCCATTTGCTTCACTTCTCTTCTCACAAAATATATAAACAAATTTTTTTCAGACCAATTTAAATTGTAAATATATAATAAAAATAAAATAAAATATAACAATGTTCTAATCCGCAAATTTGATGCTCACTCGTGCACAAACCGAGAATTTTCACTAGTTTACCCATCCTAGAATCGATCCAAACTCCACGTTGTTGGTATAATTACCGTTTTCAATCCCTTTAAACTCTTTAAATTTTTTAGGCTTTAACTTCACCCCTCTTAAGTTGCACAACGTTCTCGTTGGCTCATTGCACCTTGTCCCGACCAACCGTTCACTCCCTATGAGTTTTGGGCTGGTTTGGGTTTCATATTATTTGTAACACCCCGGACATTAATGGACTGAAGTCTCAACCCTTTAGCTCTACGAAGAAGAACAGTTAGCGTAGCAGGCTGCTATTGAATAACAAGCCTGCCACTTGAAATAAAGTACCGCACAAACGTAATACATAAGTAAGTATTATGTTTATGCGGTATATGCCACTTTATTTATAGAGTTAGTAAGTCCGAAAAGTTATAAGAAAGTAATTGTGTGTGTATATAGTATTATTATCTATATAATCCGATTTGGGCGGTGGAAATTTATATTTATTAAAAAATAATTTTTTTAAGGGAATTAACTTAGATTGAAGTCGGATATGTTGGTGTGTTTTTCAAATTTAAATGAAAAACATTAATAAAATAGATCCAGAAGTATTATGTTTGTTTCTACTATGGTTGATTTCTCTGTACAAGCTGGAATAAAAAAATTATATACTGTTCAGAGTTGCTGCTCAATTCACAATTAAGTTTGACAGTACTTGCTAGTAGTTGTTTTGGTCTACAGATCGAATCCGGTGTTTACGTAGCATTCAAGAGGCGATGGTACATGTGTTGCTTAAAATTCAAGCCAATACGAACACTCTATGTTATGTGTGTTCATAGCATACTATATAAATCAGACTAATTTCCTGCTGGAGAACCTAGAAAAACATATTTTGGTTCCGTGCACAGCGTAATGTTCACCTGATTCTAGATAAACACAACTTGTCCACTCACAATGCTTTGTCCTTGAACGCGAAAGTAACCAGTAACATATTTTTAGTCCAAATTATTAAACAGGACTTGTCCATTCTCAATAGGCCTGATATGTTGCTATAGCAGTATAGCAACCAAGACCATATCTTACCTGTCCAACGGCTTCAATATAAGTAGGCCAATCAATCTAGAATCTGATCAAAAGACCATGGGAATCAATGCTGATTGTATCTTTAAGACTATCTTCGGTATAAGGTTCTTAAGAAAGACTCTTTCAACATTGAGAAGTTTCATAACAGTAGGGTCCAGTACATACATTTTAGTTCCTGGAGAGAAGGAATGGAAGCACAAGATGTGAGAATCACTGCCTTTGACTTCATACTTGCTGCTTTCATGTGCATTTGGATGATCGAGCTTTTGAAGAGTTTTTACAGCATAAGCATTGACAATAGTGCTATCAGCTTGAGTACTTACTGAAAATTACTAATGATAGAGAAATACACAAATTAATGCCAATCTCCTGCAACAAATATTCAGCAAGTTGGTAAAATATTCGCAAGTATCCTCAGTGGTCCAATGACGGTGATGCAGAGTGGACTTGTGCAGTCAAAACTGTAGATAAAATATATCTCTATTCAGAAGGCGAAAGAGAGATAGCAATATTTCAGAAATGTTTTTGCAGAAATTCTAGCAGTAAATGTCTTATACTAAACAGACATAGTATGTGGGTAAAGAAATTAAAGAGCAAATGAAGGAACATACTTAAGCAGAAGTCCTCATCTTGTGAACAGTCCCAGCTTGAGAATAGATAGGGTGTACTTCATCACCTTCCTTTGGCTCAACATGAATCCACTTGCGTCCCGTCAACTTGTTACGCTCAAACTTGACACATCCTTCCTTCAAAGCATAAAGAGTGTGATCTTTTCCCATCCCAACATAATTTCCTGGGTGGAAACGAGTACCCCTTTGTCGTACAATGATGTTTCCAGGTATCACTCGCTGCATGCCATGAAACACAATATTAGGTAAAGTCAACTTTCCACAATTTGAAGGATCCTATAAACATCTAGTCAATCAAAACTGAAAATAAAAGAACTTTGGAACTTCATGTGCGTACCTCTCCACCAAATTTTTTAACCCCAAGATTCTTAGGCAACGAGTCACGGCCATTTTTTGTTGATCCTGCTGTTTTCTTGGTAGCCCAACGCCTGAAGACAATGCTCAGTCCATCTCCAGATAACTCTAAAATGTAGAAGCAGTAACTTATGCACTGAACAAGTTGCATAGAAAAGCATGGGAAACACAAAAATATTACTACTTACCACTAGCAGTATTATAAACAGGTGTACTCGTAATGATGTCCCTGATGCTTAATCTTCTATACAGAGATGCTGCTGCATTCATCATATTTGCTTACTGCACAAGAACAGCAAAACTAATGACTCAGAAATACCAAACAAACGAAGAGCAACATTTTCAGATAAAATGGATAATCAAAGCCTTATTGCGAAATCCAGCAGCCCAAAATCCTTATTTACTTCAACCAAACCATAGAAACAACTACATGGTTCTTACAATATGGGGTAAGGACAGAGTCATAGAGCTGAAATTGGCCGAGTACAGATTCATTAGCATCCATATCAAATAACAACAAAGATAACATTCAGAAAACATGGAGCTCCTGGCCCATTTGGAACTCATTTACCGCAAATTAAGAGTCTTGATTTCAGTATTACAAAACCAAAGAAGAAGAAATCCCTTATGGCGAGTGACATGAAATGATTATTCCTTCAATAATCACATTGCCAGCACTGGATTAGCAATAAATCACACAGCTTTCTCAAACATTTAGGAACAGAGAAACACTTGGATATAGTTATTAAAAGGTTGGAAAAAAAGCATTCAATATCAAACATGGAGTCTCCAGATCCATTAATCTGAACTCATCCACCACAAATTAAGAGTCTTGATTTCAGTATTTACAAATCCAAACAAGAAGCCGTTAATAAAATGATGGTAATTTTTTTATTTTTTTTTAATTTTTTTCTTCATATAATCACATTGCATTGAACAGCTGAAGCATTTGCCTGTTTTTTCCGCAAATCTAACTACCCACTCCTAATCCTAAACTACTTGTTTAGTACCTTATAACTCCAACTACACCTATATCTCCGTTGGGTTCGAACCCGAGCTACTCTAGCACCATTACCACCAAACCAAACCACCTTATGAGTCCTGAAGCATTTTTTTGAAGATCTCATTAAAATTACCATTCATTTTCCTCATTAAATCCTCTAAGTTAGCTGCTTTTTCACATATAACTAGACAGCTAGACTAGATTCAGCTGTTACATTTGTACAGGGTGCTGTTTCACTCAAAAAAATTATTCATCCCAATGTGAATTCGAAATACAAGCAACAACCTAGAATCATAATAATAACTATCAATAACCAGCACAGAAATTAACAGAGTTGAAAAGAGTAATCGAAATTGATTGATACATGGAAGAGCTCGATCGTACCTGAGAAATCCGATTGGATCAGCTGTACTCAACTGCACTCGTTTATGGGGACCAAATTGAAAGTTGAATGGAGGGTTTGGTTTTTTCTTCTTCTTCTTCACCTCTTTACTGGGTTGGGCTTTGTTTGGGTCAACTTACTTCATTCATAATTTCAGGTCAACATCGCCTAACTTAGACATCCAAGCCCCGGCCAGTCGAACTAGTGCGCTTGTTAGGTAAGCCAAGCCTTAATGAGAGGGTTCACCTCTAGCTATATGCTTGCTCAATAAGGCATAAGGTATTCCTAATTTATAGCTCGTTCTACAAACGAGTCGTTTGGCTCGCTATACTTTTTCTTTTTTGGAACCGAAACGAATTTGTATTTCATTCCAAACCGTTTAAGTACACGCCGATCATTACGATATTCAGGCTTCAAGTCAACCAAACAAAAGCAAAGCAAATAAATCAAACACCAAATAAATCAAGCTTATAAAGGTAAAAGCAATATAATTAATAGTTCAGAAGATCGAGCTCGTAACTTTTTGTCCATCCATCCTCTCTACTAGTGATCGCATCCCTTATATTCCTAAGGACGCGCTACCTCAAATTTTGGCCATGGAAAACAATCACAATATGGTCCTTCCATATTTCATAAACAGTTTCCGTGAATGCGCATTTAAGAAGTCGAGCAGTGCAACTTTTTCCTTTTGTTATGCGGAAGATCCAGGATATTTCAGAGTTCCAATGGCCTGAGTTATGCTAAAATTTAAGCTAGCTCAAAACTGTATGCCAAATCAACGTCAAACGTGGACATATGAAGAAGAGATGTTGGTGGCTTTCCGGTTCACCACAATGGACACACAGTCCATCCGTTACCATTTCCCTGCGCAGTAAACGATCTTTAGTAGCCA
Source organism: Plantago ovata (assembly GCA_028274465.1). Taxonomy (NCBI): domain Eukaryota; kingdom Viridiplantae; phylum Streptophyta; class Magnoliopsida; order Lamiales; family Plantaginaceae; genus Plantago; species Plantago ovata. The sequence continues at coordinate 38,223,782 of CM051455.1, read as the reverse complement.
ATCTTTCCCGTAACGTCATTCAGAGACAGAATTGAGCACGAGGTCGTGCTATATTCTCATACCACAGTTTTTTCCAGCTTACCTCCGAGTTTTGACCCCTCAATTCCTGATATAACTTTTTGGTTTGGAAATTATCCTCATTTTGGGGACAAGTACTGAGTATGCTTTACTTCGGCTATACTCTTTAAAACTCGTGAAATATAATATCTACACAATTATTGAAGATTTTAACATTACATCTGATGTATATGTTTGCGTATTATTAATCTTCGATGATTTTATAATTTGAAATATTTACTTACTATAATTCGATCAACTTTGACATGGATATTTTAAAATTTTAAAAATATAATCAGCACTTACTATAAAAATTCAATGAAATCTTATCAGTAAGTGTAATACCTCATATCGGCTATACTCCAAACTTTCTTATGGATAAGATTCCACTGTAAATTGGTTAGACTGAGGTGTCATGACATTGGAGCTCATATGTTCAATTCTCGCAAAGTGCAAGATTATTTATAGTTTATTACTAGATTTGTAATGGTTCGATTATTAAAAAAAGATTTCACTGTAAATGTAAATGTAATAAGATAATTCAACGTTAATAAATATTTAATATTATAATTTAAAATTAATTTGTAAAAAACTTTTCAAATATGTTAATTACAAAAATTAAAAATAGTTATGAGAGGGTGGGAGTAAATTGACCCGGTTTAAGGGTTAATCTGTCCAGGAATTCGTCTGAGATGAACTCTGAAACCGGATTTAAAACATAGTAGGAAGGAGTAGTCCACTTGCTAGTCTTCCAAGTACACCTATTAAATTCGAAAAAATAATGTTAAAGTTGTGATAAAGTGGTATAATGGTGGGCCAGGCGGCGTCAACATGGTTTCTTCTACTTCTTCTTCCTCATTCCTCCATGTCCAACCACATTCATTCCTTTCTGATTGATTCTTTCTTTCTCTCTCATCCACTCTCATGGATTCCCTCAATCAACAAGGTAACGTACTACTACTACTACTACTCATTTTCATTTCAGATGCTTAATTAATTAATTAATCCAATTAATCTCCGATCGATCGATCAATCAGCTACTTTACTTTACTCACTTCAATCATTTTCTCTCTCTCTCTCTCTCTCTCTCAACAGTTGAAAAGGACATCGAGATGGAGCCTCCTTCACCATCGCCGTCGCCGTCGCCTCGCGCTCCAGCTCTCGTGGTGTCGAATTCCGACAAATCGCTAGCCTCCTCCAACTCCGGCAAAGCTCTGGTGGTCTCAAATTCCGGAAAAGCCTTGGTTCTCTCCAATTCCGGTAAAAAAATGGACCAATCAGGGAAGAAGAAGTACGTCAAGCAGGTCACTGGGCGCCACAATGATACCGAGCTCCATTTGGCTGCTCAGAAGGGTGACGTCACTGCCGTGAGGCAGATTTTGGGGGAAATCGATGAGATGATGCTTAAGACCCTCTCAGGGGCTGAGTTCGATGCCGAGGTGGCCGAGATCAGGGCTGCTGTTGTGAGTGAGGTTAATGAATTGGGTGAGACTGCACTTTTTACTGCTGCGGATAAGGGTTTCATTCATGTTGTCAAGGAGTTGCTGCCTTATACTACTAATGAAGGGATTAGGTTGAAGAACAGGTCCGGTTTTGATCCCTTGCATATTGCTGCTAGCCAAGGCCATCATGGTACTATATATATATCTTCTCTTTGCTGTTGCTGCTTTTAAGTTTCGAAAGTTGAATTTAATTGTTGACTATAGACAGCTTGTTTACTTCTTTAATGTAAACTACCTACTAGCTAAGTAATCGTCTAGTTATGATCACATAAATTCATCTACCTGATTTGAGATACTAAATGGTGCTGGAGTGTTTTTGATGTACACAGTCTTGAGATGGAAATGTGAGTCGTTTAACCTGATGATTTGAGATAGAGATGACTGGTTTTCTCTTCTGAGTAGATTTTTCAAATTTGTTATGGTGATTAAGTGGATCTGCGCAGGAGCTCCTTTAAGCAGCTTAGGGCATATGAATTTGCTTAGCTTTTTGTCAAATACACTTGGGATAAGCCAGCAAAGGTGATGTTGAATAGGTGATGTTATTGCTGAATATATTTTGGTTTTATTTGAATCGTACTGAACTTGATAAAACTGGTTTTAGTAACAAGGATTGATACTGAACCCTTGCTCTGGTCTGTAGTTGGCTATAAGTCAAGTTTGTACACTGAGGGCAGGGGATATTTGTTCTAACCTTCTGGTAGATCTGTCGGGAAAGTAGAATCTGTTGTGGAGCACAAGTAAAGCTTTATACTATTATTAGCTTGGGACATTCCTTATGTGCCCATTTCAGATATATTTGCTCCAAACTACACTACTAGTACTAGAACTGTACAACAAAAGACACAATGATTGGCTACAGGCATAACAGCTGAAGCAAAGAATGCGTTTGTTGTAGTTGCGTCAGATTTGCGTGCTGTAAGTGGTGAGGGGGGTTCACTGTTTCTACCCAATTATTGAAAACAGGACAGTATTGGGCTACAACTGTAAGAACTTATAGCCAAAGTTCTAATAACAAGTTATGTAAGTGGAAAATTTGAACATAAACCATGAAAGTTCTCACACTCTCTCAAACCTTCGTTATTTGGTGTCTCACACATATCTTATTCTATAAATTTTCTGTTAGCCTGATGTGCCATATCCATGTCTGTCTAACATTGTTGGGACACAATACTTTCTTTGTAGGACACACGTGAAAATGCATATACTTATGATCTTTTTCTTCTATTGTTTATTTCCAGACATTGTCAAGATGCTGCTAGAGCGTGACCCTAGTCTAAGCAATACCGTTGCTCAATCAAATGCAACGCCTCTCGTATCTGCAGCCACTAAAGGACATCTGGCGGTTGTCAAGGAATTACTTTCACAGGATTCTAGCTTGCTGGAGATATCAAGATCAAATGGTAAAAATGCATTACATTTAGCTGCCCGCCAAGGCCATGCAGAGATTGTTAAAGGATTGCTTGAGAAGGATCCTCAACTGGCCCGAAGAACTGATAGGAAAGGACAAACTGCACTGCACATGGCTGTTAAAGGGGTTAGTTGTGCAGTGGTGAAATCACTTCTGCAGGCAGATGCAGCCATTGTGATGCTCCCAGATAAATTTGGAAATACGGCTTTGCATATTGCCACTAGGAAAAAACGTGCTGAGGTAATGGTTGTCCCATTCATCTAAACCAGTTTTCAACTCTATTTCTCTATATATGCTAATATTAGGTTACAGTTAAATTTGTTCAGATAGTACCCACTAACTCTTCTTTTGCATGCTTCTTTCTTCGGTTACAAAAACAGAAGCATGCAAAAGTAAAGTTAGTGGTTGCATGCTTCGCTTTACCTTCATTGGAATAAATCTAGAAGTTAGCTCAATTTGAACTTCATGTTTGGCCAGTATATTTAGATTACCTGAAGTTAAAGTGAAAACTTAGTAGGGATGATTGTTGCTGTCTAACTGCAGCATTAATTCTGGTATTAGATACTTTTGGTCTTCCAGTGGATCAATTCCTTCAGTGAACTCTAACTTCTCACTTCTCTTGGTTTTCCAGTTTTCCATATCCGTAATTCTTTGCTCAAATATCGAATATAATCCCTGGATCTTTGGTGTGAGTGCAGATTGTGAATGAGCTCTTAATGCTCCGTGACACAAATGTTAATGCGTTGTCAAGAGACCATAAAACAGCTCTTGACATTGCTGAAGGGCTTCCTCTGTCTGAAGAAGCAGTAGAAATCAAAGAATGCTTGGCTCGTTACGGTGCAGTGCGAGCCAATGATCTGAATCAACCACGTGATGAGCTTCGGAAAACCGTCTCAGAAATTAAGAAAAATGTACATACTCAGCTTGAGCAGGCTCGTAAGACAAACAAAAATGTAAATGGTATAGCAAAAGAGCTTAGGAAGCTCCACAGGGAAGGCATAAATAACGCCACAAACTCGGTCACGGTGGTGGCTGTTCTTTTTGCTACAGTTGCTTTTGCTGCTATATTTACTGTTCCTGGGGGAGATGATAACAATGGAGTAGCTGTGACTGTAAGCAGCTCAGCTTTCAAAATCTTCTTCGTTTCTAATGCTCTTGCACTTTTCACATCATTAGCCGTTGTGGTTGTGCAAATTACAGTGGTCAGAGGTGAGATAAAATCTGAGAGACGGGTGGTGGAGGTGATTAATAAGTTGATGTGGTTGGCTTCTGTCTGTACTACTGTGGCTTTCATTGCTTCGTCTTATATAGTCGTAGGACGACATAATAAGTGGGCTGCTATACTTGTAACTGTCATTGGTGGGGTAACTATGGCTGGAGTACTCAGTGCCATGACATACTATGTGGTGAAATCTAGAAAGATTCGAAGGGTAAGGAAGAAAGAGAAGTACTCGAGGAGTGGAACTGGAACAAACTCGTGGCACCACTCAGATACCGATTCTGAAGTAAACCCAATCTATGCTATTTGATGCTGGATACAGTTTTTATGTTCTACTCAGAAGAAAGAGAGGCATGTCACAGGGGGTTGAAGTATAGGCATCACTGAGGTCTGTAATAAGCTTGAGCTATGTTCTTAAAACTGATAAGGTGGGTGGGTTGCTAGCTAGCCGGAATCTCTTGGAGCATAATGACACAGTTCTCATTGTTGTACAAGGACTGCTTAGTAAAGGTGAGAGATCTGCTCGCTCTCTTGCCGTTGTCAAGTCCAGTCGGATATTAAATATTAGAAATATTCTGGGACGACGAAATTCTGATCCCCGATTTGCTCCTTGTACAGTTAATAAATGACACTCATTCAAAATCTAAATATTACTGGCTTCTATGTTCTTCAAATTCAAGTTCGAAGTATCAATTGCAGTTATAAGTTATACTACTCCTAGTAACATATATAATGGCATTCTCCGCAACAGTGCAAGGATTTAAGCCACTTCACATTTTATACAGTTGATGCTGTTCTAGTATTCACCAGTCTGAATGACAAAATCTGTTTTTAGTATTGGAAGTGGTGAACATAAGATTGCTTACCAAAGCTTGATTCATATACTCCTGGGTTCAATCTTTTCGTCGAATTCCCAGTCACTGATTCCGTCCTCTGTGGAACTCTCCCGGCTATGATGGTTCTCAAGTTCCAACTCCATTCTTAACTTGGCCAATTGCGCCTCTGTCTCTCGCCAATTTTTGCTGCTCATGGTTACAGAACGGCCTGCATGTTTGGATATATTGCGAGTCCGAATAGAAGGGAGGCTTAACCTGGAAGTCAGACCCAGCGACAATGTCCCCTCATTTCCTGTCCTAGGCGGTGCAGATGCAGACCCGTCTCTCGTAGTTGATGTCTCTATCTCCAATTTTGGTCTCTCGATTGATTCAAACTCACCCTTCATTTTCTCAAGTGTTTCTACTAAATTCATCACCCTCTCATTCCCTTTCCTGTGCGATGGTTTCTAGTTCAGTGGTTTTGTGCATTATAAGAGCATGAACTGATGATAGACATAGTAACTCAACCTGTAAATCAAATCCTTCTCCTCTGGAACGCAGAAATGTCTCCTAATGCTTTCCACTACGCTGAGTGTGGTTAAGAACTGCATAGGGGGAAAAAGAAAACTAAGACGAAGCAACAAGATAATCAGATATTATCGATTCTGTGAAATATTTATTGCAAAGGAGGACGAATGCCTCGGATTCTATCTTCTTGTACTGTTCTACAAGTTTACTCCTCGAGTTAAGTGCATCGTTTGGATCCTCTGCATATTCTGTCCCATCTAACCTGGCAAAAACCGATATGAGATATGTTGGCATTGCCCCTTGAGGACCTTATTTCCATGACAAAATGATATCTACTACCTCTTCAAATCGTCCACAAGCTCCTTAACAGAAGAAATTGCAGGGCTCAACTTGTCCTGGTTGATCAAAGGGATAGTTTTGAATCTGAGCTATTGAAGAAATATGATTGGCATTTCATGAACCAAAGAGACTAAATACAAGTTCTGTTACAGCTGCATGCAAATTTTACCTTGAATGATTCCAAAAGGGTTATAGCCAGATTTACAAAGTACTCCTCATGCCTCTCCAACTCATCCCTACATGGATGGTAAAACAATTACGACAGATTCGATACTCAAATTGTGTCTGCATAAAATACTGAGAGTGAGAGTGAGACATACTTGATTAATTGCTCTGTTCGTTGAACAGATTTCGACTGGAAACCCCGAGTATTCTCAAGAAAATTGATAAATGTGTTGCAAACTTGTCCTTCTGATTTGTATGAAACAATCGATTTTGACAGTTCATCGTCCTGATTGTGTCGGGATAAGTTAGCCGACATAGTACAAAACTGATCTGGTTAGCAGATTGTTGTCCTACAGTCAGCCAGTTTAGCTTACCTTCACCTTGAAAAGTTGGATAATCTGATTATTAGCGTCATCAAACTGGTCTCTCTCTTCTCTCGCATTTTGAAGACGAGCATGTGCAGAAGTCAAGGCAGTTGTAACCTAAATACCATGCATACCCCGTTAGAGAAAACGAACTGCATCTCAGTTGGTAAGACGCTCCCCTAACACATCAGATTACCTTTTTCAGTTCCGATTCCAGCTCATCCTTTCGGTGGTGAAGAGCTTTAATTTCTGCAGACAATTCCTGGGAAATGAAAATGAAACTATATAGTTAGCTCTAGTATTTAGACTAGTTTAAGCTATAATAAAACGCAGAAATTAAGCGAATTTTACCTTTTCAAGTTGGCTTACGTCACTGGTTTTGGCTACTCGAAATCTAAGAGCTTCTTCTTTCTGTGCTCTGTTGACAGAATGACAACAACGCGTATTACATATTTGTTATTTGCTACGCAATGTTACATTTCAAACTGAAACGCATGAGGAAATCAATGAAGCTAATACAGCATTCGCGTAAAACTTACTGGTTCTACTAAAGAAAGAACACTACCAACCTATTCTCAGAAATACGCTTGGCACTTTTCGAGGCAGAGCTAGCAAGAGATTCTGCTAATACCTTAAGCTTATCAACCTGCAACGTAGATAGGCAACTAAACAAAAATTTCACATTCTGCGAAATTGTTAGAACGTCAACACAAAATCTCATGAGCACCTTTTCATGATGACTAACTTGTGGTTCTCTGGTTTTCAATTGTTTCTTTCTCAATAGAAGGCCTTCCAATTCGGAGCACAGTCTAATACATACAAGTGCTTCCTTCAGTTTCTGCATCGAAAATAATAATCTGACCGCATCAATGGTCTGTGAGCTTTATGCAATCGAATGCAGATTGCAGACGATGGAAACCTCCTCACCTCTATTGACATCTCAGAAGATCCTGCTAGTTTCTGTAGTTTCTCATCTGCACCATTTTGCGGCAGCTGTATATTCATGTCATCTAATGTTTTATGTATACTTGAGACTTGAGAATCTATTCTGAGAGCAAAGGAAAACACAAACATAGAAATAACTAAAATGGTAATATTTCGAGCTAGATAGCAATGCAAAGAAACACAAGCAGAAAGTATATGTTCAACCACCTTTCTAACTCTGCATTTATTTTTAATCCTGCTATGGCATCTTGAGCATATTGCAGCAGTTCTTCCCTCTTTGCCTGATGAGTTCAAACGTAAAGAATAAAAAAGTTCGGTCATAAACAACTACATACATGCAACTCTGGATATCAAAGTTTGGTTTGTTATAAACTGTACCAGTACTTCCTCATCATACTCAGCAAAGACTTTCGCCAAATCCCGTACATAGTTTGCAGTGACATAATGAGCTTCTTTTCCACCGACAAGAGAAAGCCTGCGAAACAAGAGATCAACAGAAAGACAGTTAGCTTTATTTCCTGTAGAACTAGGCAAGACCTATTAGCCACACAAAAGATTCCATTAATACTCTTGCAAGGCAAGAATCACCCGAATATCTCTTGAAGCAAAGAAATTTCCTCATCATTTGGTTGCTGAAGAATCTGGGGCATACAACAAAAGAAGCAAATTATAGGTATAGCATAATGATAGAGGCCTTAAACAAATATATATAAAGGATCCATGACCATGAGGCTGTGATGTGACGAGCAAAAGCAACCTTATCAAAACACAAAACAAGCGTACATACCATAGAAAGTGTGATGCCCTCAAGAGCTTGACTGAAAAGGAAAACATGACGGAAATTCATAGGCTGTCCATCAAGATCAGGATCATAATACGATACCTGTCAAATGTTGTAAAAATTAAACAAGTCGATCGAGCTATAAAGACTAGTTTGGGATATATAAGCAAACAGACTCAAAATTTAATTCCTTGATAATATGGACTCGAGCCAAAGGCAAAATCGTATGGCATACTAACCAGAGTTGGCGTTTGGGAAGGATCATCGGACAAGTCATGAGGATATTGATCTGCCTGTTTGTTGAATCTCTCTATCTCATTCAACGCCACTAACCATCGCCTTAGCAACTGAACTCTTTCTGTCCCTCTACACGAAACTGAAACATCTTCCAGTCGTTTAACTGCATTTTTGTAACTTTGTATATTTCGAGACCCCTGCAGTTGATACAAAATCAAAACCAAATAGCTCTCTATAAAAAATATACTCAGCAACGAAACTGAAAAGGAAACATTGCTTGTCGTAAAACAGTGCGGACAACGACAAGGAATGAGTGAATACTACAAGGACATTGTTTTGATTGTTTTCAACATCATTTCTCACTGTTTATTACTTTTCTGTAGCAGCAGTAGAAATTAAGTGATTGTTCGGAGAAAACAAACTCTGATTCTCATCCCTTTTTTGGCGACATAAGCATTCACATCAGGGGCAAACTCATGAATTTTGGTCAGACTGCTGAGAGCAGTAAACCACTCGTGGTACATCTCCAATTGTGATAAGTTTACTTGCACAAAATATTTTTTTTAATTCTTTCATTTGTTATAAGGTGTATAATAGACATTTCAAGTAAAAATCGAGGGGCAGCCTTTGCTGCCCCTTGCGCCAACGTGGGGCCACCCTGATTCACATTCGCACACAGGCAGGTAGGCACTTATGCAGAATCTAACATGTCCAGAAGTGCATACTGTAATAGTACCTTACATGTTGAAAACCAGCTAAGCTAGCTCAATTGACAAGGCATATTTATAATATACGTACGTACGAATGATCTGAAATCCAGGTGTATATCACAAGATATTGATATATGTATTGAGAATAGATAGAAAAGAATATATATATGTGAAATGGAAATTACAAGGCGATCTTGGAGAAGCCTGGCGCCACCTCCAACAACAGTGCCGGCCGCTTTGTTGACAGCCGATCGGAGCCACGATGACATTGTTGATTATTGCTATAGATGTTGTATTGTATTGTATGTTGATTGAACAAGAAATTAAAAACGAATGAATGAATGGTTTATTTGATTGGTGGGAAGTTTGAAGATAGATCAGACATGCAGACAAACATGAAAATGATGACAATCGAAGAAAGGAAGAAGAAGAAATGTAATGAAATGATGATCAATCCAGCATTGATCCATTTGTTTCGCGCCTCCACTATTGTTGCTCCCTCTGCTTTTTACCCACCCGTATAAAATTTCTTTAACGGAAAAATAAATTTTAATTAATACCAACAAGAATTAATTACTTTCTCATCCCCGGTTAAAGTTTGGCATTTAATTTTGCCTAAATCACGACTTAAAATAAATAAATAATAACAAAAAACCTTAGAAAATCATATATGCGTTAATTACAAACAAGTGATGATCATATTCATAACCTTTAAATCAGTTTCCATAAGCTCGTTTAAGCCTAAATTTTCATAATTCAAACTCGATCCACCTTAACCAAAATAAACTTAAAACCAATAAATTTCAATACTTAAAGATACAAAATACTCGATAGAGTTCAGCGTGATCCAGTGACCCAAAAACAATAAATCAGAGGTGTATATTGCAAATGGGGCATTGTCATCACTCATCACCCTCCTTGAGAACGAGTCGGATCTTCTGTGCCTAAGTATGTGCCACACCCTATGGCACCACTAAACAACTTCCATGTGGCAGTATAACAATGAAGCGTTTACACCGAATCCGTTTCTTTGCATTCCTAGTAGTAACGTTATTAATTTAATTTGGTCACACTCCTTATTTTTATTACACTTACGCCCCATTATATATATATATATTATTTTTTTTAATAATCGAACCATTACAATTTGACAAGTAGCATTACAAAACTAGTGATAAACTATAAATAATCTCGCACTTTGCGAGAATGGAACTTATGACCTCTAGGGTCATGACACCTCAGTCTAACCAATTTATATATATATATATATATATATATATATATATATATATATATATATATATATATATATATATATATATATATATATATATTTAATTTTTGAGGACCTATTATATATATTCAATCTCTGTAAATTAGTGTGTGTTTATTTGTTAATGATCTTCGTATATTAAAATGTTGCATGAGCTAAATGGTGATGGAATTAATTATAAGAAATAAAAATAGACACGTGATGTTTTCAAATAAAAACTTTGATACTATGTTAAATATACCCCTAATGTGAAAATAATCCTATCTTATATTTGAATGTTACAATCAACTATTTTAAATGTGAACATTGATAATTTTGCATTTTTATTTTTTTTATAAACAAAATGCACGTAACATTTTGTAAACGTGCATTTTGTTTTATAAAAAAAAGTAATAGGTCCCTAAAAAATACAATATAAATATATATAATGGGGCGTAAGTGTAATAAAAATAAGGAGTGTGACCAAATTAAATAACATTACTACTAGGAACGCAAAGAAAAAGATTCAGTGTAAACGCTTCACTGTTATACTGCCACATGGAAGTTTTTTAGTGGTGCCATAGGGTGTGGCACATACTTAGGCACAGAAGATCCGACTCGCCTTGCGAATCAGGAATGGGGGGCATTACGTTTAAACACCATGTTAGATTGCATAACTATAGATGGACTCTAATAGATCACCTTGCAAAAGCTCTGATCCGAGTTAACCGGACCTCCGGTGTCGAGATCATTATTTTAGTACCGGAGTATAAGAGTAGAAAAAAAAAAAGAGTAAAAGATAAAAAGAAAAAAAAGTAAAAAGAATAAAGAAAATAAAATGATAAGGGTTCAATAAAATGATAAAACAGGAGTTGGAGCATTGAAACACAGTGCATAATAAGGGTTTGAAATTTTAACTATGAATCTATGTATATTTCTGTAATATTTATGTCTCGTTATCCCTAATTTTTTTTCGTTAGTATTACAATTTACAATTATTAGTATTAGAGCAACCACAGTCACATGACAATTAATGTTGTTTACAAAAAGGTCTTTTACAACCTTGGTGACTAATTTTCTCTATCAATTATTTATTTTTTTCATTTATCTTTATTTTCTCCATTTGGTGAGTTATACTCTGGGTGGATTTACTTTATATTTAGGTGAATGATAACATGACGCACAAATACCAAAATGCCAAAGATGTTCACTAATACATGTTGAGTAACAAATCAAATAACTCAAGATGGCCAGCAAAACCAATTCCATACAGATCATCAAGCAATAGGTAAACTAATCCTACTCTCAAAACCTAACAAAACATAGCTACATTGAACATCGAATCATCTCAACGTACACTTGAAAGTTAAGCATCTACAATTTATTATTTGAAAAACTGGCCTGGCCCCCTCAGATGGGGATGTTTTATGAGTCTAATACTATCAGTTAGTCGATGGAGGGGCCAAAAACGGTGTGAATCCAGATGACAGCACTTGAAATATGCTAGTCAATATAGAACACTACTCACCATGTTTTGACCAGGAAGGATCAACACCAGGCAATGTCAAAAAAAAAGCCAAACAAAACAGATTCTAAACCTAATACTAGTAGCTCTGACTTGTTACCGTAAATTCATTCAGTGAGAAGGTAACAAAGGAACAAGGTAGGCTTGAAGGAATAACTCGGCAAGACAGACAAATTTGGCGAAGATCATTTGAAATTGTGTGCTCGTTTTGCTGCATCAAGAGTGTTGGAAAGAAGCATTGCTATTGTCATTGGACCGACTCCACCAGGAACTGGGGTGATAGCTGAAGCAACTTTGACTGCCTCCTCATAACAAACATCTCCAACTAACCGATAGCCACGAGGATCACTTGCATCCTGTCATGAGAATGTGAAAAGTTTAGTGATATGGGGAAAAGAAATAATTATAATTGGACTGCAACTCCAGACACAGGGCCTTCTACATTTACATCCTGAAACTGCTGGTTAACATTTATCCCCTCTAGGCCTCTACTTTTGTCTTTGATGCACAATTGTAATCATGTATGTAATATTCTTTCAAGATGCATCAACAAAGATGTAACAATCTAACTTTCAGGGTGCCAAAATCTCAATCTATACATATTTTGAGGCAAAATGAACAAAAAATAAGACCAGAATTTTTATTTGTTATTCAAAAAAAAAAATAAAAAAAATCAGTGCAGGGTGCTGTAAAGACTATGTAGTTTGCAGCAAGGTGAGAAAACAGATGTTGCACAAAAACATACCTGCACAGCATTAATTCCAACATCAATAACGACAGCACCAGGCTTGAGCCAGCTACCCTTCACCATGTTTGCTTGCCCTACTGCAGCAATTACAATATCTGCTTCCCTAGTGATCTCCTCGGGATTTTTTGTCCTTGAGTGGACAACAGTGACTGTTGCATCCTCCCTCTTCCAGGACATGCAAGAAATTTTGAATTAAATGTCTATTTAAAAAAAAAAGAAACAGCTATCTGTTTTAAGGTCTTGATAACAGTGAAGCAGTAAGAAAGATCAAACATATACTTGCAGCAGAAGGGCGGCAGGCATTCCGACAATATTACTCCTGCCAATCACAACAGCATTCTTTCCCTTGATAGGAACATTGTGCCTGTGCAGTAGCTCTATACAGCCTTTAGGAGTACATGGAACAAACAAGGGCTCTCTACCTCTCATGGCGAGAAGCCCAATATTCAGTGGGTTGAATCCATCAACATCTTTCTCAATCGAAACAGCATTCAAGACATTCTTCTCGTTCATATGCTGGCAAACCACAGAATACTCCATCAGATTATAGAAAGGCAAACAAACTAAAATAGAGCAATAAATTTATAATGGATATCTACCTAAGAACTATTTTATGAGCTAGGTCACAATGCAATTTCATCTTGTACAACAGCTGATTGAGCTCAACCATTAAATTCTCACATGATATTTAATTTGAATGTATGACAGATCAAGTATAGGAGTTCTAGAAAACTAGTAGCACCTTGAAGGAAGGAGAGGTAGGAAACTAAGCTACGGTAATGGTTTGTGAGCCTGTAGTTGCTTATTGTACATTATTACAATTGTATTATAACCTTAAGAGAAATGATAGTTTTAGCAATAGCTATATGATTTGCTAATTGTGCATTAAACAAACGTCTCCTCGAAATCCAAGACACGCATATGATGCAAGCAATCTAGTTGCAACAAAAAATAAATAAAAGAATCACAAAAAGAAAAACATGATATTTAGTTTAAGAAGCTTACAGAAGGCAATGGTAACTGAACAAGGATGCCATGAACAGAAGGATCATCATTGAATCGAGATATATGCTTGAGCACTTCTTCTTCTGCACAATCCTCCGGCAAGCGTACGTCATAAGACTTGATACACACAGATTCACAAGCCTTCTTCTTGCTTCGTACGTAAGTAGCAGAATCCTTCCTGTCTCCAACAAGAATCACTGCTAATCCGGGAACCACACCGGTGGACTCCTTCATTCGTGATACTTGAGAAGCTATTTCTTCCCTAATTGTTTTAGCAATTGATTTTCCATCTATTACAGTTGCAGAAGCCTCAGTTGTCATCACACCTACACGCCCCAGTGGCACATTCCATAAACCATTAAAATAAAAATTCAGCATTTATACAATGAGAAAGCCTTTCAATTCCACAAACAATTGTAGTCCAGAACATATTATTATATTATATATATAATCTCAGAAACAAAACATTTCATTTCATCAAATTGGGAGAAACAAGCTTGCTTCGAATAATCATAACAATTTCAGTCAGCAGATAGATACATGTACTTACAATTAATGGAAGATGAAGACGAAGTAGAGGGAGAGATTTTGGTAAAAGTCTTTCTAGCAAGAGTTCCAAAGAAAGCTGGATTGTCCCTGGTATTACGCAGCTGAACGGCAGCGACGGCGGCGACACGGATAGATTTTGGAGAGGAAGAGGAGGTGTCAGTTCGAGAGGAGCTGAAAAGGGCGGCGATTGAGGTGGAGGCCATTTTGCGACCGAGGGTTTGGAGGATGAGCCTCCCAATTTTCTTTCTAGGTGGTTAGAGAGGTTTTGGACAAACGACGGCTACTTTTTGTTAAGCCTTCAGTATTTCGGTATTGGGGTTATGGGGTGGTCCTCCTGGACTCCTGGTTCGGTCTAAAAGTCCCACCGACTCATATAGACCAAGACAAGAAATTTATAAATCATGTTTATCAGTGAACCTCGTATTGCAACTATTTTAAACAACGTAATAACTCCACCCTCTAATAATGTGTTATTTAACATCTTAGGGCTGATTACTCAAAAATGGCTACATAAAAATATTAATTAAATAATGTCATGTTGCAAAAGTTCATGAAGTGTACTTTCATAATCTAATGACATATTATTAACGGTACAAATGGAATATATGACTGGCTCCCCTAATTAATGTTAGGATGTGGAAGAACACTTTTGTTGATGATCTTTAAATGGTATGGTCGTTGAGCAATTGAAGTCTTGTGCCTATATAAGGCAAGCTTCGTTTATTCAGATCAATACACCAATAAGAAACTATTATTTTAGTCTGAACATAACTAAATAGAACTGAAATGGACAGAACTGAATGAAGCTGAACTGAATTAAACATAACTGAATTTTTATTTATAGTGTAAAATACAACTAAGTAAGTCTGAACATAATTGAACTGAATGAATATGAATAGAATTGAACTGAACATATTGAGTTTCATATGAAGAGAACAAATAATTCTGTCTAGCTTTCTCTTTAGGTCTTCAATTGTATTTATTATAATGAGATGAGGTGTTAAGCTAGAGAGTGTTGCCAGTGCAAAGCTTATTGGGGTCGGGTTTGGGTGAGAAGAAGAATTGTGTAGTTGTTATAATTTTCTACATAGTGTATTCATTGTCTGGTTCCTCATCGTGAATTTCTTTTTCATGATTTAGAAGTTTCCAAGTTAATCCTTATGTCATTATTATTTAGCAAGACCAAATATCCAATCAGAACCCGGGTCCTAATGAGGTGGAACACCTTTTTTGGTGGATGGAGCTTTGGTGTGGTTGTAGTAGGAATACGAACCCGGGTCCTAATGAGGTGGAACACCTTTTTTGGTGGATGGAGCTTTGGTGTAGTTGTAGTAGGAATACGTACGGTCTAAGGCGGTCATGTCAAAATACACTACAAGAAATCCCTAGAATAACACGCTATTTAGCGACGGATTTTTGTGACGGAATGGCGACAAACTGAGTTGGGCGCTCAATTACTCTCAATTGACCTAATCAGTCGCTTAGCGCAGATTAATGTCCTAAACTACTCAGCCTCGGTACTATAGAAAAATCAACCCCACCCTTTTACATATATGACCAACAAATGTGACCTGCGAATAACATGAACATTGCGGTTGAATCATAACAGCGTAGCACCCATTCGCATAACTTCACAGTTGCAAGATTCAACAAATCTAGATCAAGGCACAAGGAGAAAAAGAAAGAAAAAAGGCCTGAATGAAAGAATGCAATAGCAAAGACTGATTTATTCACCAAAAAGTTTATTAGCCACAGTTTATACATGAACGATTCATGACTACAGAAACAAGATTTTTAAGCTTTGACCGCAACTATATCAAAACGACACTTGTCCTCGGGGAAGCATAACCAACCAAAGAATACGGTTGAGGCCAAAACCCTGCTCAACATCTCCAGCAGATGAAAGGGTTACTACCATATACTAATGCAGCAAACTAAATGGCTTCTACAATTAATCCATATCAGGCAATGGCATTTTCCAGTAATTCCATGAGTTATAATCTTCCTGCAAGAACAAACAGTAAATTTCGGTTTATGAATGCTGATGAATGTAGTAAATATGTCGTATCCAATTGGTCTTTCGAATGATACCTCCTCAACAAGCTCTGTGGGTGGGAACATGTCATTCACCAGAGTATGTAATGAAGTGTATGATTTCACATCTATACGGTTATTAATAGCCACTTCACCCTGTAAGAATATAGAGGACAATTAGAGGTAGCTGTATGCCTTAGCTCAGTAAGTTTCTGACGGTGTTTGCAACTACTGATTGTTTTCTGTTTAGCACAAGCGGAAATGACTGTTTGCTGGAAACAGTTTCTGCTACTAACCAGCTCAAACTTCAAAGAAGCTAATATATTTGGTTTAGAGAATCACCGAGGCAGAATCACTTCTTTTTAAGCACTTCTAAATAATCAGAACATTTGCTAAAAACTTGCCAATAACTACCTTAGGGTTGATGATAAAGATCTTGCCCTTTGGAATCCCAATTTTCCGGTAGCTCAGCTCATCCGTGTCTCTGTTTCCGAAGCCCGCATAAAACGGATTATAACCAGGAGGAAATAGAGCCTTGATGTCCTGCAAAACCAGCACTTACTTTATTTTCAATATCAAGCCAACGATAATGGAACGAGGTATGCATATACTATACACATGCAGTTATAAAACATTACAGTTACCTCTAAACAGGCAATTTTGAATTCGTGGGGTGCTCTTCTTATCACTGCCATGGAAAAAGCAAAAAGCATCCCATAAGATACATGAAGGGGAAACGTTCACTCAATCCATACTTTTAGCCATCGTAACAATCGGCAAAAGATGAATAAAATAAAATAAAAGAACCAAACTGTACGCATAATGGGTAGACGAAGGGGCAATCACAATATGAAGGAAAGATTTCAAAGGTGACATGCGGGTTCCCATTCGTAGACTTGATAACATATACACTCTGAAGCTTTTATCAGTTAAGATTTAGATAAAAGACACCAGGGCTATGTTGTTCACTAATTTTTAGTAGACATCGAATTTTTGAAGTTGAAGACCAACCAAATATTTAGTGTGACACAAACCTAATTTCACAGTTAAACATTTCAATGACAAGCATTAATAAAAAAAAAAAAGAATAAAAAACAAAAACAAAAAAACAAAAAGGAGGAGAAACAAAAATAACATTTTAGTTTGAACAGAGAACATGCTAAGGAAGTTGATCTAGGGGAAGGATCTCACCTTCTCTGTATAAGGAGGGAAATAAGCCATCGGGAGAAATAACAACGGGTCCACTTGGTAAGCTTTTGCCATCCTACAGGAAGTTTATACAAAGAAATGGTAACTAATCCATGCTGAAAATAAGCCATCAGGGAAATACAATTTTAGTGGTGCATGACCCATACAATTAAGTGTCATCATAACAGCACAATCTGTACAGTCAATGTAATGCACGGTGACAGTAGCACGGAGCACGGTTCAGATATTAGAGGTCAGAGCAGAACAATACTTTTTTGCTGTCTCAGGATAAATTCAAATTTTGGTAACTTAAGAATTCAAATCAAGATGCATGCATAATACAAATATGGAACTCAGAGTAAGCCAACCAACTGAGGCCTTGAGATAGGCCTGGATAAATTTCTAAGACAGCTGATTGCCTTGATGCGAAAAGTGAAAATTTTCTACTCCAGACTGTAGTAATCTATACCTGTTTAAGATTGAACAGAAAGTTCTTAGTCAAGTATGCTTGAACTATTGCACGTGCACTCAGAAATAAGAGTTGGTATCCATTCTCCTGAAGCAGAAGAACAAACATATCAGGATAACAGGATGATGGATAACAAGAAATATACATGAACCTAACTATAAAAAAAGCTTTTAAATTAATTGATTCTTACTTCTGTAAACCACAAAGATAGAGAGATCACCTTTATTGCCGAGAAAAGACGCGCTATCCCAGAATGTGTCCAATCTTTTCCAACCAAAGGCATAAATTGACCAAGCACATCAGACCTATAAATGTATCAGTCTGGAGTTAAGAACAAAATATTGTCAAATAGCAATTTGTTAAAGTTTTTCTCTACTGTTTGTGGTCCCAACTTGCATGGTCCCATAAGAAAGCAAGAGCATGGCCAAGCAACTAATAACTATCCAAGCACTTGCCTCTACTGTCATTAGTTATGTATTATCCCCAACTATTTAAAGTATTCGCTCAAGCCAAAGCTTATTCCTGTTCTTTCCTCCTATTTGCCACCAATCACTTTTTTATTTGTAGCCATTACGCTATGCCTAAGCTCCTTACTTTGACGCCCCTTAGTTATAGCTGTTCTCCTAAATGCCACTTAACTGCTATAAGAATCAGATAGGTTCAACATGGGACCGATCACTAAGCCACACAATCAATCTTAACTCCACCTCTAAAGTAAACAGGCTAGACTTTAGATGTGGTCATGTGTAATGATAGATATACTAGTATGTTTATGAAATGGTACTACTTTCAATGTGTGATATATTTCTGAAATACTACTACTTTCATGATCCTACCAAAAATGCTTCATTGACAGACTACAAAGCTGCAAATAGAAAGGTAAAGTGTACTTACTTGGTTATCGTCCCATCAACATCAGATATCACAATTTTTGTGTTCCACTTCCACACGTATATATGAGCTTCCACCTGTTCCAGAAAATTGTGAATAAAATTAGAGTATTCCTGCCAAAATCCCTGGCTAAGCACAGTTATCATGAAGTAAAAAATACCCACCTTCTGGGATCCAAGAACTCTGGTGGAGAAAACAAAATTCACCATATTCTGCCCCTCCTTGAGATTCAACGATTCTATCTGCTCAGTTGTTGGGACATTGGTTCTTAGAATTTGCTTCCGGGGAGACTCGGCGGCCTTACGGGAATTAGGGGTTGTAACCATAGGTTGGCTAGAGATAGATTCAGAATCAACAAAGACTTCCTCACTAGATGCATTACTAGGACTATGTTCGAGTGTCTTGACCCTCCTAAATGGTATTGGCCACAGCTTCCACCTGCGTGATGGGGTCGAAGTCATTCCAGAATCATCTCCCTTTCCTTCTGCTGTATCAATGAGAATTGCATCACGAGTATCAACCGGTAGATCCAAACCAAAAGCTAGCATGCCAAGAATAACATGCGCAGCTTTATCCCATGGTACATACTTCCCTTGTAGACGAATAATTAAGTTTTCATTCTTCATAATAGACGTGGCAGAAAGCTTAAATTCTTCCTGTGACACACGGTTTCTCTCAAAGGCATCCTCTGCTGCAGTCAAGCCCATTCCAGCATGCAGCAAATTCCCACACAGGGATAACTCGACACCTGTTGATGAGTAATGAATGAGTTAAACTAAATGTGAATTCACATAAACTCCTCCCACCTGGTACAGTGGTGGACGGTCAATAAGGAAGAAGGGCCAAATATGCTATCTGCAGTATTTCTTACAATGCTACAGCAAATGGCAAATCTTACTTGTAAAGAAATCTGATTTCAGATCTTCATTTGAACCAGCTGTGGGAGGTTCAATATGTTCACTTCTACTACATTCATCTTCAAATTCCGAGGGTTCACTATGCTTGCTTTCAACTGTCTGTTCTTGTGATTCTTCGTCATTGATAACATCTAGAATGTGCTTGCTATCAGCACCATGCATTATTTCGACTGCTACATCTGCTTCTGTCCGTTCTGGTGATTCCTCATCATTGATAATAATAGGCTTGTTATCAGCACCATCGATATCTGCATGAAAAGCATTCACTTCACATAAATTTAGAGCAACATCTGTAGTACTGTTCAGACGAGGATTCATATCCTACAGAAAATGGAAATTTCACCTGTGAGCAACTCAGATTTCAGATCTTCATTTGAACCTCCTGTTGGAGATTTAATACGTTCACTTTTACAACATTCATCCTGTGAATCCGGAGCTTCACCATGCTTACTTTCAACTGCTACATCTGCTTCTACCCGTTCTTCTGATTCCTCGATATTGCCAACATATTGAACAGAATTGTTATCAGCACCATCAATATTCATATAAAAAGCATCCTCATGGTTTCCTGCTTCAGCCTGCGACTCCGATACAGTACCATTGGGTAATACTATATCGCCACTTGCTGGTATTTCCAGATCCCTTTCTACGATGTTATCATTAGTCACAGAACTTGGGGTGCACTTCTCATGTGATTCTTCAATAGCCTCGAGAATATCAACTGAAGAACCCTTTATCAGAGGGTTGCCATTTGTGGAATGAACAGACAAATCACCGAGCTCCAGGCAGCTCTTGAAAAGCTCGTTTCGTTTTAAACCACAAGATGTAACTTCAGTTTCAGAACGAATGCACAGCTCTCTATTGGCTGATTCAGTTTCATGCTTTTGCTCACCTTCACTGTTTGCCAGGTATTCAGAAGATAGAGTTGCAGTATTCAACTTTTCAGCATCTTCACTATCAACTTTGCACATAGAAGCATTGAGATCATCCAAGTAATGATCAGTCCATGAAGCTTCGTCTCTGTTATACTCTTCAGTTCCTTCCCCAGGGCCAAGGTGGAACTGTGGAGTGCCTAACTCCACGTCGTCCACATTTCTCTCAGATGAGGAAAGTGGCGCCGTCAGTATGTGGCCATCAATGCTAACTAAAACTACTTCAGAAGTTGAATTCTGTGATTCTATGGCACGTTCTACTACGCTCTCTAAATTATCATATCTACTGGAATCAAAATCAGAGAACTCGACAGAGCCCTCTAGAGAAGAATGTTCATCCTGGAATTCATAGAAAATCCTGTCACAATCAGACTCAAGTCTCTCTAACCGGTGCATACCAAGAGGACCACGCTCATCTCGACCTCCTTCTAACTCACTATTGCTAAATTCTTTACCGTCCAGCTGGCCATGAAAATCATGATCTCTAAAATCATTGCTGTCAAGACCGTCAGAGTTTGCCATACTGTGAGTGTCATCCTTATTATCGTGATCAAGTTCTCTAACAAAATAAGCTTCCCCGGAATTATCAAGATGCATATAAAAATTGGCTTCGACGCCGTTAACTTCAATCCGTACCAACTTCTCAGTGCCTTTAAGCACACCCTGAAATTTACCGAAGCGGACATACCAAGGGGTACTCCTAAAGGTCCCATCCTCCTGCTTAACTACAATAATGTCAACAGCCCCACCAAATGGATGAAATGGTGTGGCCACAGAGTACATACCCTGTGTGATAAAGCTACTAACTTTCCCAACCACATTCATTTTCTCTTTTTTATGTACAGTACCAAAGCACACCGCTTAAATTCAAAATTATTTCACTAATACACCAAATTACACATTTCAATAATAATGCACAATCTTTTTAAAGAAAAAAAAATCAAGACCAACCAGAACCCATCACCACCGATCAATATCTGCATGCAACAATGACGATCATGGCTAAATTATTATATCATCATATAATAAAATTCAAGGAATTTGGGTAGACTAAAAAAAAAAAAAACAAGACTTGAATTTGGGACAAAGATTTAATTAAAATTAGCGCAATCAATGAAAATGAATACGAATCAAAGAAAGAGTGAAGAAAAACTTACATGTCGAAGAAGAAATTGTTTAAATTGATGAGTATTGTGGATCAACTTTCAATCCGGTTGAAAGCTGAAGAAGAAGAAGAAGAAGAGCAGATTATCAATTGCTGCTACACGTTTCGTATGGCGAAGAAGATTCCAGGGTATATATTTAATTTTATTTTATATATTTGTTTTGTTTCTCTCTAATACAATTTGGGTGTTTTCTCGAGTTTTCTTGTAAATCTTTCCTTCCTTCTTCTGGTGTGGTGGTGTCTTCAGACTCTACAAAAACGAATGTAAATGAAAGCTTGCGTATTTACTTTTTCTTATGACTGAAAAAGTAATAATTATTATTTTTCTTTAAAAAGAAAAAAAAAAACACAAAGTTTTAATTTATGCAAGATCGTTTATACATTAATTAAAAAATAAATCGTTTTATGTTCTTAATAAAAAATATAAATATTATTAATTAAAATGTCTATGATATTAACACGCTGAAATTTGTATTAATAAAAAACAAGGTTTCTGGATGACACTGCACATCGGTTACAATTTCGGGATTAGTCATTCTGGTTGGCAGTTACCTAACAACGGTTGGTTCTGAATACCAATGGTTGCACGCGCGCAAACTCGAACCAAGGAGCAATGGGAGGGATCCTCATAAATGACAGAGGTAGATGGGTTTGGGGCTACCGTAAATAGTTCATGACTCATACTCTTGACGAGTCAAAGCTTTGAGATCTGCTACATGGTCTCACACTTGCGTGGGAGCGAAGAATCGAAAAGCTTGAGGTTGAAACGAACTCACTAAATACATGGAACTTGGTGGAAGGGCGCATGGATGCTTCAGACGATCTCAGGCCACTGGCAATGAAGCGCAGATACCTACTGAATAAGCCATGGGAGATTAATTTTCGACATATTCCCAGAACAACTAATACGTGTGCAAATAGATTGGTACAACTAAGTTACGAGAGTGAAGATGGGGGATGATTCATGGGTCAATCACCCGAAGACTTTGCACCTTTTTTGGATTTTGATTTAGTCTAGTTACTAGTTTTCTGATGTAACAAAATAATAATAATAATTTTGTATTTATAAAAAACATGAAGCACTTGGTTTCTGGATGACAATGCACATTAGTTACAGTTTCGGGATTATTCATTCTGGCCAGTGCAACTCATTAAATGATTTTGAATATGCACCATGGATCCTTTCCCTTGCAACTTGAATAATCCTCCATGCTTTAATGTATGGCACTGTGGATCCCGAAATAAGATGACAACAAATTTTTCACAGCCATCCCACCATATATTGGGTTATGTTTCACTGTTTCCATTACCATGGATGGAGTCAACGGTGATGGTTCGGTCTTCAGGAGTGCATTTTTGCATCAATAGAAGAAATAGAAGAATACCCCGATGTTAATCACAAACACACCCTGAACTTCGTCTATAATCTCTTTTGCCCCAGCAATCCTCCACTAACAACCCCTGCTATCACGTTTTTTGCAATACACACAAACCCATTCCTCATTTTTCTTTGAAAATCCAAATGAGAAAACAAATTTAGTTGCATTTTCCACTAGTGCACTTCTAAACTCAGCCCTCCCATGCACCATGAAATCTCTGCCCAATTCCCATAATAATCATGACTCAGTACGCTGGGGAGTGCCATGTTCAAGCGGATCCACATCAAACACATGCAACATAAAATGATCATCACCTATTGTGCCTCTATAGTCAACGACTCCATCATCATTAACAAGCTTCATACGAGTACTAGTACTATCCGATGGAGGGTCATGACAATCATCATAACAAACATCAATCATTACACACTTATCCTTATAGTACTCTCTAATGTGGAATAGCAAACTAATAAAATCATCATCAACTGATATTCATATATGGCTGACATCGTAGTTACACCATAATCCAGACCAACCCATACTATTCCACCTACAATGAACTCATGTCATCAGAAAACTTAGACTGCAGTGAAATTGGCATAGACAATACCTAGCTTTTTATGATGAAACATGAGCTGACAAATTATGCCCAATGGATCATTAACTTCATCCATCATATACTTTTAGCAACTCCCTTGAACCTCGCCG
The DNA here is from genome assembly GCA_028274465.1 of Plantago ovata. Classification (NCBI taxonomy): domain Eukaryota; kingdom Viridiplantae; phylum Streptophyta; class Magnoliopsida; order Lamiales; family Plantaginaceae; genus Plantago; species Plantago ovata. Next base: position 38,199,949 of record CM051455.1, on the reverse strand, counting down.
GAAAACTGCTTTAATGTCAACGTGCGTTTCTGTCAACTGTATCTGCTTGATCGGCTATGTGTATGGTGTTTGAACAATGATGGTGACTGGTTTGAATTTGAAATTTGAATTCCCTTTCGTACGTCCCTCAGAAGCAAGCAGTGCAACCCGATAAGACGAATGGTAATTAAGCTGGAAGCTGGCAACGTTGACCTCACCTCCCTTCTCGTTGATTTGAGGGTAACACGTAATTTGATGTCATAAGATAAAATTGGTCAAAATTAAGTTGGGGGTCTATGGGTACTACTAGGTGAATTAAATCCTCTACATGGTCCTCTTATGCGTAAGAAAAAACCGATGAAGTTAATCCTTTTCAAGGTTCCGGCCCAATCTTACAGTTGGGCTGAAACCGTAAACCTTGGCCCATCAATAAAAATCTACAGTTTTCCCATATATATGCATATTTATCTTCTCCTACATTTATCTTCGTTCTTGTCTGTATTTCGCCGTAAGCAAGCAAACTCTATTTGATTTCGTTCGTAGGAGAACGGGTTGGAATTTTCTTCAAAGGCTTTAATCTTCAGGTAGCCCAAGTTTGTGTGGATGCCGATTTAATTGTCCTGTTGATTGCAATTTACCTATGTATTTTGCTCCTTGATTTGGATTCGAATTTACTCGGTATTATTATTATTATTTGATGATTGGAAACGAATTTCGTGTTTTATTATGTGCTTGTTTCGCCCTACTGTATTTCCTATTAGCTGATTCAATTAATTTTGATCTGTTTTTTTATATTCGATTTTAGGGTTTGTGTTAGCCCTCATCCCCAAAATTTGTGACAAAAACAATTGGGATTCAGTTATTCGTCCGTACTAAACTTTTAGGGTTGTTTCTTATCCTGTTTCCCCAAATTTTGTTCTCCATTTAAGTATTACTTTTTTAATTCATGAATTTAAAAATAAGAATAGAATGTTGCAATTCTGCTGCTTTAAGCTTAGTTTGTTACTATTTTACTTTCTGGGTTGTTGCTTGTTGTGTATTTGTTCAACACTATCTGGGCTTCAGATTGTTGCTACCAATCTATCACCTTTGTTCTTAGTGTGGGTGAATTCAGTCTAATCTCTATTGCTGCCTTGTTATCTTATCTTGTTTTGAAGTTTAGTCATTCATTGGTCCTGGTACCATTATTTAGATATCTGCCTTTTTCTAATCCTGTATTTCTTTTGTGGTCTTTTCTACTTCAGCTTCAGACATGCCTCGATATGATGACCGCTATGGCAGTGGTACTCGCCTCTATGTTGGTCACTTGTCTTCAAGGACCCGGTCTCGTGATCTGGAGCACATTTTTGGCAGATATGGAAGGTAAGGGATTGACACTTGCTTTGTGTTGTTTTATTCACCCCCATTAGTTTTACTGCTGCTTTATTGGAGAAAGCATCAAATCTGGTGGGCATGGGAGAGTTGGTAGTTGAAAACATAATGTATAGCTCTTGCATTTTGGGTTGATCTGCTTGTTTCCGATTCGTGCTTTTTCTACTACTAGATCCTGAAATCGAGTGTTCCCATCTTTGTTCTGTTGTCCTATTAGATATGCAATAATGTCACTGGAACAGAATGCAAATACTATCTAGTAGATGCCTTCAATTCTATCTTAGTATTGTGAAATTGAACCTAAAGTCTGTAATGCATGGGTTGCATTTACATGAACTGAGCTTCTCGTGTACCAATATCTCTCATTTGATGTTTTGAACATTAGGTTTTTCTATGTTCAAATCTTGGCTTTGTACCGAGTATCAAACATAGTATTCTAGACCCTTGTTCTTTACCACTGATCATTGTTAAGGCGTAGTTTAACGAATTCAACGTCAACTAAGAGCATTAGTGCCTTAGTTTTGTGAGCAATCTTCGCGATGCATGTTGTTTGTCAAAAAGTAATGTCCCCTAGGATCTTTTGAGCTTAACATACATGATTCTGTTGAAGGTTCTGAGCCTTCGCCTAACATGGTGGTCCATGGTGGGAGGGTGGACATTGCCCTGACCTGGTGGTCAATGGTGAGAGGGACTTGGTGGAATTTCTTGCCGACTATTAGAAGCCTTTGGCGATTCTTTCTGTATTATCTTTGCATGTTTTTTATGGAATTTGCAACAATCAAACTGGTGTTTACTTCATCTTGAGGATCAAGTTACTTGCACTCCAGTAAGTAGTTATGATGATGGCCTTACTGTTTCTGGCAACAATTTCCGCAGAGTACGTGATGTGGATATGAAGCGAGACTATGCCTTTGTTGTACGTCCTATTACACTCTTCATTTCTTATGAATGTCCTCATATTTTCTTTTCCCTATCATTCAAAAGCTAATTCTGTAACCGTCAATTGCACAATGTGGGGTTTTCTTTGCTGTTTTTCTAAATTACAGGAATTTAGCGATCCAAGAGATGCAGATGATGCAAGGCATTACTTGGATGGGAGAGATGTTGATGGTCGTCACATCACTGTGGAATTCGCAAAGGGGGTGAGTATCTTTCTTAGCTTCTTTCGTTGATGACTTACGCTCTAGGAGGAACTGATAGGTGTAGCCATGTAGGGATATGGGTGTCCTTATGAATATATTTAGTAGCCAAGCTTGTAATTTATGGATAATATGCTAATCCAGTTTACATGGTGCTATATTTATTATGTGTACAGGTGCCACGTGGACCTGGAGGGCTACGTGAGTACATGGGTAGAGGCCCTGCTCCTGGTTCGGGCCGTTGTTTTAATTGTGGTTTGGAGGGCCATTGGGCAAGAGATTGCAAGGCAGGGGACTGGAAAAATAAATGTTATCGTTGTGGTGAAAGGGGTCACATAGAGAGGGACTGCAAGAACAGCCCCAAGAAACTGAAGTATGTCTATTGCTTTCCTTGGTAGCTTTTAACTGTGTTGTTTATTGTGAATAAGGATTGTTATTTACAATGTACAGTTGTCACAAGTCACGAGCACAGAAGGGAAAACGCACCTTGTTTACCAGTTTTGTATTTCTTTTGAACTAATCATTCTTTTTACACAGGAGGGGTCGAAGCTATTCGCGGTCACCTGTGAGGTCAGATTCTCCACCACATGGCAGGAGCAGGAGCCGAAGTTTCAGCAGAAGCCGCAGCTACAGGTTAGTGTTGTTTTACATCATGGATCAACATTATGCTTTTGGGGAAAATACATGTGGTATTTGATGCAATGTTTTTCCAGAAGATAAAACAAAATGTGCTATAGAACAAAGAAGCAGATTCTATATGTACAAGTCCTGGGCATGCTCACAACCTTGTAAAAAAGATTTTAATACTAATACGTGAAGACTAGCTATATTTGTTTTTTGTTTTTCTTTTTCAGATGTGATAGTACTTTATCTATGTGAAGTCATAAGCATGTGGGCCGCATGTATAAGTTTTTGTCCTATGAGTGTCAAGAGTTGAGCTACTTTAGTGTCAAGAGTCGAGCTACTGTTTATCTGGGTTGAGCTACTGTTGCTTGTCCTATGTGTGTCAAGAGTTGAGCTACTGTTGCTTGTTCTATGCGTGTCAAGAGTTGAGCTACTGTTGCTTGTTCTATGCGTGTCAAGAGTTGAGCTACTGTTGCTTGTCCTATGTGTGTCAAGAGTTGAGCTACTGTTGCTTGTTTATCTGAGTGCAAGTTTGTTCCTTCATCATTGTCCTATGACTGAAGCTTTAGTGTTTTTGTTTTTTTGTTTACAGCCGGTCAAGGTCCCCTGCCCGAAGAGGGCGAGATATTGAGCGTGAAGAGAGGAGGAGATCCAGGAGCCCTCGCAGTGCAAGTCCAGTGCCTAAAAAGGGTACTCCCCCCTCAAAATCACGTAAGCAAAGCCGGTCTCCTGACAGTCCGAGGGACAGAAGCCCTTCTCCAAAGAGAGGTCGAATGGAGACTGAGGAAGAACGATACAGTGAGAGCCCAAAAGAGACTAGCCGAAGCCCAGCTGATAAGAGGTATGATGAGAGTCCTTATGCTGCAAATGGTCGCAATCGCAGCTCTAGCCCAGTTGAGGACAGGAGCCCCATAGAGGATGATGGTCCCCAAGGGAGCGAGTCTCCTTGAACATACCACAGTAGAATGCACACAATTGAGCCTTAACTAGTTATTTATCTTATGGTGCCTTCACCCTTTCTTTTGTTGCACTGTGTGTACTATTTATTTTGTGAACGAGATTCTTGTTGTGTTGGCCAGACTTTACTACTACTCTACTAGTATTTTAAGTTCTGCAATCTACATCGACAATTCAAAAGTTGTAGCATGATATTGTTTTGAGCTTTAAAACTTGGTACTACTAGTACTTATTCCGTTTTTTTTTTTAGGTAAAAGATCAAATGTGTATTACTTCCATAATCAAGTTAAACCGGATGAGTCAAAAGGGAGTTGTAGATGAACCAAAACTGTCTGGAAAAGTATTCTGTGTTAAGTCTAACAAAGCTATAAGAATTTGACTGTAAAATTCCTTCCACAACAATGTGTGACAAATTCACATCTCTGCCCTAGCGGCCTTAGCAGCCAAAGCTTTCGATGGTCTTTCCTTGCCACTATACTGATATGCTGTTCTGCACTTGATGATCAACAGCGTCAAAAATTTATTTTTACTGCACTTGCTGCTGGTGGAATCTATTGAGGTCAACTGTCCGGTGGTCTGGGGCCAGAAAACACAAAGTCTGCGCCTCTCTGCACTTGGACAAATACTGCTACTCAATTTTACATGCATCTACCAAGGCAACATATAGTTGGATCTGGAAATGTTTATTAAAGCATATCCCTCAGTTCCAAGCACAGTTAGGTTGGCAAATAGGAGAAGATAATCAGGCAGACTTTTGGCATGATAAATGGCCACTAACACTGATGTATATATATCATGCACTTCAACATATCATGTAAATCACTAGGCCTCTTTCACAGAACAATTTAAGGCCTAACTGGGAAGCTTGTTGAGCTAAAATGGCAGCCCCCACCCCCTGGTTACTTAGCACAATAAACACAGATGGGTCAGCTCTTACTTATCCAGCACATCAGGCATATGTTTAATATTCAGAAATGAATGTAAGAACTGCTGCATCATATGTTGGTACTTGCACCAACAACACGTACGACATAATTATTAGCCATAAAACAGGGACTCTTATTGTTGGCAAGGCAACTAGATTGTCATAAATTATGTTTACAAATGGACTCTATTTATGCTTTCACTTGCTGAAACAGATGGAGCGCGAGGGATGGGTGTCATCAGCTGCTGCTTAAAGAAATTCGAAGCTTTATGGACCAGTTAGAAGACTGTCGTAGATTAAGTAAGGGGTGTGTGTGTGGGGGGGTGTGTGTGTGTGTGTTTTTAAATTACATATACATCTTTCTTTTTTAAAGTTCGGGGCAGTGGACAAAAGTTGAAAAAAATTACATTTATAAATTTTGAATAATCATAAATTTTACCTCAAAATTTTCATATTTCGGGGGAGGAGGCGTCGTAGCTCCGGCCCTGCGTATATTTACTTTTGTTTATCAGGGAGTAAATCAACCAGCATATGCTTTATATATGGTAGTATAGTCTTGGCGGACCAGTTTCAAAAATTTCATGCAGACTAGGATTTGTATGTATATATGGCATGAACGCCCCAGCATAGATGGAACCTTATATATGTAATGATCGAACAATAATGTACCCTAGGCTAATCCCATGCCAGGGTAATTTTGTAACACCATCCTAATTACTAATATAATGTACTAGTATTATTTTAATCTGCAGTTGTAAGGGTGACCCATTGGTAGGGTGTTGGAGTAGCACATGAGAGACCGGAGGTTCAAACTCTAACGGAGTTATAAGGTGGTAAATGAGTAGTGTAGGAGTAGGAATAGTATGATAGAGTTAGAAAAAAAAAAAAGAATTATTTTAATCTGGGGTAAAACTGTAAAAGACAATTCGACAAGTTGATTGGTGGAAAAATCTTTATGAGTATACTTTATTGACACTTTTGAGATGTGAAATAAAATAAAATAAAAGTAAGTAAATAAATAAAAAAGAAGATCTGAATCCGATAGAGTATAATTAAGGAAACAGTAATGGGGATACGTTTGTGTTGTGTGCAACAAAAATTCAACATCTAAGACAAAACGTCTCATTCAGTCAGTTTCCAGTTCCACCATTCATGTTTAATTTGTTTCAACCACTTTCTTCCGTTTAATCATTTCATCAACACGAAAGATTAAAAAAACAATTAATAAATATAAAATTTATAATAGTAATTAACATAGAGTAATTAATTAAAAACAAATTATCTTTTTTAATAAAGAAAAATCAAATTTCGTTAGTAAATAATAATAACAATACAATAAGATATATATAGCACAGTCTATTATATTCTTATTAAAGTGCTAATTAATTCATTATCCATATTCTTTTTTGAATACAGGATGTTTAGAATAAATAAATGTGATAATTAATTTAGCCGGTTTCATTTCATTTCATATTTCTTCCTTCCTTTTGACTACTACGTTAGGAAGGAAGGACGTTTCACTAATCACTACTCATTCTCTCTCTCTCGTCGGACGGATTTCTCAAGGTTCATTCTCATCATCATCATCATCGATTTCGTTAGTTTCAGTAGTGATCATGGATAGTTGGAGGACGCAGCAAAGAAGACGGAGGAGTTCAACACCTTCTTCCATGTCTCGAACGCTCTGGTCGTCAACTGAAATTAGTCCAATAAAATTAGATGATTACAAGGCCGCCGTTAATGTCAAGGTTATTTTGCGTTGCAGGTAACTCACTATCTATCAACCATCATCATCATCATCGCTAACTTTCAGATTCAATCTTCATTTCTTCTCATATATATTTTTCGGATGTGGGGCCGCCGGCTGTTTCCATTATCTATCAAAACTTTTTTTCATTATCTATCAACTTGATTCCTTAACAAATCTTTCTAGTTTCTATAGCTGTTTTCAGTTGAATGATTCATTCGCAACATGATACGCCACTCCATTTGCCCTGCAATGTTAAACTACGCACTTTTTTATTTTTTTTAGGCCAATAAATGAGGATGAGAAACAAGAAGTGATATGGTGTGATGAGGCGAAGCAGCAAGTGACAGTGACCAATAACAAACAAGTCGATAGAACTTTCGTGTTTGATAAGGTTGGTTTATAGGAAATATAATGTAGCTTGTTTTTTGTTATGAGAGTTTCTTAATTATGTATGTGTCTGCTTAATTCGTGTTATTAGGTGTTTGGTCCGTTGTCTCAGCAACAACAAGTGTACGAGGATGTCGTGGCACCTGTTGTAAATGAAGTTGTTCAAGGATACAGTTGTACTATATTTGCTTATGGACAGACAGGAACTGGCAAAACATACACCATGGAAGGTGAACCTACAAAACAAAAGGTCTTCTTCTGCTTTCTTGTATGAATAACAGATGATTTCTCGGATGATCTTAGGAAAACGACGCTGGAATTGTAGATTTGTATTCATCCATAGTAATATTCTTTACATTTGTATTGCAGGATGGAAATTTTCATAAGAATGCTGGAATAATACCAAGAGTAGTCCAGGAAATTTTCGACATATTGGAAAGGGGGAATGCTGATTACAGCATGAAAGTAACGTTCGTTGAGCTATACAATGAGGAAATAACAGATCTTTTGGCTCCAGATTTTGAGGGATCAAATAGTCCATCGACTGACAAGCAGAAAAGGCCATTAGTTCTCATGGAAGATGGAAAAGGCGCGGTGTTTGTTAGAGGGTTGGAAGAAGAGAGTGTACATAATGCAGACCAAGTACATGCGATTTTGCACAAAGGATCAGCAAAGAAGCATACTGCAGATACCCTTCTCAACAAACAAAGCAACCGCTCTCACTCCATATTCTCTATTATGGTTCAAGTTAAGGAGCAGAATTCTGATGGATCAGAGCTCATCAAGTGTGGCAAGTTAAATCTTGTTGATCTTGCTGGATCTGAGAACATCCTACGCTCTGGTGCACGAGAGGTCTGACTCATCGCCCTTAAATCTGTGCCACATCTTCTACTAAATTTGGTAGAACAGTTTTTTTATTGGAGAAATACATCATGCAGGTAAGAGCAAGGGAAGCTGGTGAGATAAATAAGAGCCTTCTCACTCTAGGACGTGTTATTAACGCGTTGGCAGATAATTCAGGCCATGTTCCATACAGGCATGTTATGCTGTTAAGTTGACTAAATGCAATGATAACATAAGTTGCTCTTAAGATTTCAGGCTAAAAATATGTTTGTTAAGCATTTCAGGGATAGCAAACTAACAAGGCTATTGAGGGATTCACTCGGAGGGAAAACGAAAACATGCATGATTGCAACGATTTCACCGTCCATTCTTTCTCTGGAAGAGACAATCAGCACTCTTGATTATGCGTTCCGAGCTAAAAGCATAAAGAACACACCAGAGGTTTTCGAATGTTCTGAATTGGTTTTTTCTGTATGTTCCTGTCATACTTGGTTTGTGGTTATAGAGACTCATAGTTATGCCTTTCTCAGGTGAACCAGAAACTGTATTTTCCTCCAAACTGTGTCAAGCAAGATTCAGAACTCTCTGCTTCAAAGGTAGGAATCACGATCATTGTTATTCCAAGCTATCATCTAGACTAACTGTAATGACGTGCTGTTTTGAGCAGCAACTAATGGAGCTACAAGAACTTTACCTTTATCAGCAACAGCTAACAGTAGATTTGAAAGATAAACTCGAAAACACACAGGTAAATTAACAGGATCGACTTATTAAAACCTTATTATGCATTTGATTTTTGAGAAGCTAAATAGTCTCAACTTGTTTTTTCTGCTGACAGAGAGAACTTGCTATCACTAAGCAATCTTTGTCGAATCTGGAAGATCAGCATCAACGTGCAGAAGATACCAATAAAGAGAAAGACAATTTGATCTTCAATCTTTTGTCTTCTGGTACGCGGTGAGCCATACTATAGTTCCATTGGTTCTCTAAGGCATTTTGTTTTCTGAATTCCAGTCTTTTGATTGTACTCGTAATAAACAAATTACCTGAAATGGGCTCAACACAGATTCATGATTTAACATTTCTAGTTAGTTTACAGGAAAAGAACTTACGGAGAGAGCGCTTGAACTTCGGTCTGATCTTGAGCATTCTGCATCTGACGTCTCTACCTTGTTTTCAAGAATCCGTATGTTTTCCAACACGTTATGGCTGAGAAGAACTGCGATTTCCTTATTTTTCTTCTGAATGGAAGTCATGTCGAAACACTTATCTGTATTGGTTCGTGTGGAACAGAATACAAAAACGATTTAGAAGACAGGAACAGACACCATATCCAAAACGCGTACTCTCAGTTAGCTCGTCAGCTAGAACAGTTGGATAAAATTGTGTCGACATCGGTAACGCAGCAACAACAGAATTTCAAGCTGATACAAGATGATATCCAAACATTGTTATCTTCAAAGGCTGAGGTAGCTAGCTTCAACACTTTCAATACTTCCCCTATGATGTGGAATTGGATCTCATACAGCCTTTTCTTCTCACGCAATGGCAGGCAATTCATGAGGTGCTAGGACAGATTGAAAAGTTCAAAGCTTCGTACAGTTCTGGGACTAAAACATTGGATGAATCAGCAGGAGAACTATATCAAAATTCTCAATTGGCCCTTCGTAGTTTGAGTTCGGAATTATCAAACCATTCTTCTGCCATCGTTAACGTGAGTGGTGATTTCGATTGTTGGTCATGGCGCTTATACTACTACTGCATTTATTCTCTTTACTTATTCACTGGTTTACTCTTGCAGCTTGTCAAGAGAAGTTCTTCTGACGCTGATACAATAAATAACAGCCTTAAAAACAACCTGCATCATCTCGGATCGATAATTGCTGCATCCATACAGCAGCAAGAAGAGGTACGAAACTGCAATCATCAGTCTATTACGAATCTATATTTGTTTGTGTACACTCCATATGAGTAGATTTTTAGTAAAGGGTTTGGTGTTGTTCTGACATTTTCTCATCAGATTCACAGCAGAACCTTTCATTCATCGAAATCTATAGTCCAAAATCTTCTGAATTTCTCTAAGACTCTGAGTGTGTACATTTCGAAATTGAGACTGATGGAAGAAGATTCACAATTTATAACCAAACAGAAGCTGAGTGACTTTAGAAACAAGTTTGAGGTAACTAATGGACATTGCAGGACTTCACTGTGAGATCTTACAATTGCTGCTTAACAGATGTTTTTTCTGCAGGAATTCGCCCTTGGTGAAGAAAAGCTTTTACTCGGAAAAATAGCAGAACTCTTAACTAGTTCAACTCTTAGAAAGAATAACTTGGTAAGTAGTTTAAAAAATGATAGGTAGAGAATCAAATGAATCGCGATTGATAGTCTTGTGTTCTATACCTTTAGATTCAAGCTGCAGTAGACGATATAGTTAAGAGTGCATGCGAAAGAAGCAAAACGCTGAATGACGAGTTGTACAACATGCAAAGTTGCACAGCTGACGCTGAAAAAACATTGAGCAGTTACGCAGAGAGAACAGAGAGTGTCTATTTGGAAGACACTGCTACGATGGAATCCAATAAAGGCACTCTGCAAGACAGCCTCCACTGCTGGTGAACATACTCGCAACATTATTTTCTTGTTCTTACGTACTATAGCTTGCTCAGCATAACTAGCCTGATATGAGTTTTTATGTTTTTTCGACATCATTAGCCTTACAAAATCCACAGAGGTCGCCGAACAATGGATGATCACTGATGACTCCCTGTTACGCCTCCTTAAGGAAAATGTTGAATCTGTTGAGTCTCTTGTGAAGTAAGCCAATACTTATATGTATATGTTTTTGTTATTGTCTATCAATACGTTTATGGAATGTGCACATACTTCCAGGGCTCAAACAGAATCGAATGAAAACATCTATGATCAATTTTCATCTGTGGTCTCATCCATCCTCAACCATGCAGATGATGCTACTAACAGTATGATGTTCTTGGCCGAAAGTAAGTTTCTTCTGCTAATCTACAAAACCGTCCATCCTACGGTATATGCTAATCAGTGTTCATATATTAAGAGATTTAATCTCAGAGAGCCAAGTACTGTCTATGTTTTTTGCTGCAGAGCCACTGAGATTGGATCATGAAGCATTCAAGAAAATAAGTACCTTAACTGCTTCTTGTGATGAAAACGTGAAAGAAATGCACCGCATTCACTCTGAAAACGTTGTGGATATTTCAGAAGCCGCAAGGAGATCTCTCGTAGATGATTACATGGTATGCTCTGAAATTGGATTCGAATAGGAGACAGCATCCTATACAGAAACTGTCTCATTCTTAACATTTTCGAAACTTATGTTATATTTGCAATGTTCGAAACAGGTTGATGAATCGTCATGCCCGAGTCCTGTAGTAAAGCAGAACATCAATTTGCCCAGTAAAGAGTATCTTATCAATGCCATATCTGGAGCCTCAACAGAACAAGTAACAAATTGATTCCTGAGCAAACACTGATGCTAACAGAATTGTAAACATTCAGTAAAGCGCATCATATGCACAATTGTACCAGAGCTAATGTAGTTTGTTCTATTCAACATACAAAATATTTGTCAACAATTTGATATTCTCAATCCCAAGCTATGTGCTGCTTCCATTTTCCTTTCCCTTAACATTCTTTCCAGTTCTAACCTTATGCTTTGCGGATTTCTGCATCTTGGCCATCTTTGTCATCATTGCTTTTAGAGGGATATTGACATCCAAAGGAATCAACACTTTCTCCAGTTCGTGCCATTCCAAATCTTCAGTGTCACCATCTTCGTATGCAACTGTATACCACCCCATTTCCTCATCAAACTGGGTAACTTTACCAGAAAAGTACTCCTTACCAAACAACTTCCGGACTTGTCTTCCTACGAACCATTCCCCAAATCCAGTTAATTCAATTGGCTGTGCTGCCTGTGCATCATTAACGGCAGAACCAATGACATTGGAATCAGCCAATGGCCTAGGTGGTAGACCATTTATTACAACAGCTGGTTCTCCAGGAACCTTATATACTCCGATTGGTGTAGATTCCAACGAATCCTCCTTGTAACTGTTTTCCATTGTCTAATGGCTCGTTGCTGTATCTTGTCAAGAAATTTTACCTACAAAAGATTAGGGTTGGAGGTGAGTTATCACAGGCACAAAGGGTCACCTAATTGCAAGGGTGCATAAAGCTAAATTGCAAGACACATGTTTTAGGTAAAACATCCATGCATAGTTCCACGCACGTTTGTATATGACAAAACCTTTGACTATCCATGACTAATAGTATCAGGAATAATATTTTTCAGCACTCTTTCTCCAAGGATTAGTAATTCATGACGATATTTCAGCAAAAGAAAGAATGCACATAACAGGAGGAAGATAAAATTAGATGACAGAGAAAAGACAATTAGATCGAAATAAAGAAGATAATATCTGTAGATCAGCCACTTTGACAAGAATCACAGAGTATGAAGCCAAATACAATATTGACAACTTGAAGACTTGGAGTCCTGTGGATAGAACCTAGAAGCACAGTTCTCCGAGGTGTAGAAAAGCCCTTGTTTCCTTGACACCTACAATGCAGGATAAGCATAGCAGCTGAACATTTTCTACCATGAGCTACAACAAAGACTAAAGTTCACTTTCTCAATTAGGAATCTCGACCGTGGTACATAGGAGTACTTTGTTTCCCAGCATGCGCAGACATTGTATACGCTTACTGATGGGTTAGGAGAGTAGCATGTAGTAGGATGCTGTTTAGTTTTCATGATTATAGCACGGACTTGGTCGGCTTTGTACTGAAATGAGTTTAGAATATAAGATTTTGTTTCTTGATGAAAAAATTTAAAAAATCTTTGAGATTGTTAATTTAGGAGACTTCTTATTTAATTTTTGGTCCAAATTACAAACAAGCCCCTGATAAAGATGCTATTTACATACACTTGACATTTAAAATTCTAAGTCAGCATTGCTAAGTACATAGAGTTCAGCATCATCAACATGAAGTAACTCAAACCTTATTATGTAATCTTACTTAGTATATCTAATTTCTATAAACACTCTACCTTTACTGAACAAAGTGAAGATTGGTTACATAGAGACCTATTAGGAAGTGTAACTTTAAAAGAGAAATAACAAAAAATTCATTGAAAGGTTAACTTAAGCGCGCTATTCACAAACCACAAATAGTCATATGAAACCCAAAGCATAGCATTCTACAGCTTTATGTGAAATTGTGCGTGAACATGCGCTATTAATGACTATGCATTGATCGTATAAAACTTAAGTCAACGATGTACATTACACAAACCCTAGCTGCACTGCTATAACTTTAGATCAAGTTCTATCAGATACAAAAGAACAACTTGCACATATATATGCAGCTAGGAAGCATGGAAATGTCAGTTTCTACGCCATCCCCGTATCGGACATGTACGCGACAGATACGGATATGCCAAAGAAATAGTAGATTTCCACTATCATTAACTATGGTTTGCCATTAACTGGGGAAGGAGACCCACTGGAATAATACAGACGATCATTGTCTGTTTGGCGATGAGTTCAAGGCCTGAATTAACTTGTATAACTCCCTCTGTGTTTGCCAATGAGTTAAAGTCTACATGGTTAGCACTGTTCAAAATATTCACAAACCAACCAAGACTTCCCCTTCAAACTTAAGTACTTAAATGAGTCCCAAACAGACTAATATTGGTCAACACGCCATAGAAAGCTTATATTGACCAACACGCCATAGACAACTAATATTGGCCAAATAAGGCAGCCAGGAGATTCACTAGCAAGCTATACAATCCTTTAACTGCATAAAATATGTCTATGTGATATCCAAAGTACAACTACTATAGAACTATATCCTTAACATTTCATACCCACATGTTTTTTGGTTTAATGTATCACCATTCCTATAGCATGACCTGTTGCCTATCCCTATCCGTGCTACTAAGTTATGTAATTCAAATTAATACAAAAGAGCAAGTTTCTAACTTGTGACAAAAACTATAACTTTATATAGTACAGATATATTTAAATCAGTCTTTCCATGATATTTTGCTCAACCAATCATCTTTGTCCTAGTTATAAGGTTAAACCATGCGGAGCTGCACATGGATTTTTTCTTTAGCGATACCTTTGAACACCAATATACGTTTTAGATAACATATCATTTATAATATTCTATACGTCACGGCAACAATACTGATTAGATGCAATAGTCTATGGCATATTTGTTATTGTCTTGTACATTTCCTACCCCCTACATAATCCACAAGTTTCCGCTTCCTAGTTTGCTGCGTAATTATATCCACCGAATATTTTGTTTCCTAGCCCTCATAAGACTTATTACTGTATGCTCTTGTAGAACTCAGAGAACTAACAGACAAAATATAAGATGTAATACCCGCATACTTTAATAACGCCCTATGTGCTTATTACATCATATTTTATTCATCCAACTACCATATTTAGATGAGTATGCATATATGTATATATGATTCATGCATTTGTAATCCATCCAACCAATCAAATAAAAGGAATGCGAATCATTGTTGCACATATTAGAGTGAAAAAGAAATAGAAATGAAAATATAGAAATCCATGATCCTAAAGTCAAGTGAAAGGATATAAAACATATAATCGGACGCAATGCTCTTAAATGTTTGAAACGGCATGCAAGAATCCGTCTAAGTGAAAGAGCAGAACATATAAGAAGACACAATGCACTTAATAATTTGAAACAACATGCTGGCATCCATCCAAGTGAAAGACAAAAACAAATAAGAAGAGAGGACATAATGCACTAAACTATTTGATTTATAACATTTCTAGTGAACCGTGGATTCTCCCCCGATATATAATCTACTTGATTCATATATATCCGTTCCAATATTCCCTCATCAGATCACATCAAACTTACGGGTCCTCACATAATTCGCCATACACTTCCTCTACATTATTCAGGACCTATGTTTCCCCCAATCATTAACTCAAACTCATTAAAACACAATCTTACACATATATCCCTGATTTTCCCCACTCCAGATGAATCGAAAATCTTCCATTATTATCTTTTGACACATGATGATGAAGGTTGAACCTGGAACATAAATTGGTTGTAAAATTCAAACAATCGCCAAAATCTATAAACTCTCAGTAATTAAATATTATTTTTGCAACATATTAACAACAATTCCATATATATAAGTATAAAATTCTCTCATCTATATCGTTTACCCAACTGTTCAAGCAAAGTTCTGTTCCATTCGGTTACATAAGAAACATCACAACTGAATGCAGAACCCTAATTGAGTGGATCTACTGGATTTACAGAGAAAAAGGGCAAGAATCATAAGAAATTGACTACATAGAGAACGATGTGAAGAATTTGGAGGGAAAATTGAATTAGCGAGTAGTAGAAGAGAGAAAAGGATGGTTGGATTAACCTGGTGTATGTGTAAGCCTCAGTGCAACTGGGGTTTCTCCGTCCCTGCTAGTCCAAAATGCGCAGAGCGAGTGAGTGAGAGAGGGAGGTTTTTAAAAAAAGCTTCAACTTTAACAAAACCAAATGTGCCCTATGCCCCTATTTATTTCCTGTGTTTTGAAAATGTGCAGAGCCGGCTCGGTTATATCGGGTCGGTTTTTGTTTAACACGGATGGGGTTTGGGTACCGAATTATTACCCATTGGGTTGTAAACGTAAACATCCACTTTCGCAATTTATTTTATTGAATACTTTTTTTTACAAATCGGTGATGCTATTAATTTTATATATTATTAAAGTTAACCATATCCCTAAATTATCTACACTTTATTAAAAACATAAAAAAAAATTATTTGTAAAATCTCGGGTCAACCCGGAAATATCAGTCAAAATACCGGACAAATCTCGAGTTTCAGAATTTTTCCGGTAGATTATGAACTCGTCTCGTTCAAGGCACTGAACGTGGTTAACTCGGCAAGATTCAAACATCGGTATTTGTAAACGAAAAACCACAACTAACACGTTTTGTATTTTTGCCTTTGCAAATCTATCTTACCATGCAAATTTTCCCGATTCATCCAAACCTGACTATTTAATGGATTACCAACCAATAACATATTATCATCTTTTGGAATTTATTGCAACCAATATGTAGACATATACTGATCGATATCACAAGATCATGTCAATAGGCGTTCTTTACCACCATACTCCATCCGCAACAAGTTCTCATTCTTTCAAAACAACAAATAGAATCCTATGATGTCCGGCGGCCTCTCTATTGGATAACTCTATCATGGTATTAGAGTAATTTATTGAAGTTGGGCATGTTAAGTTGATAAGATTATTCTACTTATATACCACGAGTACGGGAGCGTATTAATTGAAGACCACTAGACCTGACAATTTGACGAGACTAACATACTTTTCAAAATATTCTTCGACCCTTACATTCAAATCACAATCCATGACCGCTTGGGTACCCAGCTCCATTCCCACAAGGCCTATTCTCTTGTCGAGGCCTATCTGAGTGGTAACTCATCAAAAGATGCTAGACGACTCAAGGTTGAGATGCCCAAAAGCAAGCTCATCTTGTCCATGGACGAGCACCAGAAGACCATGGATACGTTTAATGGAGTTAGAGTATGGTGGTATTCTGGAAAGAAATTTCCACCTTCTCAGCAATCCATGTTCTTTTCGCCTTCTGCTGATCGGGGAAAGAGGTTTTACCAGCTCACGTTCCATAAGAGGGATAAGGCGGTCGTTATGGGTCCCTATCTGGACCATGTTATTAGCACTGGGAAGGAGATTAAGAACAGAAACTGCAGGCAGAAGAGGCTTTATACCAATGGATCAGGTAGCAAAAGTTCATGTTGGAGTCACATAGTGTTCGACCATCCAGCTATTTTTGAGACCTTGCGATGAAGGCTGATAAGAAGGCCGAAATTATAGACGATTTACTGACTTTCAGCACGAGTAAGGCTTTTTACAAACGGATAGACAAGGCCTGGAAGAGAGGATACTTGCTGTTCGGTCCACCTGGAACGGGGAAATCGACTATGATAGCTGCAATGGCAAATCTGTTGGATTATGACATCTATGATCCTGAGCTGACATCGGTTAGAGATGATACGGAGCTGAGGAGGCTTCTGACAGAGACGACTGGTAAGTCTATCGTAGTGATAGAGGATATAGACTGTTGTTTGAACTTGACAGGCCAGAGGAAGAATAAGGAGAAAACGATGACTGATGACGAGATTGATAACGTTAAGAATGGTATGTGGAAAGGGAACGAAGAAGGCAATGGGAGTAAGGTGAGGTTATCAGGGTTGCTGAATTTCATATACGGGATATGGTCGGCCTGTGCTGGGGAGAGGTTTGGTTGTTTTTACGACCAATTATGTGGATAAACTTGATCCTGCTTTAACGCGTAGAGGGCGGATGGATAAGCATATTGAGCTTTCATACTGCAGTTACGAGGGATTTAAGGTCCTTGCGAAGAATTATCTGGAGATTGATGATCATCAACTGTTTCAAAGAGTTGAGGAGCTGATTGAGAAGGTTGAGATTACGCCTGCTGATGTCGCGGAGAATCTGATGCCGAAATCTGCTAAGGAAGGTCCGGGAGAGTGTGTTTTGAATCTGATTCATGCTATTGAAGAAGCAGAACGGAAACAGACTGTGAAAACGGTAGATCAAGAATTAGATAGTGAAGAGAAGCATAGCAACTAAGATGGCAGTTTGGATACATACTGGTTAAATGTAATCAGGCGCAATTACAAAGTAATCATCCCTATGTTCATACTTCATAATTCATATAATCAATTTTAGTTTTACTTGTGGCAGTTTGGCAATTTATAATATACTACTTCCTCCCTCCGTTTCATTAATAACTTCCTAAGGGAACTATTCATCGCGACCTTTGACCACGTATAACTTTTAAATTAAACCGTATCAATATAAATTAAAAGTTGATTATGAAAATATACTCCATTTAATTTCATAATATAATTTTATTATATTTTTCTCTAATGTAATTTAGGAGTTATACGTGGTCAAAAGTCGCGATGAATAGTCCCCTTATGAAGTTATTAATGAAATGGAGGTAGTAGTTTTTTAACCCTGGACTATTTACAAAAAACACGGGTGAATCGCCATGTACATATCAGTTGAAAAGATTCGAAATTTATGGCCTTATGGGGCTCTCATTAATCGGTGTAAATTGTAAAATAGCAAGCAAATTTACTAGCTCCTTGCTTGAGTTAAACAAGACCAATTAACCTAGTGTTACACTGATCCGAGTCCTTTAATCCCCATAATGGTGCTTGCATGCCATTAATGAAGGAAGGGGATCACTGACTTACATGAAAAAGAGTATGGTGAAATCCACTAGAAAATACGCCGCGCGTGTGATAAGTATCCTCTTAGCGAAAACTAGAATTGTTAATTTTCACTTCTCACATTCTGCATTTGTCCCAGAAGTTAAACAGATTCGGAAATGTACTTGAGCAAACTATCAAAATAGTGTATGTGCATGTACTATTTATTTATATTTGCATTTCAAACCCTACTCCGCAAACTAATGTACACCGCATACTCTATCTAGTGGTGTTCAAATTCAGGCCTGAACAGATCTGTTCTCGATCTTATTAAATGGTATTATCCGATTTTCAGGTTTGGGCTCGGTTTGAAGCCGACAAAAATATGATTTGGATTGAAAAGAAGCGTGAAATTTGAAATTCAAAAAACCTACCTTATTAACTTTTTCATTTTCTTTATTATTTCAATATTTATCTTTAAACTGCGCATTATCCCTATTGAATCTATTAAATAAAGTTTTTCGAAATGGAGAAAGTACATTTTGCACATTATGAAGTACATTTATACATTTGACCATTCTCAGTTGATAAAACTATTTTTAAAAATTAGAAGTAACCGTGTCACCTGACATCTTTGTATTTATTACATCCCCGATTCCCCGTCCTGAAGTACTGGAAATCCGAACACTATTGAAATGTCTTTCATTGAATTGGAGAATGAATGAAGTAGAAACTAGAAAGTACATAATGAGTGATCTAACTTGCTTAATAAAGCAGTTGCTTCTCTGATGTACAATAATTAAAACTATAAGTACAACTCTAATCCCTGATCAACGATTCTTAATAACACACGCTTTATTCTCAAGATTTATCACGTTCTTGCTCATTCAGTTCTTTGATCATCTTGCTGACAATCACAAATGTGATCCCTGAGAAGTTGAAAGTAATTTTCAGCTGGTATACAAACTTGGATTCACAACGGAACTTTGAACTTGATTTGAATGAAACCCACAAAGCCGTTATTCCATGAAGCCCTTCAAACTCTGGTTGGCGAACCAATCAACTACACCCTCTACGCTCGCCTCATCCACCGCTGCACCGTCCGCCGCCTTCCTCGCCCGGCCAAACAGCTCCATGCCAAGCTCATCCTCACTTCCACCGTCGCCGACAACTTCCTCGCCTCAAAGCTCATCGCTTTTTACTCAAGAACCCACCATCTCAAGTCTGCACGCCATGTGTTCGACAAAATTCCTCACAAGAACACTTTCGCCTTTAACGCCCTTCTCATCGCCTATTCTGTTAATTCTCATCACATGGATGCTCTCAGTATGTTTACTTCGGTTCTTGCCTCGGGGAAAAACGGTTCCTCTGAGTTTGAAAACGTGCGGGCTGATAGCTTTACGTTGAGTTGCGTGCTTAAGTCTATGTCGGAGGTGGCATTCGGCGAGCGTCGTTTCCCCGGGATGATGCATTGTTTTGTGCTTAAAAATGGGCTTGACTTTGATGTGTTTGTCGGTAATGGGTTGGTGACTTATTATGCTCGTAGTGGTGATGTGCTGTCTGCGAGGGTGGTTTTTGATAGGATGGATGAGAAGGATTTGGTTTCGTGGAATTCGATGTTGTCCGGGTATGCTCAGGGCGGGTTTTACGATGATTGCAAGGCGTTGTATAGAGAACTGTTGGGTTTGGGTGACTTGAGGCCTGATGGTGTTACTGCTGTCAGTGTTTTGCAGGCTTGTGCACAGTCTACTGATCTTGTGTTTGGCATGGAAGTGCATCGATATGTAATTGATAAAGGGATTAAGATGGATCTCTCAGTTTGCAATTCGATTATTGCAGTTTATGCCAAATGTGGTAGCCTGGACTATGCTAAGGCGCTTTTTGATGAGATGAATGATAAGGACGAAATAACTTATTGTACGGTTATATCTGGGTACATGATTCATGGATTTGTTGATGAAGCTATGAAGTTATTTCAGGAAATGAAGAATCCAGGATTGAGTACATGGAATGCTGTAATTTCAGGCCGAGTTCAGAACAATAAGTACGATACAGTCTTGGATTTGGTTCGTGAAATGCAACGTTTTGGTCTTAAGCCTAATGCTGTTACTATTTCGAGTGTTCTTCCAGCCATTCCACGTGTCTCCCATCTAAAAGGAGGAAAAGAAATTCATGCTTATGCAATCAAAACCAATTTTGAGAGGAATATTTATGTCTTGACTTCCATGATTGATATGTATGCCAAACTAGGATACCTTAGTGGAGCACAACTAATTTTTGATCAAGCGAAAGATAGAAGTGTGATTGTCTGGACATCGATCATTGCAGCGTATGCATCGCATGGAGAAGCTAATGTTGTACTTGGCCTTTTTGACAAAATGCTGCATAGCAGGACAATGCCAGATGATGTCACATTTACTGCTGTATTGTCGGCTTGTGCTCATGCAGGGATAGTTGATAAAGCTTGGGAAGTATTTAATTTATTGCCTAAGTATAAAATTCAACCTTTGGCTAATCACTATTCTTGTATGGTTGTGTGCCTTTGCCGAGCTGGGAAGCTTGCTGAGGCAGTGGAATTTGTGGAGAAGATGCCAATTGTACCTACAGCTGAGGTTTGGGGAGCATTACTCAGTGGGGCTTCAGAATCTGGCGACGTGGAACTGGCAGAGTTTATTTGTGATCACTTGTTTGAACTGGAGCCTCAAAATCCCAGTAACTATATTGTCATGGCGAATTTATACTCAAATGCTGGTCGGTGGCAAGAAGCTGAGAGAGTTAGAGATAAACTAAATAACAGTTGTTTTAAGAAAGCTACTGGTAATAGTCGGGTGGATTAATGGTTTGGAGCTGAAGTGAAAAATTGAAAGCTATGTGCTTTCACAATACTTTGGATGCTACAGGATACATGGATGGAATCATCTGATATTCTGGATGCTACAAGAAATTATTTATCATGATGGCAACCCATCACGATGAAAAATTTCTGATAAGCTCTAGACGTGCTCCTGCATTCCTGTGATGTGATAATGGATACAGATGCGGGCAATCTTGTCCAGTCCTTGATATGTAACTGCGTGTGGACAGAATATTTTATCGTAACGAGTTCCATCAGTGTCATAATGGGGAAAGAGTGAGCTTCAGCGTTCTGGAGAGCAAAAGCAAAGTAAATTTCTTCCAGCTAGATTGTTGATCTCCTGAAACCCAGAAGAAATTCTCATTTGATGTTCAAAGCTTTACATGCAGGTTGATCAAACTGTAAAACGGTTTAGGACCTATAGAGGTACATTCATATTTAGCCAGTAATGAATATACTGCTCAGATATTCACCCAACTCGAGATATCTTTGTTCTCCCTGTGAAGATGTCTGTAAAAGATGATAATGCTTTTTTTTTTTTTTTTTTTTTTTTTTGTGGGGGGGGGTGTTATGAATATGATTATCAAAATGTCATTTTGTTTCCAGGTGGAAAATGGAGATATTGCTTACAGTTGCAAACTCAGAAGATCTAAGTAGAGTAGTACCTACCTACCTGCTACCTAGTAAGATTTGTGATCCTCTTCGTGCATTGTCAGCATGTGAAATACTATACTGTGAATCTGTGATGATACTGCTGTAGTACTATTACTCCCTCCGTATTAAAACAGTTGTGCATTTGTTTTGTATTGAACATAAAAGGAGAGTAGGCATCAATATCCCTGATTGAAGGCTTTTTACTGGATGCAATCATTACTAGTCCATACTTGAAAATGTTTTCAAGTTCAATTATTAGTAATTTCTCAACATAGTATGTTTCTTTTACATTGTATGCTTAGCAATGTACTCATCTGTTTTTTTAGATTCTTTACGTATTCTTTTTTCGTCCGTTTTTTTAGGTTCTTTACGCTTTCTTTTTTGGCAACTTTCTATCTCACAACTTTATTGTGGGTCCTGCCACTAAACCAAACACTACACTCATCATAACAACCTCCTAAAAAACTATTCCAAAATCAAACGTAAAGAATGTAAAAAAACGGATGAGTAGTATCTTTAGGTTGACTGAAGTATCTTCCGCCGCCTGTTCCACTGAAATGAAATGATAGATATAGTCGAGGTTGGTTCCTTTAAACCGTATACACGGTGGTTCCCACATTTTAATTGAGATGGTGAACTAGTGTATAGTCACCCCTATAATATTTAGCACATATAGTATTACCATTTATTTTGGTGGGATTACCAAAATGATTAAGTGTGAAAACTTAAAACTGAAGAGGGGATCCAATGTAGGTGAGAAGGATGACAAGCAGCCCTTAATGGGCGCATTTTGGCTATACACTTTATTATAGCTAATTGATTGTATTGTTTGTAGGACCAAGAGATATATATATATATGGTGGTATTGTAGCTTCATGCATGCTAATAGTAGTAGTATATCTTAATGCTTCTTGTTTGTTGTTTTCCAGGTTAGGGTAACAATTAGTTTTCATAATTTGTAAATGCCAAAGTGGACAAAGAGTTGTGGACAACATTTCCATCTACTCCCTTCTCCTCCATGTTACTCCAAGCCCACAATGTTTCAAATCTAATATTTGTAGAGGTGTTGTGCAAGTGATCAAATTTTAGGGGTAACGTGCATAAGTTATCGGAAATTGTCCTTTTTCCATGTATTTTTTATAATTTAGCCTTTTATCCACTTATAATTTTTTTTTTCTTCTGATTTTTGTATATTTTACTTCCTTATATTATTAACAAACCTGATCATTTGGGAAGTACGTACTTACAATATCTATAATATATGGGCTAGGAAGAACCTGATCATATTAATTATCGTTAAAGTTTTAAACAAAGATTAATATTTCCGAACGATAATAACACACCACCCAAGTGATTGAGATCGAGTTGAGAGGCTGCAAATTTAGTTTCACATTTTCATAACTTTTTTTACTGTTTACGAGAATAACAGACTAACAGGTTTGCCGGAGGTTTACTCCTTACTTTAGTTCTTAAAGTAATTTCGTTGTTGATGGGTGTAGGGATTTTAGGAAATGATGGGTGTAAGGATTTTAGGAAATCCTACACGCGCGGTCGTGGTTAATTCGTAGTCCAGTAGGATTCAGTAGCCAGAGGTAATTAGGTGTTTCTTTTAACACATGACTGTGAATTTTCCATATACTTTGCTTTTGATGAATAAACATTACTTTCTGAAATCTCTCATTTCTCTCTAAATTCACTCTTTCTCTGTTTAACCATGAACAACCCTAATTCTTTTGTTGTCAATGACGACCTATACTTCCTTTCCGTATTAGTTTTACCTAGAGGCCGTTCTATTCGCGCGGATCATGACGAACTACTCGATCATGGATTTGAGTCAAATTCAAAATCCCTACAATTGGATTTGAATCTGTAAAATATCAAAATTACTATAAAAAAGACAACTAAAATTAAAAAAATGGGCGAGAGTGCTATTATACTTCTAGTAGTACCAATTTAGATTCTCTACTATACAATTCTTTGATTTGCTTTGGATCTGATGATCATTCATGCGGAGAACATTCTGATCTGAACTGAAGTAGCACTTGATTGACTTCTACGGTCTGTGTGCAACAAACAATTCATTTACTTTTAAAATATTTTTAAAAATATTTAGAGACTTTGGAACTTGTATTGACTTTTGTAAATGATAAATTTATATTTACCTTAGTCTTTTAATAAAAAATATGAGATCAATTTAATACAAATTTACTTTATCTAGTTAACTACTTTTATATGTTTAATCCATGGTCCAATATATCACTCGTACAGTAGATCATGAGTAATCGTGTTGATTAAAGTCCGGATGTGCCGATGCATTAGTGATCGACAGTAACAATATCACTTTTATTTTTTCTTATGTGTAATTGTTTGGTTCAATTAGATTGGGTAGCATAATTGTATGGTTCTATTGGACCTTTGTCACTATAATTACATATTCGTGGAAGGAACTTTATCTTAAGTGTCAAGACTTGTAAATTCGTGTTGTCTCTTATGTTTTGATTAATGGCTTTATTGGCAGCCGGGGTATATCTTGTTGTGAACAGGTTTGGGAAGAACATGGCAATTGAAGGGCTGGATTAGTATGAAGGGTTAGCCATTTAATTTAGTCATGTTGAGTTGATACAAGTGTAGTAGAATTCAAGCAAAGATGCATTTATTGTTATTCGTGATATAATGTTATTCATCATCGATTTGTGATGCAGTGGAAATGGGTTGAAGTGGTGGAGTAGATATGAAGTGGAGGGTATAGGATCAACGTAGGAGTAGTTGTAATATTGTCGTTTAAAAAAAATAATAAAAAGTCATGGTCTTATGGATGCCTATATTGGCTAGATTTTTATTTTATTTTTATTTTTTAAACGGTCAGTCTAACTATTCTAATCCTACTCCTATATTAATACTTAACTATCTTATAATTCTAAATATCTTATAACCACCTTATGTCTCCGTCATATTTGGAACCTTGATATCTCATTTTCTACTCCAACACCCTTACTACTTGGTGATTGTTCTGACTCATTTTTCGAATCGTGGTGATTGTTCTGACTCATTTTTCGAATCATTTATCAGGCTCTCTGGAGGCGTATTGGTGTTGGAGGGATAGATTTATAACTGTTATAAGGGCCATTGATGATCTACGTGAGTTTTGTGTTGGCGGGGGAAGGTTATGGAGTTTTGAGGGTTGATCTTTCAATATATATTTTCTGTTTTTATTTTTAGAGGATTTTATATGCTTGTATAACTGCTGTTAATTTCATGGTTGAATAAATTTTGCTGTTAAAAAATTAAAATAGTTATGTACTATAATATTCTTTCAAAATTTTGTATTTGTAATATCAGTTAATGGATTTTCTTTTATACTATAATCACCAAAAAGTTCAAGCTCATGGAATTACAAATTCAATAATGTGATGTTCCCAATCTGATTAAAGTAAAATCATACTTCATGTAACTAAGAGTATAATTAGAGCAACTCAAGTAAAATTATCCAGATAATGAAGATGAACAAAACCTTCCCTCCACACAAAAGTTTCCAAATACTACCAAACAAGTTAATTACAAATATCCATTAAATCCACATAGTGTATCCTCATAATAATATATAAATCCCATGCATAAAACCACACCTCACAAACTCAAAATGACACTGATGGCAAAACACAGCAACTCCACACAAGCCACTCTAATGGCAGCACTCTCCACTCTCTCACCACCACACCTCTCCCACCTCACCCACTCCATCTCCTCCCTCTTCCACCGCCACCGCCACCGCATCGTCACAATCCTCTCCTCCCCGATCCTCTTCTCCCTCTCCCTCCGCCACCTCCATTCCTTCTCCCTCCACCAAAAATCCCTCCTCCTTGCCCGCCACCTCCACTCGTCTCTCCTCCTCCTCCACCACTTCACCCGTCACCCTGACGCCGCCCCGCCACCGCCTTCCATCACTCTCCGCGATCTTGACGCCACCCTACTTCTACTACTACTCTGCGAACTCCATCAACACAACCCCAATTCCCTCAACGCGCCGCCATCACGGTGGCGCATGGAACTCACGCGCCACCTGTTCAACTCGCTTTTCAGCTTGTCGAGGTTCGGGGAGTTTTCGGAATGTCAAATCTTGGTTGAGTACGTTGAGTCAGTTAGTAGGTGCTGGAGTTTTGTTGGGTTGGTGGGGTTTGGAAGTGGGGAAGTGGCGGCTGCTGCGACGGAGGCGGTGGTGGCGCTGCCGTGGGTGGAGGTGAGTGATGGGGGAGAGAAATGTGTGATATGTACCGAAGAGATGAAGAGAGGGAGACAGGTGTGTGAATTGCCTTGTGGACATTTGTTTCATTGGAGTTGCATCTTAAGGTGGTTCAAGAAGAGGAATACATGTCCCTGCTGTCGCCACCGCCTCCCCACCGGCGATGTCCGCCGTGATATTCAGCGGATTATGGAGGATCTCAGCGAAGTTGGCGGGTGTGACATTGGACGTGCTAGATTGTATCGAGAATGCCTATAAATGCGTATAGGAGTCTGTGATTAGTGCAAGTATTACACCGAATGTCGATGGATACAATAGGAATTTTTGTCTATAGTAAATGAGTAAATATACTTTCTAAAAAAAAAATAAAGTTAATACGGTGTCATATCATAGTTTATTTTTTGTTTTTTGTTTTTTTTTTTTTTTTTTAAACGGCAAAATATCTTTATAAAATAAAACAACCACAAAACAATTACAAGGTGTGTGGTACATAAGATTTGCACAACTAAATACGAACCCACCAAAACCAAGCAATTAATGAACTCTATAGCAAGATGCGTGACACCCATAAAAGTTTGTGAATGAGATTATAAAGACCACCATTTGCGTTTAGTATGTATATTCACTAGCAAATAGTCAAAAATTCAAGAATTCAAAGGTGACGAGTTTGTAATGAACTCTAGCACAAACCGAGAAGCCAAAATATTAATACGATGCTAGTTTAGGAAACTATAAGCGAGCATATGGATGATTATTCTCCCGATCCCCGAAGCACTCACTAATATAAAGGTACATAAACACATGCTTCACAATTCAATCTAGACCAAACCCAAAAAACCTTTTGCAAGAAACTTCTTTTTTGGTCTACTTAAACTCTAAGTTGTGTAGGTTATGATTGGCAAATTTTAAAATCTTGAGTTGATCGAAATTTCGGTCCAATTTATATGTGTTGGGCAAACTCAGGGATATGATGATTATCAATAGACCAACGGGCTAAATCCACGAATGATTTAAGTTTCACTTCGAAAAACAAATTCTAAGTTTAGATCCTCTCGGTGTATACTATGGAGAAAAATATATAACCAAATATAAAACTCGTTTCCTACCTCTCTCGAACTGAGCCGTAGGCACTGCAACGTTGAAACTCAGTATGCGATGTGTTCAATGTGTGATGTGTGGTCATGAAAGTGAAACTGCATTACATCTTCTCAGGGATTGCCATTTTGCGTGTGTTTGTTGGGCGCTTTCCCATAAGCCTGTATCACTCATTCACACAGATGTACATACACCTTGGGACTGGATCCGCGGTATTGACATAAGGTTAGCTCTTGTAGAATTTATTACTTTTGTGGTTCTATGTTATGTTGGAGTATATGGTATGTTGGAGGTATAGGAGAATCAAGGCCAGATTCGAGCAAATCACTCTTGATCCTATGGAGACGGTAAGGTTTGTGAGTCATTACACTACAAGGAAAACGGAATTTAGCGACGGATGTCATCCGTCGCTATATGTTCGCGATCCGTCGCTAAAGGCGATTAGCGACGGATAAACCTATCCGTCTCCCTAGTGGACGTTGACCATTATGGAGACGGAATAAATTATCCGTCGCTATTATTTTGCGACGGATGGGTTTAACCATCGCTAAATGTATGGGACACGTGTCCTTCCCTTACCAAGTGCTCATAGCGACGGATAGAGTCATCCGTCGCTATAATTTATATATATATATATATATATATATATATATATATATATATATATATATATATATATATATATATATATATATATATATATATATATATATTAATTTCTGTTATTGTTTTCGAATAATGTTTGTTATTCGAGTTAAAATTGAATGCGCCAGAGATTTATATACGATGATTTACGGTACGAAACTATAAATTTCATTCAACAAACTAAAATTGTACATACAGAAATACTAAAATGTACGAACATAAACATAAAAAACGAGCATCTCAAAATGTACGGAGATGCAATCCTACAATGTACGAACATAAACTGAAAATACTAAAACTACTAGCTACTCCTCTGCCTCTGCGTTCTCCTCGGCCTCTGCGTTCTCCACCCCACCCAAAGCTCCAGCATGGTGGTGCGGCTGGATGAGGGGAGGGTCCCGGTTCCAGTACGCTTCCCACAGCGGCCGAGAAGCCGTGTCAATCCATAGGGGCCATTTTTCCCTCCCTGCTCCAGTCAGTTTTGACTCTCATCATCGTATGCATGTGGATGCTAGATCCTCGGACCAGGAACGCATTCCACAACTCCTCCATATGAGCAGGAGGCATATAGTAGTAGTTCTGCAATATATATTCAATGTACATAAGTGAAATGAAACACAATTTACCTAAATGTTACACTTAATTAGTGAGCGCCGCCTACTCAATAACCTAAGGTTGCGGTCTAACATAATCATGGGCGCCGCCTACCCAACATCATGAATGCGGACGTAAAGTTATTAAATACAAATAAAGTACCTTCAATTCCTCGAAAAACTGCTCCTTTGCGGACATAGGAAGCGTACTCCACCTTTCACCCCCACTCCCTGGCTCTGGAAGCGTATGAAATCTTCTACGGATGATGGTACCCAACTTTCTATTAGCTTCAGGCGGGTGAAACCTGTAACACATATTAAAAAAAAATTATGGATACCCACAACTATATATAAAAACAATTAAATACAAACTTTAAGTACAAAACTTACATGAAACCCTGCCCAACAGACAAGACAGGCAACCCATTGTCGCCGCCCTGGGACAGTGCTTGACCATCGTCGCCGCCCTGGGGTTGTGCTTGACCATCGACGTTCATTGTCTTGATTGTTAGTTAACTTACTGTCAGTTAATAAGTTGTCACTTAATAAGTACAGACGAGGACTCGAAAATGATGGTGTGTTCGAAGGCCAATGTGATTGTATTTTTTATACATGTAAATTATATTTAACTAACATTTCCTTGCTTGACATGATTACCGCAATACAAACTTTCATTGCTTTTCAAGACCCCGACTACACTTGATTGTTAGTTAACTTATTGTCACTTAATAAGTTGTCACTTAATAAGTATAGACGATGACTCGGAAAGCAAGGAAAGTTTGTAATGTTTACTCTATGGATACCAGGAAACACTACAAGAAATACCATAAACAGCGACCCAAACTGGCGACGGATCGACCCGTCGCTATCTTTAGCAACGGATCGGTCTTTTTACGACGGATGAAATAGAAATAGCGACGGATAAAGACAGTTCGTGATAATGCGCGTCCCTAAACCCTTGGGACGTTTGAGAATTGCGACGGATGATTATCCGTCGCATCATCAGTGACGGATGACTCCATCCGTTGTTGAATTCTGCAACGGATGGCTTTATCCGTCTCGGAATTACGACGGATGACTCATCCGTCGTATGTCTCTTTGACCATGGAAAAAAAGAAAAAATAGGAAAATAAAATATAGTGACGGATGGATTCATCCGTCGTTGTATTACGACGGATGACTCATCCGTCGCTGTTGTGCGACGGATGGCTCATCCGTCGCAGCCTGGTTATATTAAAAAAAAAAAAAATACAGACAGAACAGATCAGTTCGCACACACAGAAAACACAAACTCTCCGTCTCTCCTTCCCGGCGTGCGTCGCCCATCACTCCAAATCTTCATTTCTTGGCCATTTTACACAAGGTTATAGTCATTTCGAAGCTCTTCCATCAAGGAACAAGGATAGCTAGTCAATTGCGTGATTCTTTCACCATTTATTCCGCAATCAAAGGTATTAACTTCTAACCCTAACTTGTCTAAATTTGAGTATTCTTCATTCTTTTTCAATTTCATTGAATGGTATGCATTTTAGTAGTATCTATTATGTTATGTAGCTCAAATTAGGGGAGATGCACAAGTTTTGATTGGTGAATTGATAGATTTGGGATGAATTGGGTATTTTAGGAATTGAAATTTTGTTTTAGTAATTGAGAATTTGATTGGGTTGAATTGATATTTGGAGTATTGAGACTTTGTTTGGGGTTGATTGGAGACCTCTAGAATTTAGTTGTAGTATGATTTGATCGTAATCGGCCGTAATTAGTTGTAATTAGTTGTTAATGAAAATGTATAATATAGACATATCGTAACTATAATGCAAAGTAATTAGTTGTAATTTAGAAATATTATAAGTATAATGCAAAGTAAAAATTAATAATAAAAATGAGTAAGAATTTTGGGTATGTTAGCAAAATATAATAAATTATATATATAAAAATTTCCTTAATTACACATATCTTAAATGGCAAGTAAAAACCTCGATAAATAGAATGAAATAATACGTTAGCAATGAACTAAACTTCGATTGGTCAGGTTTAGCATTCAAATATGTCAGAACGTACACTGAGGATTCCCTTACTTGAGGTTTGGAAAGCCAACTGGCTTTTGGGAGTTCCGCCCAAAGAGTGGATGCCGAGTCCCCTTCATGATGTTTGGGAGTCCTACTGGCGTGACCACCCGAATGTCTAGTGTCGTTCCTTGCTATATCTCTGATTGTACATGTTTTATATTCAATTCTGTATGTACTAACACAGATCTTTGCTTTAATTTGCAGATGCCGAAACCCAGACTGCCTCGTTACACCATACAACCGGATGAGATTCCACATACTCCTCAGTCACCACGTACTGAGGGAGATGACACCGGGCCTAGCTCACAGCACGGCTCCCCGACTGCTCGTGGGACTCCAGGTGAGTCCAGTAGGGGCTCGAGCGATCCCCGTGACCCTTGGGCCCACGTGCCAGACGATGACTGTCCCTACAGATCACCCATGGATGGTCTTCAGTGGAATGGTAGGCCTGTACTCTACCCCAACGGGGACAAGTAAGTATTATGATTTAACTTATATATTTACGTAAAAATGTTGTATTATGGCTTGAGTTCATTACTATATATTACGAAGGTTTGCTTAATGATTGCCTTATTCTTTGCAGGTTATTTGCGGAAAAGGCGGCTCACAACCTAGGCCAGATCATCAGGGCCAAGATGCTCCCACCACAACAGGGTGGCGCCCAGTGGACTACCATCCCTGACCAGTTAAAGGGAGAGTACTTTGAGGAGTTGAGGGTGAGTTAATAATCATACTGCTGGCTGTTTCATAATTGTTTTTTTGTCTTGAGTGGTATGTTACTGTATGTGAGTGGTATGTTAGCCACTATATTTGGGTGATATGTTAGTCACCATTGTTGTAGTAAAATATAGGACAATGTGAGTGGTATGTTAGCCACTGTACTTGAGTGATATGTTAGTCACCGATATAATTGTTGTGCATGTGCTACACTTGTTATAATTGACTGTTTTTAAGTTCTCACAATTAGTATGTTTTTGGATGTTTGTCTGTACTTGTGTAGAAATATTACTTCCTTCCCAAAGCTATGTTGTGGCCACTCTGGTACTGCTTCAACGCCCATGGTAGTTCCCTTTACAAGGGGATGGTTAATACCATGAAGGCCAGGCACACTGACGGACTGGGGAAGCCGAGTTGGCTAGGAGATGAACTGTGGGTTCAGTGGAAGGCCTACTGGCCTGATCCAAAAGTCCAGCGTGCGGCTGAGTAGAACGCTTCAAACAGGAAGGCGAGGCCCGAGGATGGGACCAGGAGCATGGTCACACATCGATTTGGCTCTCAGTCCATCGCTACAGCCAACATGAATAGGCTGGTAAGTGTATAATTAATTAACTTTGTGGTTTTAATATTATTCTTGTACTTGTAATATCAGTTCGAACTTTGTGATTTTATACATCATGCCTCTTATACTTTGTGATCTTTTTTATCATGCCTTTTATACTTGTAATTCATGTGTCATTCAGATTGAGGATAACGAGAGTCTTCTCTTCACGTTCTTCACGAAGTCTCAGATGGGCCCTGATGGCGAATGGTTGTCTACTAAGGCGAGAAGATTGCGGTAAGTTCTGCAATACTTGTGTTCATTAAATACGGTTGATTTCAATAATACTTGAATTCACTAACGCCTTGCACTATTGATTTATCCTTTCAGAAGGCCTATACAGACAGGATTAGTGACAAGGACCTCACTGTCGAGGAGATGAACAACATTTTCTTGGAACTGGATCGGGAGGACGAGAAGGGTCGTCGCTTGGGACTAGGGAGTTTGGCTGCTACCACCAGTAGCGCGAGGCATGCGCGTTCCCGTCATCTCGGGAACTCTGCCTCATCACGGACCACGTCTTCTAGTACTTCTTATGAGGCCGCCCTCAGAGCGGAGTTGGCAGAGAAGGATGCAGAGATTAGGAGGCTGGCCGAGAGACAGGCTGAGCAGGAGGCCCACATCGCTGCCATTTATGCGAAGTTGGGGATGCCACCTCCTTCCTACAGCGCACCACCACCGCCACCCCCTTCTCCATGATCCAGTTTAGTTTTTTTATGTTGTTTTTCGACTCATGAACGAATATTATACTTCCTATCGGATATTACATTAGATATTTATTGTATGAATGATTTTTATTATGATTATTGGATCGTTTCGTTATTGAAAATGCTTTTCGCATTTATTTTTGGGGAATTTATTTATTACGAATATTAATGATGTGTGTAACAGGTTCAATGGTTTTTTTTTGTTTGAATTTTATTTAAATATAAAGAATTTGTTTAAAAAAAAAAAAAAAACCAGCGACGGATGACTCATCCGTCGCTAAAGTCCTGGTCAGACGTTGTAAGCTGACCATGACCTTTACGACGGATGAGTCAACCGTCGCAAAACGGTCAACGAATCATCCGTCGCTATTCCGTCGCTAATTCGTGACGGGTCGTTGATTCGTCGTTAATTCGTTTATGACCAATGTATTGGCGACGGAATTTTCATCCGTCGCTATATTTAGCGATCCGTCGCTGAGCCTAGTCAGCGACGGATCGCTTATTTTCAGCGACGGATGAGTCCGTCGCTGAACATCAGATCCCTTGTAGTGAAATAAAGTCCATTTATTACGGTGTCTGCCTACTACCATCATTCACAACACAATTCACAACACAATGGGTGTTCAGTTAAATACAATCAGTTTGCTTAAATGTCAGTAATGCTTACCAATGGGTGAAAACCAATAAAACGCTTTCTGATCGACAGTAAACGTATAGTATTAGTTATCACCCAATGTAAGCCTAATCCAACACTTCCAAACTAATATATGTATATCATCATCACACATATTCATTTCAATGAAAAACAAACTCTTATGTGTGTTCAGTCAAATACAAGCAGTTCGATTAAATGTTGGGGAGACTTTTCTATGGGACCTAACCAATGTATCGCTCACTGGTCGATATTAAGCATATACTATTAGTTAGGGCCTAAGAAAAATCTTACCAACACACAGAAACCGATTATAATAGCATCATCACACTTAATAGCTTATATAACATAATTAAAATAATTAACATAACTATAATTATTAGAACTAAGTAGGCAGAATTTTAATCTTTTTAATTAATCAAACTTAATCCAACTTAATTCAAAATTTAACAAAATATTAAGCAAATTTAACATAAATATTAAGCATGAATATAATTCATGAAAACAGAACTAACTTAAGCAATTTAACAGAACTAACTTAAAGCAAATTTAGCATGCGTATTAAGCATGAATAACCAATTTAATATGAATAAGGTATTAACATGAATATTATGATATTCAATTCCATTTAACATGAATATTACATGAATATTAACCAATTTACAGTTAAAAATTAGGGTTACTTTGGGGCTGTTCAAATCGAAGGTTGAATTTAGGCAAGAATATTATGATATTCAATTAACAGCAGCATAATCATACTAAATTACAGAATAGATTGATAGATTACATCTATTTCAATCTACTTTAATAAACCAAAAATTACTCAAAATAAATATAAATAATTAAATTAACTAATTAACATAATTAATCAGATTTATTTAACTGAATTAATCTATATTATACTAATTACAGTTAATATAATCAATTAACAGCCTCTCATTAATTAAAACAAATTTATAAAATTAAATAAGAAATCGAAAAAAGGGAAGAACAAACTGATTATTCCTATACAACATATATAATTTAACAATTTACAACTAGAAAAATCATAATTAAGCACAAAAATTAGGGTTAGGGTTCTAACCTTTTATTTGGGCAGAGAATCTAAGGTGGTGGCAGTGGTGGATTTTTGGCACCGTCGAATCCTCTACATCCACAAACAAGAAACACAAACAAACAAAGGGAATAAGATAGAGTCAGATTCGAAACCAAATCAGAGAGAAGAAAATTTCGCAGATAAGAAAGGGTAAGAAGATACAAAACATTAAAACGAGACTTACCGTGGTGATGTCGTCGA
Organism: Plantago ovata; assembly: GCA_028274465.1. NCBI lineage: Eukaryota > Viridiplantae > Streptophyta > Magnoliopsida > Lamiales > Plantaginaceae > Plantago > Plantago ovata. The sequence goes on along the minus strand of CM051455.1, from coordinate 38,165,514 downwards.
GGTGGTGGAGCCGATCCGTGGTGGTGCTGGATTTGAGATGGGAGGAGAAGAGGAGTTAGGGTTTGAGATTTGGAAGGGAGAAGTGAATGAATGAATCTGTCTATACAGACGATGCCGTCTGTATAGTCGACACTTAGCGACGGATAGACTTATCCATCGCTAAGTGTTCATTTATTTATTATTTTTTCAATTTTCTTTATTCTGGTCAACAGAATTAGCGACGCATAGACTTATCCGTCACTAATTTAGCGACGGATAAAATTTATCCATCGCTAGGTTGATGCCGGATTGACCCTTTCCAATGACGAACTGGGCTTAGAGCGCAGTTCGTCATTATCCGTCGCTAACCGTAGCGATCCGTCGCTAATTAGCGACGGATAGTATCCGTATCTACTAATCCATCGCTAAATGCCTGATTTCTTGTAGTGTTATATGAAGGGAATTTTACATCCACTACCCCTACTAGACACTCTAATTACGTCTAACCCCCTCTTAGTCAATCTATTACATATGAGTCCAAAATCAGCTTCTTCCGTTGACCAAACTAAATGGAAATTTGGACCAAACATGGCCTTAGCATTTTTATTGCAACTAGGCCCTTTGTTTCTCCTTTTTAATTTCATTCCTCTTCCTTCCTTGTTCTTTCTTCTTCCTTCCTTTTTTTTTTCTCCTCTTCCCTTCTTCAGAACAGTGGCCGGAGCTCCGGTCAGTCTATGGAACATTTTGTTTATATATTTTTTTAAATTTTTTTGAGTGATATTTTAAAATAAATTTTTTATTAGGGCTTAGTTGCATAAAATTTGGGAGGAATTTGGAATTTAAAGAAGTTATATGCTTTACTTTGAATTATTAAGTGCCAAATTGGTAAAATTAAAACAATTTGAGGCTAATGTGTAATTAATGAAAATTGGAGTTGTTTGGTCAAAGTCAGAATTCAATAATTGACCAAGTGAAAAAATGTCTTTACATTGATTTAATTCGCCAAAAGTCAAATTCGTGGGTTTAGGTGTAATTAAATCTATCTAACAAGGGTGCTGGATGTAATTGTTTGGCTAACGAGGGTCTATCTGTAATAAAACAAACTAACAAGGGTAGTATATGTAAGAAGCCCTTATATGAACTTCTATCACTCGAAAATGTACAAAACCAGTGGGATTACATCGCGCTGAAACTGTTCGAAGTCCTTGGTCTCAGGGGCGGAGCCAGGAAGTAAAATAACGTGTGGCTAATTATATGAGGGCCAAATTGCATAGTGACGAATACGGTTAACACATCTTTTTTAAACTAACGTATAAAAATTTTTGAAGCAAAAGCTTTTACTACTCTAATTTTTTCACTTAAAATTAAATAAATTTCATATGTTTTCAATGAGAAATCATTTAACTTATGACGTCCTATATAAAATATAAAATTTATAAATGAATAAACATATGCAAGAAGATGGTGATAAGAAATGTGAGGCTTGTAACGATAGGAGACCGCGATGGTGCTCGCGTTTTCTTCTGGTTTTCCGGCACCTTACTATGCTTGAATGGATTTGCCCCTACGACCGGAAAAAAGAGTCAAAACTACCTCTCTTTCTCATTATAAATAAGTGTAAAAATGTGGAAATGAGTAGAAAAAGAGATGGAAAGAAGTAAAAATCATTAAGCAAAAAGAAAAAGGAAATGGAAAAAAAGTGTAGAAAAAAGAAACATATGAAAACAAGTAAGAAAATACTAGTTATCTAGGAAAGGACCAAGAGAGGAATCGAACCCAAGCCGGTAGGCTGAATAGCAAAGACTCAAACCACTCGTTCAAACAGTTTTACGCTACCTGCATACTACTATAATACTACTTACTCAAATATAAGGTGTGGCTAAAGACACACCTAGCTCCCACATAGCACCGCCCCTGCTTGGTCTGCTCCTGATGTGGGTTGGGTCAAGATAAATTTCGACGCTTGCTGGTCTAGACGTCGAAATTGTTGAAGGTCATGCAACTCGATTAGGTATTTGGCTGGCCACACATATGGGTTATGACCACGTCATCTTGGAAAGGGATTCCTTGTTGGTGATTAACGATTTGGGTGCGGGTAATGCACAACTTTCTAGAGTTGTGTGTGCACAACTTTCTGGATTTGCTACTTTTAAGGTACTCCATGTTCGTCGTTCTTCAAACTCACTCGCTCACCAACTTAGTCGGGACTTCGCTTCTGATTTTGAAAATAATAACGAGGGGTTGAAATTCAACTTAAACCAAATGGGCCCAGAGAGCTAATAAAACCCTTATAAGTGACTTGAATGATAGAATAGAACTCACCAAGTATAACATAATCTTTCAAACCTTTTCAATCTTTCTACGATCTCTAGACAATGTAAGATTTTTTTATGACTAAACCAGCTTCTGCATTTAAGAGTAGACGACCTCTAAAGTCTGCAATTATTTTAACACTAGTTATTTAGCACCGTGCTAAGCAGGGGCGGAACCGGGGCGGGCAGGCCTCCGCCCCCAATTTTTTTGAGGAAGAATATACGATTTTTTAAAATTTTTAAAGGGAATTTTTATGATTTTTCAAGTTTTGACTCCCCGAACTGTGGAAAAATGATGTATATGTAAGTTTGCCCCCCTAACCATAATTCCTGGTTCCGCTCCTGGTACTAAGCGCGTACAAAGTGCATGTTATAGAAGATATTGCGAATAAATTTCACTTGCATACATTACTACCATTGAGAGATTTTTTCTAATATATCGAATTACTACATTCAAAAGGGTCATCAATTTCTTCTATATTTTCTCCCATGTGCGTGTATCGTCACTACCTATAAAAAGAAGACATCCGTACTTCTACTAAAATCACAAACCTGAATAAGGTTAATATTTGTTTGATGTTAACCGATAATGACCATGCCAATACACAATCACAACAACACATATATTATATATATGCCATGAGTTAAGACTTTTGAAACTTGTTGATCCTGAATAGTCGTCTGCTTCAACTTCTCAGCAAGAACATTAATTCAGGGACAGTTGTGAAGGTAAAAGGTAAGGGTCCAGAAAATAGATATGGGATCTTTCAATGTTTACAAGTTGTCTAGTGATTATATCTCTGGATTATGAACTAAGAATATAAAACATCGAATTAAGAAAATACTAACCCATGAGTATGGTGAATCGCTGAAAACCTCCAACGCATACGTCGGCACAAAGAGGAAATAGACTTGGTAGAGAAATAATGATTAGCGTTCAATCAGAAAAATAAATATATTCATCAATTCGTGGATTTTACCATGACTCTGATAGAGCTTATATAGTAGCTCAGACGTGACACAACTAGAATTCTAAAGACGCAACTTACCAATAAGAAAATACATGATGACATGCGATTACTAAATAAAAGAGATTAAGATTTAATTAGATAGAGATAAGAGTTATCAAACTTATCCATACAAACTCTTAAACCAACTGAATAACTAATTAAAACTAAATAACTAAATAACCAAGAGTACTATAATAACATAGCATATCTCCAAACCACGAGCTAACGAATTGAGCTTTAGCTAATAGACCGTGCGGGGTGGAATTCTCACATTGTGCCACTCTAAGTGGGAACATATATAATCGGTATTAATTCTTTGAATAATCATTTTCGGCATTGTATGGTAGTTGGCGTATGGCCGATTGGGTTAAGATTCTTTTCAGACTTTATGGTGTTTATAACTTTTTTCTTGGGGGGGTGTGTTAGACATCTATGATCTAACCTATATGCATTAATTACTTACGATGGTTAATAATTATTTGTATGAACTATGCAGTTTTGTGTTGTCACGTGCGTATGTTAAGCTTGTCCCATAAAAGTGTACTACCATACGAATCGATGAAATAATTGTAATACCCTATCCAAATTACATATGCTCTAATATAACTTATAGGTCCTCATGGAAGTAGATTCCTAACAATACGAGATTCTCCGAAGATCCCAAAATAATGTACTAATCCGAATCCAATTGGAAAGGGAGATAAATTATGTATTCGGAAATTTGCTATCCTAATTCCATTCCCCACCCGGCACCCTAGAGCGTAGACTTGGATTTATTATACTTCAGAGGAAAAAATTGATAAAACCCCCCAAACTATTACTCATTTGAGACTTTGCCCCCCAAACTTATTAGTTTGGTGATTAACCCCCTCAATTATTATACTTTTGAGACAATGTCCACTGAAGTGATTTTTTTAGTAAAATAAATAGATAAAATAATATCTGTAGGTCTTTAATATTTATTCATATTTCATTGTTACAAAGTTATATTTCACATGACATGTAAAAAATTACAAAATATATTTCCTCCGTAATTACTTTATATTGACCTTTCAAGTTATTTTTGCCACAAATTACTTTAAATTACATTGAAAAATATATAAATAATATTATATTTATCATCAAAGTACTTTAAGTATAGTTTCACAACATTTTTATATATTTATTTACATTATAAAAATTAAAAACAATTCGTTGTCAAAATGTGTTCGAAACATTTAATTAAAAAAAAGTAATGGAGGATGAACTAATTATAAATTATTTCAAAACTATAAAATAAAGTTTGAACGACACTTAAACATCATGATAATCGACAAAAATAAATTTTGTATCACAACATCTAAAAATTAACATATCTAGTTGATTTATTAAGAGTTTATTATTAAATTTATTAACTTGGGGCATTGTCTAAAAAACATGATAGTTGAGGAGTTTAATGACCAAATTTATTAGTTTGGGGAGATATCTCGAAACAAAAAGTGTAATATAGTTGATGAAACAAACCTGTGTAATAGTGTAATATAGTTGATGGTGTTTGATCCATTTTTTACTACTTCAGACTTTAGTGCTTGAATTTGAGAACACTGCATGTCACAGGCTATACTTACATTTACATACAGCAGCAGCAGCAACACGAAGAAACAGTTACGGTCGAGCGAAAATGAAGGACTAAATCCTGACCGATCAATCGCACCGCATATGGCGCCCCAAAATTCCGACCATAGAAGGTAACCAAATGAATCATGAACAATTTTTCTTTTTTCCTTTCATTTCATTGACGCTGACGTCACGTTGAACGAGTTTTTTGCTAGACATTTGTCACCATAACCGGATTTGCCGTGGAGTTAGATTCAGAGATTAGACTCTGTCACTTTGATTCGAAATTTCAGGAAAATGTTTCAGTTTTGTTTGTTGCAGATACATGATGAATGAATGAATGATACCTGTTTGATGAATTAACTCAGTCATTCGATCACTACTAATAATAATTGTCATATTTAAATAATAATGATTATTTGTTCGTTTCGTCTTTTTGGTTGATGCTGGTAATTAGAGGTAGGAGTATTGTGTGACTGTATGTATCCACTCAGATGAGATAAGAGTTTTGGTTGGGTGGATTACTGAATGTTGGTTGCTATTGTAATTGGAGGCTGCTTTGATTAAGAGGGGGATAAGATATGGGCTGTGGTATTGAATTTTTGGTGAAGTATGTTGTTGTCGTTGTTGAGTAAACGTACCTTGTATGACGATTCCAGGTAGACGCCTCATGCATTATCTTCTGCTGTTATGTTCGAATTGATCTTCTGTAACATACCTTTTTATTATTCTGGTTTGATAATATATTGACAGGGATACCTATGGATTTACTATTAGGCCTCAACATGCTCATAGATATAGAGAGTATGCTGATATATACAAGGTAATACACTTTTTATGCCTTGGATGCCTTCTTCGATAGGACATTTTTCCATTTTTTCTATTCATTTTTGTTAATATAAATTTCACAACACTCTTCCTAGCTTCAAACCTTGTTTTTTTTAACTACACTTTTCAGATATAAGTATGTCTTAATTGTCAGGAAGAAGAACATGAGAGATTGGATAAATGGAAGATATTTCTTGAGCAGCAAGTAGATTCTACTAGTGGACATAACTTGGGTGAACAGAATGCGGAGGCTGTTGTTCCTGGAGTAACGAAACAGCTAAGTGGAGATATTCAATTAACTGGAGAAGGGGATTCTACTGAACAAAGGCCCAGGGCATCACAAACTGAGGCTGCTGCAGTTTCTAGTGGAGAAGGAGATTCTTCTATTACAACCGAACCTATTTCTGACATACAGGAGGAAAATGTTCCTGCCAAGGAAGTTCCAATTAGTCAACATAAAATAATTCGTGAGGTGATAAAATGGGCTGAGATTAGACCATCTCTTCATGCTATTGATCGTATGTTGAGTGCACGTGTAAAGAAGAGAAAAGATATGAAGGGTGAAAAGATGAGACCTAGGCACAGTGACTGTGACCTCCACTCAGTTGACGAAGAAACACAACTGAGAGATGAAGGTGACGATGAAGATGTATTCTATGATAGTGAGATAACGGATGATGGTGCAGATTCTTCTGCGGCAGAAAGGAAAAGCATTAACAGTGATGAAAAGCAGCATGAGGCTTTCCTTGATTGGAAACAAGAACTAGAGTTTCTTGTCCGTGGAGGAGTGCCAAAAGATCTTAGAGGAGAGGTAATCTCCCTACTGTTACGAAGTCTAGAGATTTTACAGTTTCTTCTCGTCGATTGATCCTTATGTACTTTTATTTTATGGGGGCAGGTCTGGCAAGCTTTTGTTGGCGTTAGAACCCGTCGAATGAAAAGATATTACCAGAATTTGCTGGATAGTGATTTAGATGCTTTTGAGGTCAAGGAGCAAGGTGAATTATCGTCGGATAGCGATAGAAAGCAACTTAATACGAAGGGATTTGATTTGCCAGATAAATTGAAAAAGCAGATTGAGAAGGTCATTAGATGCATGGATCCTGGACTTTATCGTTCAGTCATTTTGATTAGTAGGTGCTACTTCTTTTAGGTGTTCATCTGGGATTAGTCTTCAACAATATCTTTCTATTGTTATAATGAGATTGTCCTTTCAGCCTTGCAACTTATTATATGCTTTACGAGAGTGGTTCTCTTCTATCGTTCAGTCATTTTGGTTAGTAGGTTCTACATCTTTTAGGTGTTCATCTGGGATTAGAATTCAACAAATATCTTTCTATTGTTATAATAAGATTGTCCTTTCAGCCTTGTAACTTATTATATGCTTTACGAGAGTGGTTCTCTTCTACTACTATAGATGCTGCATCTTGGTTAAGAGTTTGAAAGATTGATCTGTGCTCTTTTTCTGATTACTTCTATTTTGTTCTTGCCTTTTGTTGTACATCTCCTGTTTCTAGCAACAGATTCTCCTTCAATATGCTGCACACTCCATTGATTTAATGATCATTTTATGCCTGTTGGTGGTAACTTCCTTTTAGCATTAATTCCAGACACAATATTCTTATAAAACTAAAGTATTTGTGGCTTGTTGCAGGACCTGCCCAGAACATTTCCTGGGCATCCTGCATTAAATGAGAATGGGAGAAATTCACTTAGGCGTGTACTTTGCGCATATGCCCGACATAACCCTTCTGTTGGGTATTGCCAGGTAATCTCTGCTGATTGCATCTCTCTCTCTCTCTCTCAGTAGTTTTAGAAATCTAATGCAAAGCTGTCTCTTTGTTGATACTTGGAGTTTTATGTTTATGCATCAAGTAAAATGTGGAGATTGTCATAATTGTTTTATTCTCTATGTAAGGAAACATGTCTGGATGCATGTGTGGTTAGTTAATAGGTCATGTAGAGAAGTCTATTGTTAGGAATCAAGAAGAATTCCAAGTATATTCTCCAAGAAGGACTAAAAACATGATTTTGTATTTAATGATTCTTTAGTTAGTTTATTTTCTATTGTAGTTCTCGTATAGCTCTATTACGTTTTACTATTAGAATAATAGTCCTTGCACCTCTAAATATAGGCCATAGATTAGTAGTTTATACATCTTTCATCTATAAAATGATTTATCATATTGATATAGAGCTTTGCTCCCTATTTATGTTCTTGGTTATTGAGTTTGGTTCCAACTACCCACTTGTTCCCTGTCATCTATTCTCCACGAAATTTTACCTTTCACCCTGTGACTGACTCTCTCGGTGTGGATTGAGGTTTTAAATACATCATGACATTGTCAATAAGAGAGTTGGCAATTGTTGTTTGTTGTTTATGAATAAAGAGCTGGAATAGTTGTTGTAGCTGAAAACTCAGTAAAGAAGTTGAAATAAAGGCGTATCATGTAGAGTATATATGCAGCTCTAATATAGAAGATATTTTGTAGAAATATAGGAAGGGTGTAAGGATTACATTAAATATTTGTTATCGATATTAATCTGAAGCACATACTCTGGCCCTTTAAATACCACTCCATCCTTCCCACAAAATATTATTCACTAAGGTTAGCGTGTTGTTTAAGAAGAAACAATAAAGTAGTATAAAGTTACTGGGGTATGTTAATTTTTTAATTAAAATGGAGTTGTTAAAGTATAAAGTAGTGGCAAAGTTGTAATATAGTTTACAAAATAAAGTTTTTAATATTTTGAGGTAGCTTCCCTTTTAGTAAATGGGTAAAGTATTGTGTGACACCTAAAACTAAAATTAGAAAGAAATTGGGTAAATTAGAAAGAAAGTGGGTAAAGTTTTGTAAGAGGGAGTGAGTAATTGGAATAAGTAAATCTGCTGAAGACATTATCTAATAAATTCATGCTACCATACGATTAGTGTTCATATTGGATGCGGCACCCTATATGGAGGCTGCTTATCTTGCATGTCTCGGCTGCAGAATATTGACTTTTCTCACATGTTCGCGTTAATTCATAGAATCTACTGTCATTCATTTATAACACTTTGAAGAAAATACCTTATGTTGTATTCCGATCTTATTGTTCCACTGAGTATTGCAGGCAATGAATTTCTTTGCTGGCTTATTACTTCTGATGATGCCTGAGGAAAATGCCTTTTGGTAAGTTGGAGCTTCTTTACTAATATATCTGGACGGAATATGATTTTAACAATTTTGTGAAAAATACATCTCAATTGTGAAATTAAAACTTTTATTTAGTCCAATTTTACTAGATAATAATTTGGCTAATTATCTAAACATGAGACAGTTTACTTTGCAATTACTGATTACGACTCCATCATTATGTAGCTCAGAACAGAGTAATATGAACTTAGTCGCCTTGAGATGCTATGGTAATCTCAAAGAATTTCTTATATTTAAATATTGAACTTGTAGAGAGGTGCTCGTTTCAGCCTCTTTGGAGGCCCAACAAGTGGACAATTTAATATGGTTGGGATAATGATTGATGGTGGGATTCAATTCCTTGACCATGGTATTTGCCTGAGGTTCTGATACAATGAACAGCTCGAATTTGTAGAGAGGTGTGGAATTAATAAATTTTTATTAATTATCCGACATGATTATGTCCTATTTTATTTATCAAACAAAATGTATCTTGTCTGAAACTTATAAGGTCTATTAAGTAATTGCAGTTTCTCCCATTTCGACTTTATAATTGATTGAAAAAAAGTCTGAAGATAATCTGTTTTATGGATTTTTTGAGTTTGTGGTATGTCGTTTATCTTGTTTTGAGAAATCTTGGATTGGTTGGGTTGATCTTCATGAGGTTGCTGGGATCATACATCAGGAATAGTTAGTACTTTATCGTGACACAATTACTCTCCTCTTTTTTTTTTTTTTTTTTCAGCAAAACTATGTCCTATTGATTTTAGTGTTGAATTTTTTATTTTTTATTTTTTTAAATATTTTTGGTAAACTCAATCAATAGTGTAGCTAATATTCACATGCTGTAGATACGCTATGCTATTGGTTGGAAATCTGTTTTGTCTCTAAACATGGCTCTCTGGAGATATTCCATTTTGTTCCTTTCAAGTCAGTTGCTTGTGGTTCATCATTCTGTAAGAAATCTTGGATTGGTGGACTTGAAATGTGTGTTGCTAGGATCATATACTGGGACAGTTAGTACTTTTTCATGAAGCAAAGCGCTCTCTATCTGTTGAAATAAAATTACCTTTTCCTACTTGTTTTATAAATTCTCAATGTCGCGTTGCATTTGCACATCTATGGTATCCATTTGACTCATGGTTTCTTAGTACAATAAAGTAAAAGACATGAGCTGATTTGATTAACTTTTTGGTTACAAACGTTTTAGGGCTTTGGTGGGTTTAATTGATGACTATTTCGAGGGATGTTTCTCACAAGAAATGACAGAATCTCAGGTCTCATTTCCTATCATATTTTGCTCTATGAAATTTATCTCCTTATCCTTACTAGTAAATATTTCTAAGACTTCATTTGTTTTTAGGTTGATCAGCTTGTTTTCGAGGACTTGATGCGTGAAAGGTTCCCTAAGCTTGGTTTGTCGACTATTATATATATATATATATATATATATATATATATATATATATATCCTATATTGACTGTTATCTATTGTGCTGTTATTGGATTTACGATATAGTTCATTTGTTATTGCTGCAGTCAATCATCTTGATTACTTAGGAGTGGAAGTCGCATGGATATCTGGACCCTGGTTCCTCTCAATATTTGTGAATATGCTTCCATGGGAAAGTGGTGTGGGTTTTTGCAATTAATTAGATCATTCAACCTTCCTTTATCCCCTCTTCCCTTTTGCTTTCCAACACATACTACACATACTATAAGACAATTCTGAATTCACATTGGTAAAGCTTTACTATTTCTTTTACTTTAGTTCTTCGAGTATGGGATGTTCTCCTGTTTGAAGGAAATCGTATCATGATATTTCGGACTGCTCTTGCTTTAATGGAATTATATGGTAATACTTTGTTTCTTTTCTATCATTTCATTTTCTTTTTAATTTTGTTTTTGGACTGGGCCGTCATAGTGTCATAGGAGAACAGGTCAAACTAATAAGTCATTTTATTTGCAGGTCCTGCTCTAGTTACAACTAAGGATGCTGGAGATGCTATTACATTATTGCAAACACTTGCTGGCTCAACATTTGATAGCAGCCAACTTGTCTTCACTGCTTGCATGGGTTACATGAACATTACTGAAGACAGGTTGCAAAAACTAAGAGACAAGCATCGGCCATCGATACTTGCAGCTGCTGAGGAAAGAGAAAAAGGTCAAGTTTTTAAAGATACTAAACGTCTGGCGTCTAAGTTGTACAGTTTTAAGCATGAAGGGAAGGCAACAGCTGGATCAGATGACAAGACTGGTCCGGATGAAACATCGGATTTGGAATCTCAGTCTGAAAATGTGGAAGAATTTCTTAAAGGCATAGCTGGATATTCTGGAGTAGATTCTCTTCCAGATCATCAGGAGCAGGTATTATGCTCTCTCTTTGGACTGAAACTTGCACTTACCATAAGTAGTGAAATAGTTCTTTTGCTGGATTAGAAACATGTAGGTTTATGAACTCACACACACTACAGAAATAATCTGGCTGTGCATATGGGTAGGCAAAAGGTTTATATATTTGTGTTATGAGGGTAATGTTTGGTCGTCTGGGGAAAAAGCATGAAATTGACAACAATGGAAAGAGGAAGTTTTTCTTTCAGTTTCTATATCTCATAACCATTCATTTCTTTTATGTTTCCTTTTTCTCTTCCTACTTGGTTATGGGTCTCATTTCTCAAACATATAATAAATACTACACTACTAAAAACCCTGCAAAAAAATCAAATGTAATGAAATGAAAGAGACGGCTGACGGACTAATATCTCTTTAGATGGAACATAGTGTTCCAACCACATGGTATTAGAGTTATTCTATTAGAGAATGATAAGGGGAAGACAAACTATGTTAACAGTTATATATGGCATGTAAATAACTTCCCTGGATTTGGAGAGCTAAAGGCATACTCGAAAACAAATAAAAATAGTGAATGATGAGCTAGAACTTTAAAGAATCTTACATTTCCGATCCCTTTAAGTTCCTCCCACTGATTCCAATGGAGATACGCAAGTGCTATAGGACTTTGATTTGGCATGCCATATGCAGGGATGAAATCACATTTGAGGCACTGCTAGGAGCGAGGGGTGTGTGTGTGTGTGCGCCAATTGTGTTTCTCTCATCAATGCTGGAAAGGATTTTGTGTTTTCGTCTTTTGGATCATATGAAATAGGATGTGTCTTGTCAACTAGAATTATAAGTGTGAATTATATTTATATTTGAAGCAATATCATGCTGACTAATATAGTCAAAGAAACTAAATAATTGCATTGGATCAGAAGATCCCTTCCTGTTTATGGAGTGTGAGAGTAGGCTCCATATGTGTGTCAACTGGCGAAGAACGAGAAAGGCAAGTCGTTTCAATAAGATCATGAGCGTGGTTTGCCTGATTGGGAGAGATGCCAGAGGAATGAGTATGAGCCTCAAGACCCAGAAATTATGTGAGAGAACCCAAATCCTTCATACGAAAAGACCTGTGCAAACGTCTAAGAGGGCAAGTCGTCTGGGTAGGGATTAACCATGACGTTTTGGAGAATATCCACAGAGTCGATATATTCAGACCTTAATGCAAGGAAGGCCAATTAATATTCCTCTGTCATATAGCCATGCTGAAAATTGGAAATCTTCAATTCCATTTGGGAGTTGGAACTGACGAGCAAAGTGGTTCTGGAAATACACACTTGTCATAAGTGGCCCAACATAGGCTTGGAGCCCTATGTGACCTTAACTGACTTGGGCATTGATATTAAAATATGTCCAATCCGTTCTAATGCGTCCTCAGGCAAACTTGGATGATCTAGCTTCAGTTCGTAAGGTGTCCAGAAGACCTTGGTCCTAGTTAAGATGGTCTCACTTCCGTACCTCCCTACACTGTGAACGGGTCATTAGGACTACACGAGTAGATGAGCCCAAAAGTAGGTCTAGGAGAAGGACCATAATGGCCCACGAGAAGTGGGCCGCTACAAAAGGACACCTAGTGTCCAGGTTCTGCCCATACCACCTTTCTGATGTCCACCTCTCTATTAGAACCAAGGAGAGCGACTCTACCCAACAAGACACAATACCACAAATTGCATCCCCTTGTCCTACCTTAGGACCGCAAGGTCCACATCTCCACGAGTTATGACCCAGAAAATAAAGTAGGCCTAGAATCTCATCCCGTGACCAAAACTTAGTCCGAAGAAAGGACCATCACCAGGTCTGAAAGGTGTACCAAGTGGCACCAAGCACATTCGGGAAGAAACATGAAGAAACCCCTAGTTGGGAAAGGGCCAAGCCCATTAAGAAGGTATTGGGCCTACTACCACTACGTGGCACATTCTGGTGTCTACACTTGTAATGATATAATTGGACCGATTAGAGTAGAAACAGTGAAGGTGTCAAGTATTAATTATTCTCACACACCTCTTAACTGATATACAAGGAAGGTGATAACCTTATTTAATTGAAGTTTTAACCTATGTTTAAAAAAACGGGTTCGATCGACCAGTTGGACCGGTTCGGCCGTGAACCGGTAGATGAGTGGTTCAATAATATTCTGGCCTGATCCCGATCTAATCCGATCCAACCCCGGTCTGACCTCTTTTTGGGGGTGTCTGGCTCGGCTTCCGGTTCACGTTTTCAAAACATAGGTTTTAACTGTCCCGGTTTGACTAGAGATCAAACCTGTCATATTGCACTAACCCCTTTGTGATACTTAGGATTGAAGAAGTCACGTGCACTGCACTACTTAAGAAATGGAAGTTGCTTAAGACAAATGACAATTAGTGGAGTGTGTATTAGTCGCCCCATCATCTAGCGCGTCAACAATCTATAGAAAACTACCCCATCAAGCATCTTCGCAGGCAGCTATGAATTTGTCATCAACATCGTATGCAAGAGCTCCTGCACATGTCGATGCATCCTTCCCGCAGGAAATGGTTTCAAATTGGAAAGTTCATGTCACATAGTTTTTCCCCATTGAGTTTTGGAAAAAGATTCTTCACCATAGTCAGAGACGAAAAGAAATTGCGCAGGAAAATATATTCGAGAACCCTGTAACAAAATAAACCTTGCCACCAGTTGGAGTTGCTGTTGGTGGTGCTGCATGAGGTCGCAGGTGAAGGGAGAAGGTTCAGTGAAATTAAAGATTCAAAGTGAATCACAAAAAAACAGATGTTAACAAGTCTGATAGAAGCAAAATAAAAAATGTGTGGTACTGAGATCGCCGGAGCTGCCATCAGAAAGGGTGACCGGATGTTTTTTGCCAACAGTCATAGTTGCCCGAGGTGGGTTGAAGATCAACGGAGTCTCTAGAAAGAAATACCAAGGACGGTGTGACAACGTTGATTAGTGACTTGGCTGTAAGGTCATGTCAACTAGAATCTGAGTGGCTTATACCTTGAGGAAACCTTCTGAAGTTAGTTCTCAAGATTGTTCTGCTATTGTAACGAGCCAGAACCCTTTATATAGATGATGAAATCAAAGATTTAGATAGATCACTAGATATGCTTAGATGCGAGTAAGGATAGCTTATGAACAATAAGATTTATGCAATCTTTGATCGACATTATGGCCTTATGGGGGGTGTATGTCTGAATTGATCTATCAGATTAAGTTGTACTTGCAAATACAACATGATGATAATAATTCAATTTCAACATACTCTTGTATTTATTTGTGAGTGACCAATGTTTGAAATACACGGGTTTCATGATTCATATTGGAGTACAAGTGAGTCACTTTATATTCATTTACTATCAAATTCTCATCAGGTGGTCTGGCTGAAAGTTGAACTGTGTAAGCAGCTTCAGGAGAAGAGATCTTCTGTACTCAGGTTAGTCACATCACATGCTAATAAACTATTCAAATTTCAAACCAATAATAAAGATGAAAATTGTTCGGCGTGTATAATTGGGCTTGATGCTCCACATTTACTTTTCTGACATACGAGCGGATAATCTAGAGCTCTGGATTGTTTTCCGAAATTAAGATGCGACGAACTTTGTTAAGTATACATCAGCATATCAACTATTTGAGTGTGAACATGTTCTATTTTGTAGGGCTGAAGAATTGGAAGCTGCATTGATGGAGATGGTCACGAATGATAACCGTAGGGAGCTGAGTGCTAGGGTAATTTACTCACAGCTATATTTTTACGTGCCCTTTCCCATAAACTTTATGATTCAAGGAGTGCATCTATTTTGGCTGTCTTCTTATACCTGATAATAAGTGTTGCATATTTTTCTGCTGGATTACATGTATCATCTTCTGCTTTTGTTTTACCAACATGTGATATTTGAATGGATCCTGTTCCTTTTTAATTAAAACTTCGTAGCTTATTTATGTTCTTGGATCTGCTCAGAATATCAGTAATAATTATGGATGAGATTTTACAGCCTGGCAAACAAAAACAGCATGAACATTAACTGCTCTATATAGAGGTGAAAGATTGATGTTCCAAAAAATGTTACAGATTGAACAACTGGAGAAACAAGTTGCTGAGCTACAGCAGGGTCTGTCTGATGCAAAAGAAGGCGAGCAAGCAATGCTTCAGGTTTCATTTCCTCTTTATAATTTAACTGGATAAAGGTGCCAGTCATTCAGCTTCAGATTATAGATCTTTTGAAATATTCTTTAGGTTTTGATGAAAGTTGAGCAAGAACAGCGGGTGACTGAAGATGGCCGACTTTTTGCAGAACAAGAAGCAGCTGCACAGAAACATGCAGTCCATGCTCTTCAGGTTCACTTCTACTTTCTTGTTTCAGTGTTGGTCTCCTGCATTTTTCTCTTTATACACTAGTAGGAAGGTATATACTATAATTAATTTGGATTCTTTGTTATCCTATGAGTGGATTAACGTCCAGTTTTTCTCCTGGCTTATTGCTGGGTCTGATAATGGCAACCAGTTCTCGCAAAGTCCAAGAAGGTCAGATCTAATTGCATCCTTCACCAGATTAAACCTATTGTTGATTCCATGCGTTCCACAATGCTCGTTACATATAAAGATTATAATAAAATGTCTACTCCCCCAGAAAGGTGTGTAAAGCGTGAACTTTGTCGTACATTTTGGGAGATAAAATGTCTAGCCTAGGAATGTCGTAGCGATGTGCCTATTCTAGAAAATGAGCTTAACATATTTGATGGTATTGTCTTTGCCTCCCATTGTTGAACATGATTCTTGCAAGGATAATATGGTTGTCTTTGCCTCCTATAGGTCCTTTATCCGTTAATTGGTTTTGCTCGAGTAGTTTTTGCTGAATTTATCACCAGAAATTCCTTTTTGTCCTTTGTTCATAATTAGGAGTTGATAGTTGGAGTTGCTGGGTATGATAAAATCAAAATATAACATCAGCTGACAACAGGAAGGCTCAAATTTCGTCTCCATCTTATATAATTTTTTGCTCAGTACAGAACATATTTACCTCGTAAGTTACTAAACCCATAAGAACTATAGCAACTCCTTTTAATCCAATATGTTGCTCATAACCGACAAATGGCTTGAGCCAAGTGATCGAGGATTGGCTTTCTTTATTTAATATTTTTCATCTACTTCTGTCTAGAACTTCGATATGTTATACTTCCCCACGTGCAGGAAAAATACGATGCAGCCATGGCTTCGCTTGCCCAGATGGAGAAGCGGGCTGTTATGGCTGAGACGATGCTTGAAGCGACATTGCAGTATCAATCTGGGAAAAGCAAATTAGCGCCTTCCCCGCAGTGAGTCTGAAACTTTCTAGATATAAACTATTGCAGCTTCATTCGATTTAAAACTTATTCACAAAACCCAGAATTTCACTGAACATTTCTTATATTAGTATATAAATGCGTAGTTTCTGTTCAATATCCATACCCTTGAATAACTTTAGTGTTGTGCCTTTAACCCCTCTTGAAATTTCAAAACATCACATGGTAAATGCACTGTAGGGCTGCAGCAGACTCTTCTGGAGTTGTGGCAACAAGGAGGACGGGTCTACTCTCTTTTAGCCTGGGTTGGCGAGATAGAAATAAGGCAAGTTATTCCAACTTATAAGTTAAACATATGTCATGCCAATTCTTTCATGTCATCTCTGTTTGGATTTGGATGCCCTAGTAAGTTGCTGAGCTTCCTAAGAATTCTCTGCATATTGATCAGAGAGTGATTGCTCAGTGCCAGTGGTAGAAATTCTATTATCCCGTAAAATTTCATTACTTTACCTATAATGAAATGTGTGTAGCTTCAATTGTGGGTTTCTTAGTTTCATTGGTAGTAGTACGTAAGTATTAACCACTGAGCTGATATGAAGTTTCATTTCCGCCTTTTTTGTCTAGTGTTTTTTTTTTCGCGTGTAATTTCTGAAATGGTGTTGGATATGCATTTATCCTGTCTCTGTTTCTTTTTTTCTTATACAATGTTGTACATCTTGGTGATGATTAACTTGTAAACAAAAACAGGAAAAACCAAATACGGCTGTGGAACCTGTTGAAAGCAAACTTGAAAAACCAGGAACTGATGCAAACACGAACGGCCATGAGTCGTAGAATGGGGTCCAAGAGAAGAGGAGTAGGACTTAATGAGGATGATAACTGAGGGTGACCTGATCTGGTTCGGCTCGGCAGCGGGATTTGTTCGTTGCTTGGTGATGCCATGCATATTATCTGTACATTATTTAACTGCTGGAGAATTACAGTTTATACTTTTGTGCACAAGTTAGTAAGTTACCTTGTAAATGGAATTCCTGTGAGAACCGAATTAGTGCCGTAATTTATTGTTTCATGTTTAAGAATTAAAATGACTCTGTAGACCAGTTTAGGTAACATGTTTATTTATTTCTTTTCTTTTCTTTTTTTCTCTTGTTTTGTAAATTTATCTTCAGAAGTTTATTTCCTTGTTTACACCACCTAATCTAATCCAGATCGTAGATTAATTAATCAAGATTAATTTCCTATATAACATGTAGTCATCAACTACGATATAAAATAATCGGAAGTCTGCGATTTGGTTGTTTACTTTTATGTATCTTCAATTGTGTTGCCAAATTGAAGATCCAGCTGCCTTCAATGTCTTTAATGCCGATGAAAATTGATGAAGATGTTTCTGAGTCATTAGATTCGTTTGATGTTGAACTCATTATTCTGGAAATCACACCCGAACATCAAATAGGTAGATTTTGACTTTGTTTTGGTTATTTCTAGGCCTTGGTCAAATGTTTTAAGCAATTATTTGAGTGTCTGCATGTGTGCATGGTTGTCGCAACCCCCCACCCACCCAAAAAAGAAAAGAAACTCAGCTAAGTGCGTGTACTCAGATCAGCTCACTTAAACCTAGATGTAATAAAAATTAAAGTGGTCACCTATGTAAAGTGTGGTTAGAAATCCCTATGTAATTATCACTAGTCATGAGAAAGTGGGTATCTATTTATTTAGGATAAACTATTCTTATTTCTCTTTTAGTTAAACTCAAAATAATCTCTATTCTCACTACTCTTTTTTTTCCCATCAAATTTTTGGACGAAACATGATCGGAAACTATCCAAACTCCGGCACGAATTTCATTCTAATGTACTGTTGCACAAAATAATCAAGTGCTACCAACAATATTCACAAACATGTGAGGCTTGAAAAGATTCAAGAATATGCCGGAATGATGTGGAACAGAATTTTGTAATTTGCCGAGCACGTATGCTCGCATTTCAACTCTATCATTAACCAACGAATTGTTAGTTAAGATTATGAATGTGCGCATTACCATGCATACCTGATAGTTGAGGGTGAGCGACACATGTACACAAACTATGGCATGTTCACTGGAATGGAGCTTTGAGTGGTGTTGAGTTCGATCCATGGTGGAGTAGTGTAATTTTGTCGTTTAAAAAATATACTTTGAAGATGATACCAGGAAATTTGAACCAGAAATGTTCCAAGGGTGGAATACACTAGCCAAAATTTTGTGGTGAAGATGATACCCGCAAATTTGAACCAGAACTGTTCCAAGGAGTGGAATACAGTAGCCAAAATTTTGTGGTGAATTCTGGTGACGATTATATTGTGGCAGAATCAAATGTACAAAGGATTGCACATGAAAACCTTCAGGGTGACTTGATTGAACATACAATATACCTGGAGAATGTAATGATTTCCACTCTCTTGCTATTTCAAAAACTTGTTGTTGCTAAGTTTTCATGCATTCAAGGGAATATTATATTTACTATCCTGGTTAGATGCATCGGTGTCATATTAGTACCTCATAATTCAACAACTATAAAAAAAACCACTTATATTGTCAATCAATACAAATAAGTCCTATATTCAAAATTTTCATGTATAGTCAAACATTCCTATTTAATGACATCTCCAACCGTTAACCCTATAAAACCCTACTTCTCCTACCACATCAGATTTAGACTCGATAAAATCGAATGCATCAACAACTCTCTCCAGTAATAAAATTCTATATAATCCACATTTTAAAGTTTGTTTCAAAAATGTGAAAAGGAAAAGTAAATACAAAGAAAAGAAACGTAAATTAGAAAAAAAGGAATTAGTTATTATTAACCGAGCTTCATAGAATGAAACTGGTTTCATCTACAAATCTATTGAAACTTCACTGGAGTTTCATCACATCAGTGTTATAAAATTCT
This sequence comes from Plantago ovata, assembly GCA_028274465.1. Lineage (NCBI taxonomy): Eukaryota > Viridiplantae > Streptophyta > Magnoliopsida > Lamiales > Plantaginaceae > Plantago > Plantago ovata. Next base: position 38,146,018 of record CM051455.1, on the reverse strand, counting down.
CTGACACTTCAATAAAATCCTACCGAAGAAAACCTAATAAAATGAAAATGCAGTTTTACAACTTAATTTTATTGCATTATCACCCATATTTTAAATTTCAAACATTGTCAATATATTTCACAAATTTTAACAAGTAAACTTCATATATTTTCTAACGCTTCTTTCTTGAACACGTCAGAATTTCAGCTTACGTGATATAGAAAATATGTAGTATAGACTTTTTGTCAAAAATTTGTAGATTAGGGGATGTAGCTCAGATGGTAGAGCGCTCGCTTAGCATGCGAGAGGTACGGGGATCGATACCCCGCATCTCCATTTTTAAGCTATGAAGCATTGATCCTTCAGAATGGATTTTTATGCTATGAATGGTTTATATATGCCTTTTCTCGACACTCATTAAATTAGTCTTCTAAATAAGATTACATACATATACAATCAAATACTCTCTTCTCCATCTAATTACAAAGTTACAAATATCCCATATACATTCAATAGCTGCTGTACAAAACCAGCCCTGCAAACCGCACCGGAGATACAATTTCGTGTAAAAACGCTCCAACCATCCAACTTACTATTTGCAACGATCAACAGAACTTATACTCAGACTACGTCACTACACGTAATCCCTAGAGATCGTGACTGTAACCTCAATAATATAAGCAGTAAAGCACAAACCTGAATATATATATAATACTATGGTTTTGTTATCTTTCAGATCCACTTCGTCTCTTATCAGAATCTCCTTTAGGCTGCGGTGGAGTACAATTTCCCCAGTGCGAGTTCTGATTTGGATGTGTTTCAGGGTCATACTTCTGCAGAGAGAGATAACTCAAAGCCGTTACAACATCAGCAATATTTGGTCGCAAGTTAGGTTGATCTTGAACACACATCGAAGCAACAGCTAGCGCTTGGTAAAGGCTTCGTGTTGGATACTGGCCTTGAAGTGTCGGATCAGCAATCTGTGAGAATTTCCTCCTGTCCTTGAAAAGAGGTCGTGCCTGTATAGGTTAAACCAGTTAGGTAAGAGATAGAATTGCCCAACTCTTCTCAACTGAAAGTTTAGTTGGTTAAAAAAAAAAAAGACGTAAAATGCCAATAAAAGGAAACATAACAATTTACTACATGCGCAGCAAGGTGCCTACTCGACTACTCCCACGAGAGAAACAACTGAAAAGCTGCTAGCTGAGAAGCAAAGTTACACATAAGACATTTGTGCTTGAGTCATACTGTGTGAGATTCTTGCCTCAACCAGGTCTTGGAGCATTTCACGCCACAAGGCCATCTACTATGATTATACTCACATGACTGGTCGATGTAATGTGCGGAGACAATCAAATAGGACCTTCATATTCTTATTAATTAAACAGTTCGTATTTCTTCTCTAATTGAAACACGTGACAAAGGCATTCTCAGTGTCAAAACATACAACATTCGTGATTTAGTGGTGATGAGAGATTCTTACATACAACATTTCACACCACAATCTGCTACGATTATATTCACAAGCCTGGCTGGTGTAAGAATCTGTGGTGTAAAACTATAGCAAATTACGATAGGCCAATGTTCACTAACAAGTTGATCATAATAGGTATGAAGCCTATACACATAGAAACAGCAGCGAATACCAGCATAACATATTCTTGAACTACATAAAGCACTAGTCAACGGCAACAGGAACTTACCCAAGCAACCAGATTATGCTCTCCGCCAGCTTTGGAGTTGTCTACTGCTTTCCTGCCAGAAATTATCTCCAAAAGTACGACACCAAAACTATATACGTCTGATTTAAGAGTCAGCTGCCCGGTCATTGCATACTCTGGTGCACAATATCCATATGTACCCATAACACGCGTGGATACGTGTGTGTTGTCTCCAACAGGACCAAGTCTAGCCAAGCCAAAATCCGATAGCTTTGGATGATATCCCTCGCCAAGCAAAATATTGGAGCATTTCAAATCTCGATATATGACAGGAGGGCTAGCTTTGTCATGCAAATACTCCAACCCTTTGGCAGCTCCCGCAGCAATTTTCATCCTTGAGTTCCAATCAAGCTGTTTCTTACCAGGCACTAGATCTGCAATATAATTTCCAAGTTCAAAGTATGCACATCATCGTAAAATTTCATTACTGTGTAATTTCCACAACCCTGGAGTATACCATGAAGATGGTTCTCCAACGATCCTAGAGGCATATATTCATAAACAAGAAGTCTCTGATCTCCATCGGCACAATAGCCAATCAGATTAACAAGATTAGGGTGATGTAGCAGGCTCAACATTAGTACTTCAACAAGAAATTCTCTGTTACCCTGCAGGCCATTTCGATCCAGTTGCTTTATCGCGACAACCTACAAAATACATCATCAAATACTTCAAATCGAGAAAATCAGCTTAAACAAATTAGATGTACGATAACACGAGAAGAGATGTGACATATATACTTGTCCAGAGCCTTCTAGCTGTCCTTTATATACTCTACCAAAACCTCCCTCTCCTAAGAGACAGTTACTACGAAAATTTCTAGTGGCGGCTGCCATTTCACGGAAAGTGAAAGTTCTTGCTGCAATTTTGTCCGACGACCCATCTTTAGGTGCTTCGAGGAACTTACCTGAAAAACAGATTATGTATGAACATATTCAAGTGGCACATCACATCACATCACATCAGACCTTGCCAAATTATCCTCACTTGGATTTTGATACATTAAATGACAACATATTTTAAGGGGATGCAAGAAGATCCAAAACCTCAGGGACAAGCTCAACTCAAGACAGATTAGTGATTAGTGATTACCGACAGTTGCAAGCTAGTAAGTTCTGTCACCTAAGCATTGCAAAATCCCAATTACCAAGTTAGCCTTTTTATGTTTACAAACAAAAAAAACAGAGATCTGGTAACCAGAACAATCAATCAATCAATGATCAATCCTTTGACTAAATGAATGGCAAATAAAAGTAAGGCAGCAACAAACACCACAATACAAATGATGATAGTTCAATCTTCCAAATTCACAAGGAAAATTAAGAAATCAACATAGTTTAAAGCAAACCCATAATTCAGAAAATGAAACCCACAAAGAAAAGGACAATCTTTTCCTTTCCAGAGAAGAATGACAATAGGAGAAAGAATGATACCTGAATTGGGTATGGGTTGATGAAGTGAGTCCTTGTTCTTCAACCTTTTCAATTTCTTTCTTGATTTTCCTGAACATGGAAACCATCCCATTTCTCTCCCTGTGTGTCTAGAGACTTTCAGAAGAGTTTGAGCTTAGAAACAAAAGGTGGGTTTTTTACTTACTCATGAGAAAGTTTTATCTTGTTTGTGATGATAAATCAATCACCTCAGTTAGGCCAAGTTGTATTCTTTTTTAAAAACTAATCAATTTCATTTTAAATCGGTTGAGATTCATTCGATTCATTCGGTTTGATTTAAATTTGTAATTTATATTCTAGATAAATTTAGTTCAGTCCAATCTAATTTTATTCAATTTTATTTAATTACGTTCAATTATATTCATACAAAATGATTAGTGTATGTTCTTGCTAATAAGTCTATGTTATTTTCGTCTTAACTAAACTGAACTAAACTAAACTGAACGGAATGAAGCTGAGTTAAACTGAATAAAACTGAACTTATTTGTAGTATAATCTGAATTGAACTTAATGCATTGAACTGAATTCAACTTAATGCATCTGAATTGAATTAAAAATATGTAATTAATTTTCAAACGAAGAAAACAGAGACTAACTATGGTAAAATTTCTAAAAACTTCAATTATTTAAAATGAGATGAAGTAATAACCAATCGTATGTTTTATCGTTCTAGTTTTTAAACAGATACTGTACACAGTGATTATTGATGAGAATAGAGAGAATATTCGGTTTCGAGGCCAATTGGAAAGACTTGGTCAAATTTGAGTCTATGATGATTAATTAAGTGCCATTTGCCAGCAAATTATGAATTACTTAGTTATCAGTAGATTCAGTTCAGATTACGCAAATGTCTGTTGAAGAATAAAAATCCAAAAGCAATTAAGACTGGAGTCCACGTCTTGGAACTCACCATTATTATAAGACGAGTTGTTGGTTATCACTCCCCAACCCCACTCCCGGTGTCACTGGATCGGGAATCGGTTCTCTGTCTCTTTTTTTTTTTTTTTCCATTTCTTGCAAAATTAATTTTTTTATTTAAATTTTAAATCATTGAACTTTTGTAATTTTACCAAATGTCAAAGCGTTTGTAGTCGAGTGGCAAGCTGAGACACCCAATAATCAAGTGGTCACGGGTTCGATCCCGAAATGGGTGATTATCTGCTCTGCATAGAGATTACTGAAATAAGGCTGATTAGTGTTATGGATAATTATAGGAATGTAACAAGAGTTTACTTATCTCTCTAATATGCTTCTTGTTACTCTCTTATTTCATTTATATACTCATAGTCCATACATACAACACACTCATCATGTTAAAATTGAGAGGATCATATGAGATTTCAATCTCTTATAGCACAATAAATAATTTGAGATCTCTTAGAGATGTGGATCTTATTTGTAAACATCCACCAAGGAAACAATGGGTATAAAGGATGTGAATCCCAAAATCAGCAGCACCACAATGCTCAAATTAAAGAATTCAGGAGCACCACAATGCTCAAATTGAAGAATTCAGGACCTACGAGTCATCCAAACCATATATGACATGGTGGTTATATTATTGGTGTCTAACTATTATTTTTTCATATATGACCAGTTTAAGTATACCTTAAACATGATATTGGACCAGAAGTCAATATTGAAAGTATATCTATTGGATGTCTTACAATGAGTTCATATATTATATATGAACCACTCCTGGAAGGAGTTTTATCACTGGGGCCTTGATTGCGCCAAGAGATTTTATCATTTTTGTCAACTTATTGTGAGTTAAAGTTTATAAAGTATATAAACTCATAAAGGCTTACTCAATGACTCTACTGCCATCCATGCATATACAAATGCTACATCAAATATATCTCACCAAAAGGTTTTTATGGCATATGGATGTAGAAAAGGATACCATATGGATACAAATCATGTTTCTCCAATCCCTGAAGTGATTGGATATATAAACTATAAAGAGGTTTGCAAGAAATACAATTGATACTTTATAAGTTTTGTCCATTTATTAAAATGAGACATCAAATAAATGTAGCACCTGAAAGTTGCTATGATATATCGATGCAAATTTGTATCTCTGGAGCTAATAGCCCAGCTTAATGTCATGTTGATTTGACAAATTATATCCCCGAATTCATTGGATATATCTGAACCATCAATTAGGTTTGTAAGATACACTTTGTCCATTTCTTAAAATGAGACATCAAATAAATCTAGCACCTGAAGTTGCTACACATGTGTATATATCACAAAAGATGTGTATCTCTGGAGCTTTAGACCAGCTTATGTCAAGTTGATTTGACAAATCAGACTCCTGAAATGATTGGACATACATTATGAATGGTTGTGACTTGTGATCATCGAAAAGATTTGACACCAACCATCATTGATCATTTGGCAAATATGTACTTTATGTACAACGATGATTTTAAATGTACCTCATGTACATCAACGATTTTTTCAAATTGAGGCATCTGAATTGCTATTAGAGTTTATGCCAAAAGCCATGATCACTATATTATATCTCGAAAGAAAATGGTTGCTACATACTATGGACATTCCATGTACCATAAGTGATTTGAAAATATCATAGTGTTAATATGCACTTCATGTGATGAAGAAAATATTTGTGATTAGCCCCTGGATTGCATCACTGTGCGTAAACAATATTGTGAAGGCATGAAATGTGATGCCATGATGTGTGCACATCATAAACAATCTCGCCAACTTGAAGTTGGGAGAAAGTATTATTTTGGTGATACAAGAAATCAATTGATATGAGGCTACTTGAATATTGAGCATCTCTTATGAATGAAAATCCTTGAGTATCATATTCTCAAAATGAAAGAAAGATGACACACATATACTCTCGATACTGAGAAAGAAATTCACATAGTTATCATATTGGTTGATATCAAAGTTATCCAATCTCCATTCCCTGAAGTGAATGTGAGTTGTTAGATTTTATACATGGTGCAACAAGTAATTCACCAGTGTGATTGATGCTATTTTCACCTCAAGTGAAAGAGAAATCAATGAGTATACTGATTTCAATATTCCTAAAGTTTGAAAGTATCCACTCATTCCAATATTCTTGTGAGAATAATTAAAGGTTCCAGGGGAGTAATCGTTGTAAAGAGCACAATAAATTACTTGGAAAAATTGTGCCAAGAAGATCACAAATTAGACCCACTTCCTGAAGAAGTTGGATATTGTCTTGCCAATATGTCATAGACAATGACTCGTATAATGTCACATCATTATGGCCAAATTCAAACATATATTGTGTACGAGCATTGTATTGAAATTAACCATTTGCAAATTGGAGCAAACTATAAGTTGGGCATGCATGCACAAGCGACTATATCGCATATAAAGACATGAAAAATGACATAGATGTGACGAATATGACCATCCGGGTACAAAATTACCCGTTTATGAGAAACTTGAAGTTTCCTTGCGTGAAATGTGCTGAAAGTTTTCTCGTGTTGTAATAATATAATCTGAATGGCAAGACACAATATCGAGATTAAGCATGCTAATGGAGATCAAATGAGCAATGTTGCACTCATGCATGTATGAGAATGAATATATGTGGCTAGACGTCCACTAAATAATTTGAGAATTGAGTATATTACTCAAATAATTTGATCTCTTATTTGGGGTAAATTTATGTTTCAGCACATCGAAAACCCAACTGCTAGAGTTATACACTCCCATATGCATCTCCTGAAGAGAACTCATACATGAAGCCTATTTAAACAAAAGTGTGAATATATCAATATCTAAGCTGGGCATGATCATTTATATTATGTGCCCCCAATAATGCTAGTTCTCTGAATTAGTTTCTCCCAGCTTAGGGGAGGTAGTACATGATAAGCTGATAAAAACAAATTCATAGAGTGAATTGATCCCCATATATCTGAGAGTTCAAACTTGAACTAAAATACGAAATGCAATTTTCAGCTTCATGTTACTATTTCAATATTTCAAACATGAAATTATATAATTTGAATGTGGACAACTATGACCCTATTTGTGGCATACCAAGCTACATATCAGTTATATATATGACATGTGTTGAGAATTGAATATCTCGTCGATGATTCATGCACCAGAAGTGTAACACTTAAATCATGTGGTTCCATCATTACAAAAAAATAATGGCAAGAGATGCAGTTGGTACTCTCAAGAGTAAAATTGGCATATACAAATGATGCCCATATATTGAGATATCTGAAAAATAATAGATGGCCTATAAACATGGAAATGGTACCTCCATATAATATATTCAGATATCCACGATCAGTACTGAATCAAATAAAGAGATTTGATTATTCAATATACCGGTATACATGGAACCGAGAAATTGAAAAGCATATGCGAAATTCAATGGATATGGATGATTAAACATGTAAAGGGAATCTTACATGAAAATCCATTTAATGTCGGCAAAGTGATTATAGAAAATGAGCTCATGGACCTGAAGTCCATTTATTTGATGAATTCGAAATTCCGTACGGTACCGTTGCATTATCGAGTCAAATTTCATGTGCATCTAGATACTAAGTCATGCATCATTCATATTATTGTTACATCATCTATGCTAGTTTTTAAGTTTCGTAATGCATGCATACATATTATTTATCATATGATCTTACTCTAAAGTGACCACCTTTGATTATTTGTGGTGCACATGAATTGTCATTTAATTGACACATTGAAATTTCTATATATATGATCTATATCAATTGAGAACTCGTCCTAGAAGAGACTAGAGTTATCATGTTATAAAACATGAATATTCATTGAATTGACAATGAGATGTATATGTTCCAAGAACAATTATGAGAGATAATGATTTTACTCTCTACTGGAAATTAGTCCCGGAAGGACAAGTGGATAGAGATATCATGTTGACAAACATGAATCAATCGATGAGAAAAGTTCTTGAAGAACTCAATTTTGATACTATTGAATCTCTATACTTATCTATCCATACATGGCATCACAAAATTGATAAGTATATTGAGTGTATTCACTATCAAGTGAAACAAGAGAATTATGGATAATATTCTCGAGATTCCTACAAATATTATTGCCTAAGGAAATGTAAACTCAACCTAATGTTTGAGTATGGCAAAGTATGAAAAACCATACATGAAGTTTGGTTATGTTATGAAAGAGATAAATGTTTTGACCTCCTGAAGAAGGTATATGAAAGGAGATGATGATCAAGCAACAGTGAGAATATTTCGCATCATACAAGTTGCTACACTCTTTTTCCCTTCGACTAGGTTTTTTTTATCCAAATGGGTTTTTCCTAGCAAGGTTTTTAACGAGGTAGCATTATTAGCGCATATATGTGTATAACTATCTCCAAATCTCCATGGCGATAATATATTTGCAAAAGGGAAGTATTATATACCCTTGTTTGCTATTTTACAAATATGACGGAGATATATGAATATTGAACTCATTTCAATATTACGAGATTGTTATGTTGAATTGTCCAAGTGACATATTTTGTTGGATCAACATAAAAATACACATTGAAGAAATCAATGCTTCTAGTGTTCAAGAAGTTTTCACATGGAGTCAAAGCACATACCATTGAGGTTTTCAGCTATGGGCTACAAGATGAAGGTTCCATCCAAGTACACCATATTCACTCTATTGAAGATTTTCCATACTTGTTCAACATCACCAGTTCGGCGATTCATCGAGAAGATTGCACTATGAAGATTCAAAGATTTGAAGTGATGTTACAATCAGGGGAGACGGATACGCACTGTACTCTTTTTCCCTTGACTAAGTTTTATCCCACTAGGTTTTTCTTAGCAAGGTTTTTAATGAGGCAGTACTCTCACAGCGTACCCGCATTCTTCAACTCATGTTTCATTCAAGGGGAGTGTTATGGATAATTATAGGAATGTAACAAGAGTTTACTTATCTCTCTAGTTTGTTATGTATATCTCTCTAGTCTGTTATTATCAGATAAACTTTAGAGATACTTTACTACTTGTATATATACACTCCATGTACTGTCATATTGATAAAGGAAGAATAATACATTCTATTCCCATTATTATTCAACAATTAGAAATTTATTGATACAAATTTGTAGGCCAAACATTGTAATTGTAATAGTATCTCTAGAAAAAAAAAAAAAAAAACTTCACCAAATCTATCATTCCCACATTATAAATATGACATGTCCCACTATAATTTACCTCATCTTGCAAAATTAAGTCTTGTCGTATACCAATTTAGTCTTCCTAAAAAATTCATTCATAAACCTCAATAAATCCATAATCGTGCTAGAGAAGGTGGAGAAAACGCGAAATAGATGGGAGAATAAATTCTTGTCATTCAGTGAACCTGTTATTCTTCTAAAATCGGTGATTGAATCCTTATCATTTTATTAGTACATTTCCTTTTTCCTTGCACCAAATTCTATCATTAAAAATCTTAAGCCCTTCAAAGAAAATTTTTATGGGGTTCTCGGGGTGAGGGATTCAAACTTTCGACCTCCCCTATGCTACTCCAATACAATTACCACTCGGTTACTCTAACTCCAAAATATTTATGCCTTGATACACTACCCTACTATATTCACAAACTTTTGAATAAAAATACTTTTACACTAATTTATTGTAAAACTAATTTCACAATGGATTACATAAACAACAAATTAGGTCATTTAACCAACAACTCAACCAGTTTTACACTCATATACTTATATAAATGTAGAATAGGTTTTTGTAAGACTTTGTTGTTCTGTATTGCATTCATAGAATTAGAAAGGCAGGATATATAGAATCATAATTTTATTCCTCTGATTAATATTTGATACAATGAGATGGATAATATTATCATACATATATAATTGCTAGCTTCGATTATTGAGTAAGACCACGTAAGTCGGCGGCCTGGGTACCATTCCAAAAGTATATATGCCGATAATCTGCAGGCCGAGACGAGAAATAAATACCATCGCTTCGCGCTGCCCATAGGCAATCAAGCCATTTACATTCCGTCGACATAATCTTGTAAGTGTATACTGTAACAGATATATTGTTTTTAGCCCAGGTAAATTCACAGTCGAACTTGGTCCTCTCAAGAAAATCGTCGCAAAAGGAAAATTTATAGTTTTCATTCTTGTGTAGCGTGTGGTTTTTTAAATCGTCATCTTTGGAATAGCAGTGCAGCAGTAAGGGATCTGGAGATGCCGCCGGGAGTTGGTTGGTTACATAAACAGTGTGTTCTTCAGTAATAACGCACACTGCAGATTCCACTTGATTGAAATTACTAGACATGCATATCCAAATGGAGAGGAAGACTAGAAAGAGGTTTTCTATTTTCATATCTCTCATGATAATTAACTTAGTAGCTGCACTATATCTTCAATCATACATAAGCATTATATATATAGAGTATTTCTGGTGGAATATTGATGAAGTAATATTGTATATTTGTATTCAAAAGTTAAAAAGATTACCTAAATATAAATTTAACCAATTACTTTAATCCTCTTTTGAAATACCCATGTTTAACAGAGAAAATATATATGCATGTGAAATTAAGTGTCAGTTAGAGCATCATCCTTTATCTCTTTTGTATTATGTTGTTTTTCTTATCGTTACATTACATGATCATGTATTAAATAAAAAAAGTATATGAAATATCCACGTAATATTTGTTAAAGTCATGTATTGACTATTGAATCTTTTAGTATGTAAGTTTATTTTGTTCCTATTCATCCTTTTTTTTCCTTATTAATTCGTATGCTTAATTTCTTTTATTTTAAAGTATGTTAGTCATGGTAAATATTGATTAGCTCTTTTTTTTTCCTTTTTGTCATGGAGCTTTTTAAGCTACAGATCGGAGCTTTAAAAGCTCCGATCATGGACCTTTTAAGCTCCAGATCGGAGCTTTAAAGCTTTTTAAGGCTCCGGTCATGGAGCTTTTTAGTGCCCTAGGCGGAGCAGCCACTGTTTGGCGAATGCTCCGCCACTATTTGGATGGAGCAGTCCATTTGCGATTTTTTTTTTAATATTAAAAAAATCTCATTATTATGACTTGGCAGTAAATTGGGGAAGAACTAGTGCAAAGTACGGTGAATTAGGGCGAATTATAACATTTATACAGTGCATTAGGGTGAATTATACGGTTTGGGGGACTCAGTTCGTCAGTTCGTGAAAATTTAGGACCAAAATTGAAGTGGACTGAGATTTGGAGGACTAAATCTGCAATTGACCCGAGAGAAAGGTGTAGTTGAAAAAAAAGAAAGCATAAAAGGTGTTCAGCTGACGTTCATCGTCCCCACCCAAATGCTTATGAGACATTGATCTAACCAAACCGAACTAAAAACCACGAATTGAACAAAATTGATGTTTCTGAGAAGAATAAGATTCGATTGAGGAGTAAACTGGCAGTTCGTCCAGTTCTAGAGAGAATCAACGAAACTGCTAGTTACCTTAGAATTATAAGATTATATAACTGACATAATATCTCTATTTGTAGATTAATATCGACCTTCTCGAAGTGTGGAGTGAGGTGTGTGGTGGTGGATTTGTAGTGGGGGCGTGAATGTTTCAATTGGTAATGATGAGTATTATGGAGGGAGATATGTAATTGTTAATGCATAAAAATCGTTTCCTACACCTCCACTTTGCATTTTATTTGTTCCTTTCTTATTTTCTTTCCTAATTTAATTTTTGCTATAATCGGTTGGTTCTCGATTCTGGACCATGAACCGGTGGTTCAAAATCCGGAACCAAAACAAATGTTTTCCGTTTATAAGTTTAGACTAGATAGAATAGACAGTTCCTGAACCACGAGCCGCAAGTATCATGATATGGCCAGATCTAATGAGAACATCAGACATTAAATGCATTTAATTTTTTATTATCTTTTTAATTAGAAAATAGGATGAAAAAATGCCTCGGTATATTATATACCATCATTTTTATTTAAACTATATTTTCTACTACTGGAATGAGTCAAATTCCCAATTGGACTACCTGGAGCGCTAGTCCCATTCCAATAATACGCGAGCCCTTTTACATCGCCTACGCTGGTGTAGAAATAGATTCCTTCTTGTCTCACTTCCCATTTGCACGTTCTTAGTGGGCATTTCGGTTCAAGCTTATTTTTGTAAACATCAAAAGTTAAGTTATTTTCTTTCCATGCGACCTGACACCAGAACTTTGTTTTCCCCCAAAAGCTGACGCAAAAATCAAACTTGAATTCTTGGGTGTCATAAAGTGTATGTTCTCCAAGATCGTCATGTTTAGATTGACAGTGAACTGTAACCGGGGTAGATTTGTCTATTTGGACTATAACATATACGAAAATGTGTGATACAAGAAAACATGATTGTACGCGATAAACATTAGAGATTAAGAATAAAAAGAGAAAAAATATTATTTTAGTGTCGACTCTTTCCTTGAAACCATACATCTAGTGAGGTGATGAGAATTGAGAGTGATTTTTTTTTTTTTTTAATTATGAAGCACATTTATAGGCATATAGCTCTTTATGGAGGATACTAGGCACAAAATGAAAGGAAAAAAGTATTTTAGAATTACAATAATCATGTAATTAAGCTAGTCAAAGATATTCTTTATTAAAGTTATAAAAGTTATATTAAGACAATGTCCCAAGTATTAGTTGCATGGTTACTATATATTCTCATGTCCTGAACGTAGGTCTTCGTTAGATTTATTGACATGTGGCACTAGTACAATCTGATATATTATATTATAAGTAATTATTTTTAATATTAATTTGTAAATATACAATTACACTCATACCATAATATTTCATTAATTTATAAGTTTTACACCCTACATTAACAATTATTACATTAAAAAAAATTTTGATTTTGCATATTTAATTTACGGCATCCGGCATCCACACTCTTCCTCACCAGAGCATATATAGGTTGTGATAGTTGTGAAATTTCTTTACGTATATATGTCATCTGTAATGCCACACATCCCACATCGCTTAAGAGTGAATGGTATATAGGGTATATATGTTAGACCACCACTCTCACATGGTATGAGGCTTTTTGGTTGATTCCAAAAGTAAATCCGTGCGGTCTCAAACCCAAAGCGTACAATATCATACCAATGAGACGTGTGTGGGTCCGTCCAAAAGTAACTACGCCGGCCGGATTGGTCGGGTCGTTACATCATCGACCTCTATGATCTCTCTTGTTTCGTTTGTCCCACATTGGAGGGATGTGAATGATTCCTTTAGTGAGCATATATTTTTAATTTATAAAAAGACTTTGAATTATGTTCGTAGAAAATAAGAAGAGACTATTATTATAAGAGAATCAGTATACACTTGTAAATTAATCAAATAGATATTTGCAAAAGGTTTGTGATCTAGCTGCTTCCAAAAATTAAAATATTTTGAGCCTTAATAATTGTAAGATTGTTCTACCGACTGCAAACACCTTTTTGCTTATTCTCTGCTTTAGATAAGCTGCGACAAGTGTGTTTGTTTTTCCTTCGTAGAAGAAGTAAAAAGTTGCTATTTGATTGAAGTTACGATGGTGATCAAGATTGAAGACAAGATCAAGTTGCGGCAAGTCAACTAAAGTCTCATTGTCCATACAACAATATCTCAGTATTACTCATATATGAAGAACCTACAATGATATCTCTCTGAATAAGATAAAACATAGAAAACGTAATAAATAGTTTCTGGAGATAAGAGCAGAACACGAGAAATAAAAGTTCTCCCTGAAGGTTATTATCCCAAAGACACATATACTTACTTGATTCTTTTAAATGAAGTTTTGTTTCCTAAGAAAAATTTTAAAAAATTGAAATTTAAAAATGTGGCAAAATTAATAAAATGGTATTGCTATGTATACATAACCGACAATACCAATCAATAGCCTTGAGTAAGTCATAAGGTGATCTGGTGATAAGGGTGTTGGATTAGCAAGGAGAGAGTGTGCGGGTTCGAACCCCAACAGAGTCATAAGATTGGTGTAGGTGTATTTGGAGTTATACGGTGGTAAATGAATAGTGTAAAAGTAAGAGTAGGATAGGTACGTAGATTCGCCGTTTAATAAAAATTAAAAAAAAATAGCCATGGCGTGAGGGATTTTTTTCTGATGTTGCAATTTTAAAAAATTGGCAGTTTTTTTCACATTAAAGTTAAAGAAAATGCATATTACAACGTTAAAATAAAAATTAAATATCACAAGGGCTATCTTCATTTGGAGGCCCAAGGAGAACATTGAGTCAATGCGGGAACGTGACTCGAGTAGAATACTTGTATGTGGAAAGGGCCAAAAGAAATTTGATGATGGAAGTGATGATGATTTTGGTGATGACATAAAGGGTTCCAAGAAGTCGAAAACCAAGAAACCCAGTTTGAAACTGAAATCTAAGGTGCATGTTTCTAAGAGCAAACGCTAGCTAGTGTCTAGTGCTATTCAGCTTGCAACTGAAATCTTCTAGCAATTTTGTCGACTTCAGGCGGAAGATTTAGGGGTGTAGTTAAAACTGCTTGTTTCTGTAAAAAAATTGACTGTACATATCTTTTGTCTGAGGTTCCCAGTAGCAGTCTGCTTTTGTCTGTAATTACTGACGTTACGTGGAAGTAATCTGATTAACCTTTGAAAAAAAATAAATAAATAAATAAATATCACAGGTTAAAATAAAAATTCAAATATCGAACAGAATTTCTCAAACCTAAACCAAACCCTTTAACCATTCGTGACAAAACTCAACTTTCACAGAAATTCAATATCATTCCCAAAAGCGTGCAGCACTTGTTCTTCTGTTGTGGAAGTATGCGGGCTGTATGGTCCAGTTTACTAAACTGGATAGTCTGGATGCACATCAACCATTGAAGATGCTGTTTACACTTTACAGAAAGCTTTTAACTTGAGTTGGAATGGATTTTGAAAGAAGCAAAAGGGAAATCAGTGAAGGCACAACTATTGAAGATGCTGTTTACAGAAACAGTTTATGCATTGTGGAAGGTGAGGAACATGAAGTTATTTAATCAGATGCCTTTCAATATGCATATTGTAGATGAAATTAAACATGTTGTCCAGACTCGTTGTATTGGAGATAAGAAATTGCTTAGTTATTGTTATAGTTTAGGCTAAGGTGCTAAGCAATTCTATAGTCGAATAGTGCTCCATTGTGGTTTGTCTGGATCTACGGATCGACATGTGTATGATTTGTATGATTGTTTTGGAATAGAAGTAAACAATTTTGGTTCCAATATCATTCCCAAAAATGAAATGCCAAACACACTGTACTTTTACTGAATTCAGTTAAAGCTGATGGTACATCCCGTTAAATCAGCATACCGGCCAGAAGATAGAGTGAAGGACCAGAGTACATACATGGATGATGGATTTGTACATAAGATGCCAGAGAGAATAAGAACTAGACCCTAAATGTAAAATAACCAAGAAATTGTGCAAAATAACCATAGAGTTTTCACTACTTCTAAGGCATACAGAAATTAAGATACTATTATCACTTATCAGGAGTTGTAGGCAGGCAACTTATTAACTACTCGGAAAGCTACATCACATCAGGCATCCAAGTGATCTTGCTTGTCCAGTGTTTGGAGTGTTGAGTGTGTTGTTGCTGATTTGTTCTTGGTATTCACCCTTAATGCCTCTGAAGGCGTACCTTTTATTGGCATCTCATGGTTGTGACCACCTTCATATGTCGTTATGTACGTGCCCGTGCCAGTCTCAGATGTTTTTTCAACATACTTCTTAGCACTGCACTTAGAGCTGGTGCATCTATAGTAACTCCTGCAGAAACAATCAAACAACATTAGAACCAACACCATGCGTAATAAAGCCAATAAGGCTAAGAAGGTCCAATTAGTATGTCTGATAGAGTACAAGGCGGAAGCATAAAGATAAACGCTAATCTAACACGTAAATTCAGCCAAGAGATGATAAACTTGATAGAATCCAATATTAGCGAGTATAAATACTCAAAATATGGTGCAGACCACAGAAGACATAAGTCTGATGTTAAGATTCAGAGAAATCAACATGTGATATTTCGAAATTATATGCAATGTTGCAAACTGTATATATGTGCGAACTGTATTTTACGCCTGCCCCCTCCCCTATCTATGCAGAGCCGTTAGGGACGGCACTTCGCACGGCATCCATAGTCTCAACGGTCAATCTTATGATGAACAAGTAGCATAATACAAACCTTGGATATGAATTTCCCTTCACAATTTTCTGACCGTACTTTCTCCACCGAAATCCATCTCCAGTTGTTGTCTCGGAATCAGTAGTGTTCTGGACAAAAGCTCTTGATTCGGGTGTGGCATTCTCTTCGCCTGCTTTGAATGACAGGTTCTTCTCACCTTTCCTGCGGACAAACCGAAAGGTTATATAACGTTCTAGTGCAGCATGGTTTAGTAAAGTCACTCTAATATCAAGTCAAATGGTCATGAGCAATCTCACATATTTGCTTAAGAGAGATATTTACACAAGCACCCCTCCATTAACAATAGCACCAAACCACTCTGAATTTTCAGAATTTACACGCTCCCTTATTATTTCGCCATAATCACAGGTACCTCCCATGCAATAAACACAAAAACTTGCATCTACCTCCTCTTCGAAAAGTTAAATGTGCACCGAAAAGTAGATGTCAATGCAATTTCTCATAACACAGTGGAGCTAGGTTTTATGTGGGCTATTAATATTAATGACAGGGTCCAGGTGAAATATCACTTTGTAAAAAAAAAAAAAATCCCCCACTTCCGATTTATAATCTCTGACCTTCTTTTGCTTATAAAGTCGCCGCCTTCTGCTTCCACAGTGTCCTTTACTTCCACGTGGTCCTCACTTGCGCAAAAAGAATTATTGGACATCGGTACACCAGCATTGTGGTTCGTAGCAGTAAGAGCATCATTAGCTGGTGGAACAGCACAGGAGAATGTCGGGTTTGCAGAAGTTTCGATGTTACAAAAAAGAGGCCTCTCAGTCTCTCCACAGGACAGATTTTGCACAGCATCAGATGCAGATCTCTGCACATGTTCATCAAGTCTAGTGCTCATTACAGTATGAGGCTTTGAGTGGTTATGCTCACCCTTGTAGATTCTCTCCGCTATCTGACCATCTACTGTGATTTCAACCTTCTTTTTCACAGGACAATTAGGGTATGTACATTTGTAGTAACTTCTTGCGTATTCACTTCCTTTAACCTGCTTTTGTCCATACTTTCTCCAATTGTGCCCATCATATGCTGGCCGATCACGGTTATCTGGAAGATTCTCTGATCTACATTTTGCATTCACTCTAGCATGTGAGATTGGACACTGATCAGTATCTGTAGTTGAGTCTATATGGTTCTTAACTTCAGTTGATGGTTGCAGATGACCCCTAACTGTAGTAATGTCTTGTTCAGTACAAAAACCACCACTCCCCTGGCCCTGTAATGAATAAAATGAAACAAAAGTTGGTTAATTGGTCAGTATGAAACTATGAATAAAGAGCAGATGGTCTAGATCACTGGAACATGTAGACATACAGTTCGTCGTCATTGTTATGGCTGAAATGGTAGATTCTTTCGTTTTAGTACATAGTAATTGATAAAAGAAACAGCAACAGAATGAAGTTTGTGCATACGAAACCAAATCAAAATAAACACTTCATTAAATGCATGATATAAGCAAACAATGTGATTCAAAACTTTAAATAATCAACCATAATCTGAAACCACAAAAATTTCAGTTTTACGGTTATGATCAGTTCATACTAACCAAATTAGCTAGGAAAGATGCAGTCATCTTAGATACAAGTTTCGCTACTGGTTTGTATACAACTGTTGGTTCTAGCACTTCATTGGTAGGAAAGCAAGCAGCAGATCCCGAAACCTCCACCTGGAATCATCAGATGCCGAAAGAACAATAAGAATAATGCAATTGATGAAGTCATCTAAGGTGAAAAGAAAAGATTATTAAAACAAAGAACAAGCCCACGAAAAATTAAGTGTTTACAGAAGCAGTTACCTCGGCTGAATTGGTGCTGTCACTGGGCTTAAATCGTACAGTCTTTGGTCTTATGGCAGCAATTGCAGTTTCAGATATAGCAGTAGGTGGAGCAGCATCAACTTGACCAGAAAGCAGCTCCGGAAAGGACTTGAAATCGGAAAATCCAGGTCTCCATGCAACCGGTTTCGCTATTACAGTTTTCTCAACCCCCTCAATTTCCATTACAAAGCAGGCTTTATGATTTCGTTTCTGCAAAGCTTAATCAGCATTATTACTTACTATAGAAGTCAAGCAAAGGTTTGCAGCTACATGTATTGAAATTGAACAACACATTCAAAATAGTTATACGTTTATTTAACATTCATAAAAATGCTTAAATTAGCACACAATTAACCTATGTAATAAAGTAACATGGTACCCGACAGATAATTGTGAGAACTAGACAGGAGACAACACAACACATACGCTTAGCATATGCTTCCTTGCCTCCATTCTTATATCAGATTTGCTTCTCTTACGTTCATATCCATATAAAATCTCTAAGTCCAACCTCAAAAATGACACACAATTGCCATACAACACAAACATGTGACTTGTGAATCTATAAAGAAATTGAGTAAACATAACGATCCGTGAGAGGATGAAACAAGTAGTAACCCTTGAGCATTTCTACTTTGACATGTTGATCAAATATGTAAATTAAGCGAGATAATTCAAATTTAAACTCTGTGGATAAACACAAGTTTACCAGCATTAGGAACTGAGATTCGAGGTGAAAATGTAAACTAATGGTTCCAACTTAATA
Source organism: Plantago ovata (assembly GCA_028274465.1). Classification (NCBI taxonomy): domain Eukaryota; kingdom Viridiplantae; phylum Streptophyta; class Magnoliopsida; order Lamiales; family Plantaginaceae; genus Plantago; species Plantago ovata. The sequence goes on along the minus strand of CM051455.1, from coordinate 38,127,038 downwards.
AGTATTACTGTGTAATTCAAGAACTATCCGCGCAAACTATCACAATCATCTTCTTCTATAAACATTGAATAGTACTCCCTCGTCTCTCCACCTAGTGCTTCTTTCGTAGCTCCTAGTTTATATGATACTGCCCAAATAGTGCACAATTGTTGCTAATTCACCAAGCTAACTTCGCAACTACATATAAAAAGAGAATCCCTTTCGGAACCATTTTGCTGTGTCTCTTTTGTTTAAACAATGGGATAATAATACATTATCATCAATCAGAAGGAGGAGAATATGCAACAGATCTCTCAAAGAATATAGTACACAAAAAACACACAGTTGAATCAATGCGTAAATAGAAATCAAGAAACTGAATAGGAGGGGAGGGAGATTTACCGGAAAGCAAAAGCTAAGAGCTTTCTTCAATCACACCCGTCAATTCAACTGATCCACCTGGATAGAGAGAATCCAGCTGCAGGTTGTTGTTAGTTTAATTTTAATAAGGTTGAATAATCAATAATAGCCTTAAAATTCAAGTTTTTGGGTGGGTTTTTCATTTGAGAAAATGGGTTATGAATACAGATGATGTAAGTACATAATAACATACAGACAAAATAAATTAAATTAAATTAATTAAATGGTGTGATTTGTGAAGATAAAAGATCGATCACTGGACAGGAATTAATAGAGAAGCAAGAAGATAAACTGCTGGATCAAATGTTTGCATTACAAACAGTTGACTCAGAGAGTGAGTAAAATAGAGATAGTGGAGTACTGTAGTCACATTTTTACTTACAGCCAGGATGGTGACGTCTGAGGTTGGAGACAGAGCAAGGTCAGGTGAGTTCTTCTTCATGTAAATTGTAATCCTTGGTAATGAACTAATAATGATAAATGATGGATGGATGGATGGGTGGATACTTCTTCTCTTCTACAAGACCATGAGGCCAACTACCAGTCAGTCAACTCAATACCAATATGGCAATATATCTATACCTGCTTACTCCCCCTCAAATGTTTCCACTTTCGCTCCCATTCTGACTTTAAACTTTCTTAATTTGAACCAAATAATATCATTTTGATTTTAACAAGTGTACCTTCTACTTTACTATAGTGAACTGTGAAAGATGTATTCTGTTATACAAAAATGGATTAGTGATAGTGCATGTATATGTATAGTCAAAGCGTTTTTAGCCGAGTTACAGTACGGTGGGTGGGAGTATTGTGTAATTTTACCAATACTACACCATTCCTATCTAAACATTTATTTTGAATTTCCCCAAATATTTTACTAGTTAGTTACCGAAACGAACCCACCCGATAACGGTTGGCTGGGAAATGAGAGTCCTCACCACCACCATCCTCCACCCCACTCCCCTCCCTCACCGCCGTCGACACCATCGACATTCCATCACCAATGCAACCAGCCAACCTCATCCCAGACCAAACCCCAACCCTATCCCCCAATTCACTCCCACTCCTCTCCTTTCCTCTTCTCGACTGTACAATCGCCAATCCCTACCGTACCACACACAATTAGCCTCGAAGCTCGCCGAGGACGGAAGGTTCACTGACTTCTTAATGATTTACGAGAGCGCTGTTGCCTCGGGTGTGAACTCGTCGGAGTTTCTGTCGCTGCTGAATTCGAGAAGTTTAGGAGATGGAATTGCGAAAGCGATTGGAGAGGGGAAGGTTGAGAGTGTTGGTGATGTGCTGTTTAAGGGGGTGTTGAAGCTCGGTGTCGATCCGTTGCAGCTGATTGATGGAGCTGGGTTTGATTCAGTTAGAGGAGAGTGTGGGAGGTTGTTGGAGTCTGGTCAAGTGGAGACACTGGTGAGCTTGATGGAAACACTTGCTGGTAAATTCTGTACTACTCCCTCTTTCACTGAATTGTATGTATTTTCCGATCGTTTGTTTAGGTTGTTGTTTTCAGTAAACTTATATAATTGATTGAACTGGACGAAAATGGAATGCGTATGGAATTGATTGAAAGAGAGTAAATGTGGTTATGTGATTGGATAGTGTAGCTACCTAGTGCCTGTTTGCAAGTGAATTGACTATTTATTGAATTGGATGGGGGTCTGCAGATGTGATGGGGTTAAAATTAGAATAATCTGATAAGGTGGTGTTTGCAAAAAATGTGATGAAAATAGAATAAGTTGAAAACAAGGTAATTTGTATAAATTGATTGTCAACTTTGGGGGTAATAATGCCGCTGTGTGTAACATCGAAATAATTAGTGAAGTGCCTCAGAAAATAGTGAATCGAAGAATCAGTTAAATGGGTTCCACTCCAAAATACTCTGTAATTGTACAAGTTCAGTGAAAATACTAGGAAATCCTAACAGTGTTAATTGTTTTGCTTCGATTGCATGAACACTAGTGGCGGATCTAGGAATTGTTCCTAAGGGGGTTCAAAGTAACAAAAGATAACATATGATTCAGTAAAAAACTACACAAAATGGGCAGAATAGAATTTTTTCCTAACTTCTAACAGGATAAAAGTTAACGTCTGGACTTTAGCTCTAGTGTTTTTTATGAGGAATAATGACCTTTTAGTCTCAGGCTTGAAACCTATGGGTGCAATTTCTGCAATATATATTTTATAGGTTAATAATAAATAAATTTATTTTTCCAGTGTGGTCAGCTGCCCACTACAAATACTGTACATATGCCCCTGATGAGCACCAAAGGGATCAGATGATGTGCTTCGTTTGAGTCTTTTAAGGAATGGTTGCCTTTAAAATTATTCTGATCCCAGTATAGGTTACGGTTGGAGTAGATCTTAGAAAGACAGAATATAACTTTTTCGAGCTATAACTAGTTCACCAAGTGGAATTCCTTGTAAAAACCACACCACCATCCACCCAAGTGTTTGGTAAAGTCCCCTAATTTATAAGACTGGTTGTTTTCTAATTTTAAAGAAAACTGGTTTTTATAAGACTTAAATCTTTTATGGTTCAGGATTTCGATTTCGAGTTAAGGAATTGGTGAAACCAGTGGATGTCATAAAACTCTGTGTTAGCAAGAGGAACCCTAATGCGGCCATAAGGTGATCTTCTTATTCTCTTTTTTCTACATACAGTATATTTTGTACATATGTTTATACACATCTAGGATTTTTTTCTTCTGAATGTAGTGGTTCAGTGGTTCTTATATCCATTTGGACTCTTTTTGTCTTTACTCTCCAGTCTTAAAGAACTAACCAAACCTTGGGAATCTTACTTCCAATCACAATTACAAAACAAGTAAACTAAAAGGCAGGATATGTATATTTCAAAAGGATCTGAGAAAATATATCCGAGACTTACAGATACAAATATGTTCAGCGCCTAGATGTGTTGGTGCTACATAGAAAGACACATTGTCTTTGTATTTTATTTTATCATTTTTTTCTCTGTTATGAAGTCTTTGCGAGATTAATACCAGTACTTACTTCGTCCCAGTCAACGCTTCCCATTTGCCATTTTAGGTATCCCATACAAAGCTTCTCATTTCCATTTTTTGTAAGCGTACACTCTACCCCACTTTACTAATAACTTTTATAAGACACTCATATTTACAAGTTAACCAACCCACTATCCATATTTTATTCATTCTTTATTCTTCTCCATTTAATAGTACTAAGCTTTCTTCCATTACCAAAATCTCAATACGTACAAAAGCCAATCCCTACGGATTGCAGCTACCCCATCAAACCACCACACAAACACATGAGAACTAGTCTTAACAACTAATTACAAAGACTCATTTACAATTGAGCACAGTATCTATGAAGCCCAGTATGGAGTTGGGGCTGTTGGGCCCTGGTCTGAACAGTAAAAATAACTTGTTGGGCCAGGAGTGGATTTAGCTGCTGCTGCTCAAACACACTTTTAGTTCTCGCCGTCCAAATTGAATAAAACATCTCTGCTATGGCCATTTTCAATAGCTTTGCTCCCATATTCTTACCTCTGCATTGCTCTATTATTTTACCCAGGTGAGTTCATGTTGCCAATTTCCTGGGCAGTGATCTATTTTAAGCCACTCCTAAATAGCCTTCCAAATTACCTTTACTTTTGGACAAAGACAACGGAAGAATAGATGCTCAATGATCTCTGGTTCCGCACAGACTTTGCACACACCATCCTTCTGAACTCCGATCTTCATGAGCCTATCCTTTGTTAGCAATCGATTTTGACAACGCATCCATAGATATGATAAAGATGATTATCATATCATTATTTAGATAATACTACACTTACCACTTTTCCTTTTATGATTTCTTTATTTAAATAATACTCCACTTACCAATTTTCCCTATTTTCCTGACCAACAAACTGGGAACTTGATCTGGGTAGGAGGAAGTATAACTTATCAGAAAGTAGACTTGAGATACATCTTCTGTCCTAACTCATTGGAACTTTGAAATTCTTGTCCCATCGCCATTTTATCTATAATTATCTTGCATTTGTTTAGATGCTGATTTGAATTGATATCTATTTGTTTACTCTGTTTGTTGAATCAGTTATGTTGTTGTGTATATTCCTCTAAAGAACTGATGAAACTTACCAAAGCAATCCGAGACTGGCATGCATATGCATTATTTCTTTGATATTGTATTCATTTCATGTGAACAATTTTGTTAAAGCTTTAAAGTGGCATTTGCAGATATGCTGGAATTTCTCCACTAGCAGACTCCCTAATTTGTTCAATAATTTTAGAATTTGGTAAAGAGAGGGATTTGGTGTCTGCTCTGGCAGTCTTTGAATCATCCAAGCAGAATTCAAGTTCTCCGAATATGCATGTCTACCGCACTATGATAGATGTATGTGGTCTTTGTGGTGACTACTGGAAGTCAAGAGCCATTTATGAGGTACTCTAGCTACTTCTTCTCCACCCCCGCCCCAACCCCCCACAACGCCCTACAAGATGCAAAATCTGTGGTGTCATCAACTTCATACTAGTAATGGCTACCACCAAACTGTTCAATTGACATTTTGATGCAGTTACCCGTAAGTTTAATATTCTGGGATGCATGTCATGACAAGAAAAGCCCCAAATGCTACAAAACCTTAAATGAAATGAAGCTTATCACCAACCAAAATGATCTGATTGAGAGGCGTGAATCCTGTGGGCCAAAGAGAACAAGTGATTAGCCACTAGAGCAGTACGTATTCAAGTGAGAGAGGCAGTGAGAGATTAGAGTGGAAAGAACATAGATATTAGATTTAAAAATTTGGGGCTGATAGGTAGATTGCCGCTGGCATGTGTAGCTGAGATGTGATCCGTAGAACTTGTATATAAAACATATAGTGTGAATACTCTGAACAATTTTCTTGGTGTCTTATACTAGAGATATATATTTTTTCCAGTACCTGAAAGAATGCTCTCATCTTGTGATTTATCAAATGCATTTGAATGAAATATAAAATTATCATTGATGTTTCCAGCAATAAAAATGGTGAAGAAAATCAGACATGAATGAATTATTCCCCTCTTAATAACATATCATATATATGCAGGAGTTACTCACCTGCAATGTGATCCCAAACGCATACGTCTGCAACAGTGTTATGAATGTAAATGCTGTTGATTTGAACTACACACTCAACATCTACAAGCAAATGGAAGTAAGGCTCGCCATTTCTCTGTTAGTCCACTTTCTGTGCATTTTTGCATCAATAAACATGTTTGGTGCATCTGGTTCCAGTCCCTGCTCGAACACTTAATGGAGTATTTTAACCTCCATGCTCCAATTTATTCTCTTTCAATTTTTTTTTCCGCTGGATATATAAATAATAAATATTGTCTCAGTATATTCACCTTGAATTGCCATGTCCAGAAACTAGGTGTCACTGCCAACATAACATCTCACAACATACTTTTGAAAGCATGTGGTCTTGCTGCAAAAGTTGGACTTGCCCTAGATATCTATAGGGAGGTAAAGGAGTTGGAGTCCAATGGAGAGCTGAAGCTGGACGTTTTCACATACAGCACCATTATTAAGGTATAACTGTGTTTTTAATTTTTTTAATTATTTAATTTCAGTAACTATACATCTTCACCCAACAATACATTCACGTCAATGTCTTCGTCTCTACCTCTGTTAGTATTCCTTTTCTGATCCACCATGTTTTATGTACTACGCATGAACTCAATCTTGTTAAGTAACACTGTTCTTTTGGGCATTATATGCAATGGCCAACTACTCTGATACTTTTGCAAGTAAACTAACTATAGGTGATTGATTTAAGGAAACAATGGTATTCAGGATTCAACCAAGTCCAACATCCACCTGGGAAAAGTCCTCCATTCTTAAACTCTTATTCTTCTATTCTCTGGTCCAAAAAGCTATGGACGAGAACATTAATACCATAAGCTAATCTTATCAACATACAGGTCCTTGCGGATGCCAAAATGTGTAGACAAGCTCTGGAAATTAAAGAAGATATGGTTTCATCTGGTGTCATTCCCGATACAGTGACGTGGTCATCCTTAGTCAAAGCATGTGCACGTGCAGGTCTTGTAGAACAAGCAATTAAATTATTTGATGAAATGCTTAAAGCTGGTGGTCAACCCAATGCACAGTGTTTCAATATCCTTCTTCATGCATGCACTGAGGCTTGCCAATACGATCGAGCATTTCGATTATTTAAGTGCTGGAAGGAAACGGGTTTTCAGCTAATTATCACGGACGATGATAAGACCAACATGGAGGATCTTGTGAAATTAGATCAAATGAACAATACCTGTTGTGTCTCTACACCAAGTTCACAGTTGACTGTGAAAATTCCATTCAGACCCAGAACTTCAACGTATAATATTTTGATGAAAGCCTGTGGTACTGACTATCACCGTGCAAAATCTTTGATGGATGAAATGAGTACTTTTGGTCTTTCTCCTAATCACATAAGCTGGTCGATTTTGATTGATATTTGTGGAGGCTCAGGTGATGTAATAGGTGCTGTTCAGGTACATGGATCTTCTTTACCTGCATCATTTATGATGATTATGACTGAATAACTTATACAAGTTGACTCTCTGTGCTTCATTGAGGAAATCAGTATAGTATCATCAGTTACAAAAATAATTCAGACCAGCTTTCTCTGTTATAACTAAATATGCACCCCTTAGCTCTCTCTCTCTCTCTCTCGGATTTACTTGCAGTGACACTCTCAAAACATTAACGAATTTGTCAATCAGAGGGACAAAATTATAATGGCCGCTCTACTTGAATTGCAGATATTGAGATCCATGCAAAAAGCTGGTATACAACCAGACATCATTACTTACACTACTGCTATTAAGGTTCAAGAATAACTTTCAGAACTCTTTAGGCTTCCTCTACTGGCTGAGGTTAATAACTATGCACCTCAGCTCATCTAAGTTATCTGGTATATGTGTTTTGTTGCTGTTCAACAACAGATTTGCGTGGAACATGGGAGTCTGAAGCTTGCCTTTTCGTTATTTGCAGAAATGAAGAAGTACCAAATTAAACCAAATATGGTAAGGTTGTCATTGCGACTTGTATCAAGTTTTAACCATAATATTTAAGAAATGTCATTCATATGCCCCTATCTAATCAATTAGTTGCATTTGTGTGAATCGCGAAAGTTTTAATTTCAGGTGACTTATAACACTATTCTTAGAGCTCGCACTAGATATGGTTCACTCCAGGAAGTACAACAGTGCCTTGCCATTTACCAGGATATGAGGAAAGCAGGGTATGCCTCTATTCATTTCTTCTGTACTCAGATGAATTTTATACAACAATCAGTCAGTAAACGTAGAAATGCCATCCCTACAGGCTCATTACATTAGAGTATAATTTTGCTTTTGTTAAAGACTTATGGTGGGTCATTGTTAGGCTTTAGCTATCTTCACATCACTATTATTATACCTAACTGGTGCAGGTACAAACCCAATGATTACTATCTAAAGCAACTAATTGAGGAGTGGTGTGAAGGTGTGATCCAAAACAGGCACAAGAAGTATGACCAGGCTGCTTCTCGTCCAACAGATTTTGGGCCTCGAAATCTGCTGCTTGAAAAAGTTGCAGAACACCTACAAGAAGATACTAATGATAAAAGCCTTTCAGTTGACCTTCGTGGACTCACAAAGGTATATATGTGTTCACATTATGTTAACGATTGAACCTGCCAGAGAATTTATCAATGATAACAGCCCTTAAATTGACCTCCCTCGTACTCATGGATGATCTATCACATTAATAATGTGTCATCTATTAATTCTGACATAAAAAGCCCAAACAACTGATTGTAAGACATGTATTGGTACTGCTGAACTACTTTGCCAATAAAACATAGTATCTGTCAGTAATGTTAAAGGCATGGAAAGCTCTTAAACATGATGTTAAAAGAGGTGCAACTTTGTTCTTGATTTGATCAAACTTCCAATGATGCATTCACAGCTGGAAGCCCGGATAGTTATTCTTGCAGTTCTTCGAAAGATGAAAGAGAAGTACATTGAAGGTAAGAAATACTTTTCGTGGCTATTTCAGAACTCGTTACTAAAATATGATGCTGTCTATAGTATGTGATGACATATTCTTTCGAGTGTTTCCAGCCAATTTCTCTTGATGCAAATGCATGTTAAATAATTCCAACTTCACCGAATAATAAGTGACCTAAATGATATGGTTGATTGTTAGCCACGTGGTCTGCAACTTACTCATAGAACGATATATGGAAGAATCTCCTGGGACATCCAAGGGTACTATGGGGTGTTTGTAACTGATATGTCTGCACCATCTGTAGTGATTTTGCTAGAAGTTCGATAAGTGGTAGCTAAGTAAAAAGGGACAGCCTGTTTCGTTTATATTAGGAGTGCAGCTTATCTATACATAAATGCCATCCACGCTTAAAGCTTTTAGTGTGAAATTCTCTCAGGTCCATATTATTGGACAAAATAGCTCTCAGCCACACTTAAAAAAAATAACTATATGTGAGAATTTCTATTATACTCTTATATTGATCCTTAATATTAATTATATTAATGAATGTTGATACTAACCGGCAGTAAAACATGAGTGACTATAGGTGCCAGCTGAGGCGAATAATCCCAAGCTTTTAAGCCGCTGAAACCGTCTCTTGGGTTTTATCCCTATTCTTGGCACAGCATGCAAAAATTGAATTATTTACATGCACTCTTAGTGTGTAATAATATAAAATGGACCTTGTCTGGTGTATATAGTGATAGCACAATATTAATATCCAGCCTAATGTTTGTTTTTAGGACACTATGAAGTCAAAGACGGCATGTTGATCATATTAGGAGCCAAAAGTGAACATGGAGTGGAGGACGCTGTGATTAGACTGTTGCAGCATGACTTAGGTCTTGAGGTTCTGTCAGCGAATTCGATTACTCCCAATAATATTAAGAGAGAGCAGGAAAGACCTATGTATTCAAGTATGACCATCGGAGAAGTAGCTAAGACAAGTGTTTCCTCACAAGCATTAGGAACTTCTGCTAGGAGACCTGTGAATTTACGAAGGTTAGGAGTAACAAAGGAATCATTGCAGCATTGGTTGCAAAGAAGAACTGGTTCTTCAACACGGTAACTTGCGTTTTGTCATTGATCACGGAGATGCACCGTGGAATAAATTGTGTATTGGTTGGAAATTTTCTCCTGTAAATGTTGTATTCTTCCAACTTCTGTACTCGAAAGCATATAAAATTGTACAAATATAGTAGTAATACTTTGAATCATTCGAATACTATGTTAAAAGACGGCATAAGTAGGTATAAAACTGACCAGTGCACGATCATATATACCATACATAAGAACAAAACTGACTTTCCTTAAACAATTTGTTTTTATTTCAAATGCATATTACCTTCATTAATAATCATACATTCATACTAGCTCACATAAACTCCAAGCTACACGGTGTTCTTCGGTTTATGTATGGTCAGCTCTGTTTGTTCAGGTTCCTTCATCATCGAATCAAATATGTCCGTACTAAGAACTGTATTTTCTATATTTTTTCCTGCATGTTTCGGTTCTGGCATTTGGGCCTTAGCAGAAGCACTTAACATCTTTGTATATTGGCGAATTATCTGGAGTTTGATTTGGCCTCGCCTTGGCGGAAGCATGACCTTCTCCGGTGCCATTGGCTTGCTAGCTCGTACTTAGCTTTTAGCAGCTATGAAATATGAAACTTATAAAATGACTCCAAGGTTTAAGGAGTAGTAGTATACAGTATACTATAACAAAACAAGAGATTTGTGCGTGCAAAAACGAGATATTGGTTTTTATGTTGTCTTAAAGTATATGAAGAAGAAGATATTTATAGAAGGGAAAAGGGTCAGGTTGTACTAATAATGTAGTCCAAGTCCATGCGTGTGTGTTTAACAATTACCAGGCAAAAGGAAAGACTTATTGACCACTTTTAGCATTGTTTCTTCTATTTCTTTTACTATGTCTCCAGTTGAAACTGACAGGCTATTCGGATGTGGAGCATAATTTGCAAAACGGGCCATATTTGTACCCATTCGTGAGACAAAAGGCAAGTGCTGGGAACTCACCGGTCGCACTGAGTCGGGTTCGTATTAGACAGCTCTCGTATGCATTTGAACATTTTGTATATCAGTATATAGATTCATTTAGGCGCGGTTGGGTTGGAAAATGTGATTACGATTTACGATACGACATTGATATGGTGAGGCCTCTCCTCAAAGGCCCTCGCTATTGCTATAAGGCCTACACGGACTTTGCCCACGTCCGCTAAGCTTCAAGGGTCAAGGCTCAACAATATTATCCAGACCTTAGGTTGGCTACGTAGCTGCTTCGATCAGGTTGACCTCGAGCCAAATGGCCAGTCTCGACCATTTAGCTACGCACTAGATAGACCATAACAGGTCCGTCGTCGAAGTTGGCCTCGACCAGACGACCACACCCTTTATTGCTACGGTGAAGGACTACTTGTATATGGTACACATCACCAACAAGGACCCCACTGTCTATAAATACTCGATCCCAAATCATTATTACTAATTTACTCAAATCTATCGACGGCAGCTCATCAGATACTCAGTCCTCAAATTAGAGTAAAATCTACCACCGATTTGTCTAAAAAAGTCGGTTCAAAGGGTAACTCCTCCCTCCTCCCCTTTGTTCGCATGTGGCAAGATAAGAGTGAAGCAACTGTCTGCACCACTAGTAGGGACTTTAAAGAGCTGGTCAAATTTGGTATTATCCTATGTTTTCAAAACGCCATCGTGACCCAAAGGCGTTTGGCGGGCCGAGACACTAAAATTCCGGATGCCATAATTGTTTTTTAGTTTTTAATTTGGTAAATGAACTTTTTTTAGAGTGAGTTGTGATTGTTTTTGTAAGGGGGACAATAGAGTGTCTCTTATATGTAATTTTCTGATTTTTTAATTCATCCAAATTAAAACGAATTAAGATGGCTTGTGTAGGATTTGTTGAAAACAAGACTTGTAATGGAGCCCATGCCTTAGTCCAAGCCGTTTAAACCCAGCCCATGATTTCTTCTTCAAATAGAGAACCCTAGTCAGATGGTGGCAGACATTTTTCCTGGGAGTGCAACGTTGGGAGAAGAAGTGAAGCGCCTTCAAGCCGTCATAGTATTCCTCATTCTTTCCCAGCTTCGAATAGGCAAGTGTACTTGAATTATTTTTACGTGTATTAGTTCATCCTAGGAGTAAGATTATAATTAAAATTTGCATATTCTATATTTACATGGATCTCTTGACGGACACCTGGGAGTAAGTACCTTGATTCCTACAGGCTACAGCATTTTCAGTTACTCCCGGTCGTGCTAAACATTTCTCTTGATGCAGATATGTCGCAATCATGATGAACTCGATCTTCTTTTGCTCAACGCTCAATGGTAATATGTGCTTTTAATGTTGTGATGTGCATGTGAGATCATCTTTGTATGCATTTCATGTCATTTCCACTGGGTCGCATATAGTTTATCAGTACCTGGATCTCTAATCATCAGTAGGACCCAGATCAGTTTCACACATAATTGTAAACGGACTACACCAAGGCAGTTTGATTCCTTGTTTGATGAACTTTATTTACGTTACCTACATTTCTAATATGTTCTTATTGTATGTGGTGCAGCTTGTTAAAGCTTGTGAGATTTTCGATCAATCAAAAGTTGTCAGGATTGATAAGGGAGCAGGCCTTATTCTGAAAGTTCCTACACCAGTTCCAACACCATCAGCTTATGTCTATGTAAGTACTTGGTGATTTACTTGCATGCTTATATTATGTTCTTCAATGCAGTTGATATCTAAATTATTAAAAAGTATACTTTCATTGATTGACATGCAATCATGATGATTATTTGTGTCAAAGTCCATCCCATTCCGTAAAAAAGTTATAGCATCATTAGACAAACGTAGAGACCAGAGTCAAATCTGCAATTTGTAATGAATATGAGAACTAAAATTAATGCGACACATTAACTCAAAGGCTTTATGAGCTTATTTGTTATGGAATCTAAGAGTCAAAGGCACATTCAACGACGCCCAATTCTTGTGTTTCTATTCCTCATGACCCCACATTTTGGTTAACTTTCCAAAATTTTCGACCTTCCAAATAATTGTGTAAGTTAATAGTAAACAAATATGCATTCTTTATAATAACTAATTCTTGTGGAGAAGATTAACCATGCGTAAGACGAGTAACTTCATCTCGTGATCTATATCCCAACCGTGGTCCATGTCAGCAATTATCATATATTTACGGTCAAGATCAATGGTACATATGAACCAGTGATCTTCATGACGCATCGGTATGGTGATGGTTTTGGCAAAGAATATGTATTTTTCGGAAATGCCTTGAGCTATTAGAGCCAAAAACATGTTCATTGACGGTTGCTAATGCAACATTTGGTAGAATCTTTTCCTATAAAAAAAAGTGTTTCAGTCATCTCCTTTCCCCCTTGTCTTTTGCAGTGCCGTCTTCCCTTCACCATTTTTGGAAAATATTATAAAATTTTCCTAAAAAATATAAACACCCATACATACAGGTGAGAATTTGAGCCATAAACCAATGAAATGACTAGAGAGCATGCAATTTGTGGTATTATCCAAAATTATATTAGCAACCAAGTCAATAACCTATAAATTTAACACAACAATTTCAGATGTATTAAACAAACATGAAGGTTTCATAACATAACCAATGTTAGTGAAACAGTATTACTTCTCCAGAAATATGGTTGTAAGGATCCATTGACATCATTCTGCAACGATTGAGAACATTAATATTTGTACATAGCTAGTACAAGAGTTTCACCGCATCAAACAAAATTCAAAATCAATAATACCTATGTTTATTTAACACATTGACTTTTGTCAAAACGAAAAAAGTCGTATTATACGTTCTTATAGTATACCTCATCATCAGCTTGGCTTGGGGGCTTACACAATGGAGTGCACAATCTCCTCACACTTCTGAGACTTGTTCTTTTTCGCACTGGTGCTTTTGGTATCACTGGACTCTACTTCATCTTTTCATTTTAGACCGGATGCCATGGTGAAATTGTATGAATAAGAGAAAGCTAAGTGTAAGGTAAATATACCCTATATTTTTTCTCTTAGGTCTAATTACCTTACACTTAACTTTTCCTTATTGATATACTTTCCCATGGCACCCAGTCTAAAATGTAAAGATGAAGTCAAGTCCAGTGCTACCAAAAACACCCATGCGAAAAGGATCAAATCTGAGAAGTGTGAAGAGATTGTGCACCCCATTGTGTATAAGACCCCAAGCCAAGATGATGATGAGTCGTACTACAAGAACATATATTATGACTTTCCTTTAGATGATGATGTCTCCCGTTATCTATTTAACATCAAACTTGGATTGAGCTGGGTGATTCTTTTTGGTTTGGCAAAAGTCAATGTGTTAAATAAACATTTGTCCTATTGTTGATTTTCAATTTTGGTTGATGCAATGAAACTCTTGTATTATGTACAAACATTAATGTTCTCAATATTCAACTCAATCGCCGCAGAATGATGTCACTAGAGTCTTACACCCAAGTTTCTGGAGAAATAAATATTGTTTCACGTACTAACATTAGTTCCGTTTATGGTTTTGTTATGAAACCTCCATGTTTGTTTGATACATATGAAATTGTCGTGTTAAATTCATAGGTTATTGACTTGGTTGCTAATATGATTTTGGATAATACCACAAAATCACATGCTCTCTGGTCGTTTCATTGGATTATGCCTCAAATTCTCAGTGTATGTATAGTGTATGTATGTGTGTTTATATTTTTTAGGCAATTTTTGTAATATTTCATGCCTAAAGAACCTCTTTTTTTAATAGGAAATTATTCTATCCAGTGTTGCATTAGCAACCGTCAATAAGCATGGTTTTTTTCTCTAATAGCTTAAGTCATTTTTTAAAATACATATTTTTTGTCAAAATCATCACAATACAGATGCATCATGAGAGCACTGGTTCATATGTACCATTGATTTTACCACACATATTTGATAATTACTGATGCGGACCGCAGTTGGATACAGATAACGAGAGGAAGTTGCTCGTCGTAGGCATGGTAAATCTTATTGACAAAAATTAGTTATTATAAATAATAATATTAACTTATACAAATTTGTTTGGAACTCGAAAATTTTTGATGAGTTAACCAAAATGTGGGGTCCAGGGTAAAAATAATGCAATGCATTCGACTCTTCAATTCCACAACAAACAAACTCGTAAAGCTTCTAGGCTTTCATGTGTATTATCATGCCCTTGAGTTAAAATGTCACAGTAATTTTAATTCTTATTCATCACAAATTGCATATTTGACTCTGGTCTCTAAGTCTGTCTGATGATGACATATCCTTTCTATTGAATGGGATGACACATTTAATCATGATTGCATGTCAACTTATGAAAGTACACTTTTCTAGCAAAAATCATCATATGCAAAGCGAGTCAAATAGTGTAAGGATGAGAATTGTCACGGATATCTACAAGAGCCGCATCAATATGATCCGCCAGAAGTACAACGAAAAACATCTTTGAACGATTTGCAACTTCATTATATTCTGTTTAAACTTTTCAAATTATATTTGTTTCGAGGGCATTTTATTCACACCACTTAGATTGTAGTTAGGTTCTATGTATATATGATCTTGTTTCTGCGATGTTTGAATTAGATATATTTTCTAGACGATTTTGTTGGCTATATTGTATTTTACATGGATGGTGTCTAGTTAATATAATTAACTTTCATTTAGTTTCATGGTACAACAATCTATGTGAAATTCTTACCTTGCGTTGCAGAATAGGAGATTTAAAATCTTAAAGACAAGACATGTTATCAGCTTGAGTTATGGGCTAAACTCAGTCATAGCAAAAATTTCTTCAGTACTACATTTTTCTATTAATGAGAAGACCATACAACCTTTCCCATCATGATATGCATATGCCCCCCTCGATATCTTCCCGCTTAATATGTGTAACATCAAATGTTAGCCTTGATGTTAGATCAGACTCAAATCTCAATCTGACTGGAATAAGAAAAGTTGTTACTTTTGAAGTTATATAATACTTTTTTGTTCTTCTGTTACCATCTTTCTGTGGACCTGTCAATGGTTGATAATTGGGTAAAGAGCTCGGATAAAATTTCTTGTCTTCTTGGATATGGATCAAACAAGATGGTCATGATGTTTTGGTACATCATCAAGTGGATATACTTCTATCCTTCTGTTTAAAATTCTTTATTTTTTCAAACCCATGCAGGTCTGTAAATTTGCTGAAAGAATAGGATGTAGTTGAACTTCTTTTTAAAATGATTTTTAGTACTCCTCTTTAAGATTTACTTGGTCAAAAGTACAAAATAAAAAAAAATAAAAAAAACTTTGCTGGTTCAAAATAAAATTGTCGTTTAGGCCTGGAACTTTAACTGAGAAGTAGTTTCTTCTGCACATGATTTTCTCTTTTCAAATGTGATGTATAATGTTTTAGTGTAAAAATTGAAGTATAAAGTTCGACTTATAATCAAGACATAATTTAATATTGGGATGAAATTTTAGATTCACTTACACCTTGGATGTCCTACGGGTGCCCAGGCACATAGAGACGGATAAATTTACCCGTTGCTAAACCTTCGCGATTCATCGCTATATTAATTCTCAATTTCTTGTTGTGTTTGTAATAAATATAACGATTTCTCTGAGTTAACCAAGTCATGTGATGAAATTTAGCAATTAGAGATGGATATTTAATTCATAGGGAAAAGAGTATAGCTAGCTTTGTAATAATTATTGAAAAGTAAAACTAATTATGTGATAAAATAAAATTGTAGCTATGAGCAACCTTCGTGATAATAGTTGTAAAGAATGGTTAGCCTCCACCGCATTTTTCTAAAGCCCACCACCTCTCTTCTTCTTAGCTCATGCTTGTCATCACCCATCACTGGGCTCTTGTCTCGGTCATGGGTTGGGCTCTTGTCTCGGTTATGCTGAAGAGACAGTTAAATGAAGTTTTCAGGGTACCAAATTTGGACGGTGTTGTAGTGATGTGAAAGTGATCTTCGAGAGACGTGTTTCTTTGTTGGCGATGGACTTTCTAGTCCCAAGATGTGTAGGTAGGGTTACCACTTTGTCTATTAGGTGTTCGTTAAAACACCAACCTTAACGGCGCTGTTGCAGGCTAGAGTTCAGTTTTATTTTCATTTGTGTTTATATTATTTTGCTCGTATGGGCGTTTACCTGTATGGATTCTTTAAAATTTAGTGTCGGTTCAACTATGATGTGCTACTGTACTCATGTCAAATAAATTTTATTAGTAGCATCATATTAGTTGGTGATTTTGTGATCTTTATCAACTCTATGTATTTGTAATTAAAATTTCTTAGACCGCGATGGAAGAAGCTCAGCGCTCCCAAAGTGTTGGAGCGCTATTTGAGCGCCTCTGGATATAAGAGGACACGCTCCTAGTTTGTAAATTACCTTTTCCAATTAAGTAAAAAGCCAAGTACACTAAACCCCAATTAGTGGAAACAAACAATTCCTAAATCCGTGAATCAATCTGAATCGTCGTCTGTCTTCCTCCATTTTAAACCCTTGGATCGATCGAATTCTCTCTCTCTCTCTCAACTTTCTCTCTCTATAACACTCCACCACCATCCACTCTCTGTCTCTTTCTTTCCCAAGGTAAGCAAGCTCACTTCATGTTTTCTGTCTTTATTCATTCTGTAGTTTCCACACAAATTATAATAATACAATACCTATTTTGTTCTGATGCTAGGGTTTCGTCGAATCATCATCATCATCAACAATGGCGGACGGTCAAGGACCATCGAGCCCACCCGGTAGCCACGACAGTGGCGGCGATCAGAGCCCTCGCTCCAACGTCCGTGAGCAGGACAGGTTCCTCCCGATTGCGAATATCAGTCGGATCATGAAGAAGGCCTTGCCGGCTAATGGCAAAATTGCCAAGGATGCTAAGGAGACTGTGCAGGAATGTGTCTCTGAGTTTATTAGCTTCATTACCAGCGAGTATGTTGTTTACCTTTGATTTCATGAAGATTAGTTCATTTTGTGTCTTGTGATTTGTTACTAATTTGGTATTATGAATTTGTACTCATTTCTGCAATATTATGTGCTACATTTTCCATTTGTTAAATTGGTGGATGTATTTTATTTTATTTTATTTTATTTTTTTAAATGATTACCTATCTGTGTGTGTGTGATTTATGCTTCTTGTCTGTTTATGTGTGAGATGGAGGTGCTGAGATTGAATGAATTGATTGATATATAGTGGTGAAGGTCACTCTATGAATCGTTAGCTTGTTGCATACAAGCTTAACAAATCATTTCGTGTGGTTGAATTGTTAAGGGCAAGTGATAAGTGCCAGAGGGAGAAGAGAAAGACCATTAACGGCGATGATTTGCTATGGGCTATGGCAACTTTAGGCTTTGAAGATTACATTGAACCACTGAAGGTGTACCTGGCTAGGTACAGAGAGGTAATCAATTTGTCATCTCATTTCCTAAGTTTCTTCTTGTTTTTTGTCATCAGTTCTTTTTCTTTTTCTGTAGTTTTTTATTATTTGGTATTATTGTGCAACTAATGTTATTCTATGGTTTTGTTTTGATGGTGGTCTCCTTTTGCTTTGGCAGATGGAGGTTAGTGAAATGTTATATTGTTTTCCTGTGAATTGTATGTTATTACTCTGGGGAAATGGATCTTTATTGATTTCTCTCAACAGGGTGACACCAAGGGTTCATCCAAGGGCGCAGAAGGATCTGCAAGGAAGGATGATGGATTACAGAAACCCAATCCTAGTTCACATGTTTGTAACTTAATCTCTCATTTCATTTGTTCTCCTTGTGAATTTATTCTTGGCAATGATGTCAGTGGAATTTTTAACTGTTGTTAATTAGTATTTTCTGCTATTAACAGCTCATGCACCAGGGGTCTTTCACACAAGGCATGAGTTATGGAAACCCTCAGGTATCTTAACCAGTATTTACTAGGTGTCATATGTTGTTTTCCGCCATTTGAGATTAATTATTATGTTCTGTACTAGTGCACTTGCATGTAAATCTGTTTATGTGTGCTCTGATTTGGAGTTTGGAGTAAAACACTAATGGTTTAGGCCGAATCAATTGTCACTCGTATTACGTGTATATAAGACTTGACAGTTGACACCACCCTTGACTTCTGAAATTATGTTAGCTCCTGTCCTTGTTAGTTGTTATGTTTACGCAGAATTTTCATGGCTATAGACACAACTATTATCTCTGATACCCCGCATTATGTATTCTCATGATCTGCGTACTATGTGGCAGCATGTCTTTGGATTTATATCATAACTTTGACCGCGAATTAATCTTATATTATGTGGGTAAAAGAAAATAATAAAAACTGTATTATGAAAATACATTTTGTGATCTTTCTTAAAATAATTCTTTCACAAAAAATTATCATTGTAGTTTAAGAATAATTTACAGTCGAAGTTGGCAAGCAAATTAGTGATAACCTTAAATAGGACGGGTGGAGTATATTATGTAAGCCAATAGTGGGGGGCAGTGAACGGAAATCCCATGACGAAAGCTTTCTGTTTGGTATTATTTGTAATTAAATAAACAATAGGAAGGGGACAAGTGTTCATATTCCGTGAAATCATAACTGGCCAAGCACCACCATTGGTTGTTTGCGCACCCATTCACTAAATTTGATTTTATTTTTTATTCCTCGACCTAGTGGATGACCAATTGCCCATATGTCAACTGAGAAATCTTGCAATTCATAGATTGAATCATCAGCCAGAATTGTAGTTGCCATTCCTGTGACCCGTAGAATAGTGACTGTTCTGTTTAGTCGTAAAAGTTTGGAATTCTGTAGCATTGCTTCACAAGCTGTGTAAACATATTTTCAAAGTCCTCCACAGTATTTACTAATTCATTTGTATACGGTTCTGTGTATGCCCTCTGTTACATGTAGGATAATTTTGAGGGTCCTTCATAGGGACAATAGCCAAAATATCCATGCATTTTGTTTTCATGAAGAAAAACACTCGTCAAAGCACTCACTTTTTTACTAACAGATGAAGTATTTGAGTAGATGAATTCGATAACTCTGAAATCCTTGGCTTAGTCACATGTCCTCAAATCCAGTACCTGTCTTGTGACTAAAGGAAAGCCATTTCCAAACAAATTACATTAGGTTGGTTTCATGACGGATTGCATTTCAGAAAGGATCCTGCATTTCGGCATGAAATACTCTGAAAAAGAGTCCTTGCAGAATTGACATTTAATTCTAATTGAACCTAGTTTGAATTAACACTCCGTCATTCAGCATTCGCTCAGTAAAAACTGCTGAACATTTTCTTCAGATAATAGTATTGGTGAGAAAGTTGACACTAATCTTACCTGTTTTGTACTTGTAGCAGCAAGCCCCTCCTCCACACATGATGTTACAGATGCCAGGAATGGACTAGAATTAGCTGATCTCTGGGGCCTATGTCAGAGCTTCGTTCTAAGAGAGTCAATATGAAGTGAATATATATCCTCTTGCTGTATAAGTTGTTCACATGATTTTTTAGGTACTCTTTTCAATGTTGCCCTGTATGAGTCTGATATGTAAATTGCGGAGTATTTCTAAATTTAGGAGTCTTTCTATAATAGGGTTAAGATTGATAAATCTTTCTGGTTCAACTGAAGTTACATTTTCATGTTATTTCTTGTTTGTATAATTGAGAATTAATAGTAGTACCTCTATTATATGTATTGTTATTATTACTTGAGATTTTTTCACTATATGCTGCAATTTTTCTTAAACTATAGTACAATTTGAGTGGACTGTTGGAGTGGGAGAACCCAATATGTGTTTGTATAAGGTTGTTTTTCCATTTTTATTTTTAAATTATTTTTCTTAAAAAATACTGGAGTACAAAAATGTTGTAAAAAATTCTCATTTTATATCCTTCATAGTTCATACTATGATACCGTGTTTTTACTTGGGCTTTGGTTGGTTCAACTTAAACAAAGAAGTGAGTTGATGGCGGCAGTTGCTAGACTGAAGTGTTTGGCGTTACGGAACTGGTATAGTCTGAGTTGCAATGTGAGCAAATTACTTGTCATCTTTTCTTATCAAGCAGAAAATGCTTATTTTTTTCATCTTTAGATCTGCTTACTGAGAACCGTTATCATACCATTTGTATGTATGACCTCATACCTTTCTTCCACTTTCTTGATCAAGTTGTTGCCAGTCTAGTACAGGGACATCTTGGCTCATTTACATGAATGCTCCTCCGCATGGCAATATATGATGTTTCTACTTATCGTTGTGCAATCTGTATTCCTTTTCTTTACTTTGCCCTTTGTTGTAATCGTCAACTGTCTCCTCATCAGTATGCGGCTGTGATAAGTTTTGAGGAAAATTAGATCAGGAATGTTATTTTCCGTCTATATTTTACTATTCGCAGTTCAATTTTTTTCATTTTTTTATCATATTGCAAAAATATCCTTAAGTTTGAAAAATATCAAACTGACTCAAATAGTTTTTTTATCCAACATAATATTTTAAATGAAAAATATATAAACAAATATTTTAAATTTACATAACTTGTAAAAAACAAATAAATTTCAATACAATTTTAATATGTGTGATTTTTCACAACTTAATAAAGAAAATCATCATAATCACAACGATATTTCAATATTTGATAATATAAACCAACCCTATAACAATAACTACCTAAAAAAAAAAAAATAATTCTGTCCTAACGCCAGAATTGTAATCTGGAGTCACGCTCATTTTGGCGTAATGCCAATTTTTTTATTTTTATTTAAGTTTCTTATTATCGTGTGGTTGGTTTATATTATTAAAATATCTTTTCTTTTTACCTAATTTAATGTCAATTCTAACTATACATTCACAAATTAGTTTCATTACTCATTCATTGATGATCATTCAGCAATATTTTTGTCATTGTAGCATCATAATTTGTAAAAAATCATTATGAATTCAATTTTTTTGGTGTATCCATTCCAACTTTACATAATTTTAAGGAACTAAAAATAATTAAAAACTTTAAAAAAAATTAAAATAATTGTAATAAACTAGGTTGAAAGTATTATTTCCTTATGCATAAGAATACTTTTAATTTAATAAAAAATTAACTTCAGAAATGCGCAATTAATATTGGTCCATTAATCCAAAAAACATTAAAAATAAAAACAAAGAAAAAAAATTTGGCATAACGTCAGGTTTCAGGTCTGGCGTTACGCCAGACACCATGTTTGGCGTAACACCACTTTTTTGATGATTTTTTTTTTTTTAACTTTATAAATAATTTTTTTTTCATATATAAAGTTCACATACCTATAAATTAAGTCCATGTAATATTTGAGTTTGAATTTATATATTTACCATATTAAGTTTTGGGTTAAAAGTTAATTTTTATATAGTTATGATATTATTGCAATTTACCAAATATATGGACGGTATTTAGTAAAATGGGGACGAGAAATAACATGCCCCAATTAGTAAAATGGCAGCGTAGTGGTGGTGGTGGTGGCGGCGATGTAGTGGTGGTGGAGGTGGCGGCGGCGTGGTGGTGGAGGTGGTGGCGGCGTGGTGGTGGTGGTGGAAGATGGGGGAGTGGAGGAGGAGATTTTTAGATAGAGAAAGAGATGATGGTATAGAGAGAAAGATTATGGTTGAATGGGTTAAATTTAGGGTTTTGTATATTTATACTAAAAATAGCTGGCCGACTATTTGTTGGGCTGACCGCGAATTTTGGTTTTTTAGGTAAAAAAATCAGTCTTTCCTACTATATAGTAAAGTCTAGCCTCTCTATATACTTACTCAACATAATAATAGTAGAAATGTTTAGAGAATGAATAAATAGACTTATTTCCTTTTTTTTTTAATATTCCTTTCGTTTTTTTACAATCTTACCATTAGAAATACCTAAATAAGTATTTTTCAAGTAGGATTAGAATTGAATACCTTGCGCTTGAAGGAAAAGCAATCTGGTTTGGGGAGAAAACCCCACAGGTTTGTTCACAGTAATATCAGCTTATAACTTCATATTCACAAACCAAGACCAACAGCAACCGGAATGGCCTTGGGAAATAATTTGGAAACTTAAGATGCAAGAAAAGTTCAAATTTTTCATTTGGTTACTTATACATAATAGATTGCCTACGGCAGATAGATTACACCATCACTCCATAATTGCCTCTCCAGTCTGTTCTCTTTGCTCTAATGGTGTGGAGGATTTTCAACATTTGGTTTGGAAATGTACTTATTTTGATCAAGTAAGAAATGTCTTTTTAAACCATAAAACCACCACTACCATGTCCTTTTCTGAGATTATTTTCGGAGAGGTTTTACCTCAGATTGAAAAAACAAAGCAAATCCTTTTTTGGTGGATGATTTGGAAGTACAGAAATGAAAAAATCTTCAATAATACAGTGTTAAATACTTTCAATTTTAACACTGATTTGCTGAGTAGTATTGAAGATAACATTGCTTCCTTTCCTAGGAGAGTAAAAATAAGAAAACCAATCTATGTAAAATGGAATGCCCCCACCGCATGGCTTCTTGTGCCTAAACATTGATGGGAGCTTCTGCCCCAATTCCCTCACTGCCGGAGCTGGTTGCATTCAAAGAAACCACGAGGGAGGATTTGTGAGCTAGGGCAGCAACATCTTATCTTGGAAACATAGATTCCAACACGGCGAAAGGCTACGCCTTTAACATTGGAATCAAGTTATGTAGCAGTTTAAATATAAAGAAGCTTATCACCAAACTGACTCCAAGTATTTACTGTCTTGTTTAAACAGGGAGGAGGTTGCTCACGTGAACCAGCAGGTGATACTGGAGGAAGCCACTAGATTGATACAACAACTGGAGTGCGTACAATGCGTACAAGTGCAATTCGTGTATATAGAAGTTAAAAAAATCGCTGATCATCTTGCCAACGAGGCCCGAAAACGAACTTTTGGAAGAGAGCAAACATCTTTTGACTCTTTTTATTTTGTTTGGGATTTATCTCCTAGTTGGATGAATGTACTTTTAATTTCAGACTGCTTTCCTTCCGTACGTTATGTAACCTAAAGACTATGCTATATTTTTATTTATGTGATTGGGTATTTCAAAAAAAAAAAAGGAAAAGCAATCTGGCCCTATAAATAGGGACTAATAAGGAGCTCATCAAGTCTTTTCTACGCTATTCTATTGCTCTACTAGCTCGTACTTGTACTTCTCTGTCCCTCAAGAAATCTCGACAATGGCCGATCTGTCCGAAGTAACTCCGACAATAGTAAACGTTGTGTCAACTGTGAACCTGGGCTGCAAGCTTCACCTTCCCAAAATCGCCATGCTCGCTCGCAACGCGGAGTACAACCCCAGGCGATTCTCAACTGTCATCATGAGGATCCGGTTACCGAAAACCACCGCCCTGATCTTCTCTTCTGGAAAGATGGTGTGCACCGGGGCTAAGACCGTAGACGATTCAAAGGTGGCCGCAAGAAAATACGCAAGGATTCTTCAGAAACTCGGGTTCAATGTATCCTTCAAGAACTTCAACATTCAGAACATAGTGGGATCTGCAGACGTGATGTTCCCTCTCCAGCTCGAACGTCTTCAAGTTGCTCATGCCAGGTTCGTGAAGTATGATCCGGAGATTTTCCGTCGGTTGATATACAAAATGAAGAAGCCATCCATTGTGATTCTGTTGTTTATGTCTGGGAAGATGGTCATCACTGGAGCTAAGGCGACCGAAGATATATTTATTGCGTTTAACAACTTATACCAGGTTCTCACCCAGTTTCGGAAAATTGTACGCAAGTAAATTAACTAGATAGATCAACTAGCTAGTAGTATGTTTTTTCTTGTTCTATTAGTGTAATGTACAATGTACAAAGAAGAATTTATTCGATCGGAAATTATTCATGATTGAATTTAACCACTTCTAACCAACCCGGCTTTTAGGTGCAAGGTCATTCGTCGGAGCCTATGCCGCAGAGGTTGAGGGTTCGAGTCCCACCAAGAAGAGAAAGACTGATAGGAAGAAGAAAGTTCAGGCTCTTCTCCTTTTGAAAAGTGGCGTCCAGCCTGGTCGAAAACCAAGTGTGAGATAGAATATTCTAGAATTTATCATTGATAAATGAGTCAAGGATCTGCCGTGCTACCCTCTTCCTATCTGATGATGAGGGGACCACCACCTCCTATCAAACACCCCAGATTAGAAAGATCGGCTATAGCAGGACCTTGCATGCCTGTATTACAGACCTTTCTCCATTCAAAGAAAAGAATGAGGGGGGTCATTCTCTAGGAGTGGGAAACCGGAGTGAAAAGAGAGCTAATGTGGCCCTTTTAGACCGACACTGACACCGGTAAGAGATAGGGTGAAGAGCTTTAGCATAGAAGTTCGTAGAATCATATGGGAGAACCTTCTAAACCTCATGGAACTCCAGACACATCGCACTTCCGCTCAGGTCGAGACAATAAATAGAGTGTACTTCTATTCCATTCGATTCTATCTTCTCTTGACACGTTTGTGGATGACTGGATTTTACTATATTTTGATTTTGCTATACATACGCCTTAGCTAGATTTCCTATTAATTAATCGGAATGTTATTTTGAAATTATTATTCACTTAATCTTTGTATATTCTGTTAATTATCTATCTATTCGACAAAAGAATTAGGAAAAATTACTATGATCATCAAGGTCATGTTTGAATACTGAAGTAAACATTACTGTTAGTTTTTATTGTACACCTACTTAAGCATGTATGGGTATTTCATATAGAGGAATAAAAATATTGAGCAGTAAAAACTTGTTTATTAACGTTGGCTACAAGTTGGAGATAAATACAAGTTTATACAATATCATGATTAGATGATTAAAATAATTCTTGTACTAATGAACATCCTTAAAATGCTAAAACTATTTATAATTAAAGATGGAGGAATTATATTTTATCTAATTTCTTAAATTCTACATTCAAAATCCCCTCCACCACATTTTTAACGGGCAAACACGGTCCGAATCAGGGCGCGTAGTAGTTATTTTCTCCACTCAAAATGACAAAATTCAAAATCAACTTCCCCAAAAAATATCATTAACCCATAATAGTAATACCTTATCTGTATCAATAATATTGTCAAATGGACCACCACCCACCATGAACCTCACCTTCCTCCGCCTTCCTCCGCTCCCTTCCTCCACCTCTTCCTTCAAAGTCTACTCTTCAACTTCTTCTTCTTCTTCTTCCTCCTCAAACAAACTCTCCACCACCACCACCATCTCCCAAGACAATCTCCTCCTCACACTCCTCCAGCAACGCAAAACCGAACAAGCCTGGCTCATCTACTCCAAATCCACTCACCTCCCCAACCCCACTTGCCTCAGCCGCCTCCTCTCCCAGCTCTCCTACCTCAACACCCCCAACTCCCTAACCAGAGCCCAGTCAATCATCCACCGCCTCCGCCGCGACAACCAGCTCCACCGCCTCGACGCCAACTCCCTCGGCCTCCTCGCCGTCGCCGCCGCCAAGTCAGGTCACACACTCTACGCCGCCTCCATCATCAAGTCCATGCTCAAGTCAGGCTATCTCCCCCATGTCAAGGCCTGGAGTGCTGTGGTCAGCAAGCTCTCTAGTTTCTCTGACGACGGCCCATTGCAGGCCGTTAAGCTTTTCGGTTGGGTCACCAAGAGGGTCCGTTCGTTTGCCGACTCGGATGTGGTTAGGGACTCGAGGCCTGACACGGGCGCGTATAATGCGGTGCTGAATGCATGTGCTAATTTGGGGGATTTGGACAAGTTCCACCAACTGTTTGATGAAATGCCTGAATGGGGCTGTGAGCCCGATGTTTTGACGTATAATGTGATGATTAAGATGTGTGCCAGGGTTGAGAGGAAGGACTTGCTTGTCTTTGTTTTGGAGAGAATTATTGGTAAAGGGTTGAAAGTTTGTATCACTACTATGCATTCACTTGTGGCTGCTTATGTCGGTTTCGGTGACCTTGACACTGCTGAGAAATTGGTCCAGGCTATGAGAGATGGGAGGACAGACATTTGCAAGATTTTGAGAGAATCATTTAAGCAGGCTGAGGCTGTGGCTGTGCCTGTGTATTATTCGGACGATGATGATGATGATAGTGATGAATACGATGAGGAACAGGTGGAGGAACGGGTGGAGGATAAGAGTAGTGTAGTTTTTAATAAGTTACTTCCGAGTTCGGTTGACAGTGAGCCACCGGAGTTGCCTCAAGTGTTGTTGCCAGATTCGAGAATTTATACGACGTTAATGAAAGGGTATATGAATGCAGGCCGTGTAGCTGACACGGTGAGAACTCTTGAGGCAATGAGGTATCAGCAAGATAGTAAAAGCCGCCCTGACCATGTGACTTACACCACAGTTATTTCGGCATTTGTGAAGGCTGGATCGATGGAGAAGGCAACGCAGGTGCTAACTGAGATGGCTGAGATTGGGATTCCAGCTAATCTGGTTACTTATAATATTCTTATCAAGGGGTATTGCAAGCAGTTGCAGATTGATAAGGCGGAAGATCTCATGCGCGAGATGATTGACAAGGCGGGAGTTGAGCCGGATGTGGTTTCTTATAATACTATGATTGATGGATGTATAACGGTTGATGATAGCGCAGGGGCGTTATCGTATTTTAATGAGATGCGGAAGAGGGGTATCGCTCCAACTAAAGTGAGTTACACAACCTTGATGAAGGCTTTTGCTGCATCCGGTCAACCAAAATTAGCTGAGAAGGTGTTTGATGAGATGATAAAAGACCCCAGAGTAAAAGTTGATTTGGTCGCATGGAACATGTTGGTTGAAGGGTATTGCAAGCTCGGGCTTGTGGACGAAGCTAAAGCTGTCATTCAGAGGATGAAAGATGATGGGGTGTATCCGGATGTAGCCACGTATGGAAGTTTGGTGAGTGCTATAGCAATCGCTAGGAGACCAGGTGAAGCACTTATACTCTGGAATGAAATAAAGGAGAGGTGTGGAGTTGGAAACGGGGAAGAATCTGGTTCTTCTTCGCTTGGTATTCCGCCCCTAAAGCCTGATGTAGGGCTTTTAGATGCTTTGGCGGATATTTGTGTTCGAGCAGCTTTTTTTAGGAAATCGTTGGAGATTGTTGCTTGTATGGAGGAACATGGAATACATCCGAATAAGACCAAGTATAAGAGGATTTATGTCGAGATGCATTCAAAGATGTTTACGAGTAAGCATGCCTCGAAGGCTAGACAAGATAGGAGAGTAGAAAGGAAAAGATCTGCTGAAGCTTTCAAGTTTTGGTTGGGACTGCCCAACTCGTATTATGGGAGTGAGTGGAAGCTTGGTGAGGAGGAAACTGATTGATAGCAGCAGAATAACAAGTATTATACATAAATTCAATTAGAGTATAGTTGGTTGATATTTTAAAATCATCAACTGTGTAACTCACTGTTGCATGCAAAATCGATTTGTCTATAGTATTCGGTATTCACAAATCATTCATCATATTGTATTGTTTGTTTTAGCCTTTAGGTGTGTAAAGCAGTGAAGTTGTTTCCAAGAAAAATGTATCTTTTTGAGACCTCCATTAGCAAGTATGTAGCTTACTGTAAGAAGAGAAACAGATTGACAGCAGATTTTTTTCAGTTAACAAAGGTTATAAGTTATAACATTAACTACTAACTAGACAAAGTTCCCAAACAAGGTGGAACAAGCTTGATGTTTATTATTCCTCGACCTTCATGTGTTAGTTCCAGCAATCTATGTACTACTAGCTGGTATTTCTAGCTAACTTTTCTCCAGGGGGAGGCATCCAAAGAAACACAGTGCAACCATATACTAGAATGCTATACATTAATATAGATTTATAAAACAAAAGAGTGGTGTAATCTGATTCTGAGGCACCTCACAGAAACAGAAACTTAGGTAATCTAGGACATCAGACAGACTTCATAGTCCCGCAACCATGGGGTGCTGAAGTAATCATCTTGACCTTGACGACTGACTACGTGTATAAGATGATGATAACACCTGCAGTTCAATCGTTTCGAGGTTTACTTAGAGGTACAAACTAAGTTCAGATACCATTTAGTTGCAACTCGCAAACAAATTACCTGGTATGTCTTTGGGCCCTTCTTTAACAGATAACCAACACTGTTCAGATTATCTACAAGGGTGTCAATGTCTGGAACCCTCAAATTGATCCTATCTGCCAAACTATATATTTCCTGTGCAAAATGAACCCTGCATCAGACATTTCATGATTCATGTAATACATAAATGTTACTGGAAAATGATCAAAGCTGCTTACAGATATAGAGAAGCAATCTTTCTGCTGCAATTCAGACTGCGAGTTTAGTGCACTTAAAAACCGTTTCGCTTCTTTCTGTTGACTCATTCCACCACTCCGTCCAAAATCAACGACACCTTTCTCGTCAACATATTTATCATACAAAGACTCTTTCATTATTTCAACAACATCCTGAATACAGAGCAGAGGTTTAGGGACAGGGAGAGAGAGGATTTTTGATGTAGCATAGCTACGATTTCTGGAGTTTTATTGAAAGAACACAAATAAAAATAAAAACACCAATCTCCGTAGAGACCAACCCTCCTAGAGGGTGAAACCAACTCTTACGAGCAAAATAAACTAAATCCTGGCTTGTGAAAAATAAACCCGACGTTCTTATATGGATTCCCTCTATTAGATAATCAAGTAATAACTTCTTCACCATTTAACTTGAACTCCATTAGCTAACTTGTCTATCATTACTAAAAATCTATAATAAGACTACATGAAGGTCCTCAGGACTAAAATATGCTAAATTACATAAACATACAAATATCCAGCACAACTGCAACCCAACATCACCTACCAGTCCATCGGAGCAAGAAAACCAAGTACATTTTGAAAGTACAATTAGCAAGTGCATCACCTCTTGTGGGGAAATGTTGAACAGAATCTGGTAGCCGGCTTTACTGGTATACATTTAGATACAAATATGACGACATGACACAAATCATGTTTTATATACTGAAATGTTAAAATATCTAATAGCAAACTCACCTACAGAACGAGACTACTAGCAACGGCAGCAGAAAAAAACACCTCAGTGGTAATTGCATTAAAGATATTGAAGAGCAAATTAATTTGACAGTATCAATGAGAATCTTCACAAAATCTTCCTTGGAGATGAATGCTCCCAGTAGATTTGTGTTCAGGACTAATGCACCAAGTTATTTTGTTAATTGTAACCATTGCAATTTGCAAGTGTTAACAAAATTTATCTCCAAAAAAATGAGCAACAAATTTCACTACAGATCAAATGGCAATAAACCGAGCCATGGTACACCGTACAGATTAGAAGAATCAAATTATAGGAAAATAAGTAGTAACTTAAACATGCATATCAAGACAAATAAAGGAGCACATTTTGATGGCAACTAACAGAAGTAAAGATATCCTAGAACACAAACATACCAGAGCATCTTGCGTGCTAATCTCTTCTCTCAAGTCCACTCTAGCTCGAGCTTCTGCCAGCCTTACCAAGCTTTCCAACTGCCTTGCTGTTATTGGAGTACCATCTGCAGAGGTGCTATGGTCTCTCAGACGCAAGTAAAACTTCTGAAGGATTTCAGCGGCTGGTTTAGTCATCCTTTGTTGAAAGGAAAAAACTGTGAATTATGTATTTACGTAGAAGTAGGCCAGGCAGTGGAACAAATAATAGATAGGGAAGTGTGTCAGATAACCTTGGCTGAACATAAGTTTTTGCATAAGCAATGTATTTACGGAGAAGAGGGCCAGGCAGTGGAACAAAATCATTGTCTTTCTTTGGGTCAAGCCTCAACCTTGCAACCAGGGAATCACTTTGTACATTTATATCTACACCTCCAACATCCCGTGTTTCTGCAAAAAAAAAAAAAAAAGAAATGCCATGATAATAGATGATATCCAATGATAATGCTGTAAACATAGCAAATAACCATATTGCTGACCATAATAAGTTTGATAGTCCCTGATGTAGGCCTAATTACAACACAAGGTTGACTAGAAGAGTTGGGGCATGCTTTCAGGATCTACATTGATTATACCCTGTTATACTCTTATGTATGGCTGATCTCATTTGATGTATACAAATAATTCTTCATACTTGACCAAATGAAATACTCCACCCTTTGCAGTTGAAACTTAACTTTACCAGTGACAATTTTTTCAAAAGAATGAAGAAAGATCTGAAATTTTGGTGATTATTATTTTGTAAGAGGAATGAACAAAGCGGTGGTAATTTAAATTGGCTGTTGTCAAAGAAGTTTACGACTATCATTTTTTAATGTGAACATTCAACTGGAACAAAAGTTGAAATAGTACCTAGGCATAACCTCTTGGCAGAAGGTGACTGTTGTCTATTGCTGGCATGGAGCTGCAAAGCAAAATTCCAATTTCATCGTGTTTAGTTCAGGTCTTTAGCTGAATATGTCTCTACTTTCTCTCTCCTCAAATGATTAAGACGTCATCCATTAAGATTCAAAGATGCCAATTTATTTACATGGCAAGATGCCTCATTATACTTCGGAATGTTGGTGATTTTAGTGTCATCAATTCATTTTAGTAGTAATGTGATTTGCTATAGACTGATGTGATCTCTCGTTGAGGCTCGGAACAAGTTCGGGTAGTGCGGAGTGCACGCTTGTTGAGCTAACAAGTTATCGGCCACGAATACGAAGCAGGGGTCAAGGGGGCTGCGCCCCCTTGCGGGGTCGAGGGGCAGAGCCCCTCGCGGGGTTGCAAGGGGCGGAGCCCCTGTACGGGGTTGCAAGGGGCAGATGCACCCCTTCGTGAACAAACAGGTTTGTTCGGATATATGCACCCCTTCATGAACAAACAGGTTTGTTCTGAACAGATGCGCCCCTTCCTTCTTCGTTTTGTACTTCTATATATTGAAGGAATCAGTCTACTGAACAGATACAACGAAAATTATCTATTACATCCTCTCTACTTTCTGATCGAAATTCATATTGCCTGAATTAGATTGCCTTCTTGGATTATCCCGGCAAGGAATTCGTGAAACCCAGGCAACAAGTTAGGGTCGAATTATCTTGTTTGGAAAGTGACTACACGATCCATTGAAGTTTTCCAAGATTATCACAACCCTCATATTTTACTAACACGGAAGAGATGTTAGAGCAAAGGGGAAAGTAAACTACAGAAAGAAAGGAAGGAAAAAATAAAAAGATGAACAAAATAAAGGCACTTATATAGAGTATACATCATACTGCATATTTAGGGAGTACTTGTAAAACTGAAGACAGACAGAAACACTAAGAGAAACTTTATCTTATAAAATGCATCGTGGACCAAGTTTGTCAGTTCAAGGAGATGCTAGTTCATTCACACATTAGGATATAAATTATTCATGCTTCTTGATATTATGGGAATGAGTTTCACCATCGTTTGTCTTCCTCATAGTTGAGCACTGACAAAATGAGCACTCCTATCTAATCCATTGTTCTTTTATAATTTATTTCAGGTATTATATTTTCGAAAGTAAGAGTCAGCTTTATTACAATCAATTATTCAGGACCATGTAGCAATTAGGAATACTGGTCTTTAATATAATACAGGACATAGTTGAGACACAAGCAGAAAGATGTCATCTGGCACATCCAGGAAGAAGACCAGAGTACTATAAGTACGTGCATGCATTTAAGGTGCTTAGGTGCAGACATGATAACTTACTGACATTATGTGCTCCGACAGTCTCTTATCCAGGAATTCATCAGGTTTATCAAGTAAAATGAAAACCAGATCAAAGCGAGAGAGAAGAGCACCATTCATTTTCAAGTTCTCGTTCACAGTCTTCGCGCGGCTGCAGCACAAATACGCCAATTTAATATATTAGGTCCTCTGGAAATACAACAACATGTAAAGAAGTATATGTATTCAATTCAGTCAAAATGTTCTGATTAGGTCATGCAGATAGAATGGCTGACCTGCAGCTTACTTATCATGGAGTAAGATATAACTAAAAGTTTTGAGATAACAAATTTCAGATAATATTTGAAGAAAAATTATGCTATGTTCAGACATTATTGATCTACATTAGCTAAGAAAAGTATCCTACTTGAGTCAGTTGGATAGTTTCATGATCTCAACAATACAGTGTTTCACTTGAGAAAGCTGATATGTATCCAAATCCTTAAGAAGAATACAATAAATAACTATTCAGACAGAAGTTTAGTTGCTCATACTTATAATGACCCCCAGCAGGGTTTGCGGCTGCTAAAACAGTTGTTCTTGCTGACAAACTTGCCACAAGTCCAGCCTTTGCAACAGAGACACACTGCTGTTCCATCGCTTCCAAAAGAGACTGGAGAATTGACTAATCAGTATTTTATTTTTTATTTTTCATCATAAAGGAAACAATAATGTCCTCAGACAGGGTTCCAAACCTGGTGTTCGGCTGACATTTTATCAAACTCATCAATGCAGCATAATCCACGGTCCGCAAGTACCATGGCACCTGTGAATGAATGTCACAATTACATTTAGCATCAGCGAATATCCAGGAGAAAATTGTAGGAATTAAATAAATCTTAGGACAAAATTAAGAATAATTCTGAAAGTATTTATGCTGTAGCCTGTAGCCCTGTACGTTTAACAATTTAACTTTCAGGATTTCGTATGTGGATAATATAAATTTCAACTCATGGTTAACCCATTCAAAAGCCTTTGTCGCCAAAAGGATGTTCAGTTATGGTTATGGTTAGATACAAAAGTTTTGGCACTACGGGAATCACTTGATTCCAGTACAGACTCCACATTCCACAGTGATCCTGAGTTGTACAGGAAGCTTTAATTGTACTGACTATTCTTTAGTTTGTAAACATATTTGACTACCACCTTAATATTTGTGATTGGTCCCGGGGAGGAAAATCATCAATCATTTTGCTTATTTCCCTAAACTAGCTTCGTTTGATATCCCGCCTCCTCGGTCTTCGCTAGAGTTATTTTCTCTAACTCGTCACCTTCAGACTCTTTGCTCCTTGCTAGTGGGGAGACATGCTAGATGGAGAGGGTGGTCCAGAGCATTCTCGCCCATAACAAATATTGGGTTTTAATCATTTGTGTTTTGACGATTTTGTATTGGGTTAGGAGTATTCTGAACCTATGTTTGTCAAGGTGTGCAAATCTTGTGCACAGCCTTTTACTTGTAACTATTTTTACAATAAAAAATTTGCCGTTTCAAAAGAAAGAAAAAAATCCACAGTGATCCAACCATACTTTAACACCACAGCTTGGTTTGTATAAGGAAGTGGCATAAACAATATGAAACAGCTAGAATATAGGAAAATGTCACCAATTTGAATTTGGGTAAAATATGTGTCCAGATAGTGGTTAACATTGAGTAAGCTAAAAAGCAAGAAAGAACACTCGCAGATTTAAAAGCATTTCTATAAAATGAAAAAAGATCGAATGACAGCCAACTCTCACAGATGGACACACCGACGAATGGATGGATTTACAGTTCAGTAGAATTTCTATTAACTGATCATTTCTATTTGCAGTAGAATTCTAAGTTCTTACATTTTTTTGTCCATATTTGTAATTAGCCTTTAAATAAAGTCTACAACCTAGACTTTTATGTATCTGATTATTATTGATTGATACTGAATATTGAAATATTATCTTCCAGTTTGTTCTTGAGTTTCTTTTGATTTAATAGCCATTTGCCAAAATTGATGTTGGACTATATTAAGAGAACCACTAATATAGAAGAGAGGATCAAACTTACCAGCCTCAAAGGCGTAATCACTTGTCATTGCATCTTTCACCACTGCAACAGTAAGACCAGCGTTGGTTGTGGCATTGCCACACACGTATATTCCACGCGGAGAAACAGAAGCTGCTGCTTGAAGTAGCTGACTTTTGCCCAGTCCAGGATCACCTAAAATTCAAAAATAGTTTTTCGTCAAAAACCTTAATATGAAGATCTTCTAAGCAGATGTCACTGTTGGCACTACAAAATACGGTTGAGGAATTAGATGAAAATAATACGAACCAACAATAATTATATGAATATCTCCTCTGACTGGCACCTTGTTCTGATCCATTGAATGTTTTCGAACGCCACCAAATAGCCCCAGAGTAATCCCGGCTATAAACCAACAGAGAAAAGAAGACAAGAAAAATGAGCAGGGATAACATTTTCAAGCTATCAGAATTGATAACTCAAGTCAGGAAACCATCTAAATATCACAAATAAATGCATAAGCGTGTTTGCAGATATGAGCATGTTCATACTTGTTTGAAACTTGGGCATGTATGGTAACATTTGAATTTAATCATCATGCATTATTAATTTGTCATGGAGCTGACAACAAACAATTTCATGGGAATTTTCTACTTGGATAAAAACTGAAAAAGGCATAAGGTAAATTTAAATATGTGAGAGGAGAGAGTTCTCTGTTTTACCTGACTAATAAAAAAGAAATATGGGCAGAAACAATTTTTTTCCATGAATTTGAAATGCAGTTATTAATTATGACTATAAACTTTTAGGATGACATTGCCTAAAAGTATAGTACTTGGAATCAAGACAAGATAACCATTCTAAAACTTTTGATCAGCATGGGAACAACATTTATGGTTACAAAAAGTTATGTTAAATCAATGACAGTATATAAGGACAGGAAAAAGGGTTCTTGTTCTAGAAATGGTACAGGAAACCATTGGTGTTAAATCTGATCCTTCGTGAATTTATATTTTCACAAAGAAAGTCCAATCATATCACTTTATATACCTTTAACAAGTTCATGCCCATAGATAGATGGGCAAATTGAATGAAGAATTTGCCGGAAGACATCAGAACCATGCTCCCCAGAAAACTTTACAATGAATTCTAGATCTCTTGGGGAAAATGTGTACAAGTCCAAGTTCTCAGTGGCCCTGGAAATTATGTCCGTGTTTTGTGTGTTGTCGGGCACAGACTGAGACTTTGAATTCACTATTGAAACAGCTTCTAAGTACAAATAGTACAATGCTTGATTTTTGCCTTTAGATTTTCCTGAAAATTAAGGAAAATGAATTTTAAAAATAACTAAATAAATAAATAGAAAAAAGAAGGCAACAGAAAAATGTTTGCTGTTGTGATAATGTAACATAATCCCTCTGCCAGGTCAATAAAAGATGTCACAACTCAAAATCTGTAGTACCCAGAAAAAAACAATCTTACACATGATTACAATTTACTCATACTAGCATCATAGTCATATGTAAAGTCTTCAGTTAGGCAGTTTTCAGTACACATATCTCCGGTTAATACAAATTGGTTTTTGTACCATGTGTGCGGAACATATATGTCACACATTAACGTCAGAAATAGAGGCAACATCAACAAACAACACAACAATTAAAGGACCACAGTTTGGAAAAAAAGAAAAAGGAAAACAAACATAGGATAGATGGGATATCTAACATTCTAGTTCTTGAGCATAAACTGCATGGACCTGAAAAGATAGATACTCAGCAAAAGATTCAGATAAGTCATATAACTAATCAAGTGCCACGGAGATCCTATGATGCTGGACTTGTAAGGCAATTTATTTTTCATTTGAGGGTGGACTAGCAACCAGCACTCTGATGTCATGTACGAGGAACACAGCTACTTCCCTGTTATTAGGATTAGGGTAGCAGAAATATACAGCCAAGGAAATAGGTAATTAATTATAAGTTTCAACTCTAAAAGACTAAGAAGCCGGTTGCTTTTAGCTAATAATACTTCCACTTACCTCCTCCAATATCCATATAAGTGTTAATCACTCTTATAACACCAGTGACAGTCACTACATCTCCAGGAATGCATGCATCTACAATGTCTTCGGTCAGTTCAACTTCAACTGTTCTAGGAACTCTCCCTTCTTCATGATTTTCAGATTTCAACAGCTCTTGAATCCTGGAGATTTGTTTATACCACAAGTCAGATGGAGGACATCTGACTTTCAAAACTGGAACATCTAACAAGATAAGGGTGCTAAGACGAGTCAGACTTCTACCTGATTTTTGAAAATCAACTAATTTAGCCGTAGATCTGATAGGAATAAAATTCCGACTTTTGCATGCTAGCATTTCACATTTCGTTGGTGGAGAAAACTTTCCATCAGGAAAGTCACATGTCAATGTAGTCCCACACTTGCCACATGAAAACCCCATTTGGATTACCAGAGGTCGAACTGTGCTAACCTTAATTGCAGTTCCCCGTACGGAGACAAGCCTGTCTATGACATTATCCAACACGTACAATAATTAGTCGTTTCCTCATCAAGAAGCTAAACTGTATCTACAATATGAACAAAATACCAATATAAGCAGCCTTTAGATTCTTCAAAGCAATCATGGACTCTGGGTAGTTATGCAAGCGGATGTTAATCTTTACATGTCCATCCAACTGCAGTGCCTCGTCTTTCATTAGAAAAACCTAATTATTTTTCAATACGAGTAAAACTTACATTCACATGAAAGCGTTATCCAACTGTTAACCATCCAAAAACTTGAGCGGTAGCTCTACATACCTTATGGACTGCAGCACTCATGCAGAGGAGGGCATCTTTAGGTTTTTCCTCTAGTGCTGCGTAAAGTTCCTCAATCTGGCATACTTTCCGAAACTGCTGGAAATCGAGTTGCAAGAAGAATAGGCCATCATCCTCTTTAACCTGTCCATCAAACTAACATGTAATCCCCTACGAGACACTGTCCTCGACTTTTAAGAAAATTTATATCGATAACTGAACTTATTAGTCCTAAAAACAGTCTACTTAAATTCTAGTATCATTCAATTCAATACGCAATTGCACAGCATAAGGGAGATCGAACGAAAACCTAATTGAACAGCGGAAAAATGAATCGAACAGCAAAATAGTAAATATTACCCCGAGCTAAACGAGTGAATTAGTGCTGAAAAGGAGAAATAACCTGATCGACGAACTGTTCTCCTGGATGAGTGGAGAAGAACTGAAAGAGGTCGGAGGTGAGAGAGAATCTGAGTTCTGAGTCCTCTGAAGTAATTTGACGAAAATACAAGGCCATGATGCGCCACAAATCATTCGCATCCGTCGATTGGACCTTCGATTTCATGCTAGTCATCTCCGCTGGGTATCCGTGCATTTTGCAATCGCAGCAGCGGTGGTGTTAGGTTGAATTTTGTGTCTAGATGTTTCTTTGGCGGGAAATAAAATGTACTACTCCGTATTAGCGGATTGCGTTTGGCGCTTGGTACCTAAAAGGCAACAGAGCGTTTGGACTTTGGCGCTCATCTCCCCCATCCCCGTCTCACCCTCTAACACTCCGTTTGGTTTTAACCTCCGTTTGCATTTGTTATATTCCCGGATACATACCATAGGTGCTACAGTTGATTTAGCAGATATTTGTGTCAATTGTTTGATAGATTTTGTTCCTTTTTCCAACATTTGGACCATGTACTTTAATAGACAAAGTCTCGTCTCCACATGAGGTGGAGAGAGGATGGAAGTAGTTTTGAATGAGATTATAGAAGAGAGCTTTTTTAGTGGTAAAAAGAGGAGGTGGAGAGGTTGAATTACTAGTGAAAGTTTGTCAAAGAATAGAGGGGACCGAGGATACAAGTAGTTGGACTACTAGTAAGGTTGGAGTATATTTGACCCGGGAAGGTTACCAAGTGCTTTTTTATTTTGAAGGGAACCAGGTGTTGGGTAGGTGATCTAATAACGTTCGGTGCAAACTAGCTCCGACAAGGTAAATGCCTTCATTTGGAAAGCTTTTTAATGAGAAAACTTGAGGATGAGAAGGATTTATTTTTTTCTTAGTGAGGATGAGCTTGGGTGTAAATGGTGTGGAGATGTTGATGTGGAGGCTTATTGGCATTTCTTTGGGGAGTACGACTTGTCCAAAAAGGTGTGGAAACTTATGTTTGATTGGTTGAGAGTGTGGATTACCTCGTAGGTTCGATTTTGGTGGAGTGTCTTGACTCTTGAGGCACATACTTTAGTAGCTCCAAGAGGGGAGAATGGAGCGTGGCTAGTGGCATGCGATTGATTATTTGGAACATTTGGCTAGTAAGCAATGCGGTAATCTTCAAATAGGAGGAGCTTACTCCATGGCAAATGCTGGACAAAGTGAAAATGAATTGTTGGTTTTGGCTAAAAGGAAGAGAAACTAAAAGATTACGAGTCGATTGGTTCGTGGTTTTTGGAACCACGACATTGTTTGAATTTATGGGATTGAAGCCCGGATGAAGGGAGGGTTACATGGGACCGTTTGGATTCCATTTTGCGGCTCAATACCCCTTTTAGTGGGTTGGTGTAGTCTTTTTAGTAGTTTGGTAGGGGTTAATGTTTTCCTTCGTTGTGATGGAGAGTCTTGTTATTATCGCTTGTAATCAGTTCCGAACATATCTTATGTCCTTTCTAATAAAATATCAACTTTAGCCATTTGGAAAGAAAATTTCTCAAAAAGTAGATAAGATGGCTTGAAAAGTAGAGATTATCATGGATAGAAAAAACATGAAAGGGTCTCATCTATAATTGTCATAATGGATCATATCAAAATCAAAACGAGCATGTTGTCATATCAAA
Organism: Plantago ovata; assembly: GCA_028274465.1. Taxonomy (NCBI): domain Eukaryota; kingdom Viridiplantae; phylum Streptophyta; class Magnoliopsida; order Lamiales; family Plantaginaceae; genus Plantago; species Plantago ovata. Next base: position 38,087,954 of record CM051455.1, on the reverse strand, counting down.
ATCAAAGTGAGCATGTTGAAAAAGAAGAGATTATCATTTTCATGTGAGTTCTTTTCATATCTATTATTTTTTTTATCAAAATTGTGTGGGGGTTGTTAATTATTTAAATGATGAAGTAAATACATCTTCAGATCCCTTTGCAAATCAATAATTCAACCTTTTGATACTAAACTTTGCCATGACCAAGAGCAAACACATGTTTCTTCTTTCACACCCACCTCAAGTGAGTGTTTACAAATGCTAAAAAAAAATTACTTTTGCGATTTTGAAGCAGAGAAGTTGAAATTTGAGTATTTGATTTGTCAACTTATGTTGTAGATTTTCTTAAAAAAAAGCATGTAACCGTCAAAAGTTGATAAACATTTCAAATGATGCTTTTGGCTTCTAAAAGTATTACGTGACTTTTTTCATCAAAATTGCAAATATCCATGACTTTTGCTTAAAATCAATTTTGTTCAACTTTTAACAGAAGTAAGTTAAAAATAGGTTTCAAAATTACTTGCAAACACTCACTAGGAATAGGATAGGAGAAGGGCAGTTTATGTGGTTTGCAAGAGATAGATTAGTACTCTTGTACTAACATGAAGAAATTTATGTTGCTAAGCAAAATGGCACATATCAAAATATAAGTGTTTCTTTGGTCTTTATAGTTTAAAAAACTGGAATGAAAGACAAACATTTATAAGATATTAAAATGTGTGACCAAATCTATGATGTCATAGTCTAGAATGATCATATAATACAACACTTGATAACATTAGTATAAAGTTTCCATGCCCATTAATTCAACATGAAATTTAAATACATTAATTGAACTGTGACTATAGAATTATCTTTGTAATGAGATACGCGGTTTTGGTTGTGATTTTGGATGTTTGTATTCTTTGGATGTGCAAACCTTATACACACTCCATTGTTTTTTCATTTAATGAATAAAATTTTTGTTGTTTAAATAAATAAATCGATATTATAGCAACTTGTATGAAAATGAAATACAAACCTACGTACCTGGTGTTTAACATTAGTAATTTAGTATCACTCTCAATACATTGCTTCCTACAAAAAAATAATAATAATAAATAAGTAAATTAAAAATAAATAATAAAAAAAGACCAGAGAAAGCAGTAGGTTATATAGACAGCAAATTGTAAGATACTCTCTCTCAGTATACGATCCTATTCAATCTAGAAACTTCATTTATATTTCAATATATGATTTTTATCTAACATAAAACGCGATGATGTTAACCCATATCAAATAATGCACTACCTTGAGTGAGTAGTTGCGTGTATGGGCCATTGGAGATAGCTTCGATCTCGTACTACATGTTCTTGACTTCAATATCGATAGGGATCTCTTCCCGGTAAAACACCAAGTACGTAGTTAATGAATATCATGTAGTTATCAATAGACGATCATAAATTCGTATATATAAGGAATTAAAAGAAAGTCTATAACATCTTTGAATATGCTAAAACATTGTAGAATACCTCAATCGGAGAAATACATTCCAGGGTTTGTAATGGTGACGAATAATCCCTCTTAGTAGAAAGCATCTGACCTATTTGTTGGAGGCCAACTGAGGTTAATAATGTTTTATCGAACAAGTAAGACAATATCACAGATTCATCCATATAAAATGATGGCCAGGTAAAACAGACATTAAAATCAAAGTATTATTTAACTTGTCTACAGCAAAAATACAATTAAAGAGCTTTTACACCATAAAGAAACTGCCGGCACAAAATAGCCATAAAAGACACGGAGCTTACTGCAGCAAAATTCACCAAACAAAACTAAGCCAGGAGATTCATCAGAAACTTAAAAATGAATATACACATCACTGAGAATTTATTTTGATAATGCAGGTGAATGACTGGTGCTTTTAGATTCCCAGAGTTTCTAGCTGGTGTCTTCATTCATTATCATACACTACCTGTTATCAAACCAAGAAATTAGCTAGCAATCCAAGAAAAAACACAACTAATTCGCAAAGACCTCGATTTACTACTATTTCTTCTTCAGCAGCACACTGATCTTTCTCAACATGTTCCCATTTTTCTTCTTGGGCGATTCGTCATCCATGTCCTCAGAGTAAGTCATATCCAGTTTCCCACCAACTTTATGATAGTCGAACGGGCCTGTAGTGTCCACATGCTTACCATTAGTTCCGGTAGAGAGCATAGCAGTAGCTGCCTCAGCAGCCTTTCTCCATTGATCAGATTGGACCTTAAGCCTTCTTAATTCAGCTTCCATCTCGGAGCTAGCAGCCTGAGCTGCATCCAGCTGCTCATTCACTCGTGCAGCTTTTCGGGAGCTTTTATCCGCTTCCTCGGTCAGATAACCAAGCTTCATTAGTGCCTCCCTTTCAGCAGCTCTCGCTTCATCTGCTAAAGCTGTGGCATCATCGTTGGCTTTGCTTCTCTCAATCTCCCACTTCTTTATTTCAGATTTCAGCTTTTCGTTTTCTTCCATGATGCTCTGAAGCCGCATTTCTTTGTCCATTAACCCTGCCTTAAGTTCTTCCAAAATCAATTCTGATTTCTCTAACTCGGTCCCAAGTTCAGTTTCTTTCGCTGCCTGCTTGTGATTTTCTCCAACTTTAGGAAATGCATCTTCTTTCTCGATCAATTTCATCCTTAATTCCTCGGCTTCAATCTGCAATTCTTTAAGCTTTGACTCCAGCTCGGCTTCTATGTGCTGGGACTCTAGTTTGGCACGTTCAACAAGATCATAGGCATTTCTGATCTGTAATGTGCTCTGTAGGTATTCATCCTGATACCTTCTTTCAGCAGCCTCGAGTGCACCTCGAAGTTGACTTGTTTCACGCTTCAAATCGTCAAGCTCAGCTTCCTCAACTTCAGATACGGTTTTAATGTCACCTGAAGTATTTGCAGAGATTTCCCGGGTGTTGGCCAATTCAGACTGAAGTTCAGCAACCAGTTCCTCCAATGAATTCACTTGATTTTTCGAATGCTCCAACTCAGATAGCAAAGATTTGTATGATTCTACAGCATTAGCATGTTCCGATAGAAGTGTTTTTTCAGTACTCTTCACGACGTCCAGTTCCATTTGAGCTCTACTAACTTCTTCAAGTGCTTCAGCTTCAGACTCTCTGCAATCGTTCAACTGATTTTTCAACCTCTCGACCAACTCAAGTGTTTCGGTGAGCTCAACCCTCAAGCTATGAATTTCATCATATGCAGACTCAGCATGCCTTGCTTGGGAAGCTTCGGATTCTGAAATTCTCTCCAACTGAACCTTGAGCCTCTGAATCTCATTCATGGCAGAAGCTAACGCAGAGGAATCCATGGAGTGCTGCTTTTGTAGGGCCTCCAGTTCAGATTCCCATGCTCTATCTCGATCCTGAGATATCTTACGCAGCTCCTGCACTCGGAGTTCTTCGGAATCTGAAAGTTCATCAAGTTGTTTCTGAGTCTCCTCGAGTTGTGCTGACATAGCGGCAAGCTGTTTCTTGGCCTCTTCTGCTTCCTGTTGAGCTCTTTTCTTTGATGACTCAGATGAAATCAACTGGTCTTTTGCCTTCTTCAGTTCCTCTTGGAGCTTAGAGAGCTGAGGTTCCAGTTCAGAAACTCGACTTGGTTTTTTCTTCTGAATTTTAGAGGGAAAAGACAAGATTAGCAAAATGCATCAAGGGTAAAAGCCAATAAAAATAGATGGGTCGTAAACATAGCCCCAATTAAAGGTTCGTCAACTAGTACACGTGACAGATGCTCGAGTTGTGCACATCTAGCACCATCTGGAAATGGTAACTACAGAAGATTAAAAGTCAAATTTTCCGTGTTAAAATGTGATGTTGCAACATAAATTTAGCATGGACGTTACCTACCCTAGTAGTGATTGTGACCAACAATTCAGCTTTTTACAAGTACATGACAATTTGAACAGACAAGGCTTTGGATATCTTGCAGTGATCATAGAAATTATGAAAATTTTAACACATCCATTGTGAAGAATTACTTAATACCCCATGAAACTTGTTCTCAATCAAGTTTGACAAAATCATAGGAACAAAAGTAGAAATAAACATTTTAGCAAACTAACAACTTATCATTTATGAATAAACATCTAAAACCATGTGTTTTGCGAACTAAGCACATTGCTGTGAATATTGTGGACTTAACAAATGTACCTCAATTGCTGGGCTTCGTGGAGACCGGCGATCAACAACTTTAGGACTTCTCTCTTTTGGAGTCTTGGTGACTGGATTTGGAGACAGGCCAGCATCAGCATCTGATCCTGGGGCTCTCAGCTTCCGGGCTGTACGAGGTGTGGCACCAGATGGTCTTTGAGGCACATCCAGAGAACCAGGTCTGCACACACATGTACAACGTTAGCCTCAACAAACACGCATCATCGTGGAAGTACACAAGAAACCAAGGAAACACCATACTTGATAAGTCGAAAAAAAATAAATAACTTATGACTTGTGAGGTGTTAAAAAGCAGAAAATGTCAAATGGTTAAGGATTTTCTGTCGTGATGCGACTCAGATTCGCTAAAGTTGTCGGAGTATTTATTTTCACTTCTTTTTCTTTTTGTCTTTTGAGAAAAGTACACCATTATACACTAATGGATCGACAAATTCATACAATACATGCTTACTGTCCCACCCCCAGCCCCCAACAGACCAGGAACCGTTTAGGGAACGTATATTCCTCTCTTTTATATAAGCAAATGCAGTTATAACCCGTACCCCAGTTTTCACAGATCAGAAATGAAATGTACAATCAGATCTGACTCGCTGAATCCCCAGGGCTAATAGAGAAACAACCAGAAAACGAAGCGACCACGTAATATGAATGTAAATTACCTTGATTTAGGAGTCTGCATATTTCTATATTCCAACAGCGATGAAGATTTGGCAATTTAGCCTGAAAGGCTCCACCTGACCCACAAAGCTGCAATATTTGAGAAGAACTTTGCTGAGAAAGAAACTATGGCTATTCATGTAAACTGCCAAATAGAACTTGTATGAGAAATTAGTCCAGCCTCTAATCCATTTTAAATGATAAAGAAACAAACAAACAAAGGAAAGAAAAGAAAGAAGCAATGTAATCCCTTCTAAGGAAAACAAACATAAACAACCTCCACTTGTACCAACCAAACCCACAACTAAAGACATAACATGAAAATAGATAAAAAGGAAAAGAAATGGAAAAAGAAACCAAATGAAGCGTCCATCCATCCACTCAAAGGAGAAACAAAAATCACTATGCAAGTAAATCTTTCACTTTCCCCTTTATTTTTCTTCCTTTTCACTCCAGCTAGTCCTTGCACTGTTTAGTATTGTATTGCATCACTCGAACAACTTTCATAGAATAAATGTGTTTACAGCAATGACCCACAAAAAGAAAAACAAAAGAGAGCTTCAAATTCCAAAGATATCCAACCAAATCATGAACTTTTTTTCTCTTCCATAGTACATTCTTAAACTGGTATTTCATTATTCCTAATACAATTCTTTAAGCCCCCACAAATTTGATGCTCTTCTTAATCACAATGCTACCAATTTAACAGACTCTTTACCAATAAACATTATGGTTTATTTACATATTATTCTATTAGTACCATTTACAGGGTGGTCCTGTCAGGTGCTTTTAATTTTCTAGTACAACACATGATGGATTGGATGGAAACACTTGAATAGATGCTCTGCTCTTTCACACCATTATTGAAATACAACAGTCCCTACTTCAAGACCACAAATGAGTTTCATAGGTGGTAAAATCAAAGAAAAACAACACAGAGTAAAAGAGAGATGCAAAGGAGAACCACATTGGGGATTTGAAGTGCTCCCATTAACAACTTCACATTAATCAAGCCTTTCACATAACAAAAACGATGTCGCATTGAAGTAAACATGAACTTGTTAGATCTAAAATAAATATAGCATAAGCTACTCTGTTTTGTTACAGCCCAAAGCTTAAAAACTGTAACTTTAGCATTTTAAATGAAAACAACAAAAAAACCCTTGTCAAGAAATCTGTGAAGACTTATCTACTACAAGTACAAGAAAGCTGAAACAGTGGAAATTCGAGTTCAGTTGTACTAACTTCTAATAAGTGTGTTTATTTTGAAGAGAAGGCAAAAAGCGCTCAAATTTGTGGGTTGGAGAGAGTGAAGTAAGTTGGTTACCTGGAGATGGAGAAAGATGAATGGGTAGAAAAAACCCTAATCTGTGTGGAGAAGAAGAAATGGTAATGCGTGAAGAGCTTCAGAGAAAGAGTTCTTGCAATGCAGTTCCCAAGTCACTCACACTCTCTCTCTCTCTCTCTTCTCTCTTGCCTTTGTTTTCTAGTCAGACAGAGATAGAGCAAAATTTAGTGCAAGAGCTATGCTTAGGGCGTGTTTGTTGCCAATCCACCATTATTAGTATTATTTTATTTTATTGAATACACCAAAATATATACTCGTATACTCTATCCGTCCCAAAAGAGTTGTACGTACCATTTTATCATTTTTAGCGTTCCGTTAGAGTTGCACCATTTCATTTATTTGTCATATTTTTTATATGTTAATAATAATTTTATAATTCATCAATGTACCCCATTGGCTACACATCCACTAATAAATTAAAACCAAACTCCACTAACAAAAAATGCAAATGGGGGCAACTACTTTGGAATGGATGAGAATATATTACTAGCTCGAATAAGTTGTGGTAGTACAAGTCTTAGCAGTTTTACGAGGGAATACAAGATTTAAGTCATTTAGTACAACAAAAGGGAGGGAGCCACTCCGGACAAGCATGCCAGATTGTAAATCTATCCCCACATTGGTGATTAATGTGGGAATTAGTATAGCTAGTCGATCCTGCTACTACTATGGTGGGTCAAAGTATCTACAGATTGATTTGCTTCCCTATCCACCATTATTTTTTGGGAAAATCTAAACGTTTCTCTTTTGCAAAATTTGATTATGTTACTCCCTCGAGTTTTTATTAACGTCGTTCTCTGAATTTTAGTGTGTAAACATAAGTGTCGCTATAGGCTATTAGTAAGATCATAATTATTCATGACCACAATATCAACCTCAACCTTCAACTTTTTATAACAAATAATTTATCTTTTCATAGGCATACCCAACCTTCCAATCAACCCAACCACAACAAAAAAATACATTTATCCACGAACACCAATCATCCACTTCAATTAATATACATTGTTGTTTATTATGATAATAAAATAATTATTATATTATAATGATAAACTTTTATTGAAAAATGAATTCAAATTAATAAAAAGATATAAGAGTGATATAAAGAGTAATTGAATATAAGCGGAATTTTTAAATATGTCGAAAGTATAACAAATATCACACACAACTTATGCTTTGCACCTTATTCTGGTTAATATGGACAACAGGGAAATAATATGATCTTTCGTAGTTCTACATATACCAAGTAAAGATCTTTACTTCATTTTGCTGCAACATTTGAAAGATTATTCTTTATTACGACATGTTCCTACTCGCATTAATTATGAAACGGGTTTGTTTCAAATGGCAAAAACCTCTACCAGGTTACATTGCCATGAACATTGATGATTCCTCACTAGATAATCCCGGGTTGGCAGGGATTGGTATTGTTTTTAGGGACCATCAAGGAACTTTTATACGAGCTACAACAGGTTTTATAGAAGTTGCAACCAGTAACACTACAAAGATGCAAGCACTTAAACAAGGCCTGATTTTGGCTAAAAAAAATTAATTTTCAGAATCTTATCATATAAACTGACTCTTCTTATGTATTTTAGTATTGTCGCGAATGGAGAACGCGGGATCTGTCTCATCTTTAATGCTTGAGGAAATCAAGGCACTAACAGATCATTTGGAGGGATGTTCTTGGACTTTTGTATACCGTGAAGTTAACCAAGTGGCTGACACTTTAGCAAGATATGGAAGTGATGTTATTGCTGAGAAGTTGAAAATTGCGCTTCAAACACGATATGTTCGAGATGAAACGGTAGCTACTAGTTTTGGCATGCAACACGTTTTTACCTTTCGTATCTGGGATATTTGTCTGCTCATGGATCATTAGTATGCTTGGTTCGAGTTATTTACTCGGGCCCAACTAGCCTAGTCTATCTTATGGAGATCGTTGACCATCCTTAGGTCGTGCTATGTGAAGTAGGTGTCGGACCTTATACCTTGGTTGGGCCATGACGGTGGCAATATAAAAATTATAATTTGTTTAAGCCAAAGATCAACTTATACTGCACATCAAGATTTAGGTGCAACAGTAAATTAACCCCGAGTGTCGTTCTCTTGGGACCTAATGTGGCTTTGTTTGATGTGTTGTTTACAATCAGTCGACAAGCAAGCAGTGATGATGATTATGAATCAAACAAACTTGTAGAAACACCTGTAGAGATGAGATATGAATAAGAGAAGATTGTTGGTGTGGTAGCTTAGTAGAATCAACATAGCATGGGCTAGAATAATACATACAAGTTTAGGGCATAAAGCCTTCAACGGGTATGACTCGCCCATACAAGTTTTAAGACACACATCATAAGAAGATTGAATCAATACTTCTAGTGTTGGTTGCCACATGCCAAACACTAGTTATGCTATGAACATCGAATTCACAATCCGTAGGTATGAGATGACCAGAATGTTTTGCATTTGAAGATACAGATTTGGCTACCTAGGATTCGTGGATTGACATTCATACCACAAAAGATAGGATTACGTCATGTATGCATATTCATATTCTGAACCGGAAAAGTCCGGTGTTCTGGGGGTTTGGGTCTCGGACGTTTCTTAGCCCATCCATCTGTATACCGGTTTTACCGGTCCAACCTTCTTTAAAACATGGGAACAAACGGATGAATAATTTATTAGTACTCTCTTAATTTATTTTCTTCTCGGATGGTCAACAGTCGTGTTGTAAGTTGTAACAATGAACGTGCCACCGCTTGCAGTGACCCCACCTTTCTCACTCATTTCCAAACTCCCACTCTCTCTCTCTCTACTTTACTCTTTCTCTCAACAATGCTGCACTACTTTTTCTGATTCTCCTCCATATCATCCAATGCAATCCATGGATGTACCAATCGAGCAACGGCAACCGCCAAAGTCATGGAGAGAAGAGCTCGCTAGCTTAGTAGACGACACAGGCACGCTATTCAACACCGAAGAAGAAGAAGAAACCGAGCCGGAATCTGAAAAGGAGAGCCTCAAGGACCAAATCAAGGGTTTCGCCAAGGCCTGGGGTGAAATTCTTCTCGAACTCCTCAGAGGCTCTATTGACGTTGTTCAGCAGACCTATCTCACCGAGGATTCTTACATTGTTACCAAAACCAGAAGCTCGCTCGCAATTGTCTCTCACAGGCTCAGCTTTCTCAATGACTTCTTGCCTGAGGATCGCGATCCTCTTCACGTTTGGCCTGTCATTTTCTTCGTTTTTCTCATTGCTCTTGCTGGTAATATACTACTACTAATACTACTTGTTTTTATTATAAGTAAGTTAGCTAATTTACTTTTATAATCTTAACTGAATACCTGGACTAGAATTAGCTAGCTTATCAGCTTTATTTCAGATTAGCAGGTAGTTTACTAGCTAGTTTTGCTAAACATAGACTTAATGCTTGCATTTCAATTTGAAATAGTCCATGGAAGTCTTTAAATTAGATGACTCTCTTTGTATTGTTTAACTAAAAAACTAAAATAAGTTCTCAATTTTGTTGCAGTTCTGAGTGGTAATAGAACTCGAGATACATCTGTTTCGACAGTGAAGGCAGTTAGTAAGCATCCTCCTAGTGCCGAGCGCATTCAGCTACCAGATGGTAGATACTTAGCATATCGTGATATAGGAGTCCCAGCGGATACGTGTAGATTCTCTCTAATTGTTCCACATGCTTTCCTTTCTTCTAGACTTGCAGGTACTGGACATTTGTAGATTATTTATTTAATAGGTTGAGAGGTTGTATTGCCTGATTTTGTAATGTTGATACTTCTGATATCACAGGTATACCTGGTATTAAAGTGTCGTTACTGGAAGAGTTTGGTGTTCGCCTTATTAGCTATGATCTACCTGGTTTTGGGGAGAGTGATCCCCATCCTGAAAGGGATCTTAACTCATCAGCTTTGGATATGTCATACTTGGCTGAGTCAGTAGGAGTAAAAGGCAAGTTCTGGATTCTTGGATATTCAAGTGGCTCATTGCATGCTTGGGCAGCTCTCAAGTATGTACCGGACAAAATAGCAGGTAAACTCTTTTATTCATCGTAGTAAGAATCAAAGCTTCCAGTTAGCTCGATTTGATAATGGTTTACCTGATGACCATAGACTAATGTATTACTCATTGCTATCAGAAAAAGGTGCATGTTTTCTATTTTGATTTTTTGTGGGGAAAAAAAATATTATGACCAATATTATTAACTCTATGGAGTTCCCTATTTTGTATAAGTGTATTACAAAATTATCTTGTACGTTTGTCACTTAAAATAAACGAATTGACTTTGTTTTTGTGTAGTATCTAGTAAGTCAAAACACACCCTTAACGTACAATTTTGTTTCATTAAAGAGACCCCCTAATAAAGGTCAGCAAACATAGATCCTGTGCATGAAGGGAAATATTGTTATTATAAGTGCTTTTACGAAGTAGGACCAGCTTTGATGCTTTAACCATGCTCTTGCAGGTGCAGTCATGTTTGCTCCATTGATCAATCCATATGATGGTGGCATGACCAAAGAAGAGAAGTCTAAATCCTGGGAAAATTGGACAAGGAGGAAAAAGTGGTTTTACTATCTATCTCGAAGGTTTCCAAAGCTCCTAGCTTATTTTTACCGGCGAATTTTTTTCACAGGGAAGCATGGTCAAATAGACAAATGGTTGTCCTTATCGCTGGGAAAGAAGGCAAGTTATCTTTTCCTTGTTGTTCTCTCTGTATGGCTATAGTTCACTCAAACCAACCAATTACAGAGCAACAGGTTACATCAGAATTACTGGAAAATGTTCTAACATATGCTTGGCCTTATTGGAGTTCCTGCTAGTCACTCATTACCAAGCTCAAAAGCAACTTTGAACTCACAATAAACATGGGAGGAAAACTGAAAGAAAACGATAAGAGTATCAACTAGTCAGCTGTGGTAAATAGTACAAGTAATCAAGTAATATTCAGAACATGAAAAGATAAAAGAATAAAAATAAATGTTGTAATCCTCCTGTTGGAAGTTAAAGTGCATCATCACTCTATTGTCCACTTCTAATAACTGTAATTGATCTATTTCAAAGGGGCACTTTACTTTTGATATTGCTGGAAAGCACTTTCGAATCCCCAGTAATACCAAAGAAATATCCATTAGATAATTAATTAGTTTCAATATTAGGCTCCCTGTGAAAAAAAGAAGGCAGACCTAAAACTGCTAGACTTTTCATTCGAATTGGCCAAGTTCGCTTTGGCCAGACTGGCCATCCCTCCCTGAATAGATATTCACCCATCATATGCCTCCAATAGAATTCCTATTTAACAAGCTTATGTTCTGAAGATCTAGTTCACAAACTAAAGATCAATAATTTAAGATAAAAAAGAGGATATAGTTGAAAGAAAGAGAAAATAGCTCGACAGGCATCTTTTCGTGCTTCCATTCTAATCAAAATTCGAAACCAAGAATCCAATGCCACAACCCGCTTTACTCCTCTAAGTGATACAGGTACTGCATCAAGTGCCTTCTTGACTTTTAGCCCTTACCTTTGAAAAAGAGTAGCCCCCATCAACCCACAACACACACACACAGAAAAAAAGAAAAGAAACACAAATCACGATGTGGAGCTGATCCAGTTAGGCAGTTACAACCTTGTACAACTAATTTAGCTCGAACCGAGTGTAGCATATTAAATCTAATATTCAACTGGATGAGAATTAGTCAATGTGCTAAATTGGATATAAGCTAATTTAATTGTACAAGATTGTAATTGGATTAGGTCCACAATAGGTTAACACGTGTTGATGGCTTTGTCGTGTGAGTTGATTCAAGGTAAATGATTTGTTCCTTAACAATAAGTTAATACATTACCTTTCTGTTAATATTTGTATTGTAACTTGGTTCTGTACAATCCATGTATATTTACATAAACCTTTGGTTAGACGAATCCGTAGTCTCAAGCCAAGAGAAGCAATTTGGTTTACTTAAATGTCAACCAATTGCAGAGCAACAGGGTTGAATCAGAATCACTGGAAAATATTTTTCTAATTGCTTGTGCCAAACGGGTCCATGTATTAGCAAGCCATACTATTCATTTGATCATGAAATGAACTTTGAACTCAGAATATTATGTGATGAAAACTGAAGGAAAAACTATGGCATGGATGAAATTATAGATATATGCTCAACAAGTCACTCGAGGTAACTAGTATGAAGAATTAATAGAACAGGAAAAATGCTGCTTTTTTTATATTTCAGGACTCAGGATTACTCCCATTAGAAGGTACAGTACGTGATAGGAGTTATGATGCACTGTACCTTCTAACAAGAGGGTGTCAACTTCCACCGGCTTGGGAAGCTAGTTCACTACTCTTTTCCTAAGACCTCCCCCGTTTGTTTTATGCAGGACAAAGATCTTGTTGAAAAAATTACTTTTGAAGAATTGTGGCACAGAGATGTCGAAGAATCAATTCGTCAGGGTAACGTAAGACCTTTTGTGGAGGAAGCAACCCTACAAGTATCAAATTGGGGATTCAGTCTTACAGACCTTCAAGTGCAGGAAAAATGTCAGGGGAAAAGCATTTTCTCTTGGCTGCAGTTCATGTATGGTGAGCCCGAATGTGAATTAACTGGATTTCTCGGACCAATTCACATATGGCAGGTTCGCAAAGACTCTTCCTTTCTCTTTCATGATGCTTGTGAATTAAGAATGTGAAACTGTGTCATCAATTTTGTTGCTTAAAGGATTTGGAATATTTATGCCCTGATCCTTCTATGAGTACAGTGAGCTCCTAAAAAACTTGGCCACTTGTGTTTTGTGGTCACACTTTTCTCAAATCAACTAAAAGGGATGTCGATGTTGTATTATTACAAAAAGAACGGGGGCTAAGGTGTCATGTGGTGATCCCAACCAACATCGACTTTTGCCTTCTTTTTTTTTTTTTTTTTTAATTCTACTTATTCAGTAACTTCTACCAAGTAATACTAGTATTGTACTGTTCTTCATGCGAGACTTGATTTATTGCCATCATGAACAGGGAATGGATGACCTGGTGGTCCCTCCATCAATGACTGATTATGTTGCCCGAATTCTACCCAACGCCCATATGCATAGACTACCAGAGGAAGGTCACTTCTCGTATTTATTTCTTTGTGACGAATGTCACCGAGCAGTATTCTCAGCCACCTTTGGAATCCCACAAGGTCCAATGAATCCTGTAGATATTACTCTAACAGAAAAAGACAATGGAGAAGAGGCATCTGTTGAGGTAGAGAGGTAGAGTCTTCAGAATCTGCGATCATGGAATGAGACTGATCCGGTCTCCGACAATAACAGTGACTGTATATAACAAGAATGGTTATCTCTGGAAGGAGCATAGCAAGAAACAGTTCCCTGGTTTTTGTTTGCAGGGGATATTTAATCTCATAGTGCAGACAACAATCAACATACAGGTTTGAATGAGAAAATAGAAGCACAAAGTCATGACAACCCTTTTTTTCCCACTGAGCAATATAGTTGGAATAATTGTACAATGTTGTTAACTGTTGAAGTTCCACTGCCATAATTGGTGATTTTTGTAACCAATGTGTTCAGTTACATGTACCAACATCATGACCTGAATTCGTCTACCCCAATACTGAGTCAGGTGGTTAGGGATATTTTACAAATTAACAATGTTCCTTTTGCTCCCTTTTATTCCTCATTTTTACTCTTTAACATGCATATAGAAGCATAAGGCACTTAGGAATTAGGATTACCAAATCGAACATGGTTTTAGGAGACCTTTGGTAGGCTCTTCCTACCCTTTTTTTTAAGCTCATTTTAGATTTCCCTATGACATGTTTGATACCGGTTTTCTTAAAAAAAAAAAAAAGAAAAAAAAATGTATTCTAAAAAAAAAAAAACTCCGGTCGGGAAAATTGTGATCCATGTTGGAATTGAAATCCACAATATCATCATCATAAAATCACATTTCCCTACCAAACAGTTCCTTTAATGTAGGCACAAAAACTAGACTTGCCAAACATGTCGTTTGATCGACCTGGAATAGAATAATTTTGGGACAAATTTATATAGGATCATGTTTTAAATGGACGTACCATTATATTCAGGTCCACTTGCTTCTTACAAACAGTGGTCTTCTGATATTACCTTTTTCCTGACTTTTCCCCCAAATGGAGCATGTATGCATTTTGTGAGTAAATATTGCAAAAATGTCAGAAATTTTATATTAAAAGGTATAAATGACCGCAGTTGCTTTCAGAATTCTGAAGAGTGAAGAAAAGAAGAGCACAACGGAAACTCAAGTTCCGACTAGGTGTACAAATTTAATCTTCGTTTCCGACGGAAATAGCCTTTCTATGTGGTCTGTATTTCCTCCATCTTTTCTTTGGCAAGGCCATAATCCATGAGGGTACCTCACACCCAGAGGCTGTCATGACATTCGCCACGTTCTTCAGAAACGGAACATCAGCTTCAGTATAGAATGTTATTGCCTCGCCCGTTCTTCCAGCTCTGCCAGTCCGACCTTCATCACAAACAATGCATCAGTACTTGCTCCTTCAATCTCATTCATAAGGCAAAACTAAACTCATAATAAAAAGGAAGGAGCACAGAAGATTGGTTTTCATTAACAAGCTGTAAAGATACTGTAGCAGGTTACAAGTGAAAGAAAGGTCAATCCCCATGTGGGGCTGAGGGTGGATGATTTCGTCTCAGAAAAATGGTCTGTAGTTCCTGAACAGGTGACCAATAAGTAAGCAGAGAGACTTAATGTTCAGCTCTGCTAAGGCTCGTACTAGGTTAATGAAATAGATCTCCAAAGTCAAAGTAATTCAGGGACGATTAGGCAAGTGACACATTTGAATCCACCAGGAATGTAGTGTAGCACCCATAACTAGCAACCTCTATCATCAAATGACTGACAGAGCTCTAGTTGCTATATATTTCTCATTCATAAGCATATGGAAAAGAATTGACCAATTATAAACTACGGGAGGAGGAGATATTAATGGATCAAATCAACAGTTAACAAAATTAACATACCAATTCTATGTATATATGAAGATGCAGAATCTGGAAAGTCATAGTTGATCACACAATTGACGCCTTTAAAGTCCATCCCACGAGCAATGACATCAGTGGCAATAAGAACCCACGTTTTTCCAGCCCGAAAGTTATCTACAGCATTTTCCCTCTACAATTGAGACGGACAAGTTAGTATATAGACATGTAAAATGGAAATTGAGACAATGCAAAGGTGCACAAAGAACCGACTACATTTACTAGGAAACAAGACAAATAATTAACAGGCACTGATTGGACAATGAACTGAAATAATGCAAGTGCTCTTAATTGCAACTCTGTAGTCCAGGATAACTGCTATAGAATAATAACTTCCATATCCTATCAGAATGTAGAGTTAATTAATACTAAATAAAGGTTACATGTTACTCATCTGTTTTTTTAGATAGTTTACGTATTCTATTTTAGTCCGTTTCTTTAGATTGTTTAAGTTTCCTTTTTTGGCAACCTTTTATCTCACAACTTTATTGTGGGTCCTGCCACTAACTCAAACACCACACACATTATACCAACCTCCTTAAAAACCGTTCCAAAAGCAAACATAAACAATCTAAAAAAACGGATGAGTAGTACATAACAGTAAATAAATAACATTTCTTAAGAAATTTCTACAAGTGGACAGGAAGGAATTGGAGAAGCATGACCTGGGTCCAAAAACAAGAAGATTTGATTGCTGAAGTTAAAGGCAAAAGTGCGAAGAACAAGTTCTGCCAAATGGTAATCACAGAGCTCATATATGCAACTTGGCAGGAGAGGAATAGGTGCATTTTTGAAGAAATTTGTACAGACATGACACAGCTGCTTTGATTAGAAATACGTAGAGTTATAGGGAGATGAGGTAAGAATACTAAAGTGGCTGCTGTTGGTCACAGTTTTGTTTGATAGATACCCAGTCGTTGACTGATTTTGTTTAAATTCTGGTTAGATTGGATTGTACAGGAGGAGCATGTTCCTGCCTATTTTTGTTTTGGGTCGATGTATTGAATTGTCCAGTGGAATGAAAAAGCTATCTTCGTTCCAAAAAATAAATAAATAAATAACATTTCCATACCCGATTATAGTCCAACAAAAAAGGATATGAAAACTAGATGAATAATTTTGGATGGCAAAGAAACTATTCAAGGATAAAGTTTCACATCTCTTTGACTGACCCAGAACAACGTACACCCTAATGCAATCTAGTTCAAGATATTTACATCTACTATATTCACTCTGTGTTAGCAAAAGTAAATTGCAGAACTCCTGTAGTTTAGGGTGAGGATTGGTCCAAATGTCGGCAATTATTACCTTCTCCACTAATTGCTGATTCATGGGAAGGTAATTATTGCCGATGCGTACTTGAATGTAAATTGTAATTATAATTTTATACTCCCTCGGTCCCAGACACAACTTCCCATTGAGCTGGGGATAGGTTTAAGAGTAAACTATAAGAGTGAGTACAATAATTCAGAAAATGTATAGTGGAATGAATATAGAAGTATGAAAGAGTGAATAAAGTATGAGAAAGAGTGCATAAAGTATGATAGATAATTTCTATTCAGGGTATGATAAGTTGAGATTTGGACAAACAAGAAAGGGAAGTGAGAATTTGAGATTGGGGCAGAGGGAGTATTAAGTTACAAACATGTTCATCTAGCATTGCAGAGATTTTTCGAATTATGAAATAGATTTAACTCAATTATAGTTTCGCCAGATTGGCCTCCCAACATATATCAAGTCTTAATTTGCATACTGAGGTCACCACGGTACTATTGAGCCTATCAACATATCAGACAATATTACAGGTGTTCTTTGTTTTTATTTTTTTAATTTAGGCCGGTAAGTTTCACAAAACCTCGGGTTTCAAGAATTTATCAGTGGTATCATTATTTTTGTTCAATAGAGAGGTCACAGTAACTAAAAAATGAAGAGGTATACAACCAAACCTGATTACATCACTTTGAACTCGAACTCAGATAGATCTAGTCTTGAGAGTGCATTTATGCACGATAGCTCACAAGATACAGGAAAATGTAGACATTTAATATACACAAATGAGAGCATATAATTCACATCATGCACGGAACACTCAATCAGTCTACAGAGAAGATATATCTCAAATGACAAGGCACCAAATATACTTGGCCAATTGCTAGCAAATTAACAACTGGCAAACTGCAGCAAATTGGGATTTTGGAATGAAAATCTTGCATAGAAGTAGCGAAATTTACCTCTATATGGGAGAGATCAGCGTGCATAATATCAGCTCTGACATCATAATACTTTAATTCATCATAAAGTTGCTTAGCTCGGTCTATATTTTGGACAAAAAGTAGAATTGGTGGGTTCCAACACTGCAAGAATAAAGCACAATTTAGTTTAACCAATACGCTGCTCACATTAATGCCAAAATATCACATTAAGGCTCCAGAGCAACCTATTAGGATATGTGTTTTCCTCATTAATTAGACTAAAATTGTGAAAGTGTATGTGGTGCACAGGTTGACACACAGCAAGCTCTACACTGCTGGTTGCAACTGTATTACTGTGCAACATTGGAACAGTTGATTTTGACACGTATCAGCAGGAAATATCTGAGAGGTTAAACCACTATTATTATATGGAGCAACCTAAAGTAATTTTTATGTTTACACTGAAGGGTCATCAAGGGTGGTTGGTCAGTCACTGAAGGCAGAACAATATCTTCCTGGGACATAATATACCTGTTCAAAGATTTGTCTAAGGGCGAAAAACTTCCCATCCTCACTTCCAACAAATGTAAGTTGTTGCTTTACTGAATGAGAAGCCGAGTTTCTGTTGCAATTACACGTGACCATCATAAGTCCAAGCAATATTTGACAGTTACACGTATACCAACTCCAAGTAATTACAGAAGCTATGTTTAAATAGAGGGGAATAGGAATCAAATAAGGCTTTGAATGCACTTGAGATAGTTTAGATAATCAATTTAACAAAATGAATAATACCAACAAAAGAAATTAACTTTCACTCCACCCACCCTACTAAATTTTCTCAATCTCCGCTTCACAACGTCCCAATATATTAAGAAACGCAAAATAGAAAACTGTAAGTATTCGTTATTCATTCATTCTCTGTCACTAGAGTCCGCCTTTGCAAAAGTTATTCATCTTTACAAAGCAAACTACAACACCAAATCAATTGGATATTGACCGATACAATTGATTTTGACTTCTTTATAAAAAATAAATAAGCAAATAAATAAAACCTACATTTTCACCGATTATTACTTTATATCCACCAACTCCACTATTTTTGTAGATATTTCACAACTCAAGCAAGTTACTAGATTAAATATAATCAACTAATCTTTATGAAAAACATGGACACATTCTATTTATTTAAAATTTTACTAGTATTCACCAACAAACAAATAAACAAAAATAAAAAATAAAAAAATCATGAGCTAATTTAGTAGGACGAAAGGAGTACAAGTTTTGCTTCTTTATTTTTCAGGTTCTTACTTGCGACCAATAATAACTCGAACAGCATCATGCATTATTGTGCGTGCAAGCTCTTCAACGGTATCTGGCAATGTAGCACTGAATAGTGACCGTAAGATTGAAGGATTTGTGCATGCTTTGACCACAGCATCAACCTGCTTAACCAAGCCTAACTCGAAAAGCTTGTCAGATTCATCCAGGACAAGAAATTCTACCCTGCACATAAAAAAGAGTGAGCATTCTGCATAAGCTACATTAATCATTCCCAAATCAGAATATTCCACAAAAAATTATTTTAAAAATACATAAATAATAAAAATAAAAATTAATACTAATAATAATAGTAACAGTAATAATAATTATTTTTATTGTAATAATAATAGTAGTAGCAGTAATAATAATAATAATAATAATAATAATAATAATAGTAATAATAATAATAATAATAATAATAATATGACGCCCGAGTTCGTCTTGGTTGGTGCCCTTGTGTTGCCATTCTTGCGTTCTCGGCGTCCATGAGGGAAAAATAATAATAATAATAATAATAATAATAATAATAATAATAATAAAATCAGCCATGTTTAGCAGAGACAGTCTCTCACAAAAGCTGCTATCTTATTTTAATTGCTTTAGCATGATTAGTTTGTAAAATAATGGCTTTATACATATCTGCTCTAAACAAATAATTAGAGTACTACAGTATGTATATTTTTATCATTATGGTGTATATTTTTCTTTTAACTTTTTTCCGTTCTTATTTGGTACTCTCTCCATTCCCTCTAAAGCTTCTTGTTTGATATTGTGAGAATAATTTTACAAAAATAACTAAAAATAGAAAAAGTTAAGAAATTTTTTATGAATGGTGATTTTATGTGCATAATGACTAAAGTTCAAGTTGGTGGTCCTCACAAACGTTTTTCGAACTTTTTTCTATTTTAATTATTTTTTAAAAATTGTTTTAGGAATAGTAAATAGGAAGCTTTAGTGGGAAAGGAGGGAGTAATACTTTTGAACAGCTCGAGGGCGTTGTATGCAGTTTGCCCAGGAACAAAGAATGATTATCAAGATAACAAGATAATTATGATAAAATATAAACTCCCAGAGGCAATTGAGCTTCTTTAGGAAACAAATAGTAATAAAGGAATGTCAAACGTACAACAATAGACACTCATATTATATCCTTCAATGTATTATTCATCGCATATTCTTTTGCACCCAACTGGCAGAAAGACATCTCACAAATCAATTTTCACGCAGTAAAGGGTAAACTTTGCATGATAAAAATGACAACCAGAGAACGTGAAGGAACATAAAGTAGAGAATAGATCACTTACTTGCTTAGATCAAGTTTTCTTTTGCGGACAGCAAACTGCACACGGAATGGGGTTGATATGAGAATATCACAGGGCATCTTAGAAAAATCAGCACTTTTAGTAAGTTGCTTTGTCATCAACTTGATGCGAAACTTCTTTCCCTTAGAAAACTTTTTGCATTCTCTTGCAGTCTGGGCAGCAAGTTCACGTGTAGGGCTAATGATAACTGCCCGGATGCCATCATCGGAGGCATGCTGATAGAAAAAATCAGTTAGCAACGGAATATCTGTCCCCCCCCCCCCAAGAAAAAAGGTCTTCAACCCAGTGTATCGTGTTATACCATCAGTTTCGTAAGTATTGGACAGATGAATGCAAAAGTTTTTCCAGAACCAGTTGGTGCACATGCGAAACACTCCCTTCCCTGACATGACAAATCAGAATAGGTAGTCAAGGGTTTTATCTCAGTAAAAAAAACAAAACCGATGGAGTATTAGCTTGTGAAGCTTAGGATCTCATTCTATCAGTCCAATAATTAAAAAAAAAAAGAATGAAGTATGCAAGAGCAGTTTAAATGAATATCATACAGATAATAAGACTGGAATAGCCTGCCTTTGGATCGGTGTTGGTTCTTCGAATCCCAGTTCTGCCAGATTGTGCAGTAGATATGATTTGCATTGATATCTGCAACACACCAATAGAAGGAATTCACAGAGTTAACCTCACATAAGACATGGGAAGACTTCCTTCAACCATTAACTAGAAGAGAACACCAACAATCGGTGATAGTGACTTGAAATCTTCAGTAAGAACATAATGCATTCAGAAGACAACCAGCAATAACATCTGCACCAACATCTCGGATTCATACAACCTAATGATCTACAAAAAGCAACTAAGGCCATAAGTCCATAACAGTATCTGCAGCACACCATCAGATCCCCCCCCCCCCCCTCTTTTCCCTGTTATTTTTTGTTGTGGATCAAACTTCTGTTTCTTAATTCACACTAAAAGAAGCATCTAAGGCCATAATGAAGGGAAACTTGTAATATGATTCCAAATAATATGGAGCAAATACTAAAGAAGTAGCACACCAGACGAAAATGAATCTTGAAACAAATAAGAACTTAGACTGAGTAGCACGAAAATTAAAGTTACCTCGATTCCAGTTCTTCGAAATTCTGAAGTGGTGATGGGATATTACTCCCACTAACATGAATATTGTGCTTCTTGCGGAGGAGTGCGTCCCTCTGCATGATGAAAATGATTCATTTTACTCCAAATTGCAAAAACTTATTTTCTTCATTTCATTTTCTCAAGCATCAAATGAAAAAGTGGTGCATAAAATTAGAGAGAAAATATAACCTCCAAATGCCGATAATATTCTTTCTTTCGCTCTCGAACTTGATCCTCTTTCTTTTCAGCTACTTCATCCACAGCTTTTGAACTTGAACTCTTAAACACACTGAATCCCTCAACTAGCAAAGCACAATAAGAAGCCGAAAATTAGCTCATGGCATTTAAATTTTGCACGTGTTTTACTTCTGAATCGACACAAAATGAAAATAAACTCTCTTACCAGGGGCACCTAATTTTCTCTTCCTCTTCTTATCAACCTTTTGCACAATTGGATTAGCATCTTCCACTTCTAAACTCTCTTCTCCTTCTTCTTCTTCAACAAAATCAACCTCCTTGACATCATCTTCGCTCTCTTTCTTCGCCTAATTACAGTTCAAAACAATAAACATCGATAAGAACCAATAACTTCATAGAAAAGGGGGTTCGACTTTGTATACTTATTACCTTGAATAAGGAAAACTCAGAGGCAAACTTTTTGCGGTTGAAATTTGTGCCTGAGAAAAGAAACGAAGGATCCGCTGCCATAGTTTGCTGTCTCGATTTCGCCTCGGAACAATTTTGAAGACGAGCTACTGATCGTAATGAACAGAGAGAGCCAGCCAATTAGGGTTTTAGGCACTTTTTCTTAAAAATAAAAGGGTTTATACGGTAATGGTGGGTAAATTATAAAATATCAGAATGGGCCTTCTTCTTAGACCTAATAGCAAAAATAACTACATTAACATTTTAGTCCAAAAAAAGACAGTTTTCGCAGTTTTAGGTAGTAATTACTCATTTGTTTTTTCTAGATTCTATACTTTTCCATTTTTGTCCCTTTTTTTAATTCTGTATGTTTATATTTTTGTCAAATGTTTATCTCAAAATTTTAATGTGGGTCATGCACTAAACCAACACACTAGACTCATTATGCAAACCTCCTAAATTTCCAATTCAAAATCAAACGCATAGAATCTAGAAAAACGGATAGGTACAAGTTTTAAAAAAAAAAAAAAAAAAACAGTGTGGGGAGTTGACTGGCTAGTATTACAAATTTGTCATTGAGCCTTAAGATGCAAATCAAACATGACCTTAAGACAAAAAATATATGAAGACCAAAATGTAATTAAATTTGATTAGAAAAGACAATAATTTTTTTTTATTTACAATTACAACCACTACCAGTTGGGGACCAAAATGTATGTAATTGAATTTTAACATAATTTTTTTTAGTAATTTGAAAGACTAGTTGGTGGGGCCTAAAATGTAATTGTTTTAGCAAAAAAATTAGTCGTTGAACGGTGCGCTTACGACAATCTTGAGTACGACATAATGGTCGACCTTGCCAATATATCGACTTTGAATTAGAACCCATAGGTTAATAAAGAATGAGTGAAATTTTGTGAAACAAGTACATAGAACATAAGGGGATTGTCCGACTTTAATTAAACTTTTACGGTCACATCTACCTTGTTTTGCTTCTAGAGGGGCGTTAGTCGAAGAAACCTTAGCTAGTAGTTTGAATTCCTGGCGTTAGTCGAAGAAACCAAGATGTTAGCTAGTAGTTTGAATTCCTTTGCTTTTTAGTTTGTTAGACGTAGTGGTAATAAGTTACCGCAAGACGTTTGAGAATTCTTTTGGTTCTTCGAGCTTGTCCTGCTTGAACCTAGATGTTGCTTGATCCCTTCATTCAACATATGATATTTTTCACTCAAAAAAGAACATAAATGTGACGTTTGAACATTAATATTATAAAATATGATGTCCGTCCCTTTAACAATTGAACCATTAAGATGTTAGTATAATAATGAGTTAAATTATAAGTAGGGTAAATTGTTGTGATAAAGACCAAGTGAAAAATGTATTTGGGGTTGATTTTAGTTGAAGAACGAATAAACAAGTATTAATTATAAGTGCACACAGAAGAAGCATTCTTCTTACTTCTTCTTACTACTCTACAGTATCTATTGTTTCCTGCTTTCTCTTCCCTATTTTGTTTCTATGGCACTCTTTCATTTTATAGACTTGGCGCCAACTTCATAACAATTCTTCGGTGGTTCAACACAACTTGTTACGGTAACATATCAGTAGCATAAAAACAGACAAGTACACTAGAAAACATTCTACAATACACTTTCTCCATGGAATGGTATCATGAATCAAGTCCATAGTCTTCGCCAAAGTACCTGTCAACTAGGAGGCTCGCCATGCATTTCAGATCTTCATTTTCATGGAACATTACTCTTTCCATTGCCTCAATTCCATCCTCTGCCTCAACAAGCTTTGGTCCCTCACCGTTTGGCATTCCCCGTAAAACCTGTTTCACAAAAGAATCTTAAAAATAAATATTTGTACACGGGATTCCCACAGCAATCTGTGTGTCTCGATTTTCCAAGTCAGATATTATAGTGACAATGTAAGCGCCAATAAGACATGTTACGGTTGCAACTACTGAACTACCAATTAATGTTTCTGTTTCCTAAGTTTGATTTATCACAGCAAACCAATCATTAATGTAAACTCAATTTCAGGCTTGCAGAAGCTAGAAAAGTTGGCTAACCAGTTCCATGAACTGAAGACCCAATTTCGCAGCCTCAACATCTGCAGATCTTACTAAGTCAACAAAACCGCCAAGACATCCTCTCCCAACAAGAAAAACCAAGTGTTCTACAATCAAATTTGGGCTCCCAGTGGACCTAGTTCCATCAGTTGCACTAACACACAGGTTACCAAGAACGTATGCCACTTCCTTTTTAATGTCAAACGGCGCTGTTGTAAGCAGCTGCATCAATAATAGCACTGCTTCACTATGATATATCAGTTTCTTATGCTCATTAGAACCAGTAGCTATGTTGGATAGCACCCACGCAGATTCCTACAAAGAGGGAAAAATAAGATTGATGCCAGACCAATTATTGCAATAAACAAGAAACGTTAACTTGTGATACAACTATAGAAACAGCCACCTTCTTTAGAACACGATGCTCACTTCTCAAACATTTGACAATCGCTTGAATTGCATTCACTGAAATGGAAGATCTTACGGATTAGCTTCAAGAATGATTTTGTACTTCACAAATATACAGGAAAAGAAAAGGAAGAAGCGGAACTAGCCTGTGATCTCATGTCCAGCAACAAGGACATAATCTGTTACATAAGAATCACCAGCAACAAGATTACCAAGACTCCGTAGCACCTGTATACAAACATAGAAGAATGAAATACGAATTGGCCATATTATC
This sequence comes from Plantago ovata, assembly GCA_028274465.1. Classification (NCBI taxonomy): domain Eukaryota; kingdom Viridiplantae; phylum Streptophyta; class Magnoliopsida; order Lamiales; family Plantaginaceae; genus Plantago; species Plantago ovata. The sequence goes on along the minus strand of CM051455.1, from coordinate 38,063,345 downwards.
AGATCCAGACAAAAGACCATTAAAAACATGGCCCCAACAATTCAAATTTTAATAGTAACTACCAAATGTGTCAATAAGTACACCGTTTGCTTCTTACAATAGAAAATGTCTTCCATTGACTATATGTGACAGAATCAATGGCAATTCGGAGAGGGAACAAATTGTTAAAATAGCAAACATTCGGGGCGGTAGTTTGCAGTTTATGACAAAATTATAACACAAAAATCAATTCCTATTTCCTAGTAAGTCAGAAATGAGCATCATATATTGGACTCTTAGCATTTGATGAACCATGGAAACTCGGCTAGGTTAAATAATTTGCAATTACTTACCAGTCTGGTCATACAACTTCATAGGAAATTCAATTAGATTAACTTATTCTGATCAAATGACTTGAGCATATTGTATCCAAAATGACAAAAGGCAGAAAACTGTACAAGCTGCATTTTAGCAACAAATTTGTACTGCAATCATACACCAACACAGTAAGTGATATAAGCAAATTATCAGTAATGTATGTACCGGAATAAGCAATTGTAGACTATCTGATGATGCTAGTCTGTCTACAATTATTTGCGGTAGACCAGATTCAGCAAGCATACTGGTAGCGATGTTTGAAAGGGCAGTGAGATACACAATAACCCAGGCAACTTCAGTAGCCAATTCTTCATCCCTGATAAAAGAAACCCAAAATCAGCAAAATATTTAAGAGACATCTAAACATCCCATATATGGAGGAAGGCAGTGACTCAAGTAGGAAGCCATCATTAGCGTGAACTTGACGGAATCATGATTAAGCATGCACGGAAAGTAGCATTTACTTTTCTATCATACATCGGAGTATCTATATGTCATATCATCTCAACATCATTAAAACTTGACATTTATATTATGGTAAAGACATAGTTTTGTACGCAAGATGGTCCCAACAAAATCATCCACATACCAGACATTGAAGAACAAAGGGGGTCATTGTGTACTACAGAACATGGTTACCTAATTTGTAGTGCGTCTAATCGATTACGAAATATGAATATGCTATATCCACATAGTAGAGTATTCAATATGGTGAAGTATTTATATTTCACACAACACGCTAATTATCAGTTTAATACATTTGATTTTTCTTAATACTTGTAGTAAAAAGTAACAATAGGAAATAAAAGGAAAAATACTAAGTACGTTTTAATTTTCTTTGGGGCACAGAATAAAATGAATAACGGGAGAATGATAAAATTTCAATTAATGAATTCATGTATAGTATTGGTATATCATTGGTCCTAGAAAATAGAAATAGTAATGAAGCACACCAGTCCTCCAGTGATCTGCACTAAAGCCCAACAAAGAAAAGCCCACCACGTGGCTACGTAAAAACCTTAAATATTCTCAACCGGTTTCCACCTTCACTGAGGTAGCCACCAAGCGCATGTCTACATAAACTCTTTTTTTCCTTTGGTTTAATTATTATTATTATTTTCTTCTTCCTTATTCAACCTTCTCATCCTAAAACTCATCTGAGATTCCTGGATCAATGCTCCAGTTTGCCTTCTCTATCTGACGTGATTCACCGAATCCAGCGAACTATTTGAATATTTCAGGGGTTAGGCAAATTTGGTAACCAGCTTTAGAAACACAGTCCAATACTATAGACATGTGCATAAAGAGGGCAATTACTCCTCTAGAAACAGTCAAATAACATTTACATGTAATGTTCTCCAAATATTACTATGCATGCGGTGAAGATATTAAACTACGACTTACGGTCTCTTAAAGTGACGTAGAAGGGCATCAAGCACACCATCGATTCTTATTAGTTCAGTGGCAGCTTTATTATCTGGTCCCTACATCCAGAAATAAACAGGTTTAATTATAACCAATCCATATGCATCAACATAGTACTGCGTCTTGAAATTCCTAGTGCTCTCCGTATGAAGTACTATTTGAGGGTCACAGGCAGCTGAATTTCACGTCCAGCAAGTTACAAACCTCACCAGCACAATAATCTTTCAATACTTATCATAGTTTTAGTGGCTAGGTATTGCAAAATCCCTGACCATCTCCGGACATTTCAAAACTTGTATGGTAAAAAAATATTCAAATAAAAACGGAGAATAAATTTGACAAATTTCAACAGTTGCATTGGATTTTGTCTCAGTCTCTCAGAGTTATTGAAAAGTGGAATTTTAAATTAAACAGCATTTCGATGCAAATTTTTAAATATCCTTGCTTAAACCTGCGCTTGAGCACCTTGATTAAGTTGGACAATGCCCAAGCAGCTGTTCTCACAGTTGAGCTCTTGTTAGGCAGCAGCATCCTTGCAAGAGGGAGTAAAGCTCCTTGAGATATCAGAACATTTCTCAGCTCCTCTCCTTCACCAGCAACATTTCCTAATGCCCAGGCACATTGCTCTGCAACAGGCACCGAAGTCTTTTCTGCAAAATCACCAATAAAACTTCCTAAGGAGAATTCAATATATATTAACTATGACAAACTATGAAACAGATACTTCAAAGAAAATTTGACAAAGCACAGCTGAAACCTAGCGCTGCCGAGAATGAGATAGAAAGGAAAAGGAAATAGTGGTATTGTTTTCTTCTAGTTGATAAAGCACTTTATTTTTCTACAGAATTCTATAAAACATCTGGCAATGCTCTCCAGCTTTAAATCTTTATTGGATACAGGAGTTACATATCCTTGACCATTGGTAGCTGATGCAGGATGTTACCTGATAACCTAGGTGATCAGTAGCTGAGTTGAGACCTGACAAGCTAACTTATTTTATAGGAGGTGTTCAGTAAATTAGGTATTATCTATCAGCTTAAGCATTCACGTAATAGACTTATTTTGCTCAATTAAGTTGAACATGCTAAGATATTGCTTCTTCTTCTTTGTTTTTTAAGAAGGTGGAGTAGATGCAATTTTAAATGAAATTATCAGTCTTTTAACAAAACAATACAAAAAAGTTGAAAAAAGGAAAAAAAATTACTTTTACTATTATTTCTTTTTCATGCTACACATTAGACCCTAGTGACAAATAGCAGTATAGCACATAGCGGTGTTGTAATAAGGCCAAACTACACATCATATGCACCTTAGCAATTCGACTACAATATGTCAATATGCATGCTTGCAATCAACCAAAGCTAAATATCAAAAAACAAAACAGTAAGAATTGAACTGTTGCAGTTAGGTTTGTCAAGTTGCTGTTCAAAACTCAAAATGTGTCAACTAAAACAGGCATAAAGACCTCTCCTACGTCTTCAATGTAACAAAATATATACTGAAGTAGACAACAATTTTACACGGGAAGCCCTTTCAACTGATCAGGGTGGGGGTAAAAAACGAACAACAGAATTTAAGAACATCATAACTTGGAGTGCACAAATCTACGACCCCTCCAAAAACAACGCTTCAGTGTTGGAGGAAGTATAATCAGCAAGTATGCCATCACATGGTTAACTTCATTCCTTGCCTATCAAAATACTACCCCAACAGTTGGGGGTGGGAGAATAATGTGAGAACACGTTATCTTAACACTTGAATAGGGAAGTCTTTGAAAAGAACAACCATTTCGAACCTAGCACGTACATCGACTATCATATTAACTCAGATGTATTTATAGGGGGAAGCATAAGAACTCCTGAATGTAGTATTAAAATACAGACCTCCAAGATGAGCGATGAGTAATGGCAATGCAGGCAACAAAGCCTTAGTTTCTTCCGGTTTCCCTGCTGCTATATTCGTCAAACACCAAGCTGCTTCGAGTAACTAACAGGTTGCAGTGCATAATGTATATTAGAAATGTACATGTCCTAAGTAGCTCCTATAAATTTCAAATGAAAAGTAAGCACATAGACAAACAAACTAGGCAAAAACCTGCTCATCAGGTGAACCAAATGAGAGGCACTGAACCAGTATAGGTATGGCTCCAGCCTTGAGAGCAGATTCGACTGGAGGATATTCAGATTTTGCCAACAGTCGTCTTAGCTCCTGAAGAGCATTTACCCTTTTCTGCAGTGCTCCCTTTCCCCTATGCCGAAAATGATAAAGTGCAATTACACAGGTAAGTGTGTGAAAGAATGCTAAAACAAAGCAGAGAACTCGATTTGCCCGACATAAAACTTAAAATGCATTCCTCCTCCATTAAAGGATTTTTGACAAGCTTAGACAATATACTACTAGTACAAAAGGAACATATCATACTGGTAGGCAATGGCAAGCTTTAATCCATTAACCGCTATCCAAGTCTGCTCCTCGAGAACTGATTGCTCTTGATCCATCAACATTTCATCATCACCATCATCATTGCTACCAACTCCAGCTCTGCACAAACGCTTGGTTCGCATCAATGCTTCTCTTCTCTCCTTTCTGATCTCCACAGCATGCTCTCGTCTCCTCCGTGAGGCGGCACTTCCAACTGATACAAACAACAGATAATTAGTTAAAAGCAGATAAAAAGCAAAAAGCTATTTCAAAATTGATAGTAAAGTATCACCGAGGAGCATAATTAATTACTAGTTTGACAAAATTAATCCGAGGTATTGGATTGAAACGAGATAAACAACAATGAATAATTAAGAAACAAAGTAAAGTAATGGAAATGTAGATTTTGCCTGATGATTTGACAGAAGGCCTCGTGCGCGAAGGTGAAGAGTCGTCCGCCATTTTTGTGCGACTTTGGTCGGAGCTTTGAGGTGTAAAAGAAGAAGGAAAATTGAGAAGTTTGAACCAGAAGCTTCTGGCGCGCTTGTGTACGAAATTTTCAGTGGGTTTTCAAAATTAGGGTAACGATGCTCAATGTTTTCTTCATCCACGAGGAAGATGAAAGAAAAGAAAAAAACGAAAAAAAGGATGAGGGTGTACAAATTAATATTGTCAAAGTACTACTCCCTCTAAATTTTTGTAATTTTAGTGACGCGTCAGCTCTCCTGCTGGTCCTTTTCGATCTTATTCGGATCTTTTATTTTAATTTTAGAGTTTTCGCGCATTTCAATTTCAATACGCCTCATATAATTTATTGATTTTGTAAAAGTATTAAATTTGTAATTAATGATATACCAACCGATAAAATACTTCTAAAACTTCTAAGTGCTACTAAATTTTCATATTATAATTTCGTTATATATTTTATCATTATAGTTTAAGAGTGCTAAAGTCTATGGGGAGACCGGCCTTTTCTAAAATATGGAAAGGCCTGGTTTACTAAAAACTCGCTGGTTTTCCCAAAATTCGTTGGTTTTTAGATTAAACCGGCCGATCGGCCGAGCTTTTACGCAAACCCGGTTTTCTTAATAGAATAAATATAACCATTCACACACTAAACACACAATTCAGCGTTTACTGTGTGAAATTCATTTTTTTCTCTCTGCAAATTCCCGTCTTCTTCTCCGGCTTCCAAATCTCAAACTTTCCCGATCAATGGAAGAAACAAGCCGATTGTTCTCCTTTTTTCTTCGTTTCTGCTACCTTTGTGTTGGATTTAGTATTCTCAATATGTTTTGTGGGATCTAGGGTTTCGAATTAGTTTCTTCTCAGATCTGATTTCACAAATCTAGGGGTTCTGATTTGAAGCATGATGAAGAGGATCGGAAGGATATTTTCGTTGTTCCATACGCTGCTAATCTGTTGAAGTAGTTTTCACGATGGAGAGTTGATTCTTCCAGTAAAGGTATGTTAGTTTAGTTGTTAATTTTGATATTGTGAATCTGTTTTTTGTTGTGCTTTGAAGTGTTTGTGGATGTATTCATTCTATTATATGCTCTATTTGCGTGATGTTATGGTTCAGGTGTTTTTATGTTACGGTTTTAAGTTTCTGTGGTATGCTTATAAGGTATTTTGATGTTGTTCTCGATGGATTTTGGTTTTGTTTTAAGTGTATCTAGTATTCTTATTATTAAACTTAGTTTCTGTTGTTGAATTTTTTTTTCTTTTAGTACTAAGTGTTTCTAGTATGCTTATAATGAATTTTGGTATGTTTTTAAGTGTCGTTGGGATTATGAAATTGATTTAAGTGGGGATATTATGATTTTAGATGCTGATATTTGTGTTGTTGTATTTTTAAGAGATCATGTTATGCTATGTAAGGTCTTGTGTTATGATTTTTAGGAGATGTAATCTTATGCTACTTTAGTTTTCTTGATGAAAGGATTACGGTGTAGTGTTATGATTTTAAGGGTCGTGCTATATTTATAAGGGATATTTATAAGGCATCATGTTATGTTATTATTTTAAAGGGTGATATTGTGCTTTTAAATGTGTTGCTGATATTTTACGTTTTTCTTTTTTTTAGTTGTTGATGCTTTTGACACTATAATGAGAGCAGATCAAATAAGAGGAAAGATGCCCCCGTTGTTGGTATAATTGCTGGTTGTGTAGCTGCTGGTGTTTCAGATTATGAAGAGTTGAGGACAATTGAACGGAAGCTACATAGTTTGCGAGTTGCGTTAAAAGTCAACAATATTTTGAACAAGTAGGATTTGTAATAATGTCCTGGACAAACTATTTTATCTGGATGTTATTTGAAATAGTTTCTAATTTGAGCAGTTACTTTTGGCCTTTTTGAACAATTAGTTTGTGTATGTTTTAAAGCAGTGGTTTAATATGAAACTCTTATATGTTCTGGTTATAGTTTTTTATATATGATGTTATGACTTTAAGATACAAGATGTTGCGATTGTTGGACAAAGTGTGCATGTTGGATGTTAGTTTGGATCGAGTAGTGTGTCAGTGTGTGATGTTAACAGTTAGTCTTTGCTCTTGGATAATTAGTTTGTGTATGGTCTTAAGTGGTTTTAACATGCAAGCATTGTATGGTGAAGTTTAGTTTTCTGTCTAATTTCTGAAGTGGTATAGCAAATGTCAATTAAATTCTTAATTGATTTCTTAGAAGTACAATAGTGGATACTTAAAACCACAATTGTACGTACTTAAAACTACAATAAAGATACTGATAACTACACCAACTGGTTATAAGAGATATATGTTACGGTTTTAAGGGTTTGTCATAAGAGTTACTCATGATATATTTGTCATATTATACTTCTAAAATCTTTTGTTATACTTTATTTAAGGTGCAACGTAAAATCAAGACATCATGCAATAAACTAGTGTAAAATTAAATAGTTCATTCATGTAAGGATTAAAACATTTAGTCAATTGATGTTTCCACAACTAGTATTATCAAATCAACAAAACTACAACAACCGTTCTCCATTAAAATCTTAATTTGAGTTTTTAGAACAACAACATAATGGGTACTTAAAACCACAACTTGGATACATAAAACCCCAACAAGGGTACTTATAACACATCAATTGTTGTATGAGATATATAGCAGACAAACCAAAAATATTATAACAACGTCAATTAAAACCATAACATGGTGTTATCAAATGAAAATATGCACAATTATACTTGACAAACAAAACATATTATTACAGCGTCGATTAAAACCATAACACGTCATATTAAAAACCATAACATGGCGTTATCAAATGAAAATATGCAGAGACATACTACATAAACATCAAACCATAACAACATGGCTTAAAAGTATATAGAAACCTGCGAATTTGCTGCTCGTGTTGAATTTTTTTCAATAATATCCAGATCTGAGGAGCTTCCATCTCCACTAGTTTCTATTCGGTGATTCGAGTATTCTACCAGCTAAATCGAAACGTTTTGAAGATCAATTTCGATCGCAAATCGATTGAAAAATCAGAAAAACATCAATTGATCAGAAAAACATAGTTGAATGAGGAAAATAATCAAATTCTATTGCAAAATCGTATGGAAATCAGAGATTTGTTGTTAAATAAGAGAATATCGTTGTTGATTTAACCTAATTGAGCTCCGTACAAGTTGTATCGGCTGAGATTCTATTGGATCGAGCTTCGATCGGCGAATTTCCGGCGAGAACAATGGATCGGGAGAATTTGACGTAAAAACACGCAGTTACACCTTGGGGTATGTGTTTTGGGGGTTTCTGTGATTTCAGCGTGATTATTGGGTATATATAATGAACCGGTTTTTATCTGAACCGCGAGAAACCGCCTAGCGGTTTTGGTTTCTGGTTTTTGTCATAAAAACCAGGCCTTTCCATGTTAATAGGAAAGGACAGCCTTACTATATAATAACTCTTTAAGAGTAAATAGTTAAATTTGAAAGTTGTTGACCGAAAAAAATCAAACCAGAAAGCTTTTGAGAGAACGGAGTAAGTATGAAATTCAACAATATGCATTAATTATGATTAAATTCTTTCTTAAAAATATAACACAAGTATTTTTCAAATAGTGAAAAACTTAAAACGATAATTATTAAAAATCAAAGAGAGTACTACAAATACTCTGTTTAGCAAAACTAGTTGATTGGTGATAAGTTAACTATTAGCTAATAAATTGCCTGATAAGTTAACTGATAAACTAGTTGATTTTAGTATACTTGTTTCGTTTAGTGATGAGCTGATATACAAGTTAATTTTAATGAGTATATTTTAACGAATGAATGATTTCTAGTTTTTGCCAGTTTATGCTCAGTCTTATGTGCTTCTCTTTCATTTATCACAACCCGCTAACATTAAAATATCTCTATTATTAGCACTTAAACTAACATTTTTTTTTAGTGAAATAAGCATCTTCACATCGAAATGGGAAAATTTAAGCACTTTCAAATTAAACAGAATCGGTCCAATTAGAGTAGAATGACGAATGTAACTCGTTTATAACTCTGTTTAGCAGCTACTCTATTCTATCATATTTAATTGGCGTTTTAGCCAAAACACACAAATTAAGAAGAAATGATTACCTCCTATTTATAGGCAATTAAAAGATGTAAGAATAGCAAACAAGGTCAAAATCACCGACAATAGCACATAATAATAGTAAGACTTTGTTCTCTATGAACTGAACTGAATTGATTTGAATTGAACTTATTTATAGTAAATACTATTAGGCAAATTTGAACTGAACTTAATTTAATGCATCTGAACTGATCTAAATTGAACTTAAAATAATCAATTTTCAGACGAAAAGAACAAAACCTAAATCACCCATTAATAGTATAGAAAATCTAAAAAGTAAGCTAAAACCACAACTATTTTCTAAATAGTTAAAAACCTAAAATGTCAATTAAACATGGAAGTATCTTATAAGTTTTAAAAGATTATAAGTTTGCGTTCACGTAACAGATATATTGACATGTGAAATCAACTTGTTACGTGAACACAAACTTATATTTTATCTCTTTGTTTTTTTCGTCCCAACTTGTCCAGGTCCAACCCAAACTAGACCAGTTTTTCCGGGTCAGGGATGGACCGTCACCCCGATGTATTCGGTCCGGTGCTCGGGTCTGCAAAATAGTGACCCGAATAATCGGGTTTGGACTGGTGGTCAGCTGCCCTACACAAGTACTGAAGTACATACTCCTATAAAACAAAATCAGATTTATCTAGTAAAGAGTACTAATAATAATCATAATCATGGCCAACCCCGATGAATCAAACCCTCTTCTTCCAACCAAGCAAGATTTGGGTGGCACAAACACAACCACCGCCGATGAAAACAAACCATGCGCTATATCTCCGCCTCACGAGGCCGTAGCTGTGGGCTGGACCGCGGAGGGTTTGCCGGTCGGAGACTACCTCATGCCTCGATCGCAGTGGGATTCCGGCCTCTTCTCTTGTCTCGGGAGGCAGGATGACTTTTTCAGCAGCGATCTCGAAGTTTGTGAGTTCATTTTCCTTTTTTATCATCAATTTTGGGGATCTTGTTTTTGTTCTGTTGAATTTGAATTTAGATCTTAATTTAGGTGAAATTGAATTAGAGAGTTTTTTGAACGGATTGGTGTGTGAGCTTAACAAGTTAAAGAAATGCAATTGGAAATTTAGGGAGTCAATTGAACTTTTGAGTAATCTAGGGTGTTTTTCTGTGTCTGTGTGTATGGAATTTTGTTGTGTTATGAATTATGATGCGTCATTCATATAGTGACTGTCATTAGTTTAGATTTTTTTGCTCGAATTCCCTGGCCTGTCTTGTTTTGTTGGCCAGCAGATACAAGGTACTTTATGTTCGCCGGTTACACACCTCATGTGCTATGTGCTCTGGAGTAGTTCCTGTATTACTCCCTCCTTGCGATAAATGTTCTCAATTGCGATAAATTGTGTGTTTTTTATACTCCTTGATTTCTTTTACTTTTATACAGCTTTTTAATACTAGTTATTATAATGGACAGGCTTGCTGGGTACTATGGCTCCATGTGTGCTATATGGAACCAACGCTGAGAGACTTGAAACTGATTCTAGCACTTTTGCTAATCACTGCTTGCCCTACACTGGTCTTTACGTACTTGGTAATTTGTTGTTTGGTTCGAACACCCTCGCCCCCTGGCTCTCTTATCCTCTCCGCACTGCCATTCGTCGGAAATTCAACCTAGAGGTTGGTTGTTTCTGCATGTCCTTAACGTGATTCACTTGGCCACTTTTATGTATTCTAGGCTACTTGTCCTTAGGGTTCTAGCCCTTTCTTTAAGAGTAATTAGTAGGCATCTGAGTTCTGACCAAGAAAACATCACCGTGATTCTTTGTGTATGAGTACTTACATTTGGTGTTCCGGATCCTAGTTAATAAGTACTCCCTCTGTCCTGTTAATGTTGTGTCATTTTGCCAATTAGGGTGTCCGAATAAAAATTGTGTCATTGGAGCATTAATTGTAGGAATCTCAAAACTTCCGACAATTCTATATTTAGTACAGAATTGAGAAATTCGTAACAAAACAAAACAAACTTAGGACACCTAAATTCATTGGGGTCCACAAAAACTAAATCCTAACCATTGGACTCCCTAAAAAAGTTTTATAGAAGTGAACTATGTTTTTACCATTCACTATGTCATCCCTATCCATGTTTTATTTGAGCAATTATACATGAAAAATAGGAGACTTGTATTTATTAGGTATTTAGGTGTGGAGTTCATATCCTAAATAAATATGGGGAAGTAGTTAAGAGTGACATATTAGGGAAATATTATAAGGTCCCTGTGCAAAGTAGAGTGCTAACAAAACATCCCATTTTTGGAAATACAAATACTATGAAAGGTCAAATATATTTATAAGTTTATCAATTTCTTATTCTTAATTTATCCAAAAAGTATTCCACTCACATTCTTTATGTGTTCTTTACTACTACAACTTATCCCATTTATACTACATATCCATATTCTATTACATTTCTTAAAAAGTGTGAAATATATCAAACACAACAATATTAATGCGATGGAGGGAGTATGCAATAAGGATTCGATAATATTGATAAGGGGGATACAATCCTAAATATTCTTATACTCCATCAATTCCATTAATATTTTTCGCACTTTTTAAGAATATAGGTATATAGTACAAGTGGGATAAGCTATAGTAGTAATAAAAATAAAGGTGAGTAGATACTTTTTGGAAAAAAAATAGGAATAAAAATCTATAATGTGCGTTACAGTTGTATATATGTTTGATATGTTAGGGTAGTTATATTTCTAAAAATGGAAAGTTTTGTATTGACATATTTGTAACGGGACATCTAAAATGGCACAATACTATTAATAGAGGGAGTACCTGTTTTATTTCATTATCTAAATTTCTAAACTAGATTTTGTGAAAGTAAGGAATCTGTATACATAGTACTGTTTTGCCAGTCTAGAAAATTTGAAAACTGAAGTGCAACTGGAGAAGTTTTCCAGCCATGTCTAAATGACGTCTCTGTGCGAAATTCATATCTGAAATGAGTACTGCAGACTCTGATGTATCCATGATTCTTAGGGTCATAGTCATGAGAGTTAAGAGCATTGTGCATTCATACACGCTTGAATGTTTACTTTGGAGAAAGTTGTGCTGTAAAAGTAAGTTTCATGGTTAAATTTGTCAACAAAGTATATGAATCAACAGATCGTGATAAGTTTCACGTAATAAATGACAAAATCTATAGTAATGTTGGATAAATTAATGTCTCCACTCTCCACAGGGAAGCTGCGAGGCATTTAATCGAACATGTGGGTGCTGTGGAGGCTGCTTTGAGAATGAGGTTCAACGCGAGCAATTGGAGACAGCCTGCGATCTTGCAACACACGGGTTATGCCACCCATGTGCACTTTGCCAGGAAGGTCGTGAGCTTCGTCGCAGGCTTCCTCATCCAGGCTTTAATGCCCAGCAGCCTATTCTATTCATGATTCCTCCTAGTGGACAGGCCATGGGCCGTGATGCACAAGTAATGTGTTGATGTTTGAAATATATGATGGTTATTGCTGTTTTCTGAATATCATGTTTTGGTTGCCATTCTGTCTATAGTTTATGGATGTGGACTTGAAGATACTTGTATCTTTTATTGTTGCTGAAGAACATATAGAAATTACTTAATAGACATTTTTGTTCCATGAAGTGTCGTGATCATTCTTCTCATAGTATCTTGTCTCTGCTCTTGACAGTCAGAAAAGAGCAGCATGCCACCACCAGATACTGCTTGAAGATGTTGTCCATTGTTACTTGAAACAAATAGGGGAAGTTTAGACGACCGTTGTTTATCGAGAAGCCAACCAAGCTGCGGATATTCTGGCAAAAAAGTGAACAGCAAATATACTGTTTGTAATTATTATATATATGGATAAATTCTCCCTTAGTATATGGTTTATCCTAAATGTGTTTGTTTGGGCTATATTCGATCTTGGCTTAACGATTATTAGTGCGAACCTCTGTTTATAGTTGTTGTATCTTGCTTAACTAGGTCTGATGTACCCCTATTTGAGTTCTAATATAAGTTCTGCTTGTCAAAGATATAAATTCACATGGTACCAACACTATGTTTGCAAATTAGGGCGTTTGAAATGAATGACTTGGGCACTGGGAAGTGTTCATTAGTTTGAGAACTTGGTGCTCAAGTGTGAAATTTCTCTGCATTTTAGAAGTTGGGTTCATTTTATTCATTTGATGAACTGAATTTTATAAATATGGGGTCGCTGTGAACCGGCCCGAGCGACTGTCATTCTTGGAGATAGGCTGCGCGTTTAGAACTTGCAGGGCTCCATAGCCATATCAAAACTTTAAGACATTTTCAGATGAAGAAAGCAGGGCCTCGATGAGCTTAGTTGGGCGATTAATTAATTCCCTCTATGTGATCTTGTTTCAGTTCATATGTTGTTTTTTTTTGCGCACAATTGCTACATGCAGTAATGTTCTCTGCGATATATTTTTACAGAATTTTGAAACATTCCGGGTTTACGACAATATAGTGCGCCAGTCCAAATCCGATAGAAAACGAACTGAGATTCTCCAGTTCGGTTGATCTGGATAGAAACTTTGCCAGATTGGTTCCTGATCCAGGTTATTTCTTGATTTCGATCTCACTCCGACTGTCTGGTTTTGAACCCCCGAACAGCCCTAACACTTGATAAGGTAAAGTAAATTCGGATTCGGATTTACCCTGATTTAATAATACATTTGGGTATTGATCTATTGACCAATCATACAGAAAACAACGATAAAAGGGTGAAGAAAGAAGCATATTCGTTCCTTTTCTTCTCCTTATCACTGAAAAACTCAGTTGGCGTTTACATATCGACAATCTTTTCTGATCTCTCCTTGATCTCCAGCAAGAGGATTATTTTCAGACAATATAAGTAGCGCCCTAGAGAACTGGTCATGGAAGTATCCGTTATCAGAAGCCATCTTCTCCACGAACGGGTATGTTGTCGAATCTGAAACCAACTGTTGATCAACCAGCAATAGTCCCTTGTGGTTCAAAATGTTCTTGTAGTACATGTTATCAAGCACCATTGGTGTCTCACGGTCATTTCTTGCATATTCAACTGCAAGCGGGTTGGGGTTAGGTGAAGGGCACCTTCCTTTGAGGTACTCAGCGTATTCCGGGTCTAGTGTAGGATCAACGGTTGGGTAGAGTCGATGTACCATATTAATACAATGAACTCGTCCTACAGAATGCGCACCTGCATAATTCAAGTTTGAACTTTTTTTATGAGACGAAATTACTTATGATTTCACATCTATGAAAGTTCAGATATATGTACTCCGCAGTATATTTACCTAGGAGGGCAACTGTTGCTTCTGTATCGAGGCCGATGGCCTGAAACGTCGAAAGAACTGATGACATGCTGTCATTGTGATTAGGGATGGAGTTTTCAACTTGGGCTACATAACTTTCTTTGCTGTCCATACGCCCAGTTTTCATTTGAATAACTGGACCACCCAACTGTTTGTATCAATACAGTTACTCAGTTATTGTGGGTCGAATTTATATTCTTATAGTTTTGAATGATCAGTTAAAGAATAACTTACGAGGGCAGCACCATCTCTGGCTGAAAGAGCAACAATATCCGCGCAAGAAACAGTGAGAGGGCATTCTTTCTCCACTGCAGCTTTGATGGTGTTGACATACTTAAAATTTCTCATTCCAAAACTTCTAGATGATCCCTTCTCTGATTGTATGGTGTTTGCAGTATCCAGCAACAGTGATGCATCACAGGACTAATTCATTTACAGAGATCAATAAAATCACCAGCCATTAAATGAAAGCAAATCCAATCCAAAAAACAAAATCGCATACTCTTTTAGTCTCCCTCTGGGTAGGCTGCCTCCAGCCCGCAATAACAAAATGAAGTGTAAAATTTCGATCATTTTTTTGGTTGGCCCACACTTAAAAATAAATCAATTTCTTTATATATGTTATGTAATACTCAAAATAGCTCAGGATGAAATAAATTTATTGGCCCTCTTGTGTCTCAAAATAATAGTATCATCATTTCACTTTTTGGGTGGTCCGTAAACAATGCAATAAAAACAAGAATTACATACTGGTACGTACAGTAATAATTTAGAGCTAAGATTAAACTAAGAGCAAGTCTTGTGAAATAGTAGTATCATCATTTCACTTTTCGGGTGGTCCGTAAACAGTAAAAACTAAAAATTTGCATACCGGTACAGTAACAATTTAGAGCTAAGGTTAAATACCTTAACAACACAGTCGTGGAAAAGGTTTCTTATCCATGAAACAGCAGTGTTTCCATGGACATGGTATAGCTTGGTCACTTGTTCTTTGATTATTTCCTCTGCTCTTGGGCAACTTTCTGAGTAGTAATTTAACTGCAGATCACTTTTCCCTACAATAACATGTGTTAGCTAGTTACATCATGGAGCACCAGTTTATCAACTAATTTATAGACGGTTTATTCATCATTTAACACAAATAATAATAACTTAATTACTATGTCTAATTAGCTGATTTGATAAGCTAGCTAGGCATACAACTTTAAGAAGAAAGGTAGTAGCTGATTTGTTATTATATGCTGCATTTAGCAGTGTTACTTATAGTAATTTTTACTAAACTCCGCCTTTAAACTAGCAAATTGTTTATCAACTACGCTACGAGTTACATCTGCATGCCTAATACTTATCAGTTAATTTTGAACGACAAAACATAAAAAAGATGGTGAATTGAAATGAAAAAAGTAAGTACCTTGTTGAAGGTGGGAGAGCAAGGATAATAGGAGAAATAAGCCAGCAAGTGAGCCAAAATTGTTGGTTCTCAATGCCATTTTTGTTTTGGTTTAGAGCTGCTACTTCAACAGAGCATTGGTATATATATAGGGAAGATGAGTAGTAGTTGTATTATTTTGCAAGTGGATGGATGCACGAAATAAATTTAGAGGGCTTTCCACTAACAAATTAATGGGGAGGCTAAGACTTTGATAACCTTTCGGCTAATCAATACCACGCTTCGGCAAAATTGGATATTACCCCACCAATTTACGGTTCGCTTTTGTATTTTGTACGGTGTAATGCATAAGTACAAGTTTAAAAGTGTAATACCATATATTTTTTTTAAACAATACTTCTTCCATCTCATAATAATAAGATTTCCATTTTAAGAAGTTAACATTTTTAACATCTCGTTTGACATCGTATTAATGCTGAATCGTATGAAAGTAATTTATCAAATTATATTATTAAAATATAATCATTATATTTTGATAATATAATTTTATAAAGTTAACTTTTTAAAATAGTTTTTAAAATAGAATAAAATAGTTTTTAAAATAGAAAGGGATGAATGAAGTAGTACAATTATAAAAATACTATGTCTTAACATGCATACGGAATACTATACTCCATTCCATTTAATTTAATGGTCCTGTTTATCGGTACTCGTTAATAAGTTAGTAGTTGGTTTTTGTGTGAGTATTTAGTAAATTAATTAGCCCTAATATACAAAATAAAAATAAACTAGTTTACTTTTTTAAATAAGCTAGTAAATGTTTATAAAAATTAATTATGTTTTTTTACATAAATTTTAAAAATTTAATTTAAGCAAAAAAATGAATGTTTGAAATTCACAGAATCACAGTTACATCTACAATTAAGCAACATGTTTAATGTTTAATTAAGCATATGATAACAAATCCCTCTGTTCAATGCAGCATATGAAATTTCACCGAATTCTCCATTATTATATATTTGAGATCGATGATTATTAGAAATGGCAATCATTAATTATTAATTAATTAAAAATAGGAGTATTGTTGTACTATATATATTTATGATAAGGTGGGTTATCAAGTAGTCCACGTTAATTAAGTACTAGTCACCAAATATTCGTCACATGAATTATTACTAAATTTTATATGCTTATATAATTATTATTGTATTAACAATAGATCAGGTCCCAAGATTCATCCAAATAATTATTGGACGTATTGACCATACATAATTAATATTTCCGTAAGCAATTTTGGAAGGTTTAATTAATCGAACAGGGGCTTGATTGCTGAAATATTGGATTTGGAGCTTGTGATGGATCTTTACGACTCGATTTTTTCTACATTTCAGCCATCTCTTTTTAGAATTTACTATATCAAAATGATGTTGGAACCCAACTGGTGAAAATCTCATTAAATTTAGCAATTGCACCAAATAAAGTAGGAATGATTGAAATCAGAAAGAAATTCACTGAATAAACCGTCCAAACAAAGAAGCGATCTAATCAGAAACTTGTATTGTTGGTTGAGCATTTCTTGTGGTCGTTATTTATAAAATTATTTTGCCGCTTACAAAAAATAAACAAAATGTGAAAGATCAAATGAAAACAGCAATTGGGAAGTAGAGAGAGATGAGAAGCTTGGACGTAGGTTCATAGATAAACCCTACCAAACACCCACACATTTTCTATACCCAGTTGTCGACCAATACACTTTTATGTAGTCAGCCAATCTCCATGGCAAAACTACCGCTTCTATACCCTTGCCCCTTATAAATATGTTAATACCGGGAACATTACATTCCTTCCCCTTATATAACTCCCTTGTCCTCAAGGCTTATGCATATCACCATGAAACTTGCTCCTCGGCTCCTCCTGGATCCCATATGCGAATATACTCCAAGTCCAAACTCTTAATGACGTAATTATGAACAAAGATGAAGTCCACTTTTGCCAATTGCCAACTAGTTTCCATAAACCAAATTAATACAGTACTCACTTCTTCAAGCATTGTTTCATAAGCAAGTGCATGTTTTGACAAAAATTGTATATCCTGGACATAGTTTGTGGAGTATGGAATGCAAATAGCATTGGCAGAAACAGAAACTCTTCATTAGTGTTAAGTGTTAACCATGTTAATACCTTTGTATTCTAGTCTCATCATTTGTCCAATCTCTTCTTTATGAATCAATATAAGATATTTACTCTTTCCAACAGCAGTTGACATGCTCCAAGAAACAAGTCCATCACATGCCGAATCAATCATATGAGTTATAAATTGGTCCAGTGGAAGGGAGTTGAGCTGATGAAAGTAGAGGTGCAAGGATTGATCCCCGAGACATAAGATGGTTTAAATGTGGAGATGTAATATTTATCGTTTCAAGAGAAAAAAAACGTGTAGAATCAATGATAACTTTTGTTTCCCTCCCGCCCCTGGAGAAAACATTTGTCCATAGCAAGACTGGTGACCTCAACTTTTTCCCTTCCGTAGGAACCAATCCATTCCGCTTCAACGAAAATTAGACTTTATAAATGTTGATCTACTCAATCGCACAACACTCTGGGATTATGTATCCCTTTGATAAGAACATACACGAACAACATTGTTTTAATTATGCACCACATAGAAATGTTGGCCTTTCTACAGTCCGCGAGCCATCATCCAAATCAGAATTCATGGCTTGTCTGTTTGGATCAGACCAAAGTTCTTCAGCAAAGTCGCTAGAATCATATGTTATGTTGACCAGTTAGTTACCACACGTTAACTTGAATTGGGTTGTCGACCACAAATGAGCAAATGGGAGGATGACACCAATTTACAACTAATAATAGTTAGAAATTCACTTTTAGATGTATGTATAAATCTAACCATCTTACTAATTAACGAAATACTAGAAATCTAATATTAACGAAGCATTAATTAAGTTCCTCAAAATAGGCAAGTTAATCCTAACATATAGAAACTAATTTGCAGTAAGTTCTCTAACACTAATTTAATAAAAACTATTAGGATAATTAACCTAAAATTATTTTACCATGTTTTAATGTTTTAGTTACTATACATAATATCCGAGGAAAAAGGGGACGGAGGGGGAGTAATAGTGATGGTAGGAGCTTTGAAGTTTTATGATGAATTTAAATATAAAAATAGTCTGACAATCCATCCAAATTCAGATACACTGAGCTACCTTCTGCTTCCAAAAGGTTTCCAAGTAATATCCACTTCCTCTGTTGGGAAGAGTATTTTTTGGAACACATATTTACAAGTTCAGCTTAATTATAAGCAAGAACATGAATAAATATCACTTCTTGTTCTCATCCATAGCAGCTGTTTTGCAGATTGGGCATGCGTTCTTAATCGATAACCACTTGCGGATGCAGCTGACGTGAAAATCATGGCGACACACTTTCAGAGTTCCAACATCGTCCATGTTTTTGTACTCTTCCTGTTAATTCCAAATGGCACAAACAATTTAGTTTACTCGGTTCAGAAAGAAAGAAACTTATCACATCAACAAACAAACTCTACATGTCGAAAGTTAAAAAGTTCACAACTATGACTTCAACGTAACGAATTATAACCCCAATCACTCAATTTTGAGACAAACAACAAGCTCCAAAATGTAAAGCAATGTATATTTCATATTATGTAACAGCAGCATTTTTCTAGCCTATTCTTTGCATGTGAGATTCTTACCAGACATATAACACACATTCCTTCGTCTTGGCATAGGTCTGAATCTGATGAACAATATATAGACTCAGTCAGGCATTTTGAGATGAAACCATCCGACAAGCCAGTGTTGACATGTCCAATCCTATCCCCCAGTGCAAGAAGATCCTATTTACACCAAATGCTAATGTTACAGCAAACAATACAAAAACATGTATTGAAGGCTAAAGGAGAGAAGAGAATGCAAGTTATTGTTCTATTCTTTTCTCTCCTCAGAGATGAAAAAGAGGGAGTATTAACCAGACCTCGTAGCTCATGTTGTCTATATCAAGCCTCATGTCCCTATGCTGGTCAAATAGAGTTCTGGACCCATAAATCGACTCAAGCATGACACCCTGAAATAAAGAAATATAGAGCTTCAGTGAAACCCAAACACATGCATTTTAGTAATCTCAGTAAAGCTCGATGAGAATAGCATTCTTTTCAACAAAAAATATTATGATAATCCAAGCACAAACTCCTCACTCACAAAAAGTCCATCCAAAGGTTTTGATTGTACAAAATCCAGTTGGTTCTCGGCACGGAGTTTAAGGTGCAGTGTACAAGTATTAAAGGTAGTGGACAACATTTTATTGGGATAAACTGACAAGGAAGAAAGACATTTGTTATGGGATGGAAGGAGTAACAATTCGACGAAAGCATAAAATGAGATGTGCATTGCACTAACAGTCATTGCAACATAATCTATGGGAAACAATGCCGACAATTTACTTATCAAACCCCCACAGAAATCTATCTTAACATGTAATACAAAAGTGCAACCAGATTTTAGCTACCAGCGACAAAACCAGGCATTCACATCAAACAACTATAGAGGTGATGCATATCAAGACTAAGCTCAATAAAAGCTTCAATAATCAATAACTAAATTTGGAGTGTTAAATACACAGACTAAATTTACAGCTACGAAGCTTGATATGGTCTCTTACTAAAAGGCAGAAGTATCGGGACAGGTTTTGGTTTTTGGAGCAAAGACTAATGTCTCCAAAAAATGCATTCCACAACATGAAATTGGCTACTGCCACACACACACACCCCAACAGAAAACATCCATTTTGAAATCCAATTTGTCCAAAAAAAGCAATTTACCTCATGTGTCAACCGATCACGAACATTTCCATCCTCTGTAAACGATCTATATCTATCGCTCGAGGGTAAGTTTCTCCCATTTCTGTCAATGTGGCGCCACCTCATGGCAGAAAGGGTCCTTGGGTCTCTGGCAGGATACCGTCCCATAACCTCTGTCACGGCCTCATCTGAAGAAGCCACAAATCCGCGATGATGATTGCTTGAAGAAGCCCTGAAAGTCGGTATGGTTCTTGGACCATAACCACTTCGAACTACCCTGCCAGCTTGATTCGAGTTACCAACTATATTTTGAGGAGCAGGATGTCTGTTGGACGAATGATCAAAACGGTAACCACTATTTTCCAGGGAACCACTAGGTTGACTGCTTTGATTGTTCACATCATTTGGGCCGTGATTAAAGAAACTGAGATCTGTGAATTCATAACGGAAAGCATTGAGAAAGACAGCATAAATTATCATCCAAAGAAATTGCCGCCAAACATACCTGAGCTAGATGTCAACCCATGTTCAGCAGACATTATGAAATTCTGACCCAGTTCCCTTGTGGGAGCATTATGACTTTGGCCCCAGAAATCTGCAGAGTTAGATGGATCAGATGATCGACTCGAAAAGGGATGATGCAAGGGGTTGCTCGACGAATTAGTCCTAGACATATGGGCTTCCGGATCAACTGCAGCTCTGCTTCTTACATTTCTGAGCATCCCTTCATTACCAATGGAAAGGTTATGAGCTCTGTAGCTTGGAAGATACTCATGAGGAGCATGATGAGATTCTGTATTATGCTTTTCCTGCCACGGGTCAGAAGGCAAGTGGAGATTGGATGAACTTCCAGTATCATAACATCTGCTTGTAGACCCTCGCTCACACACTGGAGGGAAGCCTGGGATTTTCCGCTTGTATGTTCTTCTGAAATTGTCCGTTGTCTGATCATAGAAATTACCATCTGGACCAGGGATAGGTTGACCACCAAGGTTAGATGAGGATGGATAATGAGAGTAACCATCAGGGAACACAGGAAAATTTACAGCAGCAGGCTGTGACACAAAAGGATCATGCGAAGGTCCAGGAGCCTGCGGTTGAAGGACTGGCAGTTCACCATTCTGATTAGATGAGGAATACCCACTTGAACTTGGAGCGTGGTTCCAACGAGAAGGATAGTGACCACCTTGGACTGACGTATTAGGTAGAGAATGATTGAGATGATTGCTCTCGGGAGCACCAGCCCTTCCTACAGAAACAAAATAGAAAAAATATGAGAAATTACCTAGCATGCTACAATCAGTGACATTTTTGTATTGAAAAAATAAAGAAATTATCTACACTAATGCTCTAGGTGAATCTCTATTTGATGATGTGATAGAGAATCATGAAACAAGTCATCCAAGGGAGGTATAAGGTGGTGCAGTGGTATAGAGCTGGAGCGGGGATGGAGACGTGCAGGGTTCGATCCCTGGCCTAAGGTGGTTTAGGATGTTGGTATAGGTGTGGAGGTATAAGGTGGTGTAGGATGTTTGTATAGGATTTAATGTAGTAGTAGTTGTAATATTTTTCGTTTCAAAAATTAAAAGTAAAAAAATGAAACAGCTTAAACAAGTCATTCTTTGTTTACCAATGCCTCTTCTTTCAAATAGTTCAATGACATAAAAAGCACAAGCAGGATAAAGATCTGGTAGTGGAGTACAAATTTTATTATGATAAAGATCTTGATGGTTATATAAACATCACATTAGCCACCACTCACGATATAAGAACAGTCACAAAAAGGTTGTATCTATATGAAAGTGACAATACATACCGACAGGCATGAAAGTTTGCTCTGCTTGATTCCATCTCTGGTCATTACCAGTCTCGAAAATTTGAGGAGTGTTAAACACATGTCTATGCCCCATAGCTGATTATCTCGTGCAAAGCCTTGTCTTAGCTGATCAAAACCTACAGGAGATTTCACAGAATCTCAGCAAGTCTGTTTGTAACCAGCAAGGCAAGGAGCTTCAACAGAACAAATAAAAGAAAAGGCATAATTCAGACAAGTGTAAGTAATCAGGAAACCTAATTTTTATAAACAGGTTACATCCTGGTTTTCTTACCAGTAAGAAAAAGTAAATACACATATGACAATGTAAGGATGAGAACATATACAAACTCTGAGATACAGCAGAAGAAGGAAAAACACTTCATAGGGAGAAAAACACAAAGAACTCTTATCCTCGGACAGTATTATGTCCTCCAAATCACATTTGTGAAGATCTTCTTCACAGGCCCTTATTTCCTCGTAATGATATGAAATTACATAAGCCTGCTAGAGAACTTACAAAGACCATTTATCTCAGTGATCCTTCTAAGCTCATGCAAGGATGTAAACAAATCAACCCTAGACATGCTCAAGTGGAGTGTGAGGATCAGGCTTCCATGTTTACTAATGCTACAATACGAAGAACTTGAATGAATTATTACAGAGCACCACATTCTGCACAAACCATGTAAAGTATTTTGCACATCAAATAAATCAAAAAAATATTGACCAATTGGTGGTCATCATTTTAAACCTTTAACTTTGCATCATGATTATAAACTTACAAAATTACAAACTTACTGTTGTGTATATTTAATGCAGCGTCGTAATAAGTTTACTGTAACCAGTCTATACCTTCTACCAGAAAATAAGTGGTCTCTATATCCAACATGTTGTCAACTGTTTTATAACAGCCTCTCTTTTCACAGACAAAAACACAAAGATTCATGGCCGTCTCATCAAATGTAGAAGCTCAATGATACTACCTATCAGAGAAAGGCCTGAAACATGATATCTTTGTAGCTTTGTTGATTTAATTTGGAAAAGTCATCAATGTTTTATTTAAAATATATAAATTATAAACTTCTACAACATAGTAATAAACAATGTTTACAATCTTCTTTCTCAGAGAAGAGGCAATCCTTAGGAAAGAGAACATAAGTATGAAGTAAAAGTGCAAACTAGAATCAGTGTGACTGTGTCCTCATTCGATAGCAACTACAGCAGTTTTAAAAGTAAATATATTGGAAGTACCACATTCTTATCTTAATTAAATGGACTTCCAAGCACTAGAAAAAGAACAGAAGATGTGAAGGCAGTTTATAATAAAAGAAAGGGTTTATTTAAAATAATTGAGGATAAAGTTCAGACTGTTCATGGATCCAATTTCCTTTCACCTAAAGTGTTACATAATTTGCAGAAATACAAAGACATTTTTATCCACTTTCATCCCATCAAATTACACCTCGAGTAAAATAAATAAATAAATATAAAAGAAAATAAATAAAAGCTGAAAAAGAAAATAAAGAAGACAAAATCTTCAGAGTTAGCTCTACAAAATCGCACGAGATATACACAGATATACCGTGGTATTCCTCCATTAAGTAACCACTCCTGATGCCAGATTTATTTTCGATGACCCAGTGTTATGGAAGAAGAGCCTACTTACACAACTGGTGAAACATACGGATAATTGTGATAGCTCAATCATGAATCATGATCCCAGGAACCAATTCTAACACATGCCTGTTGAGTTAGTAAATCCGTTCAATTCAAGGGTCATATTATCAGTCCAAAAATATAGAAGATAGTCTTCTAAAGAAACAAAATAACAAGTCTAAATACATCATGCCCTTTTATTACCCATAGCAACACTGACAAATCCCGCAGCCCATCTCATCTTGTTGTCTTACTCGAGTCAATTCCTGGACAAAATTTGAGTAACTAAACCACGACTGGTGACCAAAATACGCTTCACTATGGCCAACAGAGTCAACTACGAGTATAATAAACCAAATCAAAGGAACAGTAACTGCTATGGGCAAGAAGATAGATTTAAGGTCAATGAGCAGCTACCGTCCATGTCCTTTGCACATGGGTCTCCATATATATGTGAAAGGTGTTGACATGTAAAATCCACATTTCTCCATTGTACACTCTGCTGGAGACGATGCTTAATCGAACCACTTTAAAAATTGCAACTCAAGTTACTCCCTCGGTGCTATAGACTAAGGATTGATTATTATAATTTCTAAATGCAAAATCAGAGCCTTTCAAGCATTTATATTCCAGGACACATTGTCTGCCATATGTCTTGTGACAAAGAAATGGCCCAATACCACCAAAACAAGGCTGGTATAATACATCGCGGATCACTGGCAATCTTAGGATCATTCAAACTGATGTTAGTCAGGCATCGCTTGGTTGGAGAAGAATAGAATTCCACAATGAACAATATTAGTCCTCCACTTTCCTAAATTCACTTGTTTCTTTTTCCAACTCATAAGCTGATGTGTAAGATACTGCAACTGCACAACTAATATATCTCGAATAGAACACCAGTAAGCAAAATCAAACCTGTACATCAGTGAGCCACATAGACGAAAATGTGCCTGCAATACCATTTGTAATTCAGATACTTCATATTAGAGAGGCAAGCAGCTATCCACTAATGGTTGCCTTATCTATGCCTACAAATTAGGAAACAACTTCTAACATTTTTTAAAGGTTCAGTCGTCTAAGCTATAGAAGATGCACAAAACCAGGAACTCGACGTTTTACCATATCCCAGTGATATCATCTCAAAACACTGTGCACAAAACTAATTGGTGAAAGAAAGAATATTTACAAAACCAGGAACTCGAATGTTTACCATATCCTAGTGATATCACTGTGCAAAAAACTATTGTGAAAGAAAGAATATTTACAAACAGAATAAGCTGATACAGCATGTGGAAATTACATACTAGAAATTGTAGAGAGAGTGGGGAGAGAAAGATAGAGACATCTCAGCATCAAGATATCTAACCTGGAAATTATTCTCTCATTGCTAATTGCTTTGCTAAGTAGTATATAATTTAGGCAAAGAAGTTGAGTGGATATAACAGAGTGTCAATGTCCCAAAAGGCCGGCCTGTTGACTGTAGAAATCCCTAACTCTGAATTACTAGGCTCCCTATATAGATTCTCACAAGTCAGTAGCCAATCTTCCAGATCAAGCACCACACCAGCAACCCCTTGCCTGCATATTGAAAAAACATCTAAACCTACTAGTACCAATCCTGGACGTAAGCCCAAATTATACTATCATGTAGATATTTGTACCAAATAATTTTGACCATATACTTGTGAACAACAATTTGAGATCCCTGGATAAAAAAGAGGGAAGCAGAAGATTGAAATGTACCTATAGTTAGTTAATGATAACAAGCCAAACTATCACAAGTTTTTTTTTTCTTCCCCCCCCCCCCCCCCCCCCCCCCCCCGTTTTCTACTACTTTGAAGTCTATAACAACAGAGGCTTGGATGGGAGGTGATGTTCACCCATGGGCCTCCTTCTACTATCCCCATTGGGATTTTTAAATGAAAACTAAAATCAATTTAGACAGCTAACACAGGTAAAGATGACAACAATAATACACAGACGAACAGGAACAGCAATATACTAATAGGATTTACACAAAACAGTCTGCAAAATCATGGACTAAAGAGGTTCCTCACGTGATATTCTTGTCCACAGTACCCAATAAAATGATCGGATGACGCTCGTAATAGTATGGAAATCTTTAGAAAGAATATTACATATCATTGCGAAAGTGGCATTAATTTATCCCAAGGGTAACTGAAGAATTCGTGCCTCCAACTGGGGCTCCCATCACCAACCATGTGGGTTAACGAGGTGTGAATTTTAAGGGATCTAAAAAAGTACGTAAATATCTGTATGCAATGTAGGTGTCTTTATGTGTGTATATACCCCTAACTTGTGTGTGTATGCATGCAGGTGTACATGGGAATGTATTACATAGGTTTAAACAGTTACGCAAGAGGATACACACACATGATATGCGAGCTGGTGGCGGTCATAATATAATACTTATGCAAGAGGACTATCAATTGTAAATTGCTCATGTACTAAGAATTTTTAAGGTGATTTTTTTTTTTGTGGGATAACAGAAAAATATGATGCCCATATATGTGTCCATACTCCATACATATACGTTTCTTTTCAAGTAACCAAAATCAATTAGTTAGTCAGGCTTCATACACCATTGGCTCAATTGTGAGATCTCATTTGTCTTTGAACACACGTTTTGTTAGTGAGATTTTACACTTGGTGAAAGTCTCACTAGAAAAATAATACCTACTGAATTGCAGGTACCACTGCCCTAGGTAATGAAAAAATTCAAACTGCAAGTGGTACTCGAATACCACCACCTAATTCACATCTTCTCATTTCATTGTTTTTTGGTTGGCCCAAACTACATAAAGGTAGATAAAATACCACTCATGTTAGTAATACTCAATCAATTGGTAATGATAATGGTAATAAAACTATCATACCAGCTACTAACCACAAAATCTAAGGATATTCAGCAGTACTAGATACTAATAGTAGCTGTACCACATATCCATGCACACATACGTATGTACATACTAACAATCAACAAGTAGAGTAACAATGAAAAACAGTAATGCTGTTGGGAAACAAATGAAGAAAGGAGAAGAAAAAAATAAAGGCATTTTGAGTGATATGATTCTAAAATTTTATGTGAGCCAATAGTTACCTGGAAATTGAACCGTGAAACTTAGGCTTTGGTGGGTAAGGTGATATGCTAGTGGCTAATATACAAGTGTAAGTTATACAATAAGCTCAAAACAATCATTATCTGCATAAGATTCCTCATGATAATCATGAATAATCTATGCAGCGTGTAGCACTTCTGTAGAAGTGCTAATAAAGAAACAACAGAGGAAAGGGTAGGTTGAGTATGAACTTGTTATAAAACTTATTTCTCATCTAACATGTAAATAAATAAACAGTACAAACAAGGTTATGATGGTGATTGCAGATACATACTCTGTAATTTAAAGTCTGCACAGCCTTCTCTGCAATATGAGACTTGCGTAAATTTAGGATCTGCTGTTAACCTTTAACTCAGAAACCTGGAAATTGGGAAGGAAAAAAAAAGAATCAATTTGGATTAAGAAATCCTTGACCATTGAACCATTTTATTGAGAAAAATGCAGAACTCAGTATAATGAGCTGGACTTCCAATCATAAGAAAATAAGTGATAACTGAGGAACTGAAACAACCTTACAAATCCTAGCACAATGTATCACAATGATACATCACTAGAAACACTATTCAGTTACTCCACTTGTTTTTCCCACGACACATCAAAGTACTCACAGTCCACTAGATCCACAAATATATAGTAATGTTAATCACATTGCATCACATTACAGGTCAGTCATTCTATGGGCCAGTATGAGTAGCCACATTTTCACCCTTGTAAATGATTACATGACTAAATGTTACCATGATTGAAAGTCATTCTACAAGTCAACCAATTGAGCTGAGCACTTGGTATCTAACAAAGAACCACTCACTCTGATAGCACAGTTAGGTTTCGGAAGCCATTAATAATTGGCTCGAATTCATTGAGATCTAAAGGTTAAGAGACAATATAAATATCCTATGGAGAGAAGAACGTTGAGAAGAGTGACACCTGCACTTGAGCAACGTGATTCAAGTATTGCCACATAATTAATTCCGTCAACCAGCATATTTGCTGCAGGTCACGTGGATTAAAATTTCAACACTCAGGTACGTTTCAGTTTCAGTTTCTATGAAACACTTCATGATTTTTGTGAAACATGGGGCGACAGTTCATAGGATTAAAAAGGTTCAGGTTGTTTTACAGTGTCTTGAAATCACAAGTTGATTTCACCTAACAGGCTGAAACAAATATAGAAACTCGTATGTTTCACAAACTGCAACACAACACTCATAAGGAAAGCCACCATAAAACAAGGAATCTAGACCATATCTATTCATCAATCAACTCAAACCATCATAAATTACCATACACAGAGTGCGATTGCTGTTCAACAACAAACAGTTCCAGGAACAACAGTTAGCTAACTCATTGCAATTAGTATGAAATAACAAAAGGGCCAGATAACAACACAACCCAGCCTTAAACGTATTATGCATCAAATAACTTTGTCGAAATGAACAAAAACACAACAAGGTTAAAAAGCAGAAACAATCAAAATCAAACAACCAAGCTTAAACCCAGAAATCAAACAAACAAACAAAAAACAATTCACCGGACGAATAAAAACCTCGATCATGGCAACAACAATCGATGATGATCAGAAGCAGAAACAATCAAACACATGATACATTTATTCCATTAATTCACACCAGAGCCATACCAGAGCAAAATTCCACAACTAACCAACAGAGACGAACGAAAAAAAAGCAAAAAAACAAAAAAAACACAAACCTCGGTTAATCGGAGGTAATTGGATTGGGTAATTCCGATGGATGATCAAAACGGAGTGATGCGTAAATATATAGATTGTATACACCCACACGGAATATACATATACATGGAACAAGTATACGTATAGGTGTAGTAATAATAATAATAATTGTAATATACGCAGAATAGTAAGTGTGAGAGAGAAGACAACTGTGAGATGAAACGGTGTTGGATTTATAGCTGTGGATTCATCAAATTAAAAAAGGTACAAGGGAGGAGAAGAAGAAGAATAATAGTAATAAAAATGCTATGAATATTATTTACTTTATTAAATTTTTTATTGTATTTATATGAGACCAATGAGTAAAGAGAAAGAAAGTAACATTGATGTTGTGGACTTTAGGTAGACGAGTATGGCATCAAAGGAGTTGAAGAAATTTCAATTTGGGGTAACTCTCTCCTCGCGGATTTAGTCCCCTACCGGATTAATTACTGGATCCGGCTAAATTGAAGAAGAATTTTCTAAGCTACATTTTTATATTATATTGTTCTTAGCGAGGAAGCGTAGATATGAATACCGTATATAAATACAATACGAAATGAATATGAAAAAACGATAAAATTCAAAATATCAAAATTCGAATACGTTAAAAAAGTTTTTAACATGCAGATTTTTTCAGTATATATATTAATATATATTAATATATTACCATTGACCAATTAGTTCCCACCCAAACGTAATTTATTGTGTGCAATTAAGCCTAATAGTATACTATTAGTCCGTCTAAAAAATCTTTGGTGATTTCCGCCCTATCTCTTTGGTGAATGGTCTCTATAAGATCTTAGCTAAAGTGCTTTGGAAGCATTTGGGGCAAGTCTTGGAGAGTGTTATCTCGGAGAATCAATCGGCTTTTATTGGAGAGAGGAATATCTTGGATGGGGTTCTAGTTGCTAATGAAACTATTCATGAGGTAAAAAGGAAGAAAGAAGAGGCCTTCTTGTTGAAACTCGACTTTGCCAAGGCCTATGATTCCGTAAGTTGGGACTTTCTCTTTGGCATGATGAAGGAGTTGGGGTTTGGAACATGTTGGTTGGGTTGGATTCGGGAGTGCGTTACTACGGTCTCAATGTCGATCTTGGTCAATGGTAGCCCCACCAAAGAATTTGAAACTAGAAGGAGCCTTAGACAAGGAGATCCACTTTCACCCTTCCTCTATCTCATTGTGGCGGAAGGCCTTAGTAGAATGTTTGCAAAGGCATGTGAGAAAGGAGCTTTCAAACCTATCTTGGTGGGGAGGGGGGGGGGGTAGAGTTCCCATCTCCCTTCTTCAATTTGCGGATGACTCCTTAATCCTTGGAGAAGCTCCGAAAGGTAATTTTGAAGTAGTAAAGTGCATTCTTAGGTGCTTTGAACTTGTTTCGGGGTTGAAAATCAATTTCAAGAAAAGTTGTCTTATGGGTGTGAACATGGAGGAGAGTTCTATTGAGGTATGGGCTAGTTATCTTAATTGCTCAACCGGCCCCATCCCGTTCATCTATCTTGGCCTACCGGTGGGAGGGAAAGGGAGAGAGAAAAGAATTTGGAAGGTGGTAAAAGATAAGATGGTGGCACGGCTAGGGGCTTGGGAGAATAAGTATCTTTCCTTAGGTGGAAGATTGACTCTCACTAAGTCGGTGTTAAATTCTCTTCCTATATATTACCTATCCTTCTTCAAGATGCCGGTCTGGATTTCAAATTCCTTGACTAATATCCTTGACTAATATCCAAAGAGACTTCTTTGGAAAGGGTGTCATGATAAGGAGAAAAAATGGATCTATTGGGTGAGTTGGGAAAAGGCTTGTTTACCAAAGGAAGATGGGGCCTAGGCTTTAAGGACCTTGGATCCTTCAATTTGGCAATCTTGGGAAGGTGGGGTTGGAGGCTTCTCAAAGGAGGCGACGATCTTTGGAGCAAAATCATTAGGTCGAAGTATGGCACACTTGGAGATTGTGTAGAGCGTTTTGAGAAAAGAGGGGGTACCTTTGCCTCGTGGTCGGATTGGTGGAAGGATCTAGTCAAATGGGTGGGTGCTAAAGATTGGTTCAAAGTCAACACTATCAAGAAGGTGGGAGATGGTAGAGAGACCTCGTTTTGGCTTGACAAATGGTGCAATGAAGATAAGACTTTGAAGGAGGAATTTCCAAGACTTTTTAGGCTTGAATCCAACAATGAAGCAAAAGTTGTTGAAAGATTGACAAGGGAAGGCCAAGAGGTGAAGTGTTCTTGGAATTGGGTGAGAAATCTTAGAGGAAGAGACTTGAGTTTGTTGACCGCCCTTGAAGCTCGTGTTACACCTTTCTTTGGAGGAAATTCTTTAAAAGATAGATGGGTGTGGCTTGGTGGAGTTTTTGATCACTACTCAACCAAGGAAGGCTATAAGGAAATCACTAAAAGTGATGTATCTCTACCTTGGAAAAGGTGGTCCAAGATCATTTGGAACAATCTAGCTCCCTCCAAGGTTAGCATCTTTGTTTGGAAACTACACTACAAGAAAAACAGGATTTAGCGACGGATGGCATCCGTCGCTATACGGAGCGATTCGTCGCTATATACCATTAGCGACGGAAGGCCCGTCGCTAAATAGGACGTCGCGAAAAGTGGCGTCGCTAATCCAAAAAGCGACGGATGAGCTGTTCCGTCTCTAAATTTAGAGACGGATAAACTTATCCGTCGCAAATTTAGCGTTGACCGGGCAGCCCATGTCAACGCTAAATTTGCGACGGATAAGCTTATCCGTCTCTAAATTTAGAGACGATAAGCTCATCCGTCTCTAAATCTGATTTTTTATATAAATTTTTTTTTTTGTTTCTTTTAATTTATTTAATTCACCTACAATATAATAAAATATAAAAATATAATTTTTTAAATGCAATAAGGGGTCCAAGATCATTTGGAACAATGTAGCTCCCTCCAAGGTTAGCATCTTTGTTTGGAAACTACACTACAAGAAAAACAGG
This sequence comes from Plantago ovata, assembly GCA_028274465.1. Lineage (NCBI taxonomy): Eukaryota > Viridiplantae > Streptophyta > Magnoliopsida > Lamiales > Plantaginaceae > Plantago > Plantago ovata. The sequence goes on along the minus strand of CM051455.1, from coordinate 38,031,721 downwards.
ATTTAGCGACGGATGACATCCGTCGCTATACGGAGCGATCCGTCGCTATATACCATTAGCGACAGAAGGCCCGTCGCTAAATAGGACGTCGCGAAAAGTGGCGTCGCTAATCCAAAAAGCGACGGATGAGTTATTCCGTCTCTAAATTTAGAGACGGATAAACTTATCCGTCGCAAATTTAGCGTTGACCGGGCAGCCCATGGTTTCTTCACTTTAGCGACGGATAAGCTTATCCGTCTCTAAATTTAGAGACGGATAAGCTCATACGTCTCTAAATCTGATTTTTTATATATAAAAAAAATTCTATTTCTTTTAATTTATTTAATTCACCTACAATATAATAAAATATAAAAATATAATTCTTTAAATGCAATAAGGGGTGCTGCGAGAATCGAACTCGCGACCTCTTGCATTTAGCGAGAATCATACCACTAGACCAAACACCCATTTTTGTCATATTACACATAAATAATCAAGAATCAAGTTAATAGAAAAACATACAATAATTAAAAAAAACTAAACTCCAATAACATAGCAGGAATAAAGAAATACTACATAACACACATAAGGCTAAAACAACACTAACAAGAAAAGATGGATTGTAGCCATGTACATAACCTTTCAAAGATGGATCGAAGAAGAGTACATCCTCTCCAGATTGTTCTGTTATGAAAAATCACCAGTAAGAACAATAACTTGGATTTTGTATCTGATAAAACTTGCACAAGGTATTCACAATATTAGCACATGCAAGTGCATATATTAAAATAAAACCCACTTGATGTCATATTGAAAATTAACTATTCTTGTTAATGAGATGCCATGAGAGACAAATTTAGTTAACTGATACTTATAGATATGCAATTCACGCTCACGGAAAAAGGGACTCCAGTATGCTAAACTTTTAGTTACCACACACTTCTGTAACGCCCCAGATTTCAGAGGCTTAAAAGGGTTGAGAACGCTACTCATACCAACAAGGTGCACCTTTCTTTTCGGGAATTCACCTAGAAGAACTTCAAAGTTAAGCGTGCTTGCTCTGGAGCAATTCTAGGATGGGTGACCCACTGGGAAGTTCCCGGTGCGCGCACGAGTGAGGACAAAGTGTGCGGATTAGAACCCGTGTTGGTTTGTGGGGCCAGCATATCACCCCGGAGAGCGCCCATGAGTAACCTTGCCGGCCCATTGGGCTGGGTCTCGACCCGTTAGTGGGTCGGGTCGTTACAAGTGGTATCAGAGCGGGACTATCCGGAACTGCAGGAACTAAGTGCCATACGGGGCAAAGTGCTACACCGTATCGACGGTGGGAGCCACCTCTTGAGCCCGTAGGGGCCACCTCTAGAATCCTGCACGGATGGTTGGTCTCGGGACAGCGCGCAACGAGGACGTTGCGCAATTTAAGAGGGGGTGATTGTAACGCCCCAGATTTCAGAGGCTTAAAAGGGTTGAGAACGCTACTCATACCAACAAGGTGCACCTTTCTTTTCGGGAGTTCACCTAGAAGAACTTCAAAGTTAAGCGTGCTTGCTCTGGAGCAATTCTAGGATGGGTGACCCACTGGAAAGTTCCCGGTGCGCGCACGAGTGAGGACAAAGTGTGCGGATTAGAACCCGTGTTGGTTTGTGGGGCCAGCATATAACCCCGGAGAGCGCCCATGAGTAACCTTGCCGGCCCATTGGGCTGGGTCTCGACCCGTTAGTGGGTCGGGTCGTTACACTTCAGCCCCTCTAATTATAAATGTTATGAAGTTAATTATAAATGTTGTAGAAAAAAGAAGACAATAACACATGCACAGCTAACAAGACTAAGCAATTGACTATAGGGATGATTACTTGGAGTTTTCACAATCCTATGCTGGTTGGATTTGGTAGCATAGCCATGACGCTTGTGATAAACGTATCTTGTCACCCGTTGACGAAGTTGATGATACAAGCAGAGGCATACATAGGAATCCAGAAATAGCAATCTGAATTTTTTTCCCCACAAGGAAGGAACTTGTAAGTCTCAGCGAAGTAAATCTTGAAAATGAGCATAGTAGTGTAGTGCTATTTACCTGAGTCATTGAATTGGAAACTTGCTGATAGTGCATTATCAACATTACCAACTCTTTTCCATATTACATACAATAATCGAACTCCATTATCAACGTTCAAATGTCATTTCCTTAGAAGTAACTAAAAAATTAGCAAGTTATAGCACCTAGGCATATTATCAAACACTTGCAATGCATAACTACATGGGGCTATCTTAATTTACCTAATTATTATCAAATACTACAGCCTACCCGAGATTAAACATGCTATCCCGCAACAACTCGAGTTCAGATACACATCACATACCCAATAAGCAAAGAAGTGAAAACAAATTACAAAAAATTAAAAATTCCCAAAAGTTAGGTTTAATTAAATTACCTCTTCTTGATTGATTGAGTAGGATTGAGATGAATAGAGTGAAGTTGAGGGCTCTTCGGTTGTTAGGAGTACCGGAGGCTGCAAGTAGGATGGACGGCGGTGGATTAGCCGGTCAATGGTGGGAGAGGAGAAGTCACTAAATACCGGTGGAGAGGGAATAGATGCGCGGCTGATTCGAGGTGGAAGGTGGTGTCAGTTGGGTGGGTGGGATCGATGGTGGGTGACGGCGCCGGTTGATAAGGGTGGTGGTGGATGGTGGGAGAATAATTCAATGGAGGGGAGGAATCGATCTGATCTCAGTTCAGATCTGGGTTGTTTTATTCTTTCTTTTTTAATTTATTTTTCTTTTTTTTTAGTCAATTATAAATAGAGACGGATAAATTTATCCGTCTCTCAAATAGGGATCTGTCTCTAAATTAGCGACGGATGGACTCATCCGTCTCTATTTTAGAGACGGATAAATTTATCCGTCGCTAAATACCAGTCAGATTTGCATCCGTCGCTAAAAATCACCGATCCTTCGCTATTTTGCGACGGATGCGATCTGTCGCTATTCATCCGTCTCTATTTGGCTGTTTTCTTGTAGTGCTTATCCAAGATAAAATCCCTTCAAAGGTGAACTTAAAAAGGAGGAGGGGTTTTCTTCACAAACAATGATTCTAGTTGTAAAAGATGTGAAGGAGTAGACGAGGATATGTGGTATATTATATTGTGGGTACTTGCGAGTTTGCTTTGAAGGTTTGGGGGGAACTTTTTAAGTGGCTAGAAGTTGACTTTCCTCTCGGGGCTAACTTTGATGAGAGCTTGGAGAACCTTAGCCTTTGGGGTAGTGGCAAGAATAAAAAGAGTTGGCAAGTGCTTTGGTTTGCAACCGTTTGGACTATTTGGAAAGCAAGGAACGATCTACTTTTTAATGATGTGGAGTGGAGTACTTGGCAAACGGTGGAAAAAATAAAAATCTTGTCTTGGGCGTGGTTAAAAGGAAAGGGAAGGCTAAAATCTTATAATCGTTTGGAGGATTGGTTTTTGGAGCCGTCTCTTTGCCTTGAAACGTAGCTCTTGGTGTTGGTTATGGGTGCTGTTGGCAAGCTAGCTCTAACATTTTGCTCTCTAACCTCTATGCATGCGCTTTGCTTCTCCTTGTAGGCACTTTCTTGTCGGGTGTGTCCACAACTCACTTCATCTTGGCCTCTTCTTGTTAAGGAGTTTTCTCCGGGTGAGTCGACTCTTGGGGGTGTCGATCTTGTTTGATGTCAAGACCCCTCTTGAGTTTTAACTCAAGGACTTGGACCATAGTGACCAAGTTTAAATTCTTGAGGTCTATTTTCTCTCGAGTTGCTCTCTTTACGTTGTGTTGCTAGTTTGTCTCATGATGGCATGCATGCTTTAAATTACTTGCCACTTGCCGGTTTATTGAACTTAAGGGGATGGATGGGGTTAACATAAGTCGTAGCCATCCCGCTTGTTAAAAAGGATGGACCTTGGCGTTTGATGGAGCTTCGGATGTTCCTATCTTAAAGTTGCTCGCTTTAAGTTCAAGTATTGGCATAGGGTGTAGGAGTGTGGATCTCATGAGGCTTCGGGTTTGTGAGTGTGCGTTGTGTGTGTTTGGGTGCGTGCGTGTGTGCGTTCGGGTGCGTGAGTTGTGGTGAGCGTGTGTGAGTGCTGTTGACTTGGAAGCTCACTGTTACTCTTGGTTCTCTTTGGTTTCATGGCTATGTTTTGTCATGTTACTTTTGGGAGGTATTGTTACTGTTATTGCTGCGCACTGCTGGTACTTATTTTCCTTGGATGGGTCACTTGCTTGCTGCTCTTCTTGTTCCGGTTTACTTAAGCTCTTTTGGCTTGCGACAAAATTCTTGGTGCATTGTGTCACTCGGGATTCTCTCGGAAGCCTTGAAGACTTGGTTTCTTACTTTTGAAGCTTAGTATAGAGTTAGAGAGGTTGATCTTTGTGGATTTAGCTTGTCGGTATTTTCCATTCTCTTTGTTGTAACTTGTAGTCTCTCTCGAGCATTTTTTATGTTACGAGTTTTAATTGAATTAATTTGGCCGTTTCAAAAAAAAAAAAGTATATCATATTCACACAAGCCCAAAGTCCAAGGAAACCCTATTACCAAATTGTCAATCGAATGAATTGAGATGATACACATAACGCGAAACAAATTGACTTGTTTACCCATTGGGCTCTAGATTTAAAATCCAATAATGCAAATTGCACTAAATAAATAAACCTTATCATCTCTCTCTAGTCTCTAGTCAGAATTCAGAAGTCACCAATTTTTTCATTTCTCTGTACCCTCTCTCCCCTCTCATCTTCTTCATCTCTCTCTACCCTCAATCTCTCATTACGGTGCAATTTATCCTGGTACAACCTTCCAATCTAATATATAATCTCTCCTCTCCTCTAAAACTTCATTCTAAATTATGTTGCATTCACACAATCTGAGTTCGGATTTATCACCTGTTTTTATGTTTCTGATTTTGATTCGATCGTTTCTTTGATTTTGATTACTTTTGGATTTAATTTCGATAAGGGTTTTGGAAGGGGAAGAATTTAAACAAACATTTTGGCCACAAAATAGTGTTAGCCAATTAGCTCTTCCCTAATTCGCGAATTAAGAAATATTAAATCGCCTTAGAGCGCGACTTTCGCTCAGTGTTCACGAGAGCACGATCGGAACGGAAAGCGTGGTCCCTTGTACACGAATTATGTGACCTAGAGTTTGACACCTCTCTGTATCAACTCTATCCACTTATCATTTCATCACCTTTTTTCAACTATTACACCCTTTTCCAGGAGTGCTGATCAATAATAACCCCATTAGAAAATATTATTTTTAATATTTTGCTCCTCCCTTCTAAATATTAACTACTCCTAATTTTTAGTGTTTCATAGCTAGCACAATAGCCAACACATTTCGAGCATTGATTACTTTTTCACAAATAAATTTTAGTAACAAATGTTCAAGTGACGCACTATTTTAATAGATTATTCACTTTCAATAAAACTCTATTTCCAACGTGTGAGGCGCCTCACTTGCTTATAGTGCATGTTCATGGATAACCCAACCGCTGTTTGGCTGAAATTTCAACAATCCTCATATGAAAGAGAATTGATGCTCACAGCTCTACATGGAGATCCAACTTGACTTCCCAATGGGAACATTATTGCATTGGCTCGGTAGATAGCTTCTTATTATCCCTAGTAGAATACCACCAAACTTACTTGACACACGGTAAACGTGATGTCTTGAACCGGTCGGCATTATGTGTAAGTCAAAAATAATGATATCAACACAATAACGTCCATTATTGTTTCGTTCCGTCTTTGTCTGCCCGTTAAAGACCTTGGACACACTTGGATTCGTAAGTGTTTAATTTGAAATGGCCACACTTCACACATAATTAAGTTAAGTTGAGGTTCAATAAGTTCAGTTCATATATATTAAATTTAGATAAGTTTAGTTTGGTTCATGTAAGTTCATATGTTTTTCTACTTCTCTCGCGAGTACATTTTTTAAAATGAAAATGTGTATATGTGAGTCTTTATCTCAGGAAAGATTGAGAAAAATATTTTGGATGAGATATCTGAGTACTCCGTTCCACTTTTAATAATTACTCCCTCCTATTATAGATAGATGATGTTTTAGTTTTTTTACAATCTTATAAATAATTGTGGTTTTAGGAGTCTATCATAGTTGACCTATACTATTAATAGGTGTGTTTTACTATTAGTAGGTGTGTAAGTGAGAGAGTTTTAGAATTAATTTACTATTGATAGTTGATGGACCCTATAATATAATATAGGGATAATTATTATATTTCTTAATAGTTGTGAAATGGTTAAAACGTTATCTATTTAAAATAGGAGGGAGTATCGTTTTAGTTCTTTCACTATTTAAATAATAGTTGTCGTTTCGTATTTTTCAAGATAGAATTTATCATAATTAATGCATGTTTTTGAATTTTATATCATTTAGAGGTATTCAATTGGTTTACATATCCTATTTATTGTAATTTTTAAAAAATCAATGAATTCAATAAGTTATATGAAAATGTGTGAAAACTTTAAAATTAAATTTTTTTTTTATTGGAGTTGATTTTAGTTCTTTCTTTCCTTTCTTCCCCTATACGTAAAAGTGAAGACTATACACGTTGCAGATAGCAATTGGTTAGAGGAAGGCCAGAGCATCATAAAGAACGTACACGTGGCAATCATTGATACGTTTCTGTAACGTGGAATGACATGGAATCTCTTCTCTTAACATGAACAAAGAAAGAGTTGATTAATTTACCTTGCACAATTTCCATGGAGAGTTTCTGATTATTACTGCAACATTGCACATTGCAGAAACCTAATTCTGTATAAAATCCTGAAATCCAACCTTAGAACAAAAACACACACAGCACAGGAACATTATCATATTACTTATTATTATTATATATGTGTATTTGAGGGTGTTGTTGTATTGCGAGCACACAGTGTTTTGGGGGAATGGGATTGAAGTTGTGCGATTTGGATTATGTGGCATGGAGGGGTTCAGTATTTGCCTTGCTCATTATGAATTTCGTTCTCTGTTGCCAGTTCCTCCTCCTCCAACCTCTCGTTGCTGCTGCCGGTAATATTTTTTTCCTAGCCTTTTCTCTTCTGTTGTGAATTGGAGGAGATAGAATTTGTTGAGGTGCTTTTGAGATTTATTAAATTATTCGCTTTTGTTAAGTGAAAAAATAAAAAAAGTGCTAGATGTTGATTTTAGCTGCAACGATGATGATGATGATGATGATGATGATGAAATTAATTGGCACATGAATTACTAGAATGCAAGATGTTATCTATCTTCCTTCCTGTTTGTTGGATCAGGATAGTTTTGTTCGTGATCAGTTTTCCAGTGTAAGTGCTAATAGGCAAAAGGAGGTTATGTTCTTTCTTTGCTTATGAAGTGGTGTGCATTAGTAAGTTAACTTTTTGAGAAAGTGTTTTCAAATGCAAGTGCTACAAAGAATTATATATGTGTGTTACATAAGAGTGTTTCTGCTCTCTTATTCTAGTATTTCAATAGAACATTGCCTAGGATTGCTTCTAGTTTGTGTGTCGACAAGGGTATCAACATTGAGGTGATGTTTTGTCCCCTTTTCTCTTCTCTCGTTGATCTACTCAAGTGTACAGATCTCTTTGGGGAGTTAGCCAACTCCTGCTTTGTTGGTAAAAAAAGTTGTAATTGAATACTTGGTAGTTTGGTTTACTTATTTCTGAGTTATGCCTCATTGAAACCAATCAGAAACAATAATTGGTTTCTCACAAGATTTCCAGATCAATTTTTGTTACTAAGACCCAGCTTATGCATGTTTTTACTAAGTAATTCTATGAAAAGAATTGATTTTTCAATGCTATCGAAATGCCTTTCTTATGATAAGTTGGTCAGTTTTAAATATTGCAAATTTAGCATTCTCACTTGCTCATTCATTGTCATCATCATCATTTCCTTATTGCCTGAAGAGAGGGTCCTGCAACAAGCGGGGTAGGGGTAGGGCGTACATGGCCTTTCCCCTGGAAAATTCTTATGTGAACCTGGTCTTGTAAGTTCATAGACCATGTGGCTAACAATTAGCCACATCACACTTTGCAAGTGATGTGGTTGATTTTAGACCACATGGTCTACAACTTATTCATAGACCATGGTCTATGGAAGAATTTCCCGTTTCCCCTAATATAACAGAGGCGTACATAGTCTATTTATCTCAAAGCCAAAACACACATGAATATTTGGCTCAAGCAGAAATGGACAAATCTAGTTAATAATCTAATTTATGTGCAACTTGTGTAACTTTGATCAGAATACTACCTTTTCAAATCAGGAGAATCTAGAGACTGGAATGCATAATCTTCTCATGAATAGAAAAATTTATTGGAACAAAGGAAATGATTTCTATCGTGAGATAATTGTTTATGGAACTTTGTTCTTAGGTCTACTATAAAGTTCCGTGCTTGAATAGACTCTGCTTATTGATATTATGTGTTTCAGTTATTGTTGACCTTGGAGGAAATTGAGTCTCTGTGTCTTTTTATCACTGTATTTCTGGAATACAAATTTTCCTGACAAATTTCAAATTAGAGTTTAAAATTGAATGATATTCTGAATTTGCAACCATCCTTGAAAATCTAAAGGTCTGACCTTATGAGCTTATCATACTAAAGATTATTTCAAGTGCGGTAAATGGTTTCACCAATGAGTGAAAATGAGGGGGGGGGGGGGGGGAACCACAATCTTTGTAGGATGCTTAAGGAAGAGGGTTCATGTTACTGTGACGGGGCTGTTTCCTTGGTCCGTTGCGGAATACCTCATTTTCTTTATGAATTATCTGATTCATGAAGAGAATATCCAGAGCGAAGTTTTGGTGAATTTATACAACTTTTCTTTGTATTAGAATTGTATACGAAGGGTAAAATTCTGCAGTTTCTATGTGTAAGAAATGATTGATTAATTAATTAATCAAGAGAAAGGTCTTCAGTGTACTTTCGAATTTGAGAACCTTTTTTTATATATATTGAATTAAGGGCTTGACCGGAGAGTTGGCAATGGTTTCTATGGGATCAACTAAAACTACTTTGCTAATGTAACGTGCCTGTCCGGAAGTGGTGACGAAACGTTCACGATTGTATCGTTCCTTGTTGAATTTATTTGGTAGCCTGTTCCTTGTTTTGTATTGAAAGCTTTGCCAGTGTTTGTCATATGGTATATAAACTATGGTAGTTTATAAAATGCATAAAACTTTTGAACGTTCACGATGCATCTGGTACTGGTTAAATCAAATATGATTACTGCTATCCTCGTATTGTATTGAAATACATTGCTCTCACTCTCTAAATACCTTCTTTCATGTGGTGTTATAGATGGAAACTCCGGTGATAGTGCTGCTTTGTTTGAGAGAGTTTCAGAGAGTATAAGAGTGAAGAAATATAGTGAGGCACTTGCTGATCTTAATGCTGCTATTGAGGCAGATCCAGCACTTTCAGAAGCATATTGGCGCCGGGCATCTGTTCTACGTCAGTTGTGCAGGTTCATTAATTATTTTTTTAATGCTTTAGGTAAATAAAACTCCAAAAAGGGAAAAAATGCTTTAATTGAATGAATGTTATCTGTTCCTAAAAAGTTACTCTTGTTTGTATTCATTCCGTTAAATTGAACTTGTAAATGTTCTCTGTTCCTAAAAAAGTTGGTTCTAGAATGGTAAGCTTAAGGGGGTAAGCGTTTTTCTGTTTCGATATCCATGACATGAACTATCACTGAGACCAGGTCCTTGTTACAATTCATAAGCCTGGGCGATTGATTTTAGTGAGACCAACGCATCCCATCACACAGTATTATTGGCGGTTCTCTTTGTGAAAACCTATGATAACGATCTTTATTTCTTTTTCCAGTACTCCGGTTTGAATTTGCTCTTAACATTATAACTGCCTGTCTCTTAATCTTGTGGTGGTTGATAAGCACCTCAATTTCTCATCACTGGTTCCATCCCTACAACTTACATAAACTTTTCCTCTCCTCTTTAAATCTTTCAATGTGAATACACAATTTCTTGATGGTCGTTTTATTATTTTGGCAACCTTATGCCCAACAGTTTGTGTGACTCATGTTGTTTTCACAAATGAAGCAAAATATTATTGCAAAAATGTAATGATCAAGCGTAACGTAGAGATTTACATAAGTATCGAAAAACCTTTCTTCTACCTTTTGAAAATTTGTTTGGAAAGGCAACACTATTTTATTTATTATTATTTTTATTTTTTATAAACAGACATGGTGTGACACCTATCAATTTTAAACCATACTCATTGCATGTGTACTTGTCAATATTTCTTCACACAACTAAATTTAAAATTTAATGTATAGTATAAAAAAAATTTGGCTTGCAGTATGATTCCCTTAAGTGTTTATTTTTTGGTAATGCAGATATGATGAATCAGAGGGAAGCTACAAAAAGTATCTGGAGATGAAACCTGGGACTCCAGCAGCAGAAAAGGAGCTTTCACAGTTACATCAAGCTCAGAATGCATTAAATTCAGCTAGAAACTTTTTGAGTCTGGCGACTTCACAAAAGCATTGGAATATATAGATAAAATAGTTCTTGTTTTCTCTCCAGCATGTTCACAGGTCTGTATATAAACCTGAACAGGCTAGATTTTACAGTTCCAGTTTGCGGAAATGATAATGCTGTTGCTTTTAATATACTAATGTACATGGGTGGTTTTGCAGGCCAAACTCCTCAAAGTGAGGTTACTAATAGCAGCAAAAGATTATTCAAAAGCCATATCTGAGTCAGGCTACATTCTTAAAGAGGATGAGGACAATTTGGAAGCATTGCTATTGCGTGGCCGTGCCTACTATTATTTGGCTGATCATGATGTTGCCACTAGGTATGTTTCAAATAATAAATGTAGGTTTCCTTTCATATCCTTGAGCAGCAATACCTGCAATGGTGCTGGATGAGTAAAAGCTGCTCTTTGTCCTGTTATAATCATTTCAAAATTTGAAAATTCTTATATAACTGTACAAGTGTAATTTCATCAGGCACTATCAGAAAGGCCTTCGTCTTGACCCTGAGCATACCGAGTTAAAGAAAGCCTATTTTGGATTGAAGAATCTACTAAAAAAGACTAAAAGTGTAAGGGCTTTTTTCTTCGTTATAGTCTGAAACTCAATTTGAGTTAATGCCTCACTATCTAATCTTGAACATGTTGCCATTTAATCTATCATGCAGGCAGATGATAATGCAAGCAAGGGGAAGTTACGTCTATCAGTGGAGGAATATAGAGCAGCTATTGCAATGGATCCACAGCATACTGCACATAATGTACACCTTCATTTAGGTTTATGTAAAGTCTTGGTGAAGCTTGGTAGGGGAAAAGACGCTATATCTAGTTGCACAGAAGTACTTGAGATTGATGGAGATGAAGCTGAAGCTCTAGTCCAGGTACTTGTTTCCTTGCTATGGTTTTCCTATTACTGTTTTAAAGACCAGATGGGTAGAGTAGCGAAGAAAGTTCTGCCATTCTCTGCTCTCCTTTTGGATCTTTCTTTTATTACTATATTTGTATTAGTAGTAAAATTCAATTGCACTTTTCAGAGAGGTGAAGCGAAGCTTTTGGTAGAAGATTGGGAGGGTGCAGTGGCTGACATAAAATCAGCAGCTGAAAAGTCACCTCAGGTACGTCCTTGTAGCGTGTTAGTGTCCAAACATGTTGCAGTAATAAATATCTAACATTTATATCCTTCTCATCATGCACCAAGTGAATGTTTCTTGTGCAAATTAAGCTGTCTGGGCACCTTTGCATTTTTAAAACTCAGTATTTCCATGTTTACTCCGCCTGCTGACCCCTTCCCTTTTCATGTTCACATTTAAGCATGCATGTATAAGCTGCTAGTGTAATTGGAAGGTTGGCGAAATCCCTGAAGATCTACCCGTAACTATCTTACGTGTTGATCAGATGCTTGGTCTCTGTTTCTGTACTATTCAATTGTTATGAGAAGTTCAAGTCAGTAACATGTGGCCTATAGGTGGAAATGGATGGATGAATTTTATATATAAATGGCTTGATTTAATGCAATTAGTTTTAATATAGGGCACTAGTGGTGTTTTTTTTTTCCTTTTAGTTTGTATAATATGATTCTGGGATACATTTATACACGTTAATTGAATTAGTGACACTGAACAGGATATGAAAATTCGAGAAGCTCTGATGAGAGCTGAAAAAGCATTAAAATTGAGCCAGCGGAAGGATTGGTACAAGATATTAGGTATTTCAAAAACTGCATCCATGTCTGAGATTAAGAAAGCCTACAAGAAACTCGCCTTGCAGTGGCATCCAGACAAAAATGTCGACAATAGAGAGGAAGCAGAAGCCAAATTTCGAGAAATAGCAGCCGCATATGAGGTTTATTTCTAACAGCTTCTCCATCACATTAGTTTTCTAGTGTTGTTTACCTGGCTTAGTGGTTTGCAGGCTATTCTTTTAGATTGGGATTTACCCATTGTGTCCTAAGTGTAGAAGCTGGCATTCCCAATTGTTTATATAAAAGAAACTTAAACTTTACTATGTGATTAATTCCCAGTTGTGATATATCCTGGCTTATATGTACGAACTGTATTTTGTTTTTTTTCACTGATGAAGTCCCCTTTTGTTGTTTGGTCCATTTTTCTGAATAATAATAACATTCTTTAACATTTCAGGAGCTTTTGCGAATTTAATACCATTAAAAGAAATTAATTTGTAAGAGATTCAATTGAAGTTTTGAAGTTGTATGACATTTATTTTCCCGGATATTTATCCTGATATCTTTTTCTGGCTGACGCTGCATTTATTCCATGCAATGCTATACCAGACATTCAATGAGTCTACCCCGATTAATTTGTATGGATCTCTGTTTTGTTAAATGTTTCTCTTGGTTTGACTGGCTTTTACTTTTCTTAAATGAGGTAAGTCTTAGTAAACGCAGGTAATTCCTAAAAAGTAGGGAAAACCTCCAAAAACGTGGGTGGGTGGTGGTGTAAATTTAGAACAGTGTTCATAAAAGGTTCTCTTTTGTAATGAAAGACTGGTCTTCTCTTATAATTTCGCCTTAGACTATGTGTCTTACATCCTTGTTTTATTTTTGAACTTTATCCTGTTTGGCTGATTTAAAAGAATATTGTATTATTGATTATTTGTTCTTCCAAATTCTGATTAGTGATTCCCTGCAGATTTTGGGAGATGAGGAGAAACGTACCAAGTACGATAGTGGTGAAGATATTGATGATATGGGAATGAACATGGGTGGTGGGGGATTCGATCCTTTCGGAGGAGGAGGTGGCCAGCAATATACCTTCCATTTTGAAGGAGGCTTTCCGGGTGGAGGTGGTGGATTCGGAGGATTTCATTTCTAATTGTGATATGGAAATATATGCTTCCTCATAGTTTTACAGAGGATCCCAACAGAGCGTTCAGTTTCAATAGGCTAGCACTTTTTGACTAACCATTGGTGGTGGCCGGTAGGTACCCACTCATACAATCGTTTAGGCAGTTTTCAAACGCTTATCATTGCAAAATCTCGAATTGCAGAAAACTGCCCTACAAAAAACGAAAATTGTATTTATCACAGTTGATTCCAGAGAATTACGAGTTACAGACTTACAGTATTTCTTTGCATACCATTTTTCGCATCAATAAATGTTCTTTGTTGATGGAGATTCTGAAACTTCTGAAACATGAAGTCGCATACTTGGTAACATGTGCTTTCTTGAAATTTCATGTATAGAAAGTAGAAACTATTTCACCAACTTTTTTGTGAAACTTCATTCGTGGCTAAGGACTTCCATGATTAGGCTATGTGTGCTCTTTTGTTTCTTCCATGCAGAACTAAAGAAATTAGAATTATAGTGTGTTTGTTCCTTGAGATTAGCAATATAAACTAGTAGTAGTAATATTCCGTGTTATGGTAATGTAACATTGTGCTGCTTTGTACTGTCTATCGAGTCTGTAAACCAGAGCAGACAGTCCGTTGACGGTATGGTTTTGAGTGATGATCAAGTCTTCATCAGCTAAACTCTTATGCAACTGGTCTGTTGCTCGAAGAACATGTACAGTAAGTAGCGTAAATAAGATCTTGTGGAGGGCCAGAACTTCTGAATATGGAGATGCCTCGGTTGTCCTTTGCTTATGGAAAGCCAAGCTTCTAAGGTGAAAATCAGTTTTATTATTATTTATTATGGTTTATGTTTGATTCTATCTGTAACCTCTTACTATCAATCATTATATGAAAGAATAATAATTATATGAGATACTATAATCTGCCAAGGGTGAAAACAAGTTCTACTGAGTCTTATTTATTAGAGTATTTTGTAAATTTGGTTGCTGTTACTGACTTTACTACATTCATAATTACCACATCACCTAATCTTGCATGGTCATTATATGAAAGAACAGTAATTGAGATACTATAATCTAGAATACATCACTCTGTGATTCTCTTGATCATGAGAGAAACACCTTGAGGACTGATATGACAAGTATCATGACAAGAAACACCGGATTATATGTGCTAATTGCACTGGAAGAATCAGCTGCAGGAGTGTCATCATCAGAACCTGATGAAGAGTCTGCTTTCGTTTTGTTTTTCGACGGTGCTGGGGCAGGTGCAGGAGAAGTGAAAAAGCTCAGCGGAAGCAGCACTTGATCAACCTGGTACATAGCCAGCTGGTTGTCTGTGTATATCGCATTACCTACTGTTGCATTTGTTACTCCAGTTGTTATGTTCAGCTGATTCCCTGATGCAGTCACGTTCAGTGGAAATGCACCCTCGCTGCCCCCAGCTTGCGTGCGGATCGGATTGCTTGCTGTCTGGAACTGTGACGCGGAGAAGAACTGTGGGAGGACATGAAATTGTATAAGCTCAACCTTTTGCTGGTCGGTGAAGGAGTTTAATGTACCTGATTTTAGATTTGAGAATGAGTTGTCGGTGGGGGCAAAAATAGTGAGGCCCTGGTTAGAATTGTTGAGTTGGGTGCTAATTTGGTCTGCGACTTTAGTGGTCTGCAAGAGGCGGATGAATGTCGTAAACTGGCTGGCCTTCTCTAGGATGGCGGTGATGTTTGTGGGACCGGGTGGTGCTGGTGCTGCGGCAGGGGGCTGCCCTGATGTGAGGGTGGTGGAGTGGATGAAGAAGAGCACTACTACTACTACCCCAAGTAACTCTTTCATCTCTTAATTTGTCAATGTAACCTGCGAATTGGTTTTTCTTTGGTAGTAAAATATGAGGTGTTTGGTTTATATATTGAGCAGGAGAGAAGTTGTGAAAGTGTTGGGTTCAATAAGGTGAGTTTGGTAAAACAAATGATTCTACTTTCACTCTTTAAGGTGGGAAGATTACATTGAAGGTATATTGCTTGGTAGGAAAGATTGAACTACTGGGTGTTATGGGTACAATTTCACTTTCTAGATTATCTGTTCATAGTTTTGTAATCAATCTTTCTGCTAGCTGCCGAGAGAGGTAACCCTAAAAAGGGCCTGACAGTACTCGACCTCATTAAATACCGGTGGGAAACCAAAAAAGATCTTTCTGCTGTGCTGGGATATGTAGTGTACAATTGTATAGTGTACAAATCTTTGCCTTCAAATGTACACATAAATGGGCCAAGGACAGATATATGATAATGACAGTATTGCCTTTGCTTCTTGATCAAACTTCAGCAGAACCAAATATGAGTGTTACCCTACACCTCACGTTGCCGCGCCCTGCAGGCACCAAAATTTTAAGAAGCCTTAAAGCATGATGGTTTTTTAAGTGTCAGATGATGATGTATAGTTTTGGTCCTGGTGGTAGTCTAGGCCTGTTGGGTGGTAACTGCGCATTGAGTATTGAGCGTCAGTCATGTTTACCGGCTTATCTTGAACAAGTCGGCTGTGAGTCAACATTTGAGGAGTTCGATATGATTTTAACTTGGGGAGTTTCAACATGTAGCTAACATTTTTTTAAAGTTTATTGATCTACTGAGATGGGGTAGCTGGGTAAGGATATGAATATAATGCAGTATGCTCTAAATGTGCCTTTAAACATATAAGGTACTGTTTCATTATGACACACCTCTTTTAATTAGTGCAGTGCAAGTTTTATTATACCTAGGAGTACTTTTCTTACATGCTATAAAACGGATCTTCCACATATATTATTTGACACAAATTTGGCATCTGAACTGATTTGATCAGTAGGCACAGGGCTTAGGCACAAGGCATAGAGGATTTTTCTTATGCATAGTATTTCCAGGTAGAACATCAGTATCGATGTCATCTTTCTTAACCCCACAAGGCAATTCCCAGTCGAACGAATACATAACGTTCGCAACTAGAAGCTCCACCGTAGCAAGCCCCAACCATAGTCCTGGGCATCCCCTTCGCCCTGCTCCGAACGGGATCACCTCAAAATCTTGACCTATGACATCAATCTTAGTATCTAAGAACCGTTCAGGCACAAACTCATCTGGATTCTCCCAAGCCTCAGGGTCTCTTGCCACTGCCCACGCGTTTATAAAAACCATGGTCTTTGGCGCGATCTTGTATCCTGATAGTACAGTCTCTTCAAGTGTGACTCTAGGCAATAGGAGCGGGGCTGGTGGATACAATCTCAAAGTCTCCTTAATCACTGCTTTTAGATAAGATAGTTTTTGCACGTCCTCTTCGGTTACTATACCCTTTGCCCCGACTGAGTCTCTGATTTCGTTTTGGAGTTTCTTCATTGCGCTTGGGTTCTTCATCAGAGCTGTCATTACCCAAATTATTGTTGCAGCACTAGTGTCTGTTCCAGCCACTACTATGTCCTGTGAAGAAACATATTTTAGTCAAACAAAATTCAAGAACAAACTGCGAAATTAAACCAAGTGCAAAAGACTTTTTAAAATTGATGTAACAGTACACAATCACCAGAATTGCATGTGTTTGGCAAAATTTATACGATATTCAGCAGAAAAAAAAAATGATTCTTACCATGAGCACTGCTTTGATGTGGTTCCAGGTGAGATCAATAGAACAAGACTTGTCCTCTTTCAGTTGGATTAGGAGATGAAGCAGATCCAGGTTCACCGATTTAGGAGTATTCGAGTCCAGATGTTCATGAATGAGCTCCTGGAAGAAATCGTCCATTTCTTTGAAAACATTATAGAGCCTAGATATATTTCCATTCATCTTATCAACCCAACCAAACCAGGGAAAATAATCAGAAATGTAAAGTGCTCCCTCCATGGCCTGGTGTTCAATCATAAGCTTGTCAAACCTCCTTTTTTCGGATCCTTCTTTACTGTAGTCCTTCCCAAATGCAACTCTGCAGATCAAGTTGGCTGTAAAGAGCATCACGGTCTCACTCAAATTCAAAATGTGGCCCGAACTTGCATTCTAAGACACTTCAAAGATCACGCGGGACACTTCTTCTTCGCGAACAGGCCTAAAGGACTGCACTTGTTTGCTGTTAAGCATATGAAGCACACATATCTTTCTCAGTTCACGCCATGAGTCGTTGTAGGTGGAGAAGGCTATGTCCGAGCCACTGTAAGATAGTACACGCCACCCGTAAGGCTGTGGGCGCCCACTAAAGGCAAGGTCTTGAGTTTTTAGTGCTTCTCTGACAACTTCTGGGGAGGAAAGTATGATAACAGGAACTTTACCGAACTTCATGGACATGATGGGACCATATTTTTGGGAGAGTCTCCATAAGTAGAGATGGAGGTCTGAAGTGAAAAACTGGTGAAGGTTCCCGATGAAAGGTAGGCCTGACGGACCAGGTGGACTAGCAGATTTAGGCTTTGTTCTGGAGAGGAAGAGAGTGACCAGAGGAATGATCAGTGCAGCAGCAAACAAGTAGAGTAGTATCATTTTTTCTGAAATTAAATACCTTCTATTGTAATTTATTTATTGAGCATATATTGCATTACTATTGTACGTACAGGAACGAAGAAGATAATATATGGTGCTTTTTATTCTTGAATATAATAAACTATTAATAAAATGAGATGGGAGAATTAATAAATGTACGTCGACAAAATTGGACATCAATGAGGCAAGCAAGTTTTGATATAAATCTATTAGTAAGAGTTAAAAGTGCATTGGGCATCTAGATTTTATGGGACTTCTCCTCCGACCCGGTAAGATAGACCCAAAAATAATGTTATAACATAAAAATAAAAAAAAAAAAAAATGAAAAAGGGATAAAATGTTAAAACTAGGGTTGTTCATTTCGGTAACGGTATACTGTACCGTACCGAATTTGACAAATTTCTCCATACTAATACTGAACCTAAAACTCATATCGGTATGGTAAATTACTGAATTTTTCGGTTACGGTATTTTACCGAAAACCCAAAAAAAAATGTAAATTTTCATTTTAACCCTCTTGATAATATACTCAACAAAAAATAATTTGCCCAAACTTTCAAATAAAGAATTACTTAAAATTCATAGTTCAAAGTTAATCGATAGTTCCATATTAGTACTGCTATCTCTGTTAATTATATAATTAGAGTTTATCACGACATATTTTGCTTCCCTGTCCAAAAATGTATCTATGTTCCCCGGAACAAAAGGTTATTATACTCTTGTGAAAAATATCCGGTTGCCAGAACCAGAAATGAGTTATGAGTATACTAGGAACCACGTCACACGCTACGCGTGTGAAGCGTAATCTTGTAAAACATTATTGTTTTATTAAATAATATATTGAAATAAATGGAGTGAATATATAATTTTCAGATAATGACTTCAAACGTAATAAAAAATAACTAATTGATTAATTAAACTTAATATAAATGGTGTGCTATAAATGTATATAATTTTTGTAGTTATACAATTAATAGTTTTGAATTGAACTATATTAGACATACAAAAAGTATTCTTCCGATGAGTTAAAAACCATCAGATACATCTCTAAACTTTGGAAACATTCAACTTCAAAATCTGCAATGCATCTTTTTCGCATGTTAATTGGTATTTTTCATCAGTTGAATATATTGTCAAGTGCTTCATATAAACATTCTAGTTTCATAATATGATGTTTTTAGTTATTTTTATCGTATAATTTAAGAATAAAAGGTCAAAATGATCATCGAAATTAAAAGTCAACAAAATCAAGTGTTACATTTATTATTGGACGGAGGAAGTATGTCTCTTTTTTATAAGAAAATATCATGGTTATATTCTAAAGAGAAAATTGATTATAAGGGCTCACTACGAAGGCCTTTCTCATAAAGGATCATCTTGTGTTATCAATTACATTTTAGTCCAAACTCAATTACATTTTAGTCCATTTGAGTTGACCAACACTTTAAACACCTTCCAACCAAACATGACTTAAGAAAAATAAATATTTTCAATCAAAAAATTAATTTAAAGATTTAAAAAATCTAAATAGAATTATAAAATTAAATAAAAATTAAATATTTAACAAGATCCATCAATCTTCTTCTTCGCTAAAGCTTCGGTACTGGAAAATTACGATATCGGAGCCCCAGTGCGGGTAACGGTGGAGCTGCTGCACCACTGATCTGGTGGTGGAGCAAGCTGCTTGATGCACCGTTAATGGTGGCGGAGCAGCTTACTCCACCGTTTTCGGCGCTGGAGCTCCGGTACCGGAAAAAATTACGGTACCGAAGCTTTGGGGATGATGAAGATAATATTTTTATTTTTATTTTAGTTAAGTTTTTTTCTTTAAAATTTATTTTAGTATTTTACTTAGTTTTTCTTTAATTCTTTATCTTTTTATTTGAAAAGACTAAGATTTGTTTGGTTTCATCAAAATTCAATTTTGGAAAAGTGAATTTTTGTTGACTTTGAACTAAAATGTAATTGATAAACTAAGGTGATTCATTTCGTTATTAGGGACGCTAAGAGGGTATAAAAAATCAATGGACCCTATTTTAAAATTAAGTATAATACGTCATACAACTTTATGTTAAAAAATAAAAATTTAAGAAGAGAATGAATAAAAAAGAAAAAAATTACGTCAATAAGATTCGAACCCAACACCTTCAACTAAAATAATGATACAAATAATAGAGAAAGATCACGCCAACAAGATTCGAACCAAACACCTTCAATAAAAATAATAATAAAAATAATGGAGAAAATCACGCCAAAAGGATTCGAACCCTACATCTTTTACTTAACTAATGACACATGTACGCACCAGATTAAAATTGGATGAGCAAGATCAACGGATTAAAATTGATTGGTAGGTCAATCAATTGATTGAATCAACAGACTTATTATATTACTTTAATATAAAATTAACAAAATGGATTTGTGTCGCTGTGCGAATCCTCTTACACTTGTGACTTGTCCAGAGAAATTAGATGAGATTTTAATTAATTAATGTAACGTACTTCCTCTGGAAACTTAATAGTTTTACACTTTGTTTTTGTTGACTTTTTTATGTTCGGTTTGACCTCAAATTAATCATAATTGATTATGAAAAAATTAATTTTAAATGTTATATTATACAAATATAAGAAGTATACTTTCATAATATAATTTTTTAAACTATCTTTTCGTAACGAGTTATTATTAATTTGAGGTCAAACCGGGCATCGAAAAATCAACAAAAATAAAGTGTAAAACTATTAAGTTTCCAGAGGAAGTAAAAAACATCAAGTCACTGACCTACTTATAATAAACTTCATTTTATGCATTCAGAAACTTCCGTTATGATGAAACGGACACTTCTAAAAATATCCTCCATCACAATTTACAACCATTTCTCCAACTGACCAAAAAATTAACATACCCAATTGAGTGGAGTGTTTGCAGATGCTTTTGAAATCTAATTTTAACTTATGCTGAAAGTTGAATAAAAATGATTTTAAACAAAAGTTATGGGTAGGGGTGTTAACGAATCAATCTGATCGTGAGCGATCGCGATAAAAATCGGTGCTCGGATCGTGATCGAGATCCGTCAACGCGAGCTTGATCGTGATCATGATCGACTCATTTTGATCATAAATCGGTCACCTTGAAGAAATGATCGAAAGCTCGCGATCAGATCGTGATCAATAATTAATTTACGTTATATTTTATTATTATTATTATTATTATTATTATTATTATTATTATTATTATTTTTATTATTATTATATATACATATCTTAACCTTGATTGTGTACAACAACTTTCGAATCTATCTTATTTACTTTGAATTTATGCTAGTCTTATTTTTTGTAGTGTTTGTAATAAAATGTATTTATGATCGACAAATTTACATAGTAAAAAAGCTAATTTTCGTGCTTTAACAAGCCGAGCGATCGCGATCGTGATCACTCGCGATCAATATGATCGTTCACGAGCCGATCATGATCAGCCATATATTTCTGACGATCATTGATCGATAGAGCCAACGATCAGATCGACTCGGCTCGTTAACAGCCCTAGTTATGGGTGTTTGCAATTTTGATGAAAAAAGTCACATAATACTTTTAGAAGCCAAAAGCATCATTTGAGATGCTTATCAACTTTTGACGGTTACATGTTTTTTTTAGTAAAAGCTACAACAGAAGTTGGCAAATCAAACACTCAAATTTCAATTTCTCTACTCCAAAAGCACAAAAGTACATAGCATTTGCAAACACTGAAGAATCAAAGTTTCTAACTTATACCCCCTAGAAAATTTGAAATATTATAGAAATTCGGTATTCGGTAATTTTACCGAAAATTTCGGTTCGGTACAAAAAATTTACCGTTACCGAATTGGCAAAAAATGCCATACCACTGTTCCCTTTTATATCAGTTTGGTATTTCGGTATTTCGATAATTTTGAACACCCTAGTTAAAACCAAGAATTGAAAGAGGGACCTTTGCAAAATTGCAAAAGTGTAACACTGTATTCGTGCATCCTATACCAGTATTTTGATTTCCTTTTACATAAAAACACGTATACTATATACATAATATAAAATAAATTTGACGCCTTCAATTTTTCGAGGCCTGTGTGCGGGGTGATCACACAGGCCTTGAGCCGCCCCGATGCATGACAAACTATATTATATGTTGCACGAACAACAATAATAGGAGATGAACCTGTAGGTGATCAAACTCTTTATTTTTTGAATTTGATCTAACTCTCCCTTTGATATTAACGATTGTTTGTTAGGGGTATTGATTGGACTTTATTATGGTAGTAATAAATAATGGGTTGGGTTGTTCAATGCTGTAGTTATTAACTTCCTTTGGTGTTTGACACTTTTTGATTATGTATGAATATATATAAAGATATGTACTGTACAAAAGAAAATAAAAAACTTATTTTTAATGTCCTTTTTATGTTTTCTTTGGTTTTTCTATTAATTGGTCTCTTATAATAAAATGGGTAATTCACAAATGGGATGAGTTAATTATCAACTAAAATCTATGTTCTGAAATTCGGACCCGAAATTAAACCGGATAACTATCTTGGAAGGGTCAATTTGGGTCAACCAGGTTGTCTAGAATGATATAATAAATTATAAAATTATATGTAATTATTTTGAAATAAATTAATAAATAAAATATATTTACAAAATATAACACACATATACCAAATAAAAAAATAATGAAATAAAAGTACGGTACCGATAAAAGTAAATATTGAAGAAAGAAAATAATCATTTTTTCCCTACAATCCTCCGAGGTCGGTTGACCCGGGGCTAGGGTAAACCAGATCAATCGGGTTAGGGTAAACCAGATGAACCGGAGTTGACTAGACATAGCTAAAAATAGGTCGAAAGGAAACGCATTACAAAATCGATAGGTACGGATTAGAATTAAGAATAGGTTGAAATAAAATACTAATAAATAATTGAATACTACCTCTCCATCTTTCCCATTTGAAATTATCCAGTTTGACATTTTACGGTCAACGACGTTCAATTTGACTCTCAAATACTTTTAAACTACGATAATGAAATATTTAATAAAATTATTTTAAGAAAATTTAAGTTCTATATTTTCATAATATGATTTCGTCAAATGCTTTGTCATTATAGTTTAAGAGTAATCGAGATTCAAAGTTGAAAACTGTTAACCGAAAAAAATCAAAGTGGATAAATTACGGTGGGACGGAGGGATTAGATACTAAAAATACTAAAATGTACGACCGCAAGAAAAGGGTTTGATTGTACGATGTACATTTTAGCATTCCTGTTTTCGACATCTATTCAATTCAACCTATTTTTAGTACATACTTATTGGTTTGTACTTGGTTTCCTGTCAACCTATTTTTAGTCTATAGTTAAACTGATTAAAACGATTAAAATTATTATTTGAAATTACCTTATAAAATACTCATTATAATGGGGCGATTCCCCAAATAGGAGCTTTTGCATCTCCGAGATTGGAGCTTCTCTGATTATCGGATTTAGATACCGGAGTTTTGAAGACTCGGTGTTGGTATGCACGTGGAGACCCTACCACATGTTTTTTTAGTTTGAGAGCCACCCCCGTGGGGTTGACCTGAGGAGGCAGGGAGGGCTATATTTCTGGGAGCTCACTCCGGGCAAATATGAGGGTATTGCTCTATTATCTAAAGGGCCTTAGAACTTTAGGATGATCCAGTTCATGTTGCTTCTATAAATCTGTATAAAAAGAGTTTAGTAAATCCCGTGCTTTCTTCAGCAATTTACCGGCTATTTATTAGAAGAAAGGACTAATAAAAACAAAAATTGTATTTAAAAAAAAAAGAAAGTTTGGGGCATTTGTGAAATATTAATTTTATTGGGTGTCATATACAATAAATTTTTAGCCCAATTTGATATTTAGAGAATATATGTTATTTAATTGTAAATTATTTTGTGTCAATTTGTAAAATATAAAATATTGGGGGCCAATGTATAATAAACAAAAATTTGCGTTGTTTGGTTAAGAAAAAAACAGATTTTCCGCGGAAAAAAAAGGTCATTTTCAGGAATTAATTCATCGAAAATCAAGTCGTGGAGTTGGATGTAATTAAAGTTATCAAGTGGTATTTATATATAATAAAAAGACAATGGTCACACCTAATTGTAATTTCAAACTCTAAAATTCTTAGAAGGGGTTTAGATGTAATGATTAATGAACCCTTATTTTAATCAAATGGGTTCGGACTTAAATATATAATTGATATGCAACAAAGAGAGTGTGTTTACTAAAATAGGTTGATATCAGTTGATGCTAAAAGTAGGAGTATTATAGTACAAACCTACAGCGCTAACTATGAAAAACGTGGAAGAACCTGTAAGCATTTTGTAAAATTAGGAAACTGGAGTACATACCAAAAAAAATCTGACATAATCACTAGCTACCTTATCATTTACTATGAACCGCGTCACAGCGTGTGAAGCGTAATATTGTAAAAAATTATTGTTTTATTAAATAATATATTAAAATAAATAGAGTGAATGTATAATCTTCACATAATGACTTCAAACGCAATAAAAAAAATAATTAATTGAGTAATTAAACTTAATATAAATGGTGTGTTATAAATGTATATAGTTTTTGTAGTTATGCAATTAATAGTTTTGAATTGAACTATATTAGACATACGAAAGTATTCTTCCGATGAGTTAAGAACCATCAGATACATCTCTAGACTTTGAAAACATTCAACTTCAAAATTTGCAATGCATCTTTTTCGCATGTTAATTGGTATTTTTCATCAGTTGAATATATTGTCAAGTGCTTTATATAAAAATTCTAGTTTCATAATATGATGTTTTTACTTATTTTTATCGTATGATTTTTAAGAATAATTTAAGGTCAAAATGACCATCGAAAAAGTTAACAAAATCAAGTGTTACATTTATTATTGGACGGATGAAGTATATCTTTTTTTATAAGAACATATCATGGTTATTTTTAAAATTAAGTATAATACGTCATACAACTTAATGTTAAAAAATAAAAATTTAAGAAGAGAATAAATAAAAAAGAAAAAAATTACGTCAATAAGATTTGAACCCAACACCTTCAACTAAAATAATGATATAAATAATAGAGAAAAATCACGTCAACAAGATTCGAACCAAACACCTTCAATAAAAATAATAATAAAAATAATGGAGAAAAATCAGGCCAACAGGATTCGAACCCTACACTTTTAATTAACTAATGTCGATACATGTACGCTCCAGATTGAAATTGAATAAACAAGATCAACGGATTAAAATTGATTGGTAGGTCAATCAATTGGGTAAATCAACCGACTTATTATAATACTTTAATAAATTACCCATAAATTATATACTATGAAGGACCAAGATTAAAGCTCCAAAATTGGCTGGTAAACTAGTTAAAAGGTGATAAGCTAGCTAATGGTAATAAGTTATAAGCTAAACAAACTGATTATTCAACTGATAATCTAATTGACTTTTGTGCATGTACAAGTTGTCGTTGTCGTTGTTAAAAAAAAAATCTGACTTTATTATTAGCTTATAATCAAATGAACTAGCTTAGTAAAAAAAAATGAGTATATTTTATAATATAATTTTATTTGTATTTTTTAGTGATATAATTTAAAAGTAATTGTGAATTAAACTTAACAAATAAAGCAGAAGATAAAATATAATAATGAAGAGAGTACCAGTTAACCTATAAATATCACTTGGGTTATAGTATGAGCTAAACTAGTGTTCCTAAAAGTTTCAAAATGTAAGAATACAATTTAAATTAATTAATTACTTTATTGAGAATGTGAAAATAATCTAATAAATTAATAACTCTTTTTAATAAATCGATGAGCTAGAGGTGGCTGGAAAATATAAAAACAATCCTATGAGTTATGGATAAACGTTTTACACATTCTATATCCAATTTTAGATGTAAATTTACTGGCTAGGTGGGTCTTGATTGGATATGGACCAACCTTTAGAATATTTACTTATACTTCTATACTTTAAAAAGGTACTCATACAAACGGACTCACAATACCTAATCTATTGTATTTCCAGGAAGGAAGCTCAGCATACAAGACATCAAACCATCTTGGAGGATGCTTTTAGGATGCTAGAAGACTTGGAGCAAGTACAAGTGATGTTCGTATATAGAGAAATGAACGAGACTGCAGATCATATTTCCAATGAGGGCCGAAAAAGAACTTTTGGAAGAAACTACCAATCTCTTGACTGTCTTCATTTTGTTTGGGATTCCATTCCCAATTGGACGACTGTACTTTTAAATTCAGACTTGTTTCATGTTTCGCGTACTGTAACCCAAAGACCTCGTACGTTTTTCGCTATAATATATCTATCACTTTTTCAAAAAAAAAGGAGAGAGTGGTGAATGTCTAATGGTAAAAACATTATGCACATGGTAAGTTTAAAGTCATCAAGAAATTCATTGTTGTTATGGAAAATATTGTGAATCCCACAACAGTAGATAAAAAGTTGGGAGCGAGTACTGTGGTCTGTGGGCGAAATACACACATTCAAAGTGTAATCGGAAAAGATGAACCCTAGGCGTCCTGGCTGGCCGGCGAAGAAGGCGGAGGTGCTGCCGGTGCAACAACTTGTACGATGACAACGTGCAGCTCAGCCAATACCAATTAGAGAGGAGATACATATGTGATTGAGAATTTGGTGGTTCAATCTATGAGAGGTACAGAGTCGTCGCGAAATAGTCGATCACCGCCAGTTTTGTGTTGTCTGATGATATTAAGGTTGTTCCATTATGGATCGCTTTCCTTTTCTTGCCATTACATTTATGGGGAGAGGATAGCTTGGGGAAAATTGCTAGTGGCCTCGGAAATCCTTTAACTACCGATGAGTATAACTCAAGAAACTAAAGGTGTCTTATGCCAGGGTGATGGTGGAAGTAGATGTCTCCGAGCAGCTCAAAGAATTACTTACTATTACTGATAGGCATAGGAATGTGATGTTTGTGCATCCTATTTTGTATGGATGTAGGCCCTTGTATTGTTCTACTTGTTTAAAGATAGTACATGATTGTGCTTAGAAGTCGGATAAGCAAGGGTATAAACAACGAAGAGGGAAAAAAACTTATGTCAAAGTTGTGTAACCTGTGGACACAACTGTGTACAAGAAGGGCATGGTATACCAACTTCTCTTGTCTGTGATGTTATACATGAGAAGAGTGTGCAAGGTATTGGTGCACAGGAGGGATATCAGCTTGTGGTCTCTAATATCATGCAAGGGAATGTAGGCCAATTGAGATGAATGATCAATGCACTGAATTCTCTAGGAGAAGAAGAGACATGGGCAAGGAGAAGCTGTTGGAGCCTATTACAGTTGGCATTTTTGAATTGAAGCAATGCAAAGCAATGTATTTACCCATTTGAAGACTGGAGACTACTTGATGGGGGATGGAGACAATATCACATGATACGATCATGGAATGTGAGAGGCCTCAATAAAGGTACTAGGCACCAAGAGATTGGATCCCGTCTCTCTACAAATAAGTGTGCTTTAGTAGTATTAGTAGAAACTAGAGTAAAGGAACATAAGGCTAATTGAACAAGGAGCAAGTTAGGCTCCAATTGGTGCTATTGTGGAAAACATATAAATGGTAGAATTTGGGTTTTGTGAGATCTTGGTAGGGTGGTTGTTACTAAAATTGACGACTCTGGTCAGTTTATCCAGCCTCTGGTTGTGTCATCCGTCATGCTAATCAGGATGAGGGATTATTTCCCTCTACTGCTCTTTGTCCCTAGACTCTGACTTTGGGCTTAAACTTTCTGAATTTATTAAACCCTCCAGCTCACTCTTGTCATATGTTCTATTGTCTTCCTCTACGTACGACACTGCCCACAACAAGTGTATCCACACACTCTTGTAATCATGGAGCTTGTATGTGTCTTGATGATTCTAGAATGCCTACTTCTTCCGAGCCACATGTTCTTCATAAAGATATGGAAGAAAAAATGGATCAAACCCCCCAAACTATTACCCTTTTGATACTGTGCCCCCCAAACTAATAAGTTTGGTGATTAACCTCCTCAACTATCATACTTTTTAGACAATGCCCCCCTAAATATAAATTGAATAATAAACTCTTAACAAATCAACCAAATATGTTAATTTATTAGATGTTGTGATACAAAATTTACTTTTGTCGATTATCATGATATTTAAGTGTCGTTCAAACTTTATTTATAGTTTTGAAATATTTATAATTAGTTCATCCTCCATTACTTTTATTAATTTTTTATTAAATGTTTTGAAAACATTTTGACAACGAATTATTTTTAATTTATACCGTAAATAAATATATATAAAAAAATGTTGTGAAACTATACTTACTTCGATGATAAATATAATATTATTTATATATATTTTTAATGTAATTTAAAATAATTTGTGGCAAAAATAAGTCAAAAAGGTCAATTATAAAGTAATTACGGAGGAAATATATTTTTTAATTTTTTGTATGTCATGTAAAATATAACTTCGTAGCAATGCAATATATGAATAAATATTTTTATGTGTTGGATATATAAAATTTAAATACCTACAAATGTTGTTTTATCTATTTATTTGACTAAAAAAATCAATTCAGGGGGCATTGTCTCAAAAGTATAATAGTTGAGGGGGTTAATCACTGAATTTATTAGTTTGGGGGGCACAGTCTCAAAAGGGTAATAGTTTGGGGGGTTTGATCCATTTTTACCTAAAGATATTGATCCTGCTTCCTCCCAGCCCACTGCAACTTCTCCTTTGTCTGGCATGATTCCTCAAGTAGAACAACCCCCTTACGTTTGATCAATTATCGTTCTTTACTCATACGGGAGAGGCCGATCATATATGGTTAAATCACCGTCTACGATTTGCCCATTTAGACATAAAAGCAAGTGTCTAGTGGACACGTATAACCTTTCCCACCATCATGGACATCGGGTATGACCTTACTGGATGCACGGGTGGTCTAGGCCCGTGGACCAAAGAACAAGTTCATGAGTTTAGGGACTTTAAACTAAGATCCGGTAGCTCCGAGATGGAGGCTGAACAAGATGCACACCACGACTTTTGTTTGCCGCCGTGTTTGATGGGGTTGAAAACGACATGCCTTGGGGATGGGACGCCTGGATTCTTTAATACTCATCTGTTTTTTTTGATTCTATACTTTTGCTTTTGGATCGGAGTTTTAGGAGATTTATATAATGAGTGTAGTGTGTTGGTTTAGTGGCAGGACCCACAATAAAGTTGTGAGATAAAGATTTGCCAAAAAATGGAAACGTATAGAATCCAGAAAAACGAACGAAAATGGAATACATATAGAATCTAGAAAAACAGATGAGTAGTTATGTTGGAAACTTGGATGGACTGACCCAAGTCCAATAGGGTAAGCCTATCGTATCTTAAGAAAGTGGGCTACGGTTAGAGTTAAAGATATTGTAGGATCTTGCTAGATTTTATTATCAAGGTAGTTAAGAAATGATAATGTAAAGATCACAAATATTGTCGAGATATTCCCTTTTATAATTAACAGGTAGAATCTTTGATAATTATCTTTCCTTTTTATTTCTCTTTAACCTCGGCTATTTAAACTCCCCATTCTCTATATTTTTTAATTAGTGAAGAATGTACATGGTATTATGAAGACTGAGTCACATAGGATAATGAAAACTGAGGCTTTCTCTAAAAAAGATACCCAACATATCAATTCCTCCACAAGGAGCGTATGATGCCTCGAGCCAGCCACCTTAAGCAAGATCTGAAGACGTTATTAGTAGTAGATGACATAATAGCTAGAGCGTACTAATCTTGATATATTTGTAGTCATATGTTTGCGAAGGAAATTTATAGGGGATTCTATCCATGGATTACAAACTAAAAATAGAAAACAATGAATTAAAGAAATACTAACCTGTGAACACGGCAGATCGCGGATTACCTCCAACGGATAAGTCTACGAAAACAGAAAAGAGACTTGATAGGGAAAGAATGTTCACACTAATCAGAAAGAGGAACAGAGGAATTCAACAGAAAAGTAAATATATTCCCCAACTGGAGTGGATCCAGAAAAAAATCACCCCGGGCTAAGTGTCGATAATAAAATTTAATATACATGATGCAACAATGTTTTCTTGGAAAATAATAAAATTATGAAATGTAAGGGAAAAAAATGGTAGTAATAGATATTGAACATGAGACCATAGAGATTAAATAGAATAGATCTTACCACTTAGCTACATGTTACATTATTATAAGTCACATTAAGAATTTAATATACTATCTAAACATAATGCCTTCTACCCACATCAAAAAATATAATAATATAAATAAATAATAAAAAGTCAGTTTTCCTGGGCATCATGGGCTGAAGTGTTAGGAATTGTAGGAAATTACCTCTAAGGTCTAAGGTTAATGCAGCGAAATTCGAAAATTTTCCTACATCGATCGTTGATTGAATGATTATTTAACATGCTCCATATAAATAACTTACCCGTTATCCAGCTTCCAGCTTCCATTATATAAACTTGTTCCTCAATGAACAATTGATGATCTTCTAAAGAGTCTGACTGAACTCAGAACAATTCTAAGCTGCCTACGTACCCTCAGGATCAAGTCAAACGTAGTTCAAATTCTTCGTTGATGAATTCTCCATGGATGCTAGGAAATCCATATTCAAATCTACATTAAGTAAAATAAGAAATCTCAAAGATCATAATGAATGAGAATTAATCAAAGAAGAAAAGAAAAGAGTTAGAATGAATACAACCGTGTAGAAGAAACCCAAAAGATGAACCAATGAGGTCTAACTCAATTGGTTAGACTGAGGTGTCATGACACTAGAGGTCATAGGTTCAATTCTCACCAAGTGCGGGATTATTTATAGTTTATTACTAGCTTTGTAATAGTTCGATTATTAAAAAAAAAACAAAAAAAAAAAAAAAAACCTCAAAAGATGAAGAAAGCTCTTAGCAAAATCAGCTACACACGTTCCATCCATCCTGATTTCTATCTACTGCTATCGCAGCCCTAGATAGGTAAAACGCTAATTTTTTTGGAGATCACGGGTTCGAAGCCCAGTTAGTATGTGTGCATGCTATTTTTCTGGAGATCACGGGTTCGAAGCCCATCACTAGCAATCTTTTTCTTTTGGGCTTTTAACACTTGAACCTCATTATAAATTGGTTCAAATGCACATTCTAACTTTAATTAATTAAATACAATTTAATCTAATTATTCTTTTCTTCTTTTATTAATTAAATCTAATTTAATTAATTTACTTTCTTCTAAAAGTATAAATTAATTAAGTACATTGAATTCAATTCAACTTAATTAATTAATTCTATCAAATAGAACATTCTCAACAATATTAAATCAAATATTTATCAATCCAATTGATATTTTATTTAATATAGTAATTAATTCATAAATCCAATTTTAACTTAATTAATGATTTCCATCCAATGAAATGTCATTGACAATAGTAAATCAAACCTTATCAATCCAATTGACATTTAATTTACCCTAATGCTTAATAGGGAGAATTATCACCTAGTTGTATATGACCCATAGGCCCTCACATATTAGGCAATGATCAAATCAATGTCTCAGTGAATATTCCTAGACAATCGTCACTAGACAATACTAATATGTAAGGAACGTTCGTTGAGGAGATACAAACTGCCTGTGATGTAGAGTACTTTGATGATACGGTCCTTTCATTCTCGAATACGCGAATGAGTCTAGAATATGGATTAGTGTCTATTCCAATAACTCATCCATTGTCTCTCAATCTTCTTAGTCGATCTAGATGATTATGTCCAAACACCATTTGGACATATATCTTTGCAGTGGCCATTGACTAATGATCGCACTAAATATGAGATGTAGAGTATTCTCTCCTTGAATCTATTCGGAGGAATGAATCCTGATCTTGGTCCAATCACTCACACCATATGCTTCCTAATATACCCAACGCATGCCGTATCTACCCTACTTTAAGAGTGCAAGCGTTGCGCATGGTCAAAGTATATTATTCCACATATGATGTAGTATTGACCTCAAGTCTAAGGACTATTACATCACCCTACAATCCGATACTCCCATAGACACTTAAATAGAATTTACCAAATGGTTTCTCAGCTGGGTATGCCAACACTCTTCAAAGTGTCCATGTGTCCATCATGAATAACCAAGCTATTCGCAGCAGTGAGAACTACTACATCCTCGAAGGATCTGATGCAACACATGCTAGTCTCTATCGCATCATTGATATCCCATATCTCAATGGCCATCAACAAGTCGCTAATTTTAGGACTTAAGTTCTGACACGCAAGCTCCCACTAACTTGGTGATTATCTCTAGTCCTTGGCAACATCTTACAGAATAATTCAAACAGCCAAATAATCTATTCAGTAAATGTAATGCCAATTGTATTTATGTATGCTTAAATAAATGTAACATAAATAAACACCAATAAGTTGAATGCGGTAAAGTACATATCGTCCTGAATGTTGGTTGTCTCTAAGACATATATACTTTCATGAAGCCCACCCCAGCCATGGGCTGGATCCGCCCCTGTTCCCCAATACGTGGGTTTAATGACTATGATAGAGCTTATATAGTAGTAAAAATCTCAAGACACAATGGAGCAATAAAAAAGATACGACATACAATGCCTAAGTAAAAGGGATTATGTGGCCGTGTAATATGAATTCTAGGGTTTATGAAGGTTATGGAATCGGGCTAGCCTACTTTATTCTTATGGGCTTGTGGGTTTTTGTTTTGGGGCCTAAAAGTTAGGTTAGAGAATTATAAGGAAGATAAAGTTTATATATGTATAGGTTTCTCACTATATATATAGGGATTCTCTAGAACTTTTCTCATTCACAATTTAGCTAGACAAAAATCAGAGAGAGAGAGTCTAGAGAAGAGAGAGGGGGCGGCCGATCCAGGAAGGGAAGAGGCAGCGGCGAGATCGGCTAGAGAGGGAGAGAACGAGGCTCTGTTCGCCATACACGATTGAGGAGTACTTGTAAGTTCTTGTATTCTTCTTGATATAGTGGAAAGATCTCTGACCTCCGTGGAGGTAGGATATATATTCAAATCCGAACCACGTAAATTGCTTGTCTTTCTTTTACTGTTTCGATTGTTATTGCTAGATTTGAATTAGGGTTGTGTGATTGTTTGATTTGGGATAACTATTATTGTTTTGCACAACAGATTAAGGTTTAAGTTAGATAGAGATAATAGATCTCATCCTATTTCGATCTTATCCATGCATACTCTTAAACGAAGTGAATAACTAATTAAACTAAATAACCAAAGAGTATTAGAATATCATCTCGACCACGAGCTAATGGACGAACTCGGTTTTAGCCCACGGACGGTGCGTTGTGTAATCCCCACAAAATCATTTACTATTTTGAAAAAGAAATAAATAAATAAAATTAGACCCAATGAATACATTATTTGGTAACCACAATCCCATCTATATATATAAAAAATAAATACATTATTTCCTAACTTAGCGAGTCTGCTACAGATCAAACAATAACATTGCTATACACGATAGATCAACATGGTGAACGCCGATGTGATTCGTTACCAGGAGCGGGCCGAAGGGCCAGCTATGGTTTTGGCTATCGGAACGGCAACCCGTCAAATTGCGTGTACCAGGATAGTTATCCAGATTACTATTTCCGAATCACTAATAGTGAACACTTGACTGATCTAAAGGAAAAATTCAATCGTATGTGTAAGTATATATACTTATTGTTTTCTTTGTTTATTTTCTATCGCATCTGAAGTTATTCATTGCATGTTCTATTCTTTTCCTTTTCATGTGTGAAACTGAGCATAAACATGCACTTCCTATGTCATATTTTATTTATACACAAAATCAAGCTTCCATTCAATCAATTCAGTTTAGTTTAAATAGTTAAGTTAAATAGTAGTTCACAGTTCAGTTCTATTCAATCAATTCATTTAAATGTTAAGACTACACAATATTGAGCTGAGAACGCAGCCTAACTTGGGGTTTATCCTACCCGGCATTATACACTATAGTGTTTTAGTTTGGTTCATCTCATACTTGTGGACTTCCCCTGGAGACTAGCTAGTGCTGTAGTTTTGGTTTCGTGACATGGGTTTAGTCTACTCGGTTTGTTTACAGTTTCGGTGTTGTATCACCTTTGTTTTCTTCTTTTTGTCGCTTTTGTTTTTTATTTATTGCTTACGTAATCGAATATTTCTCATGCTTTTTTTTTGTTTTTTGTTTTTTCTGTCAATGTAAAATTTTTTGGCGGCTTAAAAAAAATAAATATATATTTATCCCATCACCATGTGCTTTATGTGTTGAAGAATTGTATTTTTGGTCCCCCAACAAGGGATTCTCGGCAAAAGTGATTTCGTTTTATCTAATTTAGTCCCCAATCATATAATCACCGTATAATTAATGTATAATCAATGTATTTATACGTATAAATTAGAATATTTACAAAATTAAACATTTCAAAAACTTCAAATTAAACAAGTCCCTAGATTTTATAAAGTCGGTAAAAGGTTTACGTGTAAGTCGGAATAAAACAAAGTTTTAAGTGTAGATTCAAAAACGTGAAAAAGTTTGTAGTGTAGAATAAATAATTTCCTATTTACAAAAATACATTGTTTTGGATTTGTTTGTATTTCTATTTAATTTTAGTACTCAAAATATAATTTTATGAAGCGCTGTGGCGCAATTTGAGATAATTTTAACAGCTTGGATCTTTTTACATATTTAATGGCAAATCTACACTAAATTAAAGTTAGGGGACCAACATTATGAATACGAAATTATATAAAAAGGACCAAATTAGTAAAAATGAAATCAATTGGAACCATTTTGCTGTACCCCTAATTGGGGCCTGGCCGGGAAAACAAAATGCAATTCTCCCCTTTTATGTGTTGTTCAAATTCGTATAATTAATTCACCAGTGCATTCGCTGTAGGTAAAGGGAGTATGATTAAGAAGCGTCATATGTACTTGAGTGAAGAAATACTTGACAAGACTCCAAACATTTGCTCCTATGGGGCACCTTCTCTTGATATGAGGCAAGACATTTTAGTCGTGAGGTGCCTAAGCTAGGGAAGGAAGCTTCAGCGAAAGCAATTGATGAATGGGGTCAACCAATATCAATGCTCAGTCACCTAATATTTTGCACTAGTGGCGGTGTTGACATGCCAGGGGCAGATTTAAAGTTGACGGAGCTCCTCGGGCTCAACCCCTCCATCAAACGCTACATGATGTACCAGCATGGATGCTATGGCGGTGGCACTGTTCTTCGCTTAGCGAAAGATCTGGCTGAGAACAATGCTGGCGCGCGTATTTTAGCCGTTTGCTCAGATATGAATGTCTTTACTTTCAATGGCCCTTCAGAAACCAACACTGCTTGCCTATTGGCGCAAGCAATATTTGGTGATGGTGCTGCTGCTGTGATCGTTGGTTCTGACCCACTGCATCTTAAGATGGAGAAGCCACTCTTCCAGCTTGTGTCTGCGGCACAAACATTTGTACCGAATACAAGCCAGGTCTTGAACTGCCATATTCGAGGAACAGGGGTGTACTACGATATACACAAAGATATTCCTCGTGTTGTTTCTGAAAATGTTGAGATGTGTCTGGAAGATGCATTTGGTCATTTGGGTGTAAAAGATTGGTAATAGAATATGAATCGTTACCTTCTCATTCACTGGAAAGGGGTATAAATACAATACAAGATCCACGATTCTAGCCTATAATTTAGGACCGATATACATCGCTATATTTACGAATATTACACAAGATATATACTAGTATAATCTAACACTCCCCCGCAGTCGAAACGGGAGGCTCACGAATGTTGAGACTGGAACGAAAGTCGTCAAACAATACCAACGGGAGGCCCTTGGTGAAGATATCAGCAATTTGATAACGCGATGGGACATGAAGAACACGAACTTCACCCCTAGCAACTTTCTCACGAACAAAGTGAATGTCTATTTCAATATGTTTAGTACGCTGATGCTGTACAGGATTGCCCGTGAGATAAATAGCGCTAACATTATCACAATAGACCAAGGTAGCCTTATGGATAGGACACAACAGTTCAAGCATCAAATTGCGAAGCCAGCAAGACTCAGCCACCACGTTAGCAACTCCACGATACTCAGCTTCAGCACTCGAACGGGACAACGTGGGTTGGCGTTTGGCGGACCAAGAGATTAGATTATCACCAAGGAAAACACAATAACCCGAAGTGGAACGCCGAGTGTCAGGGCAACCAGCCCAATCCGCATCCGTATACGCAACCAAATCACTAACAGAAGATGCATAAAGATGCAAGCCAAGGGAAAGAGTACCTTGAACATAACGGAGAATCCGCCTGAGTGCTTCCATATGGTCAGTCCGAGGATCATGCATGTGAAGGCACACTTGCTGAACCGCATAAGAGATATCGGGTCGAGTAAACGTGAGGTATTGGAGAGCACCCGCCAGACTACGATACAAGGAAGGATCGCCAAAAGGAGTGCCAGCCGAAGCACCAACCTTGGGCTTGGTATCGACCGGAGTAGCAGAAGAGTTGCAAGACCGCATCCCAGCTCGATCAATGATCTCAGCCGCATACTTGGCTTGAGAAAGGAAGAGGCCATTCTTGTTACGAGTAACCCGTATGCCAAGAAAATCATTCAGAAAACCCAAGTCTTTCATAGCAAACTCAGAATCAAGTTTAGCCATAATATCATGCCGAAGAGACTCCGAGGACGCCGTGAGAATGATGTCATCCACATAAAGGAGCAAATAGGCCATGTCCGTGCCATGAGAGTAGATGAACAGCGAAGTATCACACGTACTATTGGAGAAGCCAATAGTAGCCACAAACTCAGCAAACCGCTTATACCAAGCACGGGGAGCCTGCTTGAGGCCATATAAAGACTTCCGTAAGCGACACACATAATCTGGGTGAGTAGGATCACGAAAACCCAATGGCTGATACATGTATACCGTTTCTTGTAAGGTGCCATGCAAGAAAGCATTACTAACATCCAACTGATGAATCGACCACCGACGAGAGAGAGCAATACTCAAAACCAACCGTATAGTAGCCGGTTTCACAACAGGGCTAAAGGTCTCACCACAATCAATACCAACTTGTTGAGTTTTGCCATCACCTATAAGACGAGCTTTATAGCGCTGAAAAGAACCATCAGACTTAATCTTATGGGTAAAAATCCACATAGACCGAATTATATTAGCACCCGGTGGACGAGGAACCAATTCCCACGTCTCATTTTTAATAAGAGCATTAAACTCATCAGTCATGGCCAGTTTCCAATTAGGATCACGAAGTGCCTCTACTGGGTTACGGGGAAGGGGAGATGAAGGAACCGTAACCGTAAGAGCAGAAGGATCAAAAATGGATTTGGGAAGGTGAATATTATGTTGACTACGAGTAACGGGGCGGTGGGGAGGATGAATGGTGTACCGAGTGGTACGAGGAGGAGAATGTGGTGTGTCGGCTATAGGACACGGTATAGGAGCAATGGTACGAGGAGAGGACAGAGGCTGGGTCGTGAGGGCCGGGGAAGAGGAGGCAGACGACACGGGAAAGGCTGGGGAGTTTGGGGTAGGGACTGAGGCAGGGGCCGAGAGGGCCTGGGTACTGACCTGGGGAGGTGCCGGCAGGGCCTGGGGGCTGGCCTGGTCACTGGCCTGGGCACTGGCCGGGGCAGGTGCCGAGAGTGGATGGGCGCTGGCCGGGCGGGGAGACTGAGGGGCTGGGTTGTCCTGGGCGCTGGGTGAGCCAGGCCGGGACGGAGGAGCCCTGGCATAGCCGGGCAAGAGGAATGGGACGAGTGAGGCTGGAAGACCGGGGCCGAGAAAATCATAGGCAGCCGGTAGAGATGTTGTAGATTTGGCCATAGGAAAAATTGTTTCATCAAAGTGGACGTGTCGACATATAATGATTTTGCGAGAAGACAAGTCAAAACACTTATAGCCACGATGATTATCGGGATACCCCAAGAACACACAAGGAGTGGAACGAGGTTGGAGCTTGCGAATAGTAGTAGATGGAAAAAGGGGATAACACAAGCAACCAAAGATACGAAGGTGGTTATAAGTGGGTGTACGGTGATAAAGAACTTGTACCGGCGATTTATAGGCAAGGAGTTTACTGGGTAAGATATTTAGGAGATAAGTAGCCATATGTAAGGCATGGTGCCAAAATGATGGAGGTAAGGAAGCATGGATAAGGAGAGTACGAATGATATTGTTAATTGAACGAAGCTTTCTCTCTGCTTTGCCATTTTGAGAGGAGGTATGGGGACAGGAAAAACGAAAAGAAATGCCATTCTTATCACAGAATTGGCGAAAAGCATTGTTGTCAAATTCACCACCATTATCACATTGAATTGTTTTAACTTTTCGTTCAAATTGAGTGTGAATGAGAGCATGGAACGTGGAGAACACAGAAAACACTTGTGATTTATGAGCAAGAGGGTAAATCCACACAAAATTTGTGAAATCATCCAAAAATAAAACATAGTAACGATGGCCAGAAGAACTGAGAGTTGGAGATGTCCAAAGATCACTATGAATTATATCAAAAGGCATACAAGTATTCGAAGTAGAAGGCAAAAAAGGTAGTTTAACTTGTTTTCCAAGAATACAAGACTGACAAGTAGGTAACTTGGAAACATTATTACAATCTATAAGCTTATTGCTCTTAAGAACAGATAATATGGGATCGCCGGGATGACCCAATCGATGATGCCAAGTGGATGAAGCTAGGCAGGCTGTTTGTGGAGGAATCAACGGAGCAAAGTTGACAGGATACAAAGGGCTTGAGCTCTCACATCTCAGGATACGGTGACCGGTCTGTAAATCATTCACAGAAAAACCAGTAGGGTCAAAAGTGACGGAAACATGATTATCGGATGTAAACTTACGGACAGACACTAAGTTTTTGACAAGATGTGGAGTATGGAGAACATTGGATAAAGACAAAGGCTTGACGGGGGTGGGAAGAGAAGCATTACCGTAACCATAAATAGGAATTGACTGACCACTACCAACAGTTACACCATTATTATAAATGCTCGTATTAAAATAAGACGATAAAGTACCTCGGGAGTTGGTCATGTGAGAAGATGCACCAGTGTCCATGTACCAGTTGGAGTCCGGTTGAGACAAGGCCATAGTGTGCATGGCGGACTCAATGTCCGTGGGGGTCCATTGCTGGGCGTGGTATGCCTGTGGAGCCGGGACAGAGCCTGGCCGGGGGCCGAGAAGGCCCTGCTGTGCGTGCGGGCGGGACTGGGCAGAGGTGCCGGGCTGACTCGGGTAAGGGCAAGGCGGTGTGACCCAGGGGGGCGCGGAGTACAGCCACCAAGGAGGAGTCTGCCAAGACGGAGGTGCCTGAGGCTGGCCCCGTCCGCGTCCATAGCTGCCCAAGTTCCTATTGTTGCGGGACTTGAAGGATTTGGACTTGGGAGTCTTGCCGCGGCCAGGGGCAGGAGAGGGAGCAACCGGGTCGGTCACAAGCAAGGCCTCGTCATGAGATGCGGCTTCCTTCAGACTTGTTTCCTCAAGAGTAAGCATGGAACGAGCCTCAAGAAACGGAGGAAGCACCTTCCGATGGCGAATGACAGAGGCAACGCCATTGTAGGCAGGAGTAAGGCCGGCAATCATGCGAAGAATCAACCGATTATTCGGAACGGGAGCACCAACATTCTTCAATTGATCTGCAAGAGATTTAAGAGTCTGGCAATAGAGTGAAACATTAGGAAAATCTTTTAAAAACAAGTTATTAAACTCATGTTCAAGATTGACCGCACGGGAATGTTCATTATCCTGAAACAAAGCCTGAATGCGATCCCAAAGCGTCATGGCAGAGATGTCAGACTCAATAACGGTATTGAGGAGATCAGAGGAAATTGTGGAGTAAATCCACTGAACAACCGCAGCATCAAGGGTGTCTCAGAGCTCCTGTTCATCATCGGTGAGAGGGGAGGCCGGGATTTCCTTGCCATCAGTGCCGGTTTTAGGTTTGGAGGGATAATATGGTGAAGAACCTTGTGAGACCGGCAATGAACTTTGAAGAGTTCTGCCCAATTAGCGTATTGTACGTTTTCAGTTTCCAAGACGATGGGGACATGGGTACGTATATTGGAGACGGTGAGGGCAGGATGAAAGGAGGAGGAGGAGGAGGAGGATGATTCCTTGGAAGAGGCCGAGCCGGTCATGGTGAACTGGTGCGGCAGGGATGATTAATTAGTGAGGTAGAGAGATGATGAAGAATTGGTGGTAATGGAGATGGAGAGACGGGAGAGGAGATTAGAGAGGCAGAGAGGTAGTCTCTCTTTTTTTTTTTTTTTTTTTTTGTTTCTTTTCGGGTGCGGCAGGGATGATTAATTAGTGAGGCAGATTGGTGGTGCCGTTGAATGAGGTTACGGCAAGATAGAGTTTGGACGGGAAGAAATAAAAAATTTTGGGAGAGAGAGGCGGAAGCTAGGTTTTAGGATCGACCTAGTATGATACCATAATAGAATATGAATCGTTACCTTCTCATTCACTGGAAAGGGGTATAAATACAATACAAGATCCACGATTCTAGCCTATAATTTAGGACCGATATACATCGCTATATTTACGAATATTACACAAGATATATACTAGTATAATCTAACAATTGGAACTCTATTTTCTGGGTTATGCACCCCGGTGGGCCTGCGGTCCTTAACCAAGTTGAGGCCAAATTGGGGCTCAACCCTGACAAACTTTGCTGCTCTAGGAATGTGTTGAGGGAGTATGGGAACGTGTGGAGTGGAACTGTGTTGTTTGTCTTGGATGAGATGAGAAGATCGTCAAGGCCTATGAGATCCACCGGACAAGGGCTTGATCTGGGGGTGCTCTTAGCTTTCGGGCCTGGCATGACTATTGAGACAGTCGTACTGCATAGCATGCCCACCATCTAAACAATCCTTCCTTCTTTAACTTAAATTAAATGATAGGTTTGTAATCGGTCCAACTCCCTCGAATAAATATAGAAGGCTTATATTTTCTCTATTTTCTGTGTGGACATAGTAAGTGTCCCGTAATGCTTAATCGATCTCCGGGATCTTTCAATTTTGACTT
The DNA here is from genome assembly GCA_028274465.1 of Plantago ovata. Classification (NCBI taxonomy): domain Eukaryota; kingdom Viridiplantae; phylum Streptophyta; class Magnoliopsida; order Lamiales; family Plantaginaceae; genus Plantago; species Plantago ovata. Next base: position 37,990,726 of record CM051455.1, on the reverse strand, counting down.
TGAGTTGAGTAATCAAGCTCTTTATGTTGTATTATTGTGTTGCTCATTGATTTCTTTTCCTGTTGTTGTGTCTTCGGACGCGGTAGTGACTCCATCGATCGATCCTAATTTAGCTATGGCGGAGGGGGCGAGTTGGATTCATCTAGGCCTCGGCGTGTATCTCGCCATCCTCCACGGAGACGCGCTAGTAGTTCGACCGGTTCTCGACAGACTCGATTTATTAATCCTACTGCTGTCGCTCCCCCGCCAATCCTACTGTAAATCGTTCGCACACGGTTATGCCAGCACGCATTCTCCCGACTACAACATCCTCAGGAGTTCGCCCAACTGCGACCCCCGCAACAATTCGTCCAGATTCGGAGGAGGGGCAATCCCTGATCCGTGCGTGTCACCAAGCGTCTTCAAATCGTCCTCCTGCCCGTTCGGTAGTGATTAATGAGAATTCCAAGGTGCTTCGTTCTGGCGCGGTAACTGGGTCAAGCGGCCACCTAATAATTTGCATTAGTGGCGGTTCGACATGCCAGGCACAGATGAAAGTTGATGGAGCTCATCAGGCTCAACCCCTCCATCAAACGCTACATGATGTACCAGCAGGGATGCTACGGCAGTTGGCACTGTTCTTCGCTTGGCAAAACATCTAGCTAGCTGAAAATTGTTATGATGTGCCAGCTCAATTATGTTTCGCTTCCTAAATTTTCAATATATAATTTTATTAAATATTTTACAATTATAATTTAAGAGTAATTTTAAAAATCAAAACAGAAAATTGTTAACTAAAAAATAAAGTTGTTCGGGAACGAAAGGAATAAATCATACAATATTACAAATTTGCATTTGGCCATGCCACACTATCATATTATCAAACTATATATTATTCATCATGATGCATGCTGATCATCAGATTCACAACTTATTAACCCAAAACTAAACAAATGACCAAGTGACGTCATCTAATAGAAAATGTAAGATTCACACACTATTATGGAGTGTAGCACTGGTTACCAACGAAAGGTTTAGTCCAATCATTTAATCCTTGTCATGGAGATTGTAACACTAATAAAACTGCAGTACTCTTCTTTGGACATGTACTCTGCAAGGATTGCCCTGTACTTATCAAACAAATCATTAATGAACAATGAGCCGAAGTGTTCAACCAACAATGGTTCCCCCACGGATCTAATGAAGTTGGCGACTTTGTGCAAATCATCATCTGCAGGGGCTAAGCTGCCACAGTCCACCAACTTTAGCTTCGAGGCTTCTATGCGATTGATGACAAAGGAACCTTCTCGTTCAACTTCTGCTTCACTTCTGTGGATGATGGCCAATATTGCGGGATGTTGAATGAATGCAATTTCTCTTCTTCTATCACTCCCTATACAAATTAAATAGAGTTCTATTTTATCATTTTGCCTATATGGTAGTATAGTTTAGAGTTTAGCATGTAAGAAAACTTAGATTGATTTGATTACCTCAGAAACCATTTGTTTTAATGCCATAGCCATGAGCTCCCAAACGTAAAATCCATGATTGTTAGAAGCATCCTCATTTCTCCTGCCCACAGTGGTCAACACCATCTTCCCTCCGGCTACAACTTCCTTGGCACGACACTTTATAAAAGTCGCAAAATCCTTTTGAAATTGCTCGTAGTATGCCTCGATCACGCACTTTGGACTTGTACCTGCCAAGTATATGTTGTCTTTGTTCATTTCCACACCCCGAGGAACCTACATACATCATCTAAAATATGTTACAAAAACGTTCTTAGGCTCCATTTGATGCAACTCATGTAAAAAAATCTAAATTGAACTCATCTGATCAAATGTGATCTGAAATCTAAGGTGAATCAAATAGAGCCTAGTTTACAGAGGAGCGACAAAGGAAAAAAAAAATCCATTCAAGGACAAATGACTTACCTGAGAGAGCCACAAGAGACTGTAGGAGGAGTGAACAAAATCTAGGCTATTTGCAGGAAATAGCCTTCCATAGAACGAACCTGGAACTGCTGTTACAAAACAATGTCCGAGTCTGGATCCTACTTTATGCATTAGTTTGTCCTGAAATTGTGGCACCAAGCACCGAAATATAGAATTGAAATCATTGGTAGGAAGATCATTTAATTATATGTGAAATTCAGGGAGATTAAGCCCAAGCTCCGAACAGAGTTTATCCGCGATTGTTACAACTTCGTTGACAAAGAAGAGAGTGTTAGGTCCACAGGAACAACCCAAATCTGCTATGGAAATCGTACGCTTGGGAAATCTGCTGCATAGTTCAGACAAGGCTTCTTCTATTATTGGCATTGTCATGAACATCCCCTTTCTCTGCAATGGTAAATGGACCAAACTCAGTAAGTTATACAAATTATTTACAAAATTTAGTAAGTAAAGAAGCATATCCTATGCACGGTTACTCTTGTACTTCATTCAGCTTACAATATTTTGCCATTTTCAAACCAAGAAAAAGTACATTGTACTTATATCATAACTTTCGATATTTCGATAAGTATACCTGAAAAGAAGAGTTCTTAGCATAACTTTTCTCTCCCAAACCTTCATTCATGTGAAGAACTTGCATTACTTCCATTCTTTTTAAGATCGATCTTAGCAGAGTGCTAGGTTTTGCTTTTCTGAAAGAATCTTGTGATGCTAAGTACGTGCCACCTCTCCCTCTATTTATTTTGTACCTAGTCTACTACAATATTGTCTATTCATAAGATAAAAATAAACCGACAAACAAAGATCATTATCAAAAACATGCTCCCATTACAATTTATACATATTGACTTTTTTTTTTTCAACGTTTTTCGACTTTGATCACAAATTACTTATAAACTATAATGATAAACTATTTTACAAAATTATATTATGAAAACATAGATCTTAAATTTTCATAATATAATTTTATTATACACTTTATCATTATAGTTAAGAGTAATGTGTAATCAAAGTCGAACACTGTTGACCGAAAATAGTCAAGTATGTAAATTGTAATGGGACGAAGGGAGTTGGATGTATATACTCCGTATTTGATAGTTTTGTTCTTGTAAGTAAAATATACAAGTGTTTACTTAATAACATCTAACCCAGGTCTTATAAAACTTTACCTTTTTTTTTTAGGTGTCCCTAAAACTTTACCCATGAGTCGTATCATAAAATAAAATTACCCCACATATTAAAAACAATATCTTACACAACAATATTACAACTTTAACAACTAAATGGAAATCTATTAAACTATTAAAGTTTTGGGAGATTGAGTGAGTAATTATATTCTTACAACTTTGAAATTAGGGTATGTTCTATTCATCATAAAACTCATTAAATTCTGTTTACTTCATCATATCAGTTAAGTTTAAATTTACTTGGGTATTTTTAATACTAGAAATAAATTTAGTTCGGTTCATTTCAGTTTCATGGTGATGAAAATATATAACATAACCTATAGAGTTTCAATACCATAAATTAATAAAGTCCATTCTTACAAGGCAAGAATGTATATCGGATGTGACATGTAACATGTTTCTCTCCATTTGCTTGGGGGAGCCCCTAGGGTGGCATTGCACGATGCTAGAATAGAAATGGAAGTATTCGTCTAAATGTGCAGAGGTCGGGTACTCGTTCATTCCCTTTGTGTTCTCTTCGTTTGGAGAACTCGACGTGGAGACTTTGGCTACACTTTCGCGTGTTAAGCATCTTTCTGTTAGTCACTCTAATAGTGCTAACAGTGGTATTTTTCTTTTTCATAAATTGAGTTTTTGTATTCAGAAGGGGGTAGGAGCACAACTTGTTGCTAGACTCCTATCTAACTTTACGTGATAATAAAATTTAGCATATAAAAAAAATGAATGTTTACACAAAATTAGTGGGCAGTCGAGAAACAAGTTGTCTTCCCACTCCCTTAGACATAGCAAAACTAATCCTAGAAAAATATGATGAGCAGCACGAGCTCCAGCATCCTGAGCCAAAGCAAAACCCCGGACTCTAACAAGCAAAGCAACAACATCAACATCCAACTCCTCAAGTGTCGCGAAAGAGAAAGGAATAAATCCATATCCAATTAGCTGCATACAAGTCCCGATACTTCGCACACTTGCGCTTGGCAGCCTTAGCAACCGCCTGTCCAGGTACAAAGTCCATCATCCCAGACTGGGTCAAGGGGGAAGACCGAGTCAGATCAACACAAACATCCCAACCCCTATCCCAAACATAAAGGAGCAAGTTTGCAGGACGAAAGGACCTGTCACAATAATGCAAATGTTTGGCCTCAAGTAATTAATTAGATTTTCCCACAAAAATAATAATTAATTAGATACTTTAATATAAATTTGTTTGATGAATATATATATATATATATATATATATATATATATATATATATATATATATATATATATATATATATATATATATATATATACACTCATCCGTCCCAGAGCAGTTGCACCATTTGTTTTTGGGCACAGAAAATAAGGAGAAGAGTTAAATATTGAGTTATATTGATAGTGGGTGTTGCTTTTACTTTATGGAGGATTTGTGTCCACAAAAATGTGTTGATGGAATATAAAATTATTATAACCATGTCCAAATATGGCAAGAAATGAAATGGTGCAACTCTAACGGGACGCCCAAAATGGCAAAATGGTGCAACTGTTCTCGGACGGAGGGAGTATATATATATATAATTGAATTTTTTTTTTGTGTAAATTTATGTCTTTATAATATTTTATATACTATATAAGATATAAAATATTCATTTTTTCCGATTTATGTCTTTATAAAAACCAATAAGCTGGAGTTCCAAGAAATCATAATTTCTACTAACCCTAAATGACTCACCTGTTTCCTTAGATCATTGTCACTTCGAGGTTCTGCAGATTCAAAACACTCTTTACAGGATACCTATACGTACAATTTTCCAAAATATTGCTCCTAAGTAGTCCCTTATAATTATTTAGTATATCAACTCCATAGATCATAATTAGATGTCTCCTATATTTATGCTTTAGTGATGAAAAATGACAATGGAGGATTTTAGTGATGAAAAAGGACACATGGAGAATATATATGGTGCCACATAGATAGAGAAGAAATAGGGAAGGTCAAATGAGTACTCTTTTTCGGAATTTTTTTAGGGAGTTCCAAATTTAGGATTATATTTCTGTGGGCCCCAATAAATTTAGGAGTAATGATATTGTTGGTTTTTAACACAATTTTTCAATTTCATTCTAAATATAGAATTGGGGAAGGTTTTTAGGACTCACGTAACTAGTGGTCTAAGACATTTAGTGAGGAAGTACAAGGCATTTTGAAAAAAGCTATCCGGGAATATACTTTATACTAGGAACCGCGTCACACGCTACGCGTGTGAAGCGTAATTTGGTAGAACATTATTGTTTTACTAAATAATATATTGAAATGAACAGAGTAAATATATAATTTTCACATAATGACTTCAAACTTAACATAAATGGTGTCCTATAAATGTATATAGTTTTTGTAATTATGCAATTAATAGTTTTGAATTGAACTATATTAGACATACGAAAAGTATTTTTCCGATGAGTTAAGAACCATCAGATACATCTCTAGACTTTGGAAACATTCAACTTCAAAATCTGCAATGCATCTTTCGCATGGTTTTAATTATTTTTATCGTATGATTTAAGAATAATTTAAGGTCAAAATGATCATCGAAAAAGTCATCAAAATCAAGTGTTACATTTATTATTGGACGGAGGAAGTATGTCTTTTTTTTATAAGAACATATCATGGTTATTTTTAAATTAAGTATAATACAACCATACAACTTTATGTTAAAAATAAAAATTTAAGAACATAATAAATAACACAGAAAAAAATAACGCAATAAGATTCGAACTCAACACCTTCAACTAAAATAATGATACAAATAATAGAGAAAAATCACGCCAACAGGATTCGAACGCTACACCTTATAATTAAATAATGACACATGTACGCATCAGATTGAAATTGGATTAGTAAGATCAACGGATTAAAATTGATTGGTAGGTCAATCAATTGAGTAAATCAACCGGTTTAAATAAGGCATTCGTTTTTTTAGGAAAAATTCTAATTTCATCACAAACCTCCTTCGTTTTTTACTTGTGCATGCCTAAATTTTTTAGTGAATTAATCATTATTCCCTCTGTTCTAAACTAAACTTCCTAAGGTTGACTTTTTTTTCCGCATTTGACCGCAAATTACTCCTACATTACAAAATAAAAAATATAATAAAATTATATTATGAAAAAAAATTAAATATATTTTCTAATAACTCTATTATATACTAATCACGTATAATATAGAAGTAATTTGCGGTTAAAATTTGAAAAAAAAAAATCAACTTTAGGGAGTTTAGTTTGGAATGGAATAATTTATATACTATATTTAAGAATATATGTGGTTATTAAAATTTTATATATATAGGTAACTTTGTAAAAATTTAAGGGACTATATACAAATCACTTTATCAACTTACTATACGTATTATTAACCTTATCACTTCGGCTATTGACTAAAAATAGGTTGAAAGGAAACCAAGTACAAACCAATAAGTACGTACTAAAAATAGGTTGAACTGAATAGATACCGAAAACAGGAATGCTAAAATGTACATTGCACAATCAAACCGCTTTTTTTTTTTTTTTTTTTTTTTTTTTTTTTTTTTTTTTTCTTTCCTTTTTGGAATACTTATTTTAGTATCTACTCCCTCCATCACCGTGGAATGTTTCCCATTTCATTTTGTTGACTATTTTTTGATTGCAAATTACTCCTAAATCACACCGAAGAAAAAAATAAAAAAGATAATAATAAAATAGTTCAACATTTATACTATTTTAATATATTTTTTAAATGTTTTTCTCCTATGTGATATAAGAGTAATTTGTGACCGAAAAAAGGTCAACAAAACGAAATGAGAAACATTGACCTGGACGATGGTGGTATTAATTATTTCATTTCAACCTATTTTTAGTTCGTACCTATCAATTTCACTCAATTACATATATCACCTCTATTAGATGCATCATTTGCATCTAAACCTCAATAGATTAATCTATTACATCCAAATACAAATCTGAAAAATTTATGCTATTCATTAAATCAACCAAACACAACCTTATCTAAAAATTACATCTAAGTCCTTGTTCTTCTCTTTTTTTCTTTTTAACTTTAACCCCTTTTTTTATTTAAGTCTTTCTGCTCCGATACCGGAATTAAAATTCTGACACCGGATTAACAGCTTCGATTTGGAGCAATTAACAGTTCCAAATCGAAGCCGTTAAACAGCTAAACAACCCCGATTAAACAACTCCAAATCGGAGCTCCGGTTGGCTCCGTATTTCATATTTGGTTGTTTGTTTGTAATTGAATAAAACAGAGATCAATGGATGGTAAGTTGGTAACACACGAGTACAAATGTCAGAGTCGATGGGAAAACATTTTTTTATTGATTTTGTGCTTTAAGCACCATAATGAGATAGATGAAGGACCGAAAGTACGATAAAAGAAAGTAAGAAAGCGGGCAAATTTAAAACCAATGCCCATAGAAAACATTAATTTACAATTATAGAGACAATCGAGACTGAAAGTGCTATAGACATTGCTATTGCCACTCCAAATTTTGCATTGACAACCAGAAATTTTCAGTAATTTGTGCTCCTGAATGATCCAAGAGCTTTGATGGCTCCAGCTCTCAGAATGTATTGATGGTAAATTGCAGCAATGGCTGCTCCAATGAATGGTCCAACCCAGAATATCCACTGTAACAATGTACCAAAAAAGAATTAATTATAGTACTCTTGTTTAATTAGTTAATTTTCTTAATTTATAGTGAAACATTGGCGTATATACCTGATCATCCCAAGCCTTTTCGTTGTTAAAGATGACAGCAGCTCCGAAACTCCTAGCCGGGTTAATACCGGTTCCAGTAATTGGAATAGTAGCCAAGTGAACCATGAACACTGCGAATCCGATTGGAAGTGGTGCCAAAACCTACAATTAGTCCATTCCAAAATGTTAGAATTAATAAGACCTTCATCAAACAGAAAGAAATTAATGAATACTAATTAAAATAAAACATATATATAACATACTGGAACGTGAGAGTCTCTGGCGTTTCTCTTGGGGTCAGTAGCAGAGAAGACGGTGTAAACAAGAACGAAAGTACCAATGATCTCAGCAGCCAAACCGGTGCCGGTGCTGTAGCCATCACTGAGCATGTTGGCACCACCATTGTATCTAACATAGTATGAACTCTGGAAGGCCTTGACTAGACCAACACCACAAATGGCTCCGAGGCACTGAGCCACAATGTACAATATGGCTCTTACTAATGTTACCTTTCTTGCTAGGAACAGACCAAATGTTACCGCAGGATTGATGTGTCCTCCTGTAATTATATATTTCATTCAAGAATCATTATCCATATATTTTGTAACTGTAATGAAAAGAGTCTAGTAAATGATGGTTATATATAAATTGTACTCACCAGAAATGCCAGCAGTGCAGTAAACAAGAACGAATATCATTCCACCAAAAGCCCAAGCAATGCCAAGAATTCCAACACCACCACACTCATCGGCAGCATGTTGGCTCGAGTATCCGATAACTGTCAACACCGTAATGTAGAGGAACAAAAGAGTTGCGATGAACTCAGCAATCACAGCCCTGTACAAGGACCAACTACCAAGCTCTTCCGAGTCGATTAGAGGGGCGGGTGGTGGATCTTGGTAGTCCTTGGCTCCATATTCGTGTGAACCAACCTCAACATCTTTCCCCATTTTAGTAATTGTTTAGTTAAGAATTGCTTTACAATTGTTTGTTGTTTTGGTGATAGAGTGAGTGCTTGGTTGAAAGTTGAAAGGGTATTTATACATGGGTGGGGGGAATTTATAAATCTTAATTTTGCCGCCCCATTTCAATTATTTGTGCTTTTCTAATGATTTGCATGACACTAATTACTTACCAATCATCACTCCGTTGTTTATTTTGGTGTAATTACAAAGGGGGTTATTAAACGTAGTAGCAATTTTACTAAACGTTGGAAATTTATTTGTAATTTACAAAATGACTTTTATTTTACAAGTATTACAAATAAATCCCAAACTTACTAAATTCATACAAATTATCATAAACAATTGCAAGTATAATAAATTCATCAATTCTACTTTACCACAAACACTACCTAAAACAAATACACTCATAAATATAAATTATTAACATGAAATGATCACTTGAACAAAAAATGATCAAATGATACTTTCGAACTTCCAAAAATTGATAAATTTGATACTAAATTCAAGTGTTCAAAAAATTAACATTTAAATTCAAACTAAAAGAAAAAATAATAATAATAAAATAAAAAAAAAATTACAGCAGCCCTGCTGCTGGTGATTAGAAGCAGCCCAGCGGGCTGCTGCTGCTGCAATCTTTTTTTATTTATTTTTTTATTTTAACTTTATATATATATATATATATATATATATATATATATATATATATATATATATATATATATATATATATATATATCTATATATATATATATATATATATATATATATATATATATATATATATATATATCTATATATATATATATATATATATATATATATATATATATATATATATATATATAAAGAAAATAAAAAATAGCAAAAACAATTTATGAATTTATAAATTTTTTTTGGTAGATTTATAAATTTATAGATACTTTATTACAAATTTACAAATCAAGGTGTGAAATGAGTTTGATGATACTTTATTACAAATTTACAAATCAAGGTGTGAAATGAGTTTGATGATACTTTATTATAAATTTACAAATTAAGGTGTGAACTGAGTTTATAAAGCCCCTAAATTTACAAGAGATTTATAAATTTATAGATACTTTATTACAAATTTACAAATCAAGGTGTGAAATGAGTTTGATGATATCTCTTGGTGTGTTCTTCAAATTGAATTGAAATATGTTGATTAGGTTATTGATTTAGGGACTTGATTTATTTAAGGTGGAATTGTGATGATTTTAAAAGTATTGGGTTAATTTGTAAAATTATAAATTTATAGATACTTTATGTAATTTACAATAAATTTCCAACATTTAGTAAATTTATGTTCCGACGTTTAATATTTGCCTTACAAGATCTCTGCCTTTTGTTTTTTTCATTTTTTTTATGGGGAAGTTTGAGGTATCCCTTCTTCTCAAGTCTATACTCTATAGCACAAATAATTGGCCTTTTATAACCCAAAAACCGCATAAAACTAAATTTTGCTATAACAAAAATAAATACAATATATGCTATCTTATTCATCATAAATTCAATTTTATTGTATCAAATTAGTTATCATTTGTATCTTTGAATTTGATTATGTCATGCGAGTGGGGATATATTCAACCCCATTTCATATTAATTTCATTTAAGTTGAGTTCACGGATTGAATTATTTTTTAAAATATATACTATAACTCAACTTAATTCAGATTATTCTATCATCAATTTGAATGCCAGGTACTGATATTCTAATTATCTTGAACTAATTCTGGGAGAATCAATTGCAATAATAATTGAATATTCCATGTACCATTATGTATCACATCTTGAACATGAATGTTTTCGTCTATGTCCGAATTGACATAATCTCTAATCAGTTTGTTTCCTAGCCATCTGTCATTCCAAAAATTTGTACAGTCACCTCTACTAATTTTTGTCATAAGGCAATTTTTGAAATTCTCTTTTACTTTGATGAGATTTTTCCAGAACAGCTGATTGGTTTGTATTTGTTGAGATGAATCAAACTGGACGTAAGTTTCTGTAACCTCAATCCAACACAGCACAAGGAATCATATCCACCCGCAGAGTAATAATTATTGTTGCTAATACAGGTATAATTATATTCGTGTTAACTAACTTAATTAAACTTATCGTTATGAGAAAAACAAGGAAGACCAGTGTGGAAATATTAATTAAGCACCTGGACATTAGGTAGCCACGTCACGGGCCATATAAACTGACGACGTTAATTAATCATTTTAAAAGAAAATGTGGATTGGATTGGCTGGTCCCTGGTGGTCGGTGATTAATCAATTAATTAATGAGGAGCTGCTAAATCTTCATCATTACCCTGAATTTAATGCCGACTCTGTACATTTCCTCTCCAACTCGTAGAGATTTTGTAATTACACTAAAAACAAATTTAACCGTTATCATAATGCCCAAGAAATTCAAAATTTCAGAGGTTTAAAAGGGTTTAGAACGCTACTCATACCAATAAGGTGCACTTTTTTTTTTTGGAATCCACCTAAAAGAACTTCAAATTTAACCGTGTTTTCCCTGGAGCAATTATAGGATGAGTGACCTCTGTTGGGAAGTTTCCGGTGCGGGCACGAGTGAGGACAGTGCGTGGATTAGAACACGTGTTGGTCTGTGGGGCCAACATATCACCTCGGAGAGTAGTTTAGGAGTAACCGCGTTGGCCCAAAGGGTCAGACCTTCGATCGATTAGTGGTCAGGACGTTACAAATGGTATCAGAGCCGAATCAGCCCAAAACCCACAAGGGGTGGACGGTTGATTGTGACAAGGACAAGTTCCCGGTACGCGCATGAGTGAGGACAAATTGCGCGGATTAGAACACGTGTTGGTCTGTGGCGCCAGCATATCACCCAGAAGAGCAGTCCAGGAGTAACCGCGCCGAACCAAAGGGTAGGACCTTCGATCGATTAGTGGCCGGAACGAAGTACTTATTAATCTCACAAAGCGACGATCATTGGCCCAGTTATTCTATCCATTCAATCTAGTCCAATTTTTTTAAACCGGCAAAATCTATTGATTTAAGGAACAAAATTACAAAGATCATAAAAAATGATCTCATAAATATATATAAACACGACATATGACACATGAACATGCTTCAACCCCTAGTACATATAACGTCAATAAATTTTGGGTATATTTATTCTTATAGATATTATTTAGGTTTAATGAACTTTTTTGCTGTTTAAAAATAAAGTAACGTCAATGCCCAACCCACATTACTCCAATTAACCCTAATAAGTATTATGGACTTTAATCCCCTAACTCGAGTAGTTTCACAAAGCTAAAAGACTCATTTGAGCTTATACCTCACGTGCATATCTATTGTTAGTCTTTCAACGTACAGAGTCAGTTCTTCTCTTGCAAGCGGAGGCTTGGTGTGATTTAGTTGTGGCGGTGTGTGTGGGGGTGGTGTGACTGTGTGCGTACCGTGTGATTTCGAATGTGTTTGAATTGTTTGGTGGTAAAAGCATTACTACTAGCTAGGATAGGGCAAGTGTGTGCAAATAATTAAGAAAATAAAATATAAATAGATACAATTTCAGTCCATCATGACCAGACCTGAAATATGTATAAATCTATGACTCTGATGCCAGACCGGATATAACCCAGACTAGACCTGTTAAAATTGGTTGGGTCCGGTCCGATTTCTAGTCCTGACCTATCTATGCTCAATCATAGTTAAGTTGGTACTGTTACGGTTGTCAGCGGGAGCTGGACTTCACCGTTGAGCTAATGGTGTTCTGATCAATAATAGGTAGATGAAACAAGGTTAATGGACTTTGTCTATATTCGATCTTAGGGCTAATTGTGCAGAATCTATAGTGATGGTGGGGTTTGAGACGTACATGAGCGCTATCCTTCAAAGAAATAAAAAAAATACTCCGTTGGATTCTACTTCTTGTATTATCGTTTGACGTTGGTGGTGTTTTTTCTTTGTATACCTAAGAGTATTTCGCATACTCTTTGTATTACGGACTTTTGGTTCTTTAATAAATTTTTTGGTGTATAAAAAACAAAAGTAGAGAGAGAAGACTACAAGTACGAATGCACTTACTCCATTGTTGCCTCAATAAATCGATGAAATAGCTTGCCTATAACCGTGATCCAGCTTCAGATATCATCCAAAACACAAACCATTGAGTTTCATATTCTTGTTTTCTCCTTTGTAAAAGAGTGTTTTCTCCTATTTTGAGGCATAGTAAAATATGTATATCGTTATATTAGATAGAGTGTTGTAATCCCTTCCATAGAGATATTTTTCACAGCCTTATCAGTGATTTTTCTCCTCATTTGGGAGTATCCCACGTAAAATATCATATTCTTTATATTTTTTTCTTTATCATGTTATCTACCAAAATATGACATCCATTAACACTTTCACGGCGCATACCGTATAACACCTTTTCATTTCATTGATATAACTGATTATAATCAAAAGTAATGACGTAATGGGAACTATTGGCTATAAAAACGTTGAAAAGCATCATTGAACATTTTTATTTATTTGTGGTTTAAGAACCAGAACAAGGACCGAAATTACAGAAAGGGGAAGAAAAGTAACAAATTAAGCAGACAAATTTAAAACCAATGCCCACAGAAACATTAATTTACAATTATAAAGTGCAGTAGACATTGCTATTGCCAGTCCACATTAATTTGCTTCGGCAACCAGAAATTTTCAGTAATTTGTGCTCCTGAATGATCCAAGAGCTTTGATGGCTCCGGCTCTCAGAATGTATTGATGGTAAATTGCAGCAATGGCTGCTCCAATGAATGGTCCAACCCAGAATATCCACTTAAAAATATACCAAAATAGAATTAATTAGTACTCTTGTTTAATAGTTCATTTTTTTTAGTTTGTAGTGAAAATTAATAGACATACCTGATCATCCAGGCCTTTTCGTTGTTAAAGATGACAGCAGCTCCGAAACTCCTAGCTGGGTTAATACCGGTTCCAGTAATCGGAATAGTAGCCAAGTGAACCATGAACACTGCGAATCCGATTGGAAGTGGTGCCAAAACCTACAATTAGTCAATTCCAAAATGTTACAACTAATAATAAGGCCTTCATCAAACAGAAAGAAAATTAATGAATACTAATTAAATAAAACATATATATATAACATACCGGAACGTGAGAGTCTCTGGCGTTTCTCTTGGGGTCAGTAGCAGAGAAGACAGTGTAAACAAGAACGAAAGTACCAATGATTTCAGCAGCCAAACCGGTGCCAGTGTTGTAGCCATCACTGAGCATGTTAGCACCACCATTGTATCTGACATAGTACGATTTTTGGAAGGCCTTGACTAGACCAACACCACAAATGGCTCCGAGGCACTGAGCCACAATGTACAATATGGCTCTTACTAATGTTACCTTTCTTGCTAGGAACAGACCAAATGTTACCGCAGGATTGATGTGTCCTCCTGTAATTATATATTTCATTCAAGAATCATTATCCATATATTTTGTAACTGTAATGAAAAGAGTCTAGTAAATGATGGTTATATATAAATTGTACTCACCAGAAATGCCAGCAGTGCAGTAAACAAGAACGAATATCATTCCACCAAAAGCCCAAGCAATGCCAAGAATTCCAACACCACCACACTCATCGGCAGCATGTTGGCTCGAGTATCCGATAACCGTCAACACCGTAATGTAGAGGAACAAAAGAGTTGCGATGAACTCAGCAATCACAGCCCTGTACAAGGACCAACTACCAAGCTCTTCCGAGTCGATTAGCGGGGCTGGTGGTGGATCTTGGTAGTCCTTGGCTCCGTATTCATGTGAACCAACCTCAACATCTTTCCCCATTTTAGTAATTGAGAAGGCTTTCTTTATAATTAGTGTGTAGAAGAACTCTTTACTGGTGATGAGTGTGTTTGATTTGGAACGTTGAATGAATGGTTTTATATATATGGTGGGAAAAATTTATTGAACTTTATCTTGCCGCCCCATTTCAATTATTTGGTCTTTTGTAATGATTTAAGTGGCACTACACACTTATCAATCTCGGTTTGTTGTTTACCGAAATATGCATGGAATATAGAGTTAGATATATGTAGAAGTTGAAGTATTCTAAATGTTCATGTCAAATTTTGATTTAAAGTGTATTTTACATCATTTTGTAAGCTGTAACATTTTGTAAGAGGTATAATTTACATATATACATGGTGGATAATTTTATCACTTTAATAATGTATTTTAAGACGTTGTTGGTCCAACTGCATATGGTATCAGATCCAAAGTTGATGATGGGTGCCCCAACTATTGATAATTTCGGCTTGCCCCAGTGATGATATATATGATTCTATGTGTAGAGCCGACTAACCACGACCTACTTGTAAGAGAACGTGTTAGAATATTTTTATTTTATTTTATTTTATTTTTTAACGGAAAGTCTAACCTATCTTACTCTTACTCCTGAATATCTTACATCACTTATCATAGGCCTAATTTACACATGTATAAGTTGGATAGTTTTATCACTTTAAGAAAGTATTTTATGGTGTTATTTAAGAAAGTATTTTATGGTGTTATTGGTCCAACATCAATAAAGTGTAAGTGTTTTTTTTTTTCATATAGAAACCACATTTATGAGAAGAACTCAAACAGATTTTAGGCGAACTCCGTCGCATGGAGTATCAATTTCAGGACTTATTAGTTTTTCGTCACTGTCTGTTATTTTTAAAAGTTCTTGGAATTTTTTGTAATTTCATTAGTTTATGGAGGGCATAGTTTATAATTCAATGACTGAAACAATTTTGGTAATCGAATAAGAAAGGAGATTTTTTTTCCATCATCATTACAAAAATCCGTCAAAAGAGATGATCAAAGGAAGTGGTTGTATCCAATTATTATACTCATTTTTCCAAATTATGGACTGATTTGTGTTTGTGTCTGAGAATTTTGTGAAATTTTCAAATAGAGCGACGGGAGGTAACACTTGTGATAATTGTTGTATATTCTGAAACTTTTTTTTCTTTTTTAGTAGAAAGGATAATTTCATTAACTTGAAGATGTAACAGTACAATTCATAGTTATGGACATGCACCCTACAAGCAGGGGCGGAACCAGGAATTATTGTTAGGAGGGGCGAACATCATTTTTTGAAAGTTCGGGGGAGCGAAAAGTTGAAAAATCGTAAAAAAAACCCTTTAAAATTTTTGAAAAATCGTATATTCCTTCTAAAAAATTTTTTTTGGGGGGGGGGGGCGGAGGCCTCCGCCGGCCCCCCTGGTACCGCCCCTGCCTACGAGCATATTTAAGAGTATGATCCTTTATTACAAGCATAGTAATCCACTCCTCACAAACTTTCCAAATCTTAAACATCTTCCTATGTGGTTGACTGTTTGGAATTTGAGTACACTAGGATATTAAAGTGGTTTTATCACTGCAATATAGTATGGTCAAAAGATCAGCTGCCTGATTTGCCTCATGATAGTTGAATTGTATGCTTACATCTTCGAGTCATGCTCGGAGGTCCCGCTGCTGCCTGGCTAGAACCTAGGGCCCAAAATTCTGCAATAATGTTATCCGTATTGCCTATATAACCCGAATATGCTAAAACAAAATCACCATTACTATTACGAAAAATACATCCAATAATGCCCGCATGTCCAGGATTAGAGAGAATTGATCCATCTAGTGGAGGTGGATAGTCTGAAACTTATGAAGATGTAGAGTTACTATTCTAGGGTACATTGTGCTACTCTTATATTGGTCACATGTAGACATATGAAATCAAGTTACTATTCTAGAGTTACTATTCTGTGGACATATCAAATCAAGACATATACATCATGGTACGTAGAAATGAACCGACCATGCATCAATAGTGGTAGATGAATTGCCCTTTCCCAGTTTAAAATTAGTCACTCATTTCCCCACCACACCGCCCATTCCAACTCAGTTTTGCGCACATTTTTCCAACTCCACCATATCCAGTATCCACCACCCACTAATCATAATTCATAGTAGCTCTTCTTTTTTTTTTTTTACCTTTTAATTATAAATCAGTGGTTTTATGCTTTTGCAATTATTATTGAATACTACTTTGCCACTTGTCAGCACTTGATGGGCCGTCACCAAACTTACTCTCACAGTCCCCTATCAGGTTATCTAAATGTTCTATTTTGACGTCCTGTTACAAATTACATAATACGAGAAAAAGAAGTTTATATTTATTGAGTGAAGGTTGTTATGTACCACAATTTAGCAAATAATATGATCCATTTTGATAAACAACTTCAAACCTAAATGAAAAATCTATAAACATAGAAATAATAACACAATTTTTGTGCTTCGGTCCAGAATAGACATACATATAACACAAATTTTTGTGCTTCGGTCCAGAACAGACATACATGTACGAAGGAGCAAGGTCACAAGCTTCACTATCTGAGAATACAAAAAAAGTTAGTGATGGTGATGAACAATAATGGAGTTGAAAACCGCTTCCCCCCCTCTCTAATCTAGAATGTTCTATGCAACTAAAATGATAAAGTGATGATGATTATAATTGAATGTAACGTTATACAATAAACTTCAGAACTAATCACATCAATCCAACATTGATCGACTGTTGCAGAGATGTTGTTCTATTAATCTGGTAGTGTGATTTCAACTTAAATATAACCTCAACCATATCCAAATTTCAAATTCAATCTCAGACGTCCATTTATAATAAACTTTCCCGCCAATTCTTGCTTTCCTGCATCTAACTAATTGGTCAACAACTGCACGTCACAAAATTATTAGTTTATCTCCGACTATCCACTCTCTAAATTATTTACGAAACCTACTGCACTCTTCTATCTTTGAATCATACTTCGTAATACACAATTATCTTTTTAATATTCAAGTTTCTAGCCTAGAGTTAACATCAGAATTCTGATGTTGTCTGATCATGGTTCCATACCATAAGTTGTACTCAGTGATCCAACCCAACTTTAATTTATTTATATAGAAAATGTTATCTTTTTATATTTTTGCTTAAAATAATAATAATAATTTACATGGAGAATTAAGTAAGGATTGAGCGCTAGCTCATAAAAGAATCATCGTTCATGTGGTTGTCTTGTCACCAAGTTATATTTGGCTGAGACGTGGCTAGCTAATGTCCAGGAGAGTACTCTTCGTTGTTTTTCTCAATACGATAAGTTTAATTATTACTAGTAGTACAGTATTAATTTAGTTAATCAACACAATAATAAGCTGCATTAGCAAAATAATTTAGTGTGTGGTTGATATGTGCTGAGTTGGAGTGAGTGGCAGGATATTAGTGGTTGAGTAACTGAGTTGGAATGGGCGGTGGCTCTTATTGGTTCTTAATATTACTTAATTTACTTTAACTAAAAAGCTCTATCACTCCATTCCAATGTAAAGAAATTAACAAAGTTATAATCTTTTAATATTGAAAAGAAATACAAAATGACATACATAATACAAGGTCAAGGAGTACTTTCATGTTCTCACCACCAAATATAAAATCAATGAGATAATATAAAAACCTCTGCCCAAACATATGTGTGTTAAAATCATCATCAATAAATTGTATACTAGTAACAATATGCACATTTCTTTTTCTCTGTCTAAATAATCTTAGAGTTGAACTTCCGAAACTCTAATTATCATGGTCGAACTATTAGAAAGTTTACGGTTATTGGACAAAGACTTGCTGGTTATTAACTCTTGTAAATGTATTTTTGTTGCATTGCTAGTTTATTTTTGCTCTAGTCTACTGGTGAAAAACAGGAAACGAAGGGACGTTGCATAATGCATGGAAAATTATTGTATGGACTTGATTTTTGAATAAATTTATATATTGTTTAAAATTAAATTTATATTACTACATATAATTGTGGTTCATAGAAAATTTCCGTTGCATTATTAGCTCTGTATTTGTTTCGTTTCTGGCATCGGAAATCATTTATATTAACAGATTGTCAGATTCTATGATGATAAGGTTATTTAATGTGATGATTGAGATTGTGTTGCACTGAATTTTATTCTGTTTGTTTGTTATAACAAAATTCATTTTCATAAATTCATTTTCATGCGTTTTGTTTTATTACGCATGACCAAGGTTCAATCAATTATATTATACTCTCTTCTTCGTTCTCTCAGAAGTGTCCTGTTTTGACTTTTTTCGGTCAACACCTTTCAACTTTGATTCTCGATTACTCTTAAACTATAATGATAAAGTATTTAACGAAATTATATTATGAAAATATAAAACCTAAGTTTTCATAATATAATTTCGTTAAATAGTTTATCATTATAGTTTAAAAGTAATCGGAAGTCAAAGTCGAAAGGTGTTGACCGAAAAAATACACTTAGATTACAATTTTTATAAGTGATGATGGTCGGTTATATAATGATGTCTTTTGATTTGACATGTCCGCTTAATTTCCTTCCCATATTTGGCATATAGGATGATGTCTAATTGGATTATCATTTACTACTTCATACTTCAAGTCATTTGCAGATAAGTACACAACCAAACCGGACACATGTATTTGTTAATTGGTGCACTAGTGAAGTAAAACTTTAGATTTGTAACTAGTGTAAATAGATCCAACACAATATAATGAATTTTATTTGTTATAAATGGTTAAAGATTTCATTAATAAAAAAATATAAGTTATGTTCAGTAAAATACAGAGTCACACAACGTACTTGTACAAAGGCTAGCTCCAGAGGACACACCAAGGCTCAGAGAAAAAACAACTCCAGGGCCTTCAGCGCTGGTAAAAATTAAGTAGCCACCGCTACCTCCGATCGTCTCACTCCTCCAATCTATACTTCACCAAATAGCAAATAATTTAAGATACGAATATAATTAGCCCAGGTATATGCTAGTAGTAACCCTTGTACACCCTCTATGAACCTTGTAGCTAGAGAAGGTAAACTGAGAGAAAATTAATCAAAAGAAAATGGAAAAGAGAATGACATTGAACTTATATATGTAAGCGTAATGATTGATTAAGTCCCTAGCTAGTGTCACTCGAATCATTAAGAAACCGCAAATAATTTATTAAAATGGGGCGGCAAAATAAAGTAAAATAAATTCGTCCTTCAGTCCTTGTTGTACTATAAATACTCATTCAAGCTAGGTTCAACCAAACACTCACTCACTCATCACCAAAACAACAACAAAGTAACAGAGTTCTTCAATTCTACACAGCAATTATAAAGAAAGCCTGTAAACGATTACTAAAATGGGGAAAGATGTTGAGGTTGGTTCACATGAATACGGAGCCAAGGACTACCAAGATCCACCACCAGCCCCACTAATCGACTCGGAAGAGCTTGGTAGTTGGTCCTTGTACAGGGCTGTGATTGCTGAGTTCATCGCAACTCTTTTGTTCCTCTACATTACGGTGTTGACGGTTATTGGATACTCGAACCAACATGCTGCTGATGAGTGTGGTGGTGTTGGAATACTTGGCATTGCTTGGGCTTTTGGCGGAATGATCTTCGTTCTTGTTTACTGCACTGCTGGCATTTCTGGTGAGTACAATTTATTTTATTTTATATATAACTATCATTTTATTAGACTGTTTTCATTACAGTTACACAATGTAACCATCATGATATATATAATTACAGGAGGACACATCAATCCTGCGGTAACATTTGGTCTGTTCCTAGCAAGAAAGGTAACATTAGTAAGAGCCATATTGTACATTGTGGCTCAGTGCCTCGGAGCCATTTGTGGTGTTGGTCTAGTCAAGGCCTTCCAAAAATCGTACTATGTCAGATACAATGGTGGTGCTAACATGCTCAGTGATGGCTACAGCACTGGCACCGGTTTGGCTGCTGAAATCATTGGTACTTTCGTTCTTGTTTACACCGTCTTCTCTGCTACTGACCCCAAGAGAAACGCCAGAGACTCTCACGTTCCGGTACGTTATATATATGTTTTATTTTAATTAGTATTCATTAATTTTCTTTCTGTTTGATGAAGGCCTTATTAATTCTAACATTTTGGAATGGACTAATTGTAGGTTTTGGCACCACTTCCAATCGGATTTGCAGTGTTCATGGTTCACTTGGCTACTATTCCAATTACTGGAACCGGTATTAACCCGGCTAGGAGTTTCGGAGCTGCTGTCATCTTTAACAACGAAAAGGCCTGGGATGATCAGGTATGTCTATTAATTTTCACTACAGATTAAGAAAATGAACTATTTAACAAGAGTACTAATTAATTCCATTTTTGTATATTGTTACAGTGGATATTCTGGGTTGGACCATTCATTGGAGCAGCCATTGCTGCAATTTACCATCAATACATTCTGAGAGCTGGAGCCATCAAAGCTCTTGGATCATTCAGGAGCACAAATTACTGAAAATTGCTTCTTGCCAAAGCAAAATGTGGAGTGGCAATAGCAATGTCTATAGCACTTTCAGTCTCGATTGTTGCAGTAATTGTAAATTAATGTTTTCTATGGGCATTGGTTTTATATTTGCCCGCTTTCTTACTTTCTTTTATCGTACTTTCGGTCCTTCATCTATCTTATTATGGTGCTTAAAGCACAAAATCAATAAAAATGTTGTTTCATCTACTTTGACATTTGTACTCGTATGTTACCATCCACTGATCTCTGTTTATTCAATTACAAACAAACAACCAAATGAAATTTACAATGTGAATGATTGGTGATGATCGATAATACGTAAAAGAAAAGTGTACACAATTCGAAATCCAAAGATGAAAAAGGAATGGTACCTATAGATCAAGCGAGCCTATAAAACGAACTATGTAAGTGTATGTACAAACCAAACCGATGGAATAATTTCATGCTAATCGGAATACTTATGCACCTACGAGGCACAACATAGTAGTTCCCATTTGACATTTCATAAACCATGATCAGTGATCCATAACATAAAAGACGATTTCTAGGAGTCTTGATCATCTTCTTCTTCGTCGATGGCTTCTAAGATAGTTTCTAAATCGGGAGTATTCGATGGCTTCATAAGATACTTAATCAGCGCTGGAGCTACTTCCATCCATGAATTCACCTTCCTCTCAATGCTGCACATCGCCATTCTTTTACTTCTTACAAACAAAAGACAAAGACAAATGTATGTATTTACGCTTACGCACGCGCTCTCCCTCCTTCTTCTGGCTTGTAGTAATTAGAAGAAAGAGAGATCTATATATGATAGATGATAGATGAAATAATGACTCTGTGATCAGTCTAATTGCTCATTCAATTTTTACATGACAATGAGAGGACACCAATATATAGATGTTTTTTCTTTTTTTTGGAATGAAGTGCTGAAACATAGGCGATTTCGTGGCAATAGGAAAATTAGTGTGTGGTATTCTATTTTTAGCGTTTTCCTAGATTAAAACGTGTACATACTGTTGGTCTTTAATTAGTTAGGTGTAATTTAAAGTTGGGAAATTTCCAACAATCCACCTACACCACTAAAACTCGGATGATAAAAAGACCATGCTAAATACGTGTGAAAAAATACAATTAAACAAATTGTTCGTCTTTAATTAGTTAGGTGTAATTTCCAACACCTTTTTACAATTACAATTGATTTTATGCTTTTTGCGTGACAATACAGGTAGACATAATTAAAATTTTGTATAATTTTAAAATGGTATATTCATACTCATGTATAGAAACATTAAAACACAACAATATTTACATGAAATATTGCACACATCACTCAAAATATGAAAAATGAAATACTCTGACCTGAGCAAGTCCCAGTTGGAGCGTGCAGGCTCCGACCTAGAGCTTGCAAGCTCCCGATCTGATCTTGAGAGCAACTTCGATCTAGAGTTGTGCGAACTCAAGTCGGAGCTTGCAAGCTTCGATCTGAAGTCGCCTTTGAATAAATTATTGTGTGCATCATACAAAATAGGATAAAAAATATATTGTTTTCGAGTTTTGTAATTGCACTTACTTCTTTCTTTTACAAAAATAGAATATGAAAAATATTTAAAAAACAAATATTGACTAAATATACAAAAGGATGTTGAATTGACCTAACAAATAAGGTAATTAATTACCCCTACAACAAGTCCTCAGTTCCTATAAAATGCCCAGCGAGGCTATATCATTTACACATTCATTTTGCTATGTTAGAATATTTCACTGACTTTCTCACTAAACACTCCCCAATTATTTTCGCATTTTGTGTCACCTAAACAAATGTGAGTTCTCCATCCAAATTAAGAAACCTCCAAAATTCCATCTCATTCGGAGGCTTATTCAGCTCCTAATCCATCTCCATTCTCCAATATCAGTACATGCTCCGAGCCCGGAGTCTTTACTGGTGCATATTCAAGATGGATTAGGAGTTAGAGATTGAGCCTCCAAGCGAGATAGGATTTTGGAGGCTGCTTTGGATGGAGAACTCATTTTCGTTTGTGGTAGCACAAAACGCATAAATGACAGTGGAGTGTTTGGTAAGAAATTCAATGAAATACTAAGCCAATGAGTGTGAAAATGTTATAACCCTTATGGGCATTTTACAGGGGTTGCGAACTCAATTTTGGGGTATGTAAGTACATGCTTTGTTATGTCAATTCGATACCCCTTTTCTTACGTTTAGTCAAACAATATTTGATTTTTTTTAAAGATTTTTCAAATTTCATCTTTCAAAAGGAAAAAAAAAAAAAAGTTAGTGCAATTGCAAAAACGGAAAACAATTGTATAATTTTGTGTCTTACCACAAAAGTAGTGATAATGGCAATATGATCTTGTCATGAATATGTCGTTTCAAAGTTATATTAATGTCCAGTTCTGTCTACATGGATTGTCACGCAAAGCATAAAATCAATTCTTTATGGACCATAACGCAGCGCATACATGTTATGAAGAATTCAAATATTTAGTCACGCAAAGCTTCTTCATATATACGATGTTACTTGCTTTTGTAGAAGGATTGGATTGATATGAAATATTGACATTTTAAAATACATATACATAGATTTCTGGGTTTATATCACTTTAGGTGCTAGTTAGGACACCTAATAACAGAATATGCCCCATTAGACCAACAATTACATATTAGGCCATAATATGGGTTTTTTGTGTTGACCAACACATATTTACAACAATGCCATCAGCTCATTTTGGACAAAACAAACAAGGCCTTAACTCAATAGTAAGGTGAGACCTAAAATGTAATTGTATTTGAACACTAACTTTATTATTTTCCGATTATATTTTTCTTTTCTTTCTTTTCCTTTATTCTTTTTTTTTTCTTCTTTTTGTCAACAATAATTTGTTTCCTACAAAATGTTATTTAAAAAAAAACAAAATTTTAAATGTAGAATTATTGTAAATACTAAATTATTGTAAATCATACACCAACAAAATTTATATTTCAAAACATGTCCTAACATTATTTTCAAAAAAAAGATCAATATTTTTTCTTTTTCCTTTTTCCTTTTATATTTTTCTTTTTTTAATTTCTTTTTCTTTTTTCTCTTCTTCTTCTCCAAAAGCTCCGGTAGCGGAGCTTTGCGAAACTCCGATTATAGTTATAAGCTCAAGATCGAAGCTGTGCAAGCTCCGATCTGGAGCTTACACGCTCCAGCTCCTATAGTCGAAGCATTGCAAGCTCAGAGCTGGAGTTGTGCTTGCTCTAGTCGAAGCCTTGCAAAGCTCCGGTGTCGGAGCTTTTGAAGAAAGAAAAGGAAAAAAAAAAAAAGAAAAAAGAAAAATATAAAAGGAAAAAGAATAAAGAACAAATATTGATTTTGTTTAAAAATAATGTTGGGACATGTTTTGAAATATAAATTTTATTAGGGTTTGATTTAGAATAATTTTGTATTTATAATATATTTATATTCCAAAATTTTCATTTGTGTTTTAAAATAAAATTTGGTAGGAAAAAAATAGCTTTATTGTTGATAAAAAAAAAGAAAAAGAAAAAGAAAAAAAAAAGAACGCAAAAAGAAAAAGAAAATGTGTGTTGAAATACAATTACATTTTGGAACTCTTGGTAAGGCTTGTTTGGTTGTTCACAAATGGAAATTTGGATAGGCGAAGTAAGCCTGGTTTGGTCAAATTCGACCCCTAATCTGTAATTAAAAATCTAATGGGGCCTATTCTGTTATTAGGTGTTCTAATTGACCCCTAAAAAGAAATGTGCCCTAAATTTATTGCATAGTGCACATTTCCACAATTTTAGACCTTGTTGCGTATTTCATAACTGAGATAACAGATACCAGTTCTTGTTGCTTATTTGGAAGGCCAATACCATATATAAATTTGCAATGTGAACAAAATTATTATTTTGTTTCAATCACTATAATGTCATACATATTTCAACCGAGGGGGGGAGGTTGTTGAATATAATTGAAGTTTTAACACTACATTTGAATCTTATCGGGTATCGAAGATCTTCTCAGTCGTTGGCACAACATGAACCACCTCTTGACTTGGAGTCATATGTTGGTGTTGAAAATGGATTTGGAGCTGGAGTTGAGACTCTTCAAATGAGATAGGGGTTTGAAGGTTTCTTTAGATGGAGAACTCATTTTAGTTTTTGAGGTAACACAAAATGCAAAAATGTTACAGAGTGTTTTGGTCTCTTTTGGAACACTCCGTCTCGCATCTTGATGTTTGACTCTCTTTTAGAGCTTTGGTTCGCTATTATGCGTCTCAGTTACATTTTAGGGTTTATTCTCTTTTCTAGTTTGTCGGTGATAGGTTCTCTCACCATTTAAAAGTGCATTATTCATTTCATTTAAAACATTATATAAATTATGTGTATTTGTTGTTTTTCATGTTTCACATGTGTAATTTATTTTGTACAATTTGTTGTGATTTTCTCATTCAAGAGTGTTTTTCACTTTTCTAAGACGTTTGTAATAAAATAAAAATTATATAATGTAATGGTCTATTTTACAAAGGTATTTTATATTTTTTTTGAAACGAATGAACGCCTTTCATTAGCACCACCGAATAGAGTACACGCCGACCATAGTCCATAGTCCAGGCTAATAACAAAAAAATAACCTAAGAAATCAAAATCGAATCTACTGTAAAAGAAATCCTAGATCAAGTTACAAAAATGTAAACACTCCCCAAAATCTGTTGAGTTATTCAGCAATAGCATTGTTATATTTGTTTAATATTATTATTTATGTATTAAATATAAAAATAAAATAATAGAAATAAAAACGAAAAAAGAAAAAGGAAATAAGGAGAAAGCAAATAAAATGAAAATAAAACATGAGAATGAAATGCAAAAAAAAAAAGATGATAACATAAATAATACTATAATGATTGAGCTCAGTTGAGCTGAAGCTCAACAATTGGGCTTGAGCTCCTCTGTTGGTGAGACAAGGAGCTCAAGTTCCTTGTTGAGCTGCTAATGGAGAGGCCTCAAGAACTCCTCCATCCTATTTAACAAACATAATTACCAAAAAAACTACAAATCGATAATTTTATCAGTCTTAGTTACGGTTAGATATTACTTCATATTATTAGTTTTTCATATTATATACAAAAATAACATTTTCAATTTTATTAGTTTTTCATATTATATACAATCACTGCCTAAATGCACAGTGAGAAGAGAATGGACATAACACACCATAACACGATCAAGGAATTACGGTCAGATTAAGGTCCGATTGATAGTGTTACTCCAGGTATATAATAACCACAAGGAAAAGTTGTCATCCACATTTCAATATTTCAGACGGTGTTTTGCTCCATAAACCTCTTTGAAGAACACTATATATCGGACCTTAACCCATAACCACACGGCAAAACCACATTACAACTAGCGAAGATGACAACCATGTAACAGCACTAAGAAGACACCTTAAACGCTACACAGCACACAAAAACAGATCAGATTTCTATGATCTTTTATGTCACACCTAGCCACTAAATCGAACACCAAACATTAGTACAAAAATGAAACGGAAGGAGTAAATGGGAATAGAATACATAAATGTATGATGCAATGTAGGAGTATGTAGATATATATAAAAAAAAGAAACAAAACAGAGCGTCGGCTTTCGCAAGCCCAAAACCAAACGAGGCAATCATCACAAAAAGGTCATAACTCATAACAACTTCAGCCTCTCATAATTACGCGTAAATGAAACAGTAAAAAATCCTAAATTGAAACCCTAATTAATCAAGAGGAATCTCAACATCACCGTCATCGATTTCGGCCTGCAAATCCTTGGGATCCTTACCATCAACCGTACAGCCCACAGACACGCACGTCCCCAGAATCTCCTTCACAGTCCCAGCAAGCTCCTTAGCCATGGATCTCGACCTCATCACTTTCGCAATCTCTATGACGTCATCAAGGGAAATGTTCCCGTTGTGCTTAATATTTTTTGTCTTCTTCCTGTCACGCTCGGGCTCCTTGAGGGCCTTGATGACAAGTGCGGCTGCAGAGGGGACGACGGTGACCTTGGCCTGACGGTTCTGGACGGTGAGCTTGACAGTGACACGGAGACCCTTCCAGTCCTTGGCGGTTTCCTTAGCGATGTCTTCTCCGATCTTCTTTGGGGACAGACCGAGTGGACCGATCTTCGGGGCGAGTGAAGAAGCGGCTCCGACTTCGCCGCCGGTGACTCTGACGAAAACGTCGACTACCTGTGATGGGTCGAATTTCGGCGGCATTTCTAGGGTTACTACAGAGCTCTAAGTGGTGGCGGTGTGGTGAAGGGTTTTTATGTATTATCTCATTTATATATGCGAACGGAGTGAGTAATGACTAGGGTTTTTGTATAATGGGCCACATGTACATGTAGATTTTAGTATAAATTGGCTGGGCTGGTAATTTTGGTCTGGTTGCCTAACGGCTTCTTATGGGAGTCTTACAGCCCGGTACAAGGCCCATAACAAGTACTCTCTCCTGTATAAAGGTTTCGAGTTTTTCCATTTAAGTGTTCCGTTATAATCTTTACATTCCAAAAATGTGAATGTTTATTATTATTATTATCAATTACACAGCTATATTTACAATTTTACCACTTCACTTGTCATTTTTTACCTAATAATATTTCAATCATTATAATTTTCTCGTCCTTTATTAAAATAACACCCCACCCATAATTTTTTTTTCATTCTTTACTCAAATAATGCCCATCAATACTCATTTGTCTAAAAATCGTACTTCCAATACAAGTGATCAGAATCATGTAACGGAATGGATAAAGTATTCCTGTAAATGATGGTTCACCAAGTTTTGTCCTAATTCAGCTAGTAGACCGACCATATGGATTTTCTAACTACACTGTGGGTTGTTAAGTGTCACATATGATGTACGAAGTAAGAGCTAAAATCTTAGGCGTTTGAGAAAGTGATTGAGAACGCTATTTATATCAATAAGGTACATATATAGGAGTATTGTTTATTTGTTTTTGAAAATTCATTAATTTATAGGAATTTGAAAGTTAAGCGTGCTTAATTGGCAGTTCAATATCCGGAATCGAGTCTTCAGTTCACTATTGGCAAGGGCTTTATTTGTGGTGTCTTTCTGCTAATTTTCTTATTTTTTTTCATTTCATACTTTCTCTTCTAAGGCTCTATTTAGCGTTAGCTTATAAGCTCCAGAAGCTTATAAGCATCACATAACAAATTTATTGCCACGAGAAATGAACATGAAATCGCTAATTTTAAAAACTAGCTAATTGTGAAATATGTTATTTCTGCCTTTTAATTCGCGAAAAGTCATGATCGCGGAGTTAGATAATAAAAATCATCTAAATCTAACAGGAAACACAATGTCGTAAATAGGGTTGTTAACGAGCCGATTCGATCTGGTCGTTGGTTTTATCGATCAATGATCGTCAGAAACATAGGGATGATCGTGATCGTCGAGCTTCACAAAATTGTGATCGTGATCGGCTCGTCAAATGATCACATTGATCGCAAGCTGATCGTGATCGTTCGGCTCGTTAAAGCACGAAAATTAGCTCTTTTACTATGTAAATTTGTGAATCATAGATACAGTTTATTACAAACACTACTAAAAATAAGACTAACATAAATTCAAAGTACATAAGATAGATTCAAAAGTTGTTGGACACATATTCATACAAAAATCATTCAAGAATGTCACGAGACTTGAATTTTAACTTTCATATGTTCCACAATGGTAGTGTAAATGGAAGTGTAAGTTATGACTTAGGGTTAAGATAGGTATATTATATAATCATAATAATAATAAAATAAAACAAAAATTAAATTAATTATTAATCGCGACCTGATCACGAGCTTCAATCATTTTTTCAAGGTGACCAATTCATGATCGAAAATGAGTCGATCATGATCGCGATCAAGCTCGTATTGACCGATCTCGATCACGATCCGAGCTTTGACCGATCTTTATCACGATCAGCTCGATCCGTTAACACCTCGTAATTATTAGTCTAAAAGTACAAATATTTAATTGAATAATCCAAGGGATCCAGGTGAAATTGGGGCTAAAATAAATTGATATGAGGTCTACGTTGTCCAAATAAAGCCTAAAAATAGAAATTTAGTCTGAACAAGAGAGCAAGTGAAGGTGGTGAAGACAGTTGTGTAACTAAGTAACCAACTGTTGTTTACTTGTCCCAATTGACTCGGCCAGCAGGCCTCTCATTCCATGGAAACAAACAAACAATTCTGCGCCAAAACTAAACCCTATGCCATGCCATGCATTTTCCAACTCTTTCTCACTTCTTCACTTGCTCTCCCTCCAGCCTTTTCCTCTGTTTCTCCCAAATTAAACAATCATACATATGGCTTACATGAAGATTGGGTCTAAATCTGAATCATTTCGCAGGGATGGCCAAACTTGGTGACCACAAATTCTCTATATATCTGTTTCTTCTAAATTTCAAATATAATTAATGTTCTTGCATGGAATTCTCATACTGAGATAGATAGCTAGCTAGATTTGATACTGGGATTTTCTTGAGCTTCATCATATATTCATGTATACTTTTTCTTGTCTTGATTGACATTATATTGAGAATTCGATCTAATATTAAAAGTCGAGCTCGTAGAGGTGTTGAATTAATTTGTAATTTTCCCTTATATCAATTCTCTAACAGTAGCTCTCTGGTATTTCAGGCAGTGGACATCTGGCCTGCAAAGCGATGTCACTATTGAAATCGGAGAAATGTCCTTTCATCTCCACAAGGTGTGTGTAACATATGTCCATTAATCTGTTCAGTGTCCTATAAACTTTTTTGATTTCATATGACAAAAGCATGCATGTGTATATCAGACATTATAGGCCTATTAAGATTGATGTACTACTGTGTGTTAAGAGATTGAATTTTGGCTAATTGTATGAAAGAAAAAAAGTATGTTGTAGATTGCTAGTGTAAGAGTGTCCGAAGAAGTTGAGGCGAATCTGAGACGTTTTAATAGGACTCTTACAGCCAGGGTTCGGATTTGATCTATGAATCTTATTGCTGCTTTGTAGAAGTAGAAGTGTAAAATGATTGAATGGAGAAAAACGAATTCTGCTGCTAACTTTGTGTATAATATGCACGTAAAAACTTTAATCCATGAACGTATAAGGCCGATTCTAATGTTCTTGACATGCTACAGTTTCCACTACTGTCAAGGAGTGGACATTTTGAGAAGCTTATTGGAGAACAAGCAAGTACTGACGGATATGCTTGTGTTATACAACTCAATCAGTTACCCGGAGGGGCAAAATCTTTCGAGCTCGTAGCTAAATTTTGCTATGGCGTCAAATTCGAGCTCAACTCGATGAATGTTGTAAGTCTTAGATGTGCTGCAGAGTACCTTGAAATGACTGAAGAATACGGGCAGGGAAATCTCATCATACAAACTGAGTCTTTCCTTAACGAAGTTTTTGGCAATTGGACAGACACAATAAAATCTCTAGAAACTTGCGAAGAAGTGCTAGTCCAGGCAGAGGAGCTCCACATTGTCTCGAGATGTATAAACTCTCTGGCGTTGAAGGCTTGTGCGGATCCTAAGCATGTTACTTTGCCCGCTTCAGGATGTAATGAAACTGGAAGTACTGTTATCTGGAATGGGATATGTACTTCTTCAAAGACACAACACATGGGAGATGATTGGTGGTATGAGGACGTTTCGTTTCTTAGTTTGCCTTTGTATAAACGGTTAATCCAAGCTGTTGAAGCTGGGGGCATGAGAGCAGAGAACATTGCAGGAGCATTGGTTTTCTATGTGAAAAAGTTCATACCTCAGATGAATAGGCAATCAAGCTTCAAAAGTTCGGGTTCAGCTTCAACAATCTCCATTCCTTGTGAGGCAGACCAAAGGGCGCTTCTGGAAGAAATCGTAGATTTACTTCCAATACAGAGAGGAGTAGTACATACTCGGTTTCTCCTGAGGTTGCTTCGAGTGGCTATGGTTTTGCATGCCAGTCCATCTTGCCGAGAGAATTTGGAGAGAAGGGTTGGGTTACAGTTAGACCAAGCTTCCTTGGATGACTTGTTAATACCGAATTTGGGATACTCAGGCGAATCCATGTATGATATTGACTGTTTCCATAGGATTCTGGATCACTTCATGTCCACAGACCTGGCTTCAGCTGCTGTGTCTCCCTGCATTGTTGAAGAAGGTCAAGTTCTGGAAGGAACACAGTCATTGACATCGATAACACTTGTGGCTAATCTTGTTGACTCCTACCTTTCTGATGTGGCACCGGATGTCAATTTGAAGCTCGTGAAATTCCACTCCCTCGCTGCTGCAGTTCCCGACTATGCTAGGTCGCTTTCTGATGGACTCTATCGCGCCATTGATATATATCTCAAGGTAACATCTGCTGTGTAAGCATCTTTCTCATTATAACAATATGTGAAATTTGTGTGAGTTGTGTCTTGCTTCCTTGCTTTACGTAGCCCTAATGACAGTTCTAATAGAACTGTCTCGAGTTGGATTGCCAATTAATCTGATGCAATGTGATGACAGGCACATCCATGGCTAACCGATGCAGAACGGGAACAGATTTGTAGGCTAATGAATTGCCAAAAACTTTCTATAGAGGCCAGCACTCATGCTGCTCAAAATGAGAGGCTACCTCTGAGAGTGATTGTGCAAGTCCTGTTCTTTGAACAGCTACGACTACGTACATCAATCTCTGGATGGTTCTACGTTTCAGACAACCTCGAGAATCCCAACAATCCAAATTCATCAGTTCTTGATCTTCCCAAGAGCAATGCCTGTCACCAAAGGGACAGCTCACAAGCAGATCATGACATGAGGGGACGCGTTTCTGAACTGGAGAAGGAATGCGAAAGCATGAAAGAAGAATTCCAGAAGCTGGTCAAGACTAAGAAGAGTTGGAATATATTTTGCAGGAGGAAATCCCATCAATGCAATTCCAAGGCTTCAAAGCAGCATTGTGTTACCACAAAAGAAATCAGGGATGAAACACAGGACTTAGGATGTTAGATATATTATTTGATTATGATAGCATTTATCTCTACCTATTTGGCATCAGTGACCTTATCAGCTCGTTTTGTTAAACAGTATCACATCCGACAAACTTGGTGTATATAGAAATCAATCAAAATAAATCTGTAAACTACAAACCACATATATGCATGTGCTGCTATGCATTCTGTTTAACTGACATATTGCAGCTAGCAAAATTGTTGTCCATTGTTATTTGTGGACTGAAAAATCAGGCTCCACAGGTTTCTGCAACACACTTAGTATGTCCATTTCTGAACCATTCCTCAAACTCCCAACCCTTTTAGCACTAGAAGCCAACTTCACAGCGTACATGGCAAATTCTGAGGCCTTAGGCGGCAACGAGGAGCAACGTTCAGTAACTATTCCAGGTGGAGCAACTGATAAACATGCCTGGGCCTTCAGTATGGCTGCTTCTTTCCTCCTCTTGTACCTAAACCAAGCAGCCTGTATGAAACAGGCTGCCCATGTCCTCCATTGATGCGAGTGGAATCGGAACTTCTGCTTAAGTTGCTTACTATGCAGTTTGCGGAACTGAGATGCAACAAATTTCAAGTCCTCGCTGCTGAGGGCGAAAGCTTCGACCTCAGTGATAGCTGTTACTGTTCGAGTGGATGAAGGGAGGACACTCGGGCGTGGGTAGAGAGCCCAAGTGAGCAGCTCTTCGCCGCAAAAGTCTCCAGATCCTAGTCGGGACAAATTGAAGAATCCCCTCTGACCTCCATTTGTGGTGTAGGAATCCAGATTACCACGTAAGATGAAGAGCATCTCAATCACGGGGTCACCCTCTCGTACTAGGCAAGTTGTTGGGGTGCATAAAACAGGCTTTAATCTTTCACATATGGCATCTAGTGTGCACTCGTCCAACTCATCAAACAGGGGAACCTGTTTTCACAGAATTAGCAAGAAATTATCAGATATGATTGTCAGCCTTGTAAATGTTTCCAATGTGATCAAGATTGAAACTCACTCGTCGAACTAGATCAAGGCAAAGATGATGCTTGGTCTCTCGTCGAAGATCCATTGGGAGACTATCAAGAATGGCTTCCTCATCAACTCCTCTAGTTGTGACCCATCTGTAAAGATCATATCTGCGAATTTTGTCCTTCAACTCATGGGGAAGTTGCCGGTGATGCATCCACTGCTCAGTGTCAGTCCTTCTAACCCTCCACTCTTCCAGTCTAGCAGTAGTAGATTGGAGATACGTCTATTTTAGTGCAAATATAGAGTAGAATATCAGGTCAGCGTGTTTTGTTTTGAC
Source organism: Plantago ovata (assembly GCA_028274465.1). Classification (NCBI taxonomy): domain Eukaryota; kingdom Viridiplantae; phylum Streptophyta; class Magnoliopsida; order Lamiales; family Plantaginaceae; genus Plantago; species Plantago ovata. Next base: position 37,957,199 of record CM051455.1, on the reverse strand, counting down.
ACGACTTATCGAACAAGAAATGAGAAGATAACCAAAGTGCGATTTCGCTCCGACTTACTTGCATATTTCCTATGAGCAATCCAAACAGCACCAAGCCCAGAAGTGCAATGGCAACAGCAAAATAAATTTCTGCAATATAGGTGCTTGTTATCAGATTCTGTCCAAGAGAGCTGCAAAAGATTGATTTGAAACCAATAAGCTGTTGAATCTTTTAAAGATGAACAATCAACAGAGTGTGAAGAATTTGTACCTCAGATTTCTGAGTCCCCACCAAAGACAATAAGAGTACTTCTCCAAGAAGGTGGAGGCTGCGACTCCATGAGTCAGTGCATCACTATATATTCCAAAATGGTAGAAATCACTACCAGGGCCACACAGTTGAGAAGTATTGCTAGACTCAAACCAAGACAGTCGGTCAGAGTTGCTCCTCATTCGACAGTCAAAGTAGAAGTAATGGCAGTTCTGCTGGAGGTTACAGACTTTCCTCCAGCATTCTTCTAATCGTTCCACCGATAGAAGGTACCAGCAAGAACCAATGACCTGCAAAACTGAAGAAGATAAGATCACTGAAAGCTTTCTAAAAACAATTATGACCGGTAACTAGAAAACATACATGGCTAGCGAGCATAAATAGCATAAGATTGAAAGCTGCACCGGCCCATGCAGCTTCCACCACGACACCAGCAGTTCTGATGATTTTAGCAGAAAGTGGAAAGATAAGATAAAGCCGCAGAAGAAACTGGAAGATGATGGTGAGACGAAGGCCATGTTTTGCACTGATCACATTTGAGCCCCTCATACATGGTATTGCAACCCAAATCAACACCTATGGATGGAAAAAGTACATCATACGGTTTTACTCAGCGACTGTTAGCAAGTCTTTTGGAAACTGCTTAGAAAGTTTTTGCTTCTGCTTCTAAGCAGCTTAAAAGGCTGTGACAGTAACTTTTTCTAAAATACTTCTGAATAATCAGAAGCATTTGCAAAACAAGCAGTATTGATTATTTTCAAGAACATCCAGCAAGGACTCAAATTCGTAGTACTAGTATATATATACCTGTGGAAGGGGTAGAGCTGATAATACATCAACACAAAAACCATTACGAAGATATCTGGAGGAAATCTTGGCAGGGTCAATAACCAGTTCTCCACGTCCACATACACGGGAAGAAGGTGCAACATAAGCTGTTCTAAATCGAATAAAGATCTGAATCATGTAAAACAGGTCTATGATAGAACGGATAATGGTAAGAACAGTCTCTAGGGGAACACTGCCTTGCATGCAAGCATCCTTTTTTACACTTGGCAGATAAAAGAACAGGGGATCGACGAAAAGGGAAACGAGACACGAAAGTAGGAAACATTTGTTCCAGTGACTCAGGAAAGGTCCGCGTGGGTCATATATCTTCTTCTGCACAATCTCATAGTCCTCCGAGAACACTCTTGAAAGCTTCTTATCCCTGAAGCCACTTCTTGCTGGATAACGCTTTGCTGTTTCATGGTCATCGTGAAATCTGTTACATGAATCTAGTTAGCTAAAGATAATCTGAACCATCAACAGAGTTGATATTCTATCAAAGTTTATGAACCTGAAAACAGTACCGTATAGATTTTGAGCTCACAGAGCTCAAGCTGCACATTGTGAATGTATCGATTATTGTTGCTTGCAACAGCTGGTTAAAGAAGGGGACCTTACTGAAACTCAAACCTCATAACACTATCTGTCTGTCAAGTGCTACATTGATTAACCATTTAATGTACATGGTGACATAATAAGACAGGAGAAGGAAGCATCTATGTAGATAACTGACAAAATTATGAACATCTGTGGCTTGGAAGTGAACACAGGAAACAGGCAAAAGGACAAGGACAAATTACTAGTCTTGTTAGCTCATTTGCTTGGTTATATATCCTCTCAAGTCCCATCGATACTTACTTTTGGACTTATAAAAGGATGCTTGTCTTGTCTATAGGACCCACATTATATTAGTTTTTAACTTGCTATATCATCCAAATGAAGCCCATCAAAATCTCAAGTTCTTTTTTCACTTTGCATCCTTGATGCATTTTCTACTGCTATATTGTCAGAGACGATAATTTATTCTAATTGTAACAACAATTTGGGGCAGCTTTACCAAACACGGAAAAGCATGGAGCCAAGCATACCTATATCGTCTTGGCAATTTGCAGATGCAAAACTAAGCAGCTAGCCAGCAAAAGATCATATGTTACCTGGCTCAAGAAAACTATACCAGCAAACAAATTCACTTTGTTAGATTGATTATAACCTGGAAGAGTCATTTGCAATCACAAAACTTTTTATACTACATACCATATCCAACTTAGATTCAGTTAAAATTTGCTATCCAGAGCAATTACATGCTAACAGTAATTGAACGAATATGCATGACCTACATCTAGACTAGTTAATATGTCACCCCTCTGCTAGAATCACATCCAAAGTTAAGTTGCAACTTCAGTGCAGGTGACTCTTCATCATCAGCTCATGATAACTGGAGCTCCAACTCTTGATTTCTGTATACAGACACCCAATATTAAGTGAATATTAATGTTTAATTCAACAGAATTATCGAATGAATGTGCAGAAATTTCTCAATCAATACACATTCATTGTACAAAAATTATACGAAACCAACGGTTAGCCCAAAAAGGAGCAGACACATACAAACTTAAACTGCAAGTAGGAGCAATACCCAGTGTGATTGGAAAGAGGTTGAAAGATGTCTTCACTAGAACTGATGCTGCGCACGATCGTCAACAGGACTAACTCGAATTGTTCTACCATGAAGATCCTGCAGCATGTTATTCAGCAAGAAATCAATATAGACTTTCCGCAGACAGTAAATATAGAACTGATAAATTATAGACCAGCCTCCATGATGCAGATTTGAGCGTAAATAATTCCATATGGGCCAAAAATGATAGGCTGGAAAGAAAACGATCAACTCTGATTATAAATAGAATTTGACGACTTAGATATACTGAGTCGATTGGTTATATTAAAAATAACCACACAAAAAAAAAAAATGGAATATATACTGGTTGCGCCTGAAAGTGATTTCAACAGATAAAATAAGTTTGTTACCAGAATCAAACTCAAATTGCCACACTGACTGGTGGTTGTTGGTGCATACAAAAGCTCAAATATAACAGAAAGCGCAGTAGCACAAAAGAATCATGTAAAACAAGAATGAGTAGATACAGTACTCGAACATCATGACTCAACTAAAAAAGAACAATGAAAATGCAAGCCTGAAAACTTGAGTTGGAAAATCTAACGGTTATAAACATCTTACTCCTTGGCATAGCCACCACCCCCACCCCACCAAACAAACTGTTGGCATATTCCACTAATCTGCACATGGCTCTTAATATTACTTCAGTAAGAACTATACCAACCCCCACAGGAAGTGCTAGGCACATTCTCCTATTTTGTACGCGTCTAACATAAGACCATCTAATACAAGTTCTTCTCAGAAACTAATAAGGATGGCAGTAACAGCATGCTTACAGTTCCATTCAGGGATTCAACAGCATTGTTGACCTCTTCCGGCGTACTATATGTAACAAAGCCAAATCCCCTGGACTTACGGCCATTTCTTTCACAAACCACCCTAGCTTCCCTAACCTTTCCTTGCTCATTGAATAAGTTCTCAAGGGTATGATTGTCAATTTCCCATGCAAGATTTCCAACATAAACCTTGTTAGTACTATCACAACTAGTCCATTCCCTGGATCTTCTAAATGGTGAATTTTCCCTTGTAGATGGGGGAGGCCCATAATTCACCCTTAAGGGTCTGCCCTGAAGTTCCTGCAAATATGCACAACAACCAGCAACGAAATCCAATTATCGAAAGATCGTTGCACAGATAACAATGACAAGAAATAACACGTTAGAAACGCAATTTGGTTTCACTCTCCACAGCCAAGACATATGCTATACACTCACATATCCATTAAATTGTTGAGCAGCTGCTTCAGCTTCCTCAACCGTAGACATAGTCACGAAAGCGAAACCCCTACTTCTACCAGTTGTCTTGTCAAGGATAACCTACATAATTAAAACATATCTTTATTCAATCAAGAATATATAACGCAATTTCTTCCCTTTCAAAATATCCATCCATAATAATACCTTTCTCAATTCCAAACTGAAATAACACAACAATATCAAGTAGCAAAAACCTAAATTAAATTTAAATTAAAGAAAGAAAAAAAAGAAGTATATACCTCGACCATTTCAACAGTACCAGCTTGTTGAAACAAGGCAGCAAGCTGAGCACTGTCAACACAAAAAGGCAAATTACCCACAAAAAGTTTAAATTCGGGGGAGTAACTCGGATCCTCGAGGGTTTCTTCCTCTTCCAGCTGTTGAGATGAAACCGCCACTACATTCCGAATGAACCTTGAAGTTGAAGCCACAGTCTTGTTATTGACTGACGTACGGGAAGAAATTAGTTTCGGCGGAGTTTTTTGAAATGTGGAAGCGAGAGAAGAGGAACAAGGGTGGCGGATTTTGGCAGTGGACAAGGAAAGGAAGTTTAGTGAAGTAGCTGCTGCCATTGTCTTGTTGAGATAAATAAATGGCGGTATTGAGGTTTTTCACTTTCACAGTTGGGGTTTAGTATGATGATGATGGGTATTGGGGGTATTTCAATAATAACCCAAAATCAGAAAACCCGATTCGATTCATATGACAATGTAGGGTTTCGGGTAGAGTAAGATGTGATCCGAAATTGACATGACAGAGTCACATTCCGCATATTGACCGCTGAGTATTGTCTCGCCGGCCGGTCTCAGCTATGGTTTATACTATTTCTTTATTTTTATAAATTCTCACATATAAGACAAAACCTTTTTATTTAATAAAGACCATGAGACCAACATGGTGCTTTTAATCTGGTTTAGTTGATCCAATTCGGATTCGACTTTAATTTTGCGGATATTGTCGGGTCATTTATCGGGTTATGTATAACTACAGTTCCGGTGATTTGTGCTTAATTATACTAGTTTTGTGTGTTTATATTGTTGGACGGGTAGTACGAACAGGATAGTATCAAACATTGGAAAGGAACAAGAAAATCTGCAAAGTCGAGGGTAGCCCTCTCTCCTTAAGACTTATTCGTCCTGCACTCGGTACTTACAGTATCTAACGAACAGTCTGGAAAGTCATAGCTGGAAAACAAGAATACTAGTACTGAAAAATACGAACTCGGATTGGACTTTCAATATGGTAAGTAAAACTTTCTGGAGAATATTAGAGAAGAAGGAAGATTGCAGATTGCGGTGTGTTCTTCTGCACTACTGAGAGGTGAATTTATAGGAGCCAAGTGGTGCAAACGAACAGGCATAAGTGAAAAGATGCGACGAAAAGACACAACTTTTCGTCAAGCATCGCACCTGTTCGCTTTTCACTTTTATTGAACGAGTAGAAATTTTCCAGGTAGAAAATTCTATTTGTTAGTAAAACTAGACAGACCCACTTGGGCCTTTTCTAATTGGACCCAAAAACTAAAGTTAGTTTTTGGACCAAAAAGATTATATCCACCACTAGCTAGCCTTAGCCCAGGCCCACGAACCCGCGACCCACTACTTGGGCCCGACTCCTAGCGGGTGCATTTGGATGAACTGAGGAGCCATCTAGGTCCTCCCCCTCCCAAAAGCATGGGTACCACCACGGGCCCGCGACCCACTAATTGGGTCCGACTCCTAGCGAGTGCGCTTGGATGAACTGAGGAGCCATCTATGTCCTCCCCCTTCCAAAAGCATGAGTACCCCCAAGGGGTCCAATCCATAAGTCAAACCATGTCTTCTTATTTAACTTATTCCTTCTCAAGTTTATCCACGTGGGATATCTCCCAACACCAAACTTCGGCATTCCATACAATGTATCAACCAACACACATTGAGCTTCAATTACTCTTTCACCACAAAAGGAATTTTCTTTCTCAAGTGTCGTCTACAACTATAGTACTTCGTATATTCATACACAATCGAGAAACCTCCGTTTCCGACATGTGGGACCTCTTTGGTTGAGGTACAAAGTCATGGAAAAACCACACTTAGTTTAGCTAAAATTCAAACATATAGTACTACTTTTAATCTATCGATTTACTATTTTGATAGATTAAAAGTGATGTACTTATGTGATGTACTTTCTCCTTTTATTAATATATAATTTCTCGCTGTTAGAGATATATGGCTCACTCTCTAACTCTCAGGTAGCCAAATGAAACTTAGATATATTAGACGAAGGGAAGGCCAGATTGTAATCATCTCGGATCTAGCACGGAGCTTGGCCCCCTTGTACGCTAAAAAGAAAAAAAGTTCTACTTCCATGATGTAACTCTATTTTATTTGTATTTTGTCTTTGTTTGTATAACATAATTTTATGATCTCTTTTATGTACATTGATCGTAGGGAGAAAGAAAGAATATTTCGCCAAATTGCTTCACGTACCACATTCTCATTAACCTGTATACATGCGGAACCCGCTTGTTAATTTTGCTAGCACAGTAGTATTAAAAATAAAGCCCACACATATCATTTTGGTATTTTAAATTCCACGCACAAAATGATATTAACAAAGTTAAAATCCCACACAAAATCTCTACAAACTCAATGAAAGCACTCAACAAGATCATGGAATATTCTTGCTCAAGAAAACAATATTTGATTAATTTAATTTATTTTCCTCCCTGTAAAATGAAGAGTCCTCTTCATTAATTTGCCACGTCTTGTTCTTACTTACAGAATCAAATCACTATGATAATGAAAATTATATTATAAAATTTTAAGCTCTATTTATATAATTTCGTTACATATTTTATTTTCATATTTTAAAGGAAAAATGACTAATTTAGCGGTACAGATGGTATACACCTAAGTATTCATAGTATTTATAGTATTTAAATTGACTACCAATAAGGTGCACTTTTCTTTTCTAAGTTCGCATGCATGAGTGAGAACAAAGTGTAACACCCCAAACAAAAATATTGATGCGTTCGACCGTGTATTGTGACATGGGCTCATGCCAACCGGAATCCTTAATTTTAATCCTAACGCTAAATTTGTCATGTTCAAACTGTCAACCTATCCAACTCCTCACGCTAAATTGAATACGATATTACATACGTGTTTCATATATCACATCATCACATCAATGGACAATCTTGTTATTATTATTATTATTATTATTATTTATTTATAAATTTGATGATGTGATGATTTTTCTTCACCTAAAACTAAACCATGTCTTTCTAGTTTCTAGGCCTCTCTCTCTACACATCATCACATTTAATTCCTTTTTATTTTGGTTTATGATCCACCCCACCACCACCCACCCATGAAAATGAAATATTGAAATGAAACAGAGTTATCGATCATCTGCAGTGTTGTTTTGATTTTCAAAGATTAAAATGGGATTTCTTGAAAGATTGCTGGAAATCACAGGTTTCGGAATTGGAATCCCAATTGGCCTTATGGCCGGATTTTTCTTGTTCAGGTTCTTTCACCCCACAGATGATCATCATGTCCAGGTCAGAATATATATCATGATTCACCATTAGTCCTATTATAGTTAATTACTACAGTAGTTGTTTTTTATTCATTTATTTATTTATTTTTATCTCGGCTAATTAGCTTTTTATCAAGGAAGAGTTCAATTAAGAAGAATGCATACTAATTGATCACATTCCTTCTTCTGATGAAACTGTACTCACACCTAGTAGTGATCATAAACTTGCAGGACCCTGAGTCGACGAAGCATGTTCGTGAACTTGATTGTAGCTGGCTAGTTGATCTTATCCCTAAACTTCCATTATGGGTGATGAATCCTGATTATGAGCGTGTGAGTAAGCGAGTGATTTTATGTTATCTTCTTTCGAACGTTTTGCACTTGACATGAGCTTGCTTAGCTAGTGTAGTGAACTATATATATGCATGCTGCAGGTTGATTGGTTGAACAAGTTTATAGCTGATATGTGGCCATACTTTAATAAGGTAACATGTCTGATGAGACTTTGTTTTCTTTAGTTAACTCTGTGATTCGTTTTACTAATTTCGTTTCCTCCCATAGGCAGCATCTGGAATTATTAGGACCTCGTTAGAACCTATGTTTGCTGACTATGTAGGCAGCTACGCGATAAAATCCATTACTTTCGATCACTTTACTCTTGGAACGCTCCCTCCCAAGATACATGGTAAGCATGAGCTAGCTTTATTGTGCCCCCTCCAATTTGAATGAAGGAGTCATCGAGCTTAATTTGCATATAAGACTGCCATAAGAAAACTGTCTTCTTTTTCACCAGGCCTAAAAGCACAAGAATCAGTAGAGAACGAACTGGTCATCGATCTGGCATTAAGATGGGCTGGAAATTCGAATATTGTTCTTCACATACAACTGTTATCTCTACAACTTAGAATCCAGGTAGAAAAATGTTTATTACTTAAATATAGTTGATCTGTAATTTTGCAGAATGCGTTATGTATATATGACATTTCTTCTGAGATGGAATACTAATTTCTATGAAGGCCAGCTGGTGGACTTACAAATATCAGCAGCAACAAGGATTTTTTGAGACCTTTTGTGCCCACATTTCCATGTTTCTCAAGCATAGCGATTTCATTGATGGAGAAGGTAGGAATTTCCAACCTTTACCGTGTGCAGTTGAATGTGCTGTCATCAATTTCTAGGTAAGTTATAAAAGTAAACAGTAATAACACATCTTCTTATTGCAAGAGTGCAGCCACAAATAGATTTTGGTCTGAGAGTCATGGGGGCAGATATTATGGCTATACCTGGATTCTACCAAATAGTTCAGGTGCGTCCTCTGCTAAGTTGTATACGTATTAGATCTATATGAAGTACTACTGCTATCTAATTCTGTAAATTTGCCTCAAGAATCTTTCTATTCGACCTTTGTGTATTGTTTTGAAATCTTTGACTATAGAGGGAATAAACTTGTGAAAAATGTCTTAAAGCACGGAAGCTTCAAAGTTTGAAGTATTTTCCAACTAGACGATGGCTAGAATAAGCAATGCTCTTGTGATTCAATCTTCATGTTTGTCATTTGATTTCATGTAGGAAATTATAGCTAAACAAGTCGCCAAGCTGTATCTCTGGCCTTTAACATATGAAGTCGGCATTCTTGACAGTAAAATGTAAGTTACAGTATCTTCTTTACTGATTAGATGAAAAGTTATGTATCATTAATCTATATGGGTATGATAGGCATTGTTGTTGGTAAAATGTGTTGTTCTCAGAACCGTAATATTGTTGAGGTTATTGCTGGTCCTTTGAAAGCTTAAATATTTTTGTAATACCAATGTTCGTAAATCTCTTTGAACAGAGGAGCTACCAAGAAGCCTGTCGGGATATTGCATGTTAAGATCAAGGGGGCACGCCAGCTTTTGAAAATGGATCTTTTTGGTACATCAGATCCCTATGTTAAGCTTAGCCTTAGTGGGGAAAGGTTTCGAGCAAAAAAGACTTCCATCAAGATGAATAATCTGAATCCTGACTGGAACGAAAGCTTCAAACTTATAGTGAAGGAACCTGATTCTCAAGCCCTTCAGTTACATCTCTATGACTGGGAGAAGGTTAAACTACATAGCGAAAATGAATTTTAAGAATCAACAATTTCTTTGACATATTCATGCCTGACAAAATTGAACTCCGTTAAAATGACAGGTTGGTGCTCATGATTATTTGGGCATGCAAGTTGTTCCATTGAAACAGTTCACACCATATGAGAAGAAAGAGTTCACTCTCCCTGTGTTACACAGCTTGGATCCGAGTGACCCTCAGAATAAGAAGCCACGGGGCCAAATTATGTTTGAGATATCATTCATTCCTTTCTTTGAAGATAGCAAAAAGTTCAGTGCATCACGCAATGATGGAGGGGATGGAAGTTCTGACGGTGGTCACGAAAACATGTCTTTACGTGGTTCAGGTTTGCTTCTTGTTACTATTATAAGCGCAGAGGATGTTGAGGGGAAGAAACATAACAACCCATATGTCACAATCATATTCAGAGGGGAGCAGAGAAAAACAAAGGTAACTTCACAAAGCCACCTGAATTTCTCCAAGTGTTGAGGGATAACACTAAAAATATGTAAGCAATATAGGTGATGCTAGGTAACTTTTCATAACTCTACGATTTCACTTAAATGGTTTATTGGCTGAGATGTGTACAGTGCATGAAGAAAACTCGCCATCCACATTGGAACGAAGAATTTGAGTTTGTACTGGAAGATGCCCCCGTAAAGGACCTGATCCACATACAGGTCACCAGCAGCAAAAGGAGGTGGTTTGGGATTGCGTCTAAGGTATGAATACTCATCTCAATTGCTTGCATTCTAGTTGTGGCATTTGAGTTCATGAGACTGATACTGCGCAAATTTGCTTTCGTGCAGGAGCCTCTTGGACATGTTGATATTAACCTGGCTGATGTGGTTTATAATGGGCATATAAATGAGAAATACCATCTTATAAACTCCAGATATGGAGTTATACACTTGGATATTAGGTGGAAAGTTATATGAAGCTTCTAATCAATTCTTTGAGTTGTTAGAAAGGAGCCAAAGCTCTGGTGTGTTGATATCTTGGCTTCCAAAAGTTATGTATTGTTTCACACTACAATTGTGATTTGTGAACAGTAGGCAAAGTAGCATATAATATTGCATGAGATGTATACTTGTAAAGATGAATGAAGTATAAAGATTGAGATGATTTGTTATGCAAGATTCAATTGTGGAGAAGTTCTCTAAGACAAAAAATGTATTATATATATCCTTTATAGCAACACTTTGAAATAGTCGTCCAAAGCAGATATTAGTGGAAAACCAAAAAGAAATACATTGTTTTATCCAAAATTGTTATAAATCATTGCAAAATTAGTATTTAAGACCGTCCTACTTGTTCTAACTTTCATATACATATAAAATTTTAATCTAATAATGATGATGTAAAATCATAAAAGACACTTTTTTAAAACTGATAATCACATTGTTTTCTACTATAAATTCCAAACAAAAACTATACCTAGAGTAGTGCAGTACAAGCCCAATCCAAAATATATATATATATATATATATATGTATGTATGTATGTATGTATGGTCCTAATTCATACCGAAAAAGTAATGTTGAAAAATGATATTATGAAAATATAAGATTTTCATTTTTATAATATAAGTTCAACTATTGCTTTTTCGGCACGATTTATGATTAATTCGGGATTAATCAGATATTAAAAAATTCAATAAAATAAATGTAAACTAATACATGGACGGAGAAAATACAACATGTAAATTACAAAGTACACGCAATACTATAAACATCATGACGCGAAACAACTTATTGTAGCGTAGAAAAAAGAGTTAGGCTTAGCTTAGGCATGACATAAACATAATCCTTAATTCACTTAGTCCGTCTCTAAATCGTGGGTTAAGAATCTAAATTCTCCATATATCGCATTCGCGTTTTCCAACGCTTGTTTTATTATATATAAGGTCTAGTGATGGTTGAAATCTGATGATGCGCTGAAATTGGCGGTTCAATTTGATGCCATCCTCCATTCTCGTCGTCTCCGTGGTGACTGATTGAACCAGCAGCGGCGGCCATAAATCGATAATATCTAACAACAACACGACTAAGTTCCGGTTTTGATACAGACAGATCTCTTCTCCAAGGTAATATCAATTTTAAACCCTAACTTTTAGTACTAATTTGTTTGTTCCTTTGGGCTTTGGGTAGTAGGTTTGAGGAAATTCTATGTATTTTTCGTCTACTTAAACTCTATCATCGAATCCAACTCAATGAATGCTGCTGTGTTTCATCACAATGATAAGTTATATGATAATAATCTTGCTGTGCAGCATTAATTCATTCAGAAGCACCTATATGATACAATGTACTAGTGTGAATGAATGATTAATACTTTAATGATTCTAGGTAGTGTCAATGAATGAAATGATTACAAGCAGCAAAAAGTTTTGCACTTCCTTTGAGAAATAAAACTAGCACATAAGGTGGTTTAGGTGTGGAGATATAAGGTGGTATAGTATATTTGTATATTAGTGTAGGAATAGTTGTAATATTTGCGGTTTCAAAAAAATGCACAGAGAGAATAGAACCGATGGGATTGAAGCCAGGCTCCAAGTAAAGAAAAGAACAATAGGGGGGAGAGGATGAAATGAAATAGCAGGCCGTTGAATGTAGCCAAGAATAGAGGGAGAGGGCTGGGCGAAGAAAGAATCAACTTAGATAATATACCCCAAAAACGAATTGCACAGAAGGTTGTTGAGGACAGAAGAGAGTAAACATTCGGTCGGTCTTGAATCCTGATTAGCAAAGGTATTGGGTTATTAGCTTTCTCTTATCAACAATTTTCAGCCTGGGTTTCAATTAAATTAGGTAAATTTAGATATTTGTGATGAATCTTCTTCATAGATATCAGGAGTGCACCTAACTTCTACTCTTCAGTTCACTTGCTCACTTGCTATTGCTCGTCACTTACTCATTTTCCGCTGATACTCGTGGTAGCCATACACCTTACTACTTTGAATCATATCACTATTTCACTATTTTGTTCATCATATGGTGGTTTGCTGGTTTAACATTATAATAACAATAGATCTAACCACTAGTAACACACTAGAAGACTAACACAGACACATTAACTGAAACACCAAAGGAAATTAAAATACGAAACGATGAAATAAAAGTTACAAGTACAAATATATTACATAAATGTCAGTCATAGAATTGGTATGATATTGCATTTTCGTGTAGGAATCTTACTGAAACCTAGTTCATACTTTATTAGTCTAGCAGAAAACATTTGTGCATGAATCGTTTGTTTGCTAACATGATAGCACAAAAATGTCCATTGAGTATTTTATGTCTTGGTGTAGCTGCAACTTGCGCAAAATCCGGTATGGATCAATTGGATGATATTTTTGCTGATGGAACTGTGAAGAAAGGTAAAGGTTCACTTGCCACACTGTGGGTTTTGCGTTTGCTAACTGTTTCATATGAATATTTTATTGCAAACTGATTTTGCTTCTTCAGCTCGACCGACTGGGAAGTTTCAACCCAAGGCCAAGCCGAAACCACCAAAAAAGAATTCAGCTGCTGCTTCTGTTCCTTCTTCCACTGTTGTTCAAACAAGTGGTACAGTACTTAGTGAATTAACCATTGTTTTGTGGCTTTTGATAGTATATTTAGTACTATTGACTCTAATGCTGTCACAGAAGGTGCTGTCCCTCCTTCAGAAGCACTACCTGTTGATGTTCCCAACACTGAGAATATAGGATTGGCATCGGATATTCCCCTGAAGGATTCAATCCTCACAAGTAATGCCTCTGAATTTCTAGCGAGCAACCCTGAACTGTTGGAAGATGGAGGCCCTGCGACTGCTGGGTCAAGGAATGACAGTGGCGTTACCATGACTAATAAAGAATGTGAACTAAAGGTAAGGACTTGATTCGCCAGTCTTGTTTGTGACTTCTGAATGGGATTGGTTATTTGAGACCTAATTCATCGTATGGCAGGGAATGCATGTTAAAGATTCTAGCTTCTCTGAGCTGACAACTGCACCTGGTAATGCAATTTTCAAATGCCTACTTTATATGTTTCCTCATAACTCAATAGTGTTGATGTAATTCTCACTTTTCAGCACAGAGAACTAAAATGTAACAACCAAAGCGAAAGATACAGACCAGTGTGAATGCACAGAGAACTAAAATGAAGAATTTCCTTCATTAATTCATTCAGAAGCAGCTATATGATACAAATGTACTAGTGTGAATGAATGATTATTACTTTAATGATTCTAGGTAGTGTCAATGAATGAAATGATTACAAGCAGCAAAGTTTTGCACTTTCTTTGATAAATAAAACTAGCAAAACAGTAGCACAGAGAGAATAGAACCGATTGAAGTCTGCCTCCAAGTAAGGAAAAAGAACAATAGGGGGAGAGGATGAAATGAAAGAGCAGGTCGTTGAATGTAGCCAAGAATAGAGGGAGAGGGCTGGGCGAAGAAAGAATCAACTTAGAGAATATACCCCAAAAAAACAATTGCACAAAAGGTTGTGGAGGACAGCAGAGAGTAAATATTCGGTCTTAAATGTTGATTAGCAAAGGTAGTTGGTTATTAGATTTCTCTTATCAACAGCTTGCGTTTCAATTAAATTAGGTAAATTGAGATATTGTGTGATGAAATATGAAAAGATGAAATAAAATTACAAATACAGATATGAAAAGATGAAATAAAATTACAATTACAGATATATGAAAAGATGAAATAAAATTACAAGTACAGATATATGAAAAGATGAAATAAAATTACAAGAACATTAAAATATGAAAAGATGAAATAAAATTACAAGTACAGATATATGTTACATAAATGTCAGTCATAGAGTTGGTATGATATTGCATTTTCGTGTAGAAATCTTTGGAAAACCTAGCTCATACTTATTCTAGCTGAAAAAAATCGTGCATGAACCGTTTGTGTGCTAACAAGATAGCACAAAAATGTCCATTTATTATTTTCTTTCTCGGTGCAGCTGCAACTTGCGCAAAATCCAGTATGGATCAATTGGATGATATTTTTGCTGATGGATCTGTGAAGAAAGGTAAATGTTCACTTGCGACACTGTGGGTTTTGCGTTTGCTAACTGTTTCATATGATTGTTTTCTTGCAAACTGATTTTGTTTCTTCAGCTCGACCAACTGGGAAGTTTCAACCCAAGGCCAAGCCGAAACCACCAAACAAGAATTCAGCTGCTGCTTCTGTTCCTTCTTCCACTGTTGTTCAAGCAAGTGGTACTACTTAGCGAATTAACCATTGTTTTGTGGCTTTTGATAGTATATATAGTACTATTGATCTGATTCTGTCACAGAAGGTGCTGTCCCTCCTTCTGAAGCAGTACCTGTTGATGTTGCCAACACTGAGAATATAGGAATGGCATCGGATATTCCCCTGAAGGATTCAATCCTCACAAGTAATGCCCCTGAATTTCTAGCGAGCAACCCTGAACTGTTGGAAGAGGGAGGCCCTGTGATTGCCGGGTCAAGGAATGACAGTGGCGTTACCATGAATAATAAAGAATGTGAACTAGAGGTGAGGACTTGATTTGCCAGTCTTGTTTGGGACTTCTGAATGGGATTGATTATTTGATACATAATTCATCGTATGGCAGGAAATGCATGTTAAAGATTCTACCTTCTCTGAGCTGACAACTGCACCTGGTAATGCAATTTTCAAATGCCCACTTTATAAGTTTTCTCATGACTCAATAGTGTTGATGTAATTCTCACTTTTCAGCACAGAGAACTAAAGTGTATCAACCAAAGCGAAAGATACAGGCTGGTAGAAAGCCATGTGTAGCCAGCACCAAATCTGTTTCCAGCACATCGCTTCCACCAGAAGTCAATTTGTCAGAGAAGAATTTCCTTCATGAAGATGTTGTCAATGTTTTATCAACAGGTGGATTAACTGATGACGGGCCAATTGTAGAGACCTCTGAGATCCCTGTGAATGTTGAGTCTGTGGATCTCATAGAGACAACTCCGTTGGACTCAAGCGGCCATCTGGAAGGTGTACCTGAAGTTCCTGCAAAACTTGTAAGCTATTTGTACTTTAAACTTTGACGTCTATGTTCTCCTCACAATGTTGATCTTTTACATTGTCATATTTTTTCCCTCTAATTGTGGTCATAACTTTTCTTAATCTAGGTTTCACGCAGAGCAAAGAAAGGAAAGCATGAAGCTCAAGCTGCATCGGATTTTTCTTCGCATCAGAAAAACGCATGTACATCGAGCCAAGAAAATGAAACTGGTAGATCATTACGGCCTCGGAAAAGAAATGCCAGTTTTGTGGAACATGATGAGGCTGAGGATGCTGCTGCAATTAATGAGCTCTCAGATAAACTTCCTGATATTCCTGCTACCAAGGACGGTGATGATGATGAACAAATTCAACAAGAGACTGAACCAAAAACAAAGAAGTCGAGGGGGAAAAAGTCTAGAAAACCTGATAAAGACAAAGAAAAGCGAGCCAAAAAACAGAAGAAGGACAAGGAAGTATCTGCACAGGTTGCTGATGTAAAACCGAAAAAATTCTCGCACTCTACTAAACGAAGACGAGGTATTTGTTACCAACTCTTGATAATTAATCACGGATTGCTGCATATTGTCTCTAATCAGTTTACTGATCATTGCTTTCTTAATGCAGTGGACCCTTCCCTAATAAATATGGACCATGAATATTTAGACATGGGAACTTTATGTATTAGAGACGTAATTCGGCTCGGAGAACACTGGGAGCGTCAAAAGGTATGTTTTCCCCAACTTCGTCCCATGACCTTATGATGAATGCATAGTGTATTATGAGGAAGGGGGGAGGGGATCTTGTATATTTTTACAAATTAACACTATTAAGAGGTTTGTGATTTTTGTAACAATATTCTGCAGAAAAAGGAAGAGGTGGCAGCAAAACCTGCAACAAAACCAAGGTAATTAATTTCAGTTTTTTTTTCTATTTTTTTTTTAAATTTCAGTTACTGATAAATGAGGATGTTACAATGGGGGTTGTTGCCACCCGGGTTGCAAGAGCCGTCCTAGGCTTACCAATAGCCAGACAGGACTTATACCTAAACCACAATAGATGAAGGCGGTGTAGGATAGTAGGAATCCACAATTTCGACTACGAATGCGTGCCTGTTTCCTACAAAACACACAAACACCAAACAATAAGAAAAAACTTAAATACACACACGTAAAGGTAAAAACATGCGGTAGAATAAGTCTAGATGAGACAGTATAATTTTTTTATTTTTTATTTTTTATTTTTTTATTTTTTATTTTTTTGAAACAGCCAATCTAACCTACTCTACTCCTACTCCTACACTACTCCTTAACCACCTTATAACCCCATATCCTAAACCACCTTATGCCTCCGTTGGGGTTCGAATCCCCGACCTCTCCTTGCTACTCCAACACCCTTACCACTCGGCCACCCTTATAACTCCGAGACAGTATAATATTGACTCATCATAAGCAATAGTTTGTTGTTCAATATGAGTGAAATGGTTTATCTTTCTGTTGGAACTCCATGTATGGGTCAGCTCAGCTTTTAGCTCAATGTGTGAAGTCAATCCAACAGCAGAAAGAATTGCAAATATAAAGTTCATTCTTTTTGCACTCATGACGGAGTTTCAGATATGCCATCAGCGAGGAAGATTATTGTATTAAAATCTGGGCTAATTTTTGTGAACTAGCGAAAATGGATTGTGATGAATATGAATTCTTTTTTTCTACTTCTAGAGCATTTGACTTGGAACTCAAGTATTGCATATTTTCACCTTCCGAATGGTACAATGGTCATGATCATTATTTGTGATTTACAGTAATGCTAATTCTCCCGCTCCCTACAACGGAGAAGATGAACCCTTCACATATGGAGAAGGTGAAGAAGATAATGATGAACAAGAAAAGCCTGTTATAGAAGAGAGCAGCCTCTTGGTCAATTACCATACTTACATGGACCGAACACCTACCATAAGATGGTCTAAACAGGACACTGAATTGTTCTATGAGGTATGTCTTCCTGGTACTTGTATACGAGTGCATGAATCTCTTGGGCTTTCTAGTTTACACCAGAGGAAATGGCATTTCGTACATAATATTTTCAGGTACACTGTCATTTAAAACCATCTGTGCAAGAACATCCGCATGATATAATCATTGCAATTTAAAAATAATAAAAATAAAAAAAGAAAAGAAAAAAGTCTAGTAATAGATGGAAATGCCAAAGATGAAATGGTGGAAGACTTGAAATATTGATGATGCTAGTTTACTCTGAGAAAGGGGAGAGGCTACCTAAAAGAATTGAAATAATTAGTGTCACCTAATTAATTAATCCCCACATTCTAATAATTCAGATGTCAATAGTTGCCATTTTAGTCCCTAAAGCATGCTTAGAATGTCGTTCCATAGGAACTTACTCTAAGCACATTTGGGGAAATTGTTCATAGATTTTGTACTGTGGTTATAACTTTACCATCTGTTTCCTTTTGCGAAGGGTGTAAGCCAGTTTGGCGCAGACCTTTCTATGATACAGCAACTTTTTCCTAGTCGTACCCGTCATCAAATAAAGTTGAAGTACAAGAAAGAAGAGAAGCAGCATCCATTGAGGCTCCGTGATGCTTTGACTAACCGCACCAAAAGTACATATATCTTTCTTCTCCTTCTCCTATTATGAGATCCAGCTTTTGTCAAGTTAATTGAAGCTTGATTTGATAAGTTGTTTCTTGATGTGTAGTGATCTTATTTTTTCAGATTTTTCCCATTATGAACTTTTGATCGAACGCTTAAAGCAAATGGCAGAAGAAGAAAAACAAAACGCTGATAAAGATGAACCAATAGATTTGACGGGCGAGGAAATTGCAGAAGAAGGGTCTTATCACGCTGATGTATTGTCATCTGTCTTTTCTGAAATTCAAGTGTAATTAATTAATTACTGATGTATAAGTTTAGTTTGTACAACTCAATATGGCTGACTACTTTGTATGCTGCTCCAACCTGTATAGGAAGAAGAGGCAGATGAAAACAAGCAGTTTGAGGAAGAGGACAAAGAGGATGTAGCACATGATATAGTGCAAGAATCTACAGATCCTGTTGAGGAGCCATATGATAGTGAAGAGGATAATCTTTTATGGAGTCAATACAAGAGCGACATCTGACTTATCCGAAACATGACATTATTTAATTTGTTGGAGGTGGTATTCGACTATGCTGAAGCCTTTGCAGAATTGGGTAGGCCATGCTTTGTTGACAATGCAAAAAACAGCAGAACAGGTGATATGTTTGATAGTAGTTTGTTGGTTTTGCATTTTAGCCTCAGTTAGTTATGTTCCATGTTAGAGCAAGCAAACTCATACTTGTATTCAAATGGTAATTTGTAATTCAAGTGTTTTCTGCCTGTTAGGTTGCATAGAATTTGAAAGCTTCGACTTATGGTTGCGAACTTGCTCCATGCTTATGATGACCTAGTAGTATACTATGTGTAATGCAGCCATGCATGCCATACATTGAATTGCAGATTATAATAACCTTGCTTTCATATCTTTTCATTTCATATTCTTCCTCAAGTTGCATAGCACTTTCCATTTCCCATGTACATTATTACTTCTCTGGTCTTCTGCTCTCCCAATTTGATCAATGTTCCAGTTACATACTGATCATTCAATACCAGTTGTTCTCTGAATCACCAAGGTACTCACACACACTGGTTCTCAATTCATTAACATGGGTCGTACTGCCAGGCTCCTCCTGGTTGTCATGTTATGACTTCGTAGTTGTATCCAGAGCACTGAACACCCATATGTATAGTTCTCAATTCTGGGAATGTCTAGAAGTTAAGCTCATATGAACTCTGGTGAAGCCAGATGTTCGGTAGTTATCAGTACTGCGAATATAAGAATAGTATGCAGAGGGGTAAGATGTCTACTGAATATTAATACCAAGTCATAGGTGAGGTGAAGGCATGAAGGTATTAAAATGCAGGCCTGTAGCAGGTAAATCTCAGTGAGCAATAAGCAAAGAGTAGTTCTTCATGAAGTAGCGCATCTATGTACTGACTTGTAACTGTGTGTTTGTACGCTCAAGACAGCTGATTGGCGATTGCTTTGTGATGTTTGTGTAGGATGAGAAGCTTCTGAAAGCGAGCAGATTGAAGAAGAGGGCAAAACGCATAAGGAAACTGGGGATCCTGTTGAGTGAGTACCCTATGATAGCAAAGAGGATGTATCCTATGGGTCCAATACAAGAGCAGCACGCGACTTATCTGAAACATGAACATGATGTTTATTGTGGTCTGAGAAAATTCAATAACGACACAATAATACAAGCACAATACTTTCTGACTCAATATGATCTGTTGAAGGTGCGTGTGGACTTAATGATGTTTAATTTGTTCTATGGTAACGTGTGTTAGCTGTTTGTTCTGTGAGATTACAAGGAGCGCCCTGCATTGAATTGCAGGATATTTATCAAACCTTTAATTGAGGCATCTTTCCATTTCCATAGCCCTTTCCATTTCTCAGATGACATTTCTAGAGTCTTGATCTCCCAGGGTAATTGATATCCCTCCTATCAATTTAGGCCTTATTTGACAAGTCTTGAGTTCAAATTAGTTTTGTTTGGTGGATTGAGATGGAATTTTTCGATGGCACACAGCCGCGGACGGATTACAGATCGGGTGGATCATCTGACAGTTAGTTATTTTTGGTAAACGGTAGTGATTGGTTGGCCAAGCTTACTTTCTTTTGATTCCCAATTCTGATATCCTTCCTGTTCTGTTGGTAACTTGGTATTGCCGAATGCCAACTACCACAATTTGTAGATGGCCAAACGGGACCTAAACAATTAGTCATTCTTTATACTTTCCGATCGAGTCGTTGTGATTGAATTGCATGAGGTGAGGAGACCAGTCGTATTTAATAACTGTGGTCAATATGGTCAACTCTTCACAGTTCACACTCTCTCCGCGTTCAGAGTTGGTGAGAAAATTATACCACCTAATAACAGTGGAATTTTTTCAAGTCTGAACATTTTGTTAGTTTCAAGTTGCGACTGGGAATTCCTAGCTACTGCTAAAGTTAATATTCAGGCTTCGACTAATCAAGGCTCTATTAGGCTAGCTAATGCTCAACTAGTTAGTTTATATCGAACCCAACAATACCCCCGAATGGTTGCTATTAAGGGGAGTGCCTATGTAACTATTTTGGACATCTTTTATGATAAGTTTTTCTTTAAAAAAAAAGAAAAAAGAAAAAAAAATTGCAAAATTCATTACCCATTTGAGGACCTATAATCATATGTAGTGACATATTTGACATAAAACAAGTGTATTGATTTGGAACTAACTATAGTTGACTTGGTAAAAATTATATATGTGCATGTAATTTCACATGTATAGTTGTGATGGTTTCAGATTTTCAGTAGTGAAATCACGTGGAACCTCCTTTCTCATATCACATTAAATTTGTACTCATTGGAGCGAGCCTAACAATAAAAAATTATATCCACGGGTAAACTTTTTGGTACGTACACAAAATTTTCATTTTTTTCATTTCTTTGTAAACCTTATTTTTTATTTATTTTAATATCATCAATTAATTACGGTACCAATATAAACGTAAAATTAATTTAAAACATTTTAACACTTAATAATTCAAAAATACAATAAATCCTAGAAAAAATAAAAAATGCACTTGTTGGCCTTAACGAGAGGGCGACTTTAAAGGAGTTAAAGGACATAGTAGCTAAATTAATCTCAAACATTGAATTATCGGACCTAATAACTAATGAATTGGACATGAGCTAAGACTTGAGATAAAGAATGACACATTTAAATGCTTCGAAATCTTTTTAAAAGTCATGAAAATGTGAATCCGTGAAAGAGAGTGGCAACCTCAGTGAAAAGATATCCCAATGTACTACTCTCTCCGTTCTCTCAGAAGTGTCCTGTTTTGACTTTTTTCGGTCAACAGTTTTTAACTTTGTCTTACGATTACTCTTAAATTATAATGATATAATATTAAATGAAATCATATTATGAAAATATAGAACTTAAAATTTCATAATATAATTTCGTTATATACTTTATCGTTATAGTTTAAGAGTAATCGGAAGTCAAAGTTGAAAGTTGTTGACCGAAAAAAGTCAAAACATGACACTTCTGAGAGAACGGCGGGAGTAATAGTTTGGTCCACCGAAATTAATGGAACTAATTGCCACACTACATGGTATAGTGGGGGCCATCTCTTGAATCTGTAGGGGCCACATTTAGAGTCTTGCAACCTCGATATAAATAGGGCATCCGGTTATATTGTTTTGTAAACGGAGGCTGATAACCTCTAAGTAAAAAAAAATCTCAAACATAACTAATATTAATTTATAAATCAAGCATTACATCTTCACTCAATATTTTCTTCCATCTCCCATTAATCTCCCGACATCACAATAGCATCAAGCACCATCCCCAAACATGACAATCTATTAAGTATCATACTACCAATATCTTACCAACAAGCATCTCAATAGCAACCTAGCCATCACAATAGAAGGAAGCACCATCACAAACACATACTCCCTCTCTCCCGTTTGAAATTACTCAGTTTGACTTTTTTCGGTCAACAGTTTTCAAATTTGACTCCCGATTACTCTTAAACTATAATGATATACTACCTCCGTCCGGTCCAATGCTTCTCACTTTCTTTTTTTGTAGTCCAAACGAAAGCTTCTCATTTCCATTTTTGGTAAATGGACCACCAACTTCACTTAACTAATACCATCATAACACATTCATATTTACAACTTTACCAACCCACTATCATTTCTTTATTCCTTCTTTATTCATTCTATATTTAAATAATATCCACTATCAATTATTCATTCATTCTTTATTCCTTTATCAATTAAATACTACATAACTCTTACTTTGTTGACCAAAATAAATATGAGCAACTTTGCTATGGACGGAGGCAGTAATATTTAATAAAATTGTATTATGAAAATTTTGGTTCTATATTTTCATAATATGATTTCGTCAAATGCTTTATCATTATAATATAAGAGTAATCGAGAGTCAAAGTTGAAAATTGTTAACCGAAAAAAGTCAAACTGGATAATTTACAGTGGGACGGAGAGAGTATCACAATTTGCCACTAATTAGCAACAAAAACTTCATTATCATAACAATTGTGTGTTTTATTATTAATTAGTAATGCATGAATCTGAATTGACTCGATTCGAAATTATTTAAAATTTATGACACAGGCCAACACCCGATTTCAAATAAAACCTAAAATTGAAACTTCATCTGAATCTGAAAAATAAATCATTGATTCAAATCTTACTATTTGGCAAGTCTAAGCATGTTCCAATACTGCATATATTGACTGTTATGCTACATTTAATCTATTGATTTATTTCTCTAACAAAAATAACAAAATAGGGTCATTGATTTTTAGGGGTCTTATAGATCCTGTAATATCATAATAAGCCTCATTAGATCAGTAATTACATTTTAGGCCATGAATTTGACTTTTGGAGACTTTAAGGCACTATAGAAATTTTGGATTTTCGGAGACACAAACAAGCCTTCCATTTAAAAAGAAAAAATTGGAAAAACAAATCAATAAACAAACAAAATTGAATATAAAAAAATCAATAAAAGTCGGAGCATAAAGTCGGAGATTTTTTGCTCCGATTGGAGCAGCACTGCTCCAATCGAGCAGGTGAAGCTTTGTTGCTCCGATTGGAGCGGTCGAGCGGAGCTCAGCTCCGCCCGGAATGGTGGAGCTTCCACCACTATTTTGTCATTTTTTTATCACTACAAGAAAAACCGAATATAGCGACAGATTGATTCATCGCTATATGTAAGCGATCCGTCGCTAAATGCCATTAGCGACGGATAGCTAAATAGGACATCGCGAAAAGTGGCGTCGCTAATTCAAAAAGCGACGGATGAAGTCATATGTCCCTATATTTTAGCGACGGATAAATGTATACGTCGCTATTTTCATCGTTGACCAAACTTGAGACGGATAATTGATCCGTCTCTACAATATGGCGACGGATAAAATCTCGCTATATTTATAGAACACGTGTCAGGTTATGGGTCACAGAGATTTGGCGACGGATGGTTTTATCCGTCGCTAACTGGTCTGGAATTTTTTTTTATTTGTTTATTTATTTATTGTATTTTAATTTTTTTTGGTAGTTGTGCACCGCAAATACGTAAACATTTTCATAACTAAACATTATATACAAAAATAAAATTTGTTCTAAGTATTAATAAAATGAAAGCACTAATTGTCCTAAGCAAATTAAAGGAACATAAAAAAAAATTGGTTGAAATAGAAAAAAATTGTTCGAAAAAAAAAAAAAAAGAGAACTACTGTTGAGCATCTGGGGGGGCATCGGCATCGAACATGAAGAAGTCGGGAGGTGGCGCTCCACCGGGGGGGCATACTGCTCCATGAGCCACTCGATGGATCTCTTGAATCCATGCTTCATCCTGTCCTGCTCTGTCCTCAACCGATGGACAGTCGCCTTCAGCTGCTGCTGCTCCTGGAGGAACTCGGGAGGCACATCGACTTGTCCCCTTCGACGCTTGGAGGAGCTGGAGGAGGAGCCACCCTGATTCACCGTCTACGCTATCGCCTGCGAGAGGTTGCCCATGCCGAAGACACGACCCTTATCATCGAGCTCCACGATCTCGAGATAGATGTCGTTCTCCTCCTCGGCCGTGAGATCAAGGTCCTCAGTCCTGGCCAGGAACTCCGCCTGAAAATTCAAACAAGCAATTAAGATTTAATTAATAGGTTATTGATCGAAGAATCAAATATTCAACAAAAAGCTCAGGAATCGAAAAAAATATAAAACATACCGCAATTTTTTTGGCCCTATCACCCCTGAAGGTCATCTTGCCATCCTTATCCAGCTCCCTGTGAGCCTCACAGAAGTGCTCGCACATGGTTTGCTCCCTCCCCTTTGATATCTTCATCAAATATATATATAAATTAATAAAGTAATGATTGAATTGAAATAAGACTTAAGAAAGAAAAAGAAACTATAACAAAGTACGTGACTTACCGAGTCCAGGTGGCGCGCCAACTGGGATTTCGAACCCAGCCGATGCTTCACCGAGCCTGTCTCATCCGGTGGATTATGGGCCCGGTTCTCCTTGTTCTGCTCCGACAGCTTCTGGGCTTGAAGGTTCTCCTCCCAATACTTCTTCCACATGGGCCACTCCTCCTCCCCAATCCACCCCGGCTTCTTCCCCGATGCCTTGATTATGGCGACCTTCTTCCGGAAGGCTTCAGAGCCTTCATGTTCGAAGGCATACAACAACGCCTCCTTGAACTTGTTGGGGAGGAAGAACTTCTCCTACATTTCAGAATGTATACAAAATTCAGACTAACATATATATAACACGGTGACTAACATATCACCCAAACAATTGCACATTGTCCTATTTCAACTAACACACGATGACTAACATATCACACAAACAATTGCACATTGTCCTATTTCAACTAACACACGGTGACTAACATATCACCCAAACAATTGCACATTGTCCTATTTCAACTAACACACGGTGACTAACATATCACCCAAGTAATTGAGAACATACCACTTAAACCATAAGAGAAGAAGAAAGATTACTAACCTCCAGAGCATTCCAAATCTCCACCTTCCGTTCCGTAGAGAAAGTATGCCACTAAGCTCCACGTGGTGGGAGATCCACTTTCTTCGTGGATTCCTTGCTGATGAACTTTGCAGCATCCCTCGGCACCAGCCTGTTGCAATAACATACACAAATTAATCCAACTAAATAAAACATACAATACCAAGTAAAGACATATTCATGTACTTACACATGCCCAGGCATGGGCCACACGACGAGCTTCACATTCACCCGCTCACCCGCCTTGCACTCCTCCCCTATACCTGTAACGCCCCAGATTTCAGAGGCTTAAAAGGGTTGAGAACGCTACTCATACCAACAAGGTGCACCTTTCTTTTCGGGAATTCACCTAGAAGAACTTCAGAGTTAAGCGTGCTTGCTCTGGAGCAATTCTAGGATGGGTGACCCACTGGGAAGTTCCCAGTGCGCGCACGAGTGAGGACAAAGTGCGTGGATTAGAACTCGTGTTGGTCTGTGGGGCCAGCATATCACCCCGGAGAGCGCCCATGAGTAACCATGCCGGCCGGATTGGTCGGGTCGTTACAAATGGTATCAGAGCGGGACTATCCGGAACTGCAGGAACTAAGTGCCATACGGGGCAAAGTGCTACACCGTATCGACGGTGGGAGCCACCTCTTGAGCCCGTAGGGGCCACCTCTAGAATCCTGCACGGATGGTTGGTCTCGGGACAGCGCGCAACGAGGACGTTGTGCAATTTAAGAGGGGGTGATTGTAACGCCCCAGATTTCAGAGGCTTAAAAGGGTTGAGAACGCTACTCATACCAACAAGGTGCACCTTTCTTTTCGGGAATTCACCTAGAAGAACTTCAGAGTTAAGCGTGCTTGCTCTGGAGCAATTCTAGGATGGGTGACCCACTGGGAAGTTCCCAGTGCGCGCACGAGTGAGGACAAAGTGCGTGGATTAGAACTCGTGTTGGTCTGTGGGGCCAGCATATCACCCCGGAGAGCGCCCATGAGTAACCACGCCGGCCGGATTGGTCGGGTCGTTCCACCTTGAAGAACTTCAAAGTTAAGCGTGCTTGCTCTGGAACAATTCTAGGATGGGTGACCCACTGGGAAGTTCCTGGTACGCGCACGAGTGAGGACAAAGTGCGCGGATTAGAACCCGTGTTGGTCTGTGGGGCCAGCATATCACCCCGGAGAGCGCCCATCAGTAACCTTGCCGGCCCGTTGGGCTGGGTCTCGGCCCATTAGTGGGCCGGGTCGTTACAGTACCCATCATCCGACAGGTTTGCAAACACGTCTGGGCCAGTAGACCCTGCACTGCTGCTCGAACGGGGGCCAGATGAGAGGGTCTCGCTGACATGAGTCGCCGAGGTCCCCCCAACTCCGGCTGACTACCAGGGGTGCGGAATGGCGAGTCTGGCTCGGCATAGCTATGGCTGTTGGCCGCCAACAGCTTCCCCGATTTTTTTGGCCTCCCCATGATCTGCACGTTAAAGAACAAGCGTAAGAAACAATAATGGAAATAAAAGAGTATAAAGGTTCCAACCGATAAGAAACGACACTGGACTTTTGGGATTTCACGCCAGCTTCCCCGGTTTCATTTTTGTATGTGACATCTAGTTATTATCAAGATAATATAGAACATGTAAAATCAGATATATAGTACGAATTCATATATATATATATATATATATATATATATATATATATATATATATATATATATATATATATATATATATATATACACACACGTTCCTAAAGGGTTAAGGTATAAACTATTGGAAAAAAAAATTTCCAAATTAAAAATTTAGGGTTGCTATAAATTACCTGTGGAATTGATTGAAGTAGAAAGAGGAAGGAGGAGCAAACGAACAAATGGAAATGCAAGCAATAGCCGAAGTAATTCGCCGGTGGGATGGCGGTGCGGTGGTGGTTTCGCTGCGAAGCAGGGAGAAGACAGAGGGATTGCAGTGCGGTGGTGGTGGTGATTGGATGGCGGTGCGGTGGTGGTGGTGATTGGATGGCGGCGGTGGTGGGGTGGTGGATAGAGGTGGTTAGGTTTGTGAGATTAGAGAAAGGGGGAAATGAGGGAGAAGAGGAACACGCCCGATCTGTATTTAAAACCTAGCGACGGATGAGTTTATTCGTCGCTCCATTTTTTTAAAGTTTTTTTTCCAATTTTCTTTTTAAATAAACCAGTCTGGTCAACTTGTATAGCGACGTATGAGTCAATCCGTCGCCATATTAGCGACGGATTAACCTTATCCGTCGCTAAACGAAAGCCGGATTGGATCTTTCCAAGGACGAACTGAGCCTAGAGCGCAGTTCGTTCTTATCCGTCGCTAACAGTAGCGATCCGTCGCTAAATAGCGACGGATCGCATCCGTATCTACGGATCCGTCGCTAAATGGTTGATTTCTTGTAGTGTATTGTGCATTGTTTTGTTTTGAAAAAAATATTAAATACACTTAAGGCCATGTTTGATTTCTCATTTTAGAGCTAATGGCAATTTCGTAAATATTTGATAGTCAACTCAAAAAAATTCTATTTTACCTATTATGTAATTGTTGATCTAGTATGTATTTTTTTTGTTATTAGGACCCATGCCAATCCTTAGGTTTCCCATAAACCTCTTAGCGTGACTCTTCAGACACGAGCCTCCGTCTTTGTTCTCAAGTTTAAATTGGTTAGGACATTAAACCGATTTGCCTAAGACAAACCAGTGGAGCCTTAATCGGGTGTTACAGTTGGAAGTTGGTAACTAGTCGGCCTTCTCGAATTCTAGCTCTACAACTAGTCGTTCAAGATTAAACGATGGATGCGATGGTTGTACTCAATGTCCCCTTCGTTTGATCATGACACAGTGTCATCTCAGTCCTTGTGGTGGGACCTAAGGATCTTTGCCCGGTGCTTTCCGGTCTCGACCACTTGTGATCTAGCTAATATATTAGAATTTGAAAAATGATTAGATTACAGTTTGTGATCGAAGGGAGTTATCGGTCACCTTCTACTGTTTTAGTTTCCCTTCTCCTTATCTAGTGACCCTTCCGATATGTTCTATTTCGGTCCATTGGACCGAAAACCTTCGTCAATCTTGGCCTTCATACTAACTTTCATTATCATTATGATCACATCGGTTCGATACGTAACTCTTATGTCACTCCCCATCAATTATGAAAATAAAATTACTCCCTTTTTAACATAATTTCTTTCTCAGTACGTAATCAAATAATCTCCTTAAAATATTATCCGGATGGTAAGAAAAAGTATAATGGATTTGATTGAATTGGACCAAACCAACCCTAGACAAAATTAAAAAGAAATGGTTTTGCTAATGAATCATTCACGTAGAGATTAGCAAAATCCCATTTCCCACCAACCACACCATCCCTTCTTTTTGAACAAGAAATATTAAATAAAAAAAAAGAAAAATGAAAGTAGGCCCCATTGTATTCACACCTACGCCCTTAACCTGAACCGTTGAATAATCCAAATCCAACGGTTGAGATCAATCTTCAACAAACCCTCTCACATGGTCTTATTTGCCACCACATCTCCCTCCCACTCTAGTTTCCCCAAACCCCACCTACCAAAACACTCCCTCTATTTAAACTCCTCCCACCCACATAACAACTCTCAGCTTCATTTCAACACCACCTCCACCACCACTCCCCCCACCAACAACTTTAACAAAAAAAAGAAACTATTTTCTAACTCCGTGTTATAATCAATACTAGCTACAATGGCGGGTGTGATAGAGAATGGTGTGAATGATCATGCAAACGGGTTCTGTGTCAAGACACAAGATCCCTTGAACTGGGGTGCGGCTGCCGAGGGGCTTAAAGGGAGCCATCTAGACGAGGTCAAGCGTATGGTTGAGGAGTTTCGTAAGCCGCTTGTTAAACTCGGTGGTGAAACGTTGACTATATCACAGGTGGCCGCTATTGCCTCCCGTGATAATGCCGTTGCTGTTGAACTCGCTGAATCGGCGCGAGCGGGCGTTAAGGCTAGTAGTGACTGGGTCATGGATAGCATGAATAAGGGTACGGACAGTTACGGTGTTACAACTGGGTTCGGCGCTACGTCCCACCGTAGGACCAAGCAGGGTGGTGCCCTTCAGAAGGAGCTCATTAGGTAATTTTGTTTTAGTTTGGTTTGGTAGTTAACTAATTTTAGTTCCATTTTTATTGAGGGACTTAAATATGAGTAAATATGGAAATGGAGTGGTAGATTGCTAAGTACTCGGCCATACCTAGAAATTAAAGTTAATTACATAGGTACAGATGATAAGGTAGTCTGGTGGTAAGGATTTTCTAGTAGTATAGATTGTTTGTGATTCGAACTACGACAGATACATAAGATAATTATATTATATATGCATATTTTAAGTTATAAAATTTGTATAGACGTATTTTGAATTATAAGATGATAAACAATTGTGTGTGTATATGTATAGTGTAGTTAGCGTTATGGAATTTAATGAGATGTGGGAGAAAATTATGCAAGTGTGACAGCTAACCGAATAGAGAAGCATTAAAATGTTGTAAAATGGGTTGGTGGGTAAGTTAATTAGCCAATCAGAGCGTGCGAAAACCAAAAACGAATCACATGACAAGTGTGAGAGTTTATATTCCGTGAATTTTGGTAATGATAATAATAACTCATCAATCTTGTTGTTCTCAAAAAAAAAAAAAAAAAAAAACTAATCAATCTTGTGTAGTGAAGTTACTATATTAAAAATAATTAATGCACAAAGATGGAGGAGGAGTTCAATATACTTCTATATTATTACTCATATCGGTTTTTTTTTTTAGTAATTCTGTTCGCGTCTGTTTTTTTTTTTCTTTTTCATTATGTATTTTTTTTATGTTTTCTTTCAAGATTAACGACTTTAAAAGTAGGTGGGGGTATACCCTACCCTTAACCGGATTACCCAAACAAACATTGACATGAACAAAAACTAAATAGGAATTTTGCTATAGGGAAAATACTATTTATATTCTTATGCTTATTTTCTGCACTTATTAATATGATTTCTTAATTAATTTATATGAAGAATTGAGATAAGGCACTGCGCCCTGCATAGTCTGTATTTAATGAAGTATTTATGTTTTTCATTTTTGTATATAAATAAATAAAGATTTGTGGCATCTCCATTATTGGTACTATTATTATTGGTACTGGAAACGACGTGGAAGCTAAATGATAAGCACAAATATAGCAAAGTACTAAAATTACTGTTAACAATAAATAACTAATTGATTTTTAATCTGTCAGAATCTAACTGGCATTGGTTTGATGAACTGATGTCAATTGAACTCTGATCTGATCTGTTACATTTCATAGATCTTTATGCTTTAATAATAAATATAATTAATGATACATTATTAATTATTAAATTCATATAACAGACTTATTTCGATTATTAGATTAAAGATGAGATAACTAGACTGTTGTACAGATAAATAAAATAACTCCTTCACTAAAAAAAAACACTAGACTGTTGTAGGCTGGTTTGGTAGTTGAGCGGTTGAAACTTGCATTCCTAAACATTTTGTTTATTAGTCTTTGACTAAGTCATGTTTCTTTACTTTTTATTTTTCTTTTTGCACTCAAAATATATTATTACTACTTCAGCTTTGCAAGGGAAAAAGAAAAGAATTTATTATTATCTTCATATTAATTGTCTCCAAAAGTATAGAAAGTCAGGGTCCTATTTGGTTTGTTGATGTGTGGTCAAAACTCATAACGGACAAGAATGAACAATATGTCAGCATGACAAATTAACACGAGCCGAACTGATAACCTGCAGGTTGAAAGCTGATAATAATAACTGTCATGCTCATAATTTCTAAACTCTGAACTTTCTACAGGTTCTTGAACGCTGGAATATTCGGAAACGGGACAGAATCTTGCCATACACTGCCACATTCAGCAACAAGAGCTGCAATGCTTGTTCGGATCAACACCCTTCTTCAGGGATACTCCGGCATCAGATTTGAAATCCTGGAAGCTATTACCAAGTTCCTCAACCACAATATCACTCCATGCTTGCCTCTTCGTGGGACTATCACCGCTTCTGGCGATCTTGTGCCCTTATCTTACATTGCTGGCCTCTTGACTGGTCGACCCAACTCCAAGGCTGTTGGTCCCAACGGTGAGTCTCTTAATGCCGAACAAGCCTTCAAGCTTGCCGGTGTTAGTGAATTCTTCGAGTTGCAGCCTAAGGAAGGCCTTGCACTTGTGAACGGAACTGCTGTTGGTTCTGGATTGGCCTCCATTGCTCTGTACGAAGCCAATATTCTATCTGTTTTGTCTGAAGTTATCTCAGCTATCTTTGCTGAAGTTATGAACGGAAAGCCTGAATTTACCGATCACTTGACTCACAAGTTGAAGCATCACCCAGGCCAAATCGAGGCTGCTGCTATAATGGAGCATATTCTTGATGGCAGCTCTTATGTGAAAGCTGCCCAGAAGATGCATGAGATGGATCCTCTACAGAAGCCGAAGCAGGATAGATATGCTCTCAGAACCTCTCCCCAGTGGCTTGGACCTCAAATTGAAGTCATTCGCACAGCTACGAAAATGATCGAGAGGGAAATTAACTCTGTGAATGATAACCCGTTGATTGATGTTTCCAGGAACAAGGCATTGCATGGTGGTAACTTCCAAGGCACACCTATTGGAGTTTCGATGGACAACTCTCGGTTGGCCATTGCATCGATTGGCAAGTTGATGTTTGCACAGTTTTCGGAACTGGTGAATGATTTTTACAACAATGGTTTGCCATCTAATCTTTCGGGTGGAAGGAACCCGAGCTTGGATTACGGGTTTAAGGGGTCTGAAATCGCCATGGCTTCATACTGCTCTGAGCTTCAATTCTTGGCGAATCCAGTCACGAACCATGTCCAGAGTGCTGAGCAACACAACCAAGACGTTAACTCGTTGGGTTTGATCTCGTCTAGGAAAACAGTCGAAGCGTTGGATATCTTGAAGCTCATGTCATCCACATTCCTCATTGCACTCTGCCAAGCCATCGATTTGAGGCACTTGGAAGAGAACTTGAGACTTGCTGTCAAGAACACCGTCGCTCAAGTCGCCAAGAAAACTTTGACGACCGGTGCTAACGGGGAGCTTCACCCCTCCAGATACTGCGAGCTGGAGTTGCTCCGCGTGGTGGACCGCGAATATGTATTTGCTTATGTCGACGATGTTTGCAGCGGAACCTACCCGTTGATGCAGAAACTGAGGCAAGTTCTTGTTGAACACGCACTGAAGAACGGCGAACATGAGAAGAACACAAACACATCCATCTTCCATAAGATTGAAGCTTTCGAGAACGAGCTAAAGGCTGTGCTACCCAAGGAAGTCGAGAGTGCCAGAATCGCCCTGGAGAATGGGAATCCAGCAATCGCGAATCGGATCAATGAGTGCAGATCATACCCATTGTACAAGTTCATCAGAGAGGAGCTGGGAACCAACTTCTTGACAGGAGAAAAGGTTGTATCTCCAGGAGAAGAGTGTGACAAGGTGTTCACAGCAATGTGCAATGGACAACTTGTTGATCCATTGCTGAAGTGTCTTGAGAGCTGGAATGGTGCTCCTCTACCTATCTGCTAGTGCTTTTTGATCTCATGAAACTAAGTAACCATTTTTTTTCCTTCTTCTTTTGTGTTAAGTTTTTGCAAAACTGTTGTTAATCTTGTTTGCTTTAGTGATCTGTAAAACTCAAATGTGATTCATATATGAATATATTCATGGTGTAATAAAATGTAGATGATATATATAGTTATTTCTCTCTGACTCTGGCCACATTTTTCTTAGCATTTCAATTATTTAATTGAATGCATTAAACAAAATATTTGCCACAACCATCTAAATTTAGCAAACACTTCACCCAGGGCGGAGACAGGGGTCATGGGGTGGCGGAAACTTTTGAAATTTTGAATTACCATATGTATATTTCTGTAAAATTTTACGTTTCGCCGCCCTTAAATTTTTTCATTAGTGTATTTATATAGTCAAAATATCTTAATTTATGTATAAAAATTTAAGTATAATTATCTCGCCACCCTCATTCCCCAATCTTGGCTCCGCCAGTGACTTCACCGAAAGACATCATTCATACGGAACTGGATTACACAACATAATTTGGAGTAGTATATGAATGTGCATACTACTTCATAAACGTCCAGAACTGGACTGAAAATTTGGAGTAGTATATGGTTACGGTTGCTGAGTTGATCATAAATGCTCGAATACAACGAATAAGAAAAACCCTCTCGTGATGACGTTTGTGGTTGCTAAATCGTTCCAAAATGCTCGGATGCACCGAAAAATAAAATCTCTACCGTTGATCCTTCGTTCGAGCGGGCTAGAGTGTTATGGCTTTACCGATAAGGTAAAATACCGAGGTTATGCCAACAATCTTATAGAAAAAAGGTGTCCACTTAAATTCCCTCAATTTGATCATTTATCAATCTCTATTCTTAGACCCGGAAAACGGGTTAATCGGATCGGATTGTTCGGATCGGGTGATTTCGGGTGAGTGAGTTTGTTTTGGGTGATTTCGGATCGGTTCGGGTCGGATTCAGATGTGTTCGGATTGCAGGTTTTTATCGGATTCGGGTGTTATTTAGATTATAAATTTCAAAATATTTTCGGGTCGGATCAATTCAGATCTGGCTAATTCGGATTCAGTGTTGATTGAATCTTTAAATACAAAATTATTTTTATAATGAAAATTTATGAAATATTACAACTTCAAAATCTTTATTATAAGTTAGTTATATATGAAATATATATTTTAAATGAAAATAATTATGTATTCCCTATAAATTTAATTCGGGTCATTTTCGATTGAAACATTTCGGGTCACATTTAATTTGGATCGGGTGAATTTCGAATTGAATTTATTCGGGAGATTTCAGATTGTTTAATTCGGATAAAATAATTTCAGGTGCTTTCGGATCGGGTTTCAAGTCAAAGTTCAGATGTTTGACCACAAATTTTCGAGTGAGACTTCAGGTTTCGGATCTGTTCGGATTTCGAATGCCTTTTGCCAGGTCTATCTATTCTCCCCCTCCCCCATGTAGTAGCTCAATGTACAAAAAGGAGGTATTTTGTAAGAAAATTGATAATGGAAAGATTGTGGGGATGTCGTGTACTTTTTTCGTCTTTGGTTTATCGATCTGGGCCCAGCCCTTGTGTCAGTTGTTGTCCATTCCGATCCATTTCCATGTGTCAAGAGACTATGCTGCATCCGGCTGATGATGCCTTATGTCGAGAGACTAAGCTTGATCTGGGACCTTGTGTCAATTAAATATCCTTTGTCAGGGTCTTTTAGTTGTGATTGGTGAGGGAAACACTCAAACCGTGGCGGATTGGGTTACAAAATGAACGGGCGAATGGCGGGTGGTTAATAATATCGAAACTCGACAGAAATCAAACTCGATTAATAAACAAACTAGAAATACCGAAGTTCAAAATGCAATCAAACCGATACAATATCCATCAATGGTACATGTCCAAAATGAAACTAAGTTTTAAACATATAGATTACATACAATGGTATTTGTATTGGAATCAAATCAACAAATGACATTATAAATACCAAATTGCAGCTATAACTCTAGAAGATTGGATTATTGGATTTGTCATTTGGGGGAAATGGGTTTTTTACGGCTGGGTGTGGGTGACTTAGTTAACCTAAACTACCTAGACAACTGCCAAACCGCTACCAACCCGACTTGTCACGAGTAACATTATTTCAACCGTAGACGGGTATAATACGAAGTAAAGCGTCACGAACAAAGTAAGTGGGCGGTTTTTGCGACAGGTCGGGCGGGTTTTATGCTCACCCCTTTTTATTAGACTAATATATACTCCCTCGGTAGATATATTATTGAGATTGATATACTTTGAATTTGATTGAGCTCATCATAATTGAGAATCAAAAGTCAGCAGGTGAGAGAGAGAGAAAGAGAGAATGGCATCTCAAATCGCTAGACGGCTCGCTCGCAATGGATTCTTCTCCGCAAACCCTAACTCCTTCAATCGAACTTTCTCTTCCGATTCCAATCTGATCCGCGCCACTCTCTTCCCCGGTGACGGAATTGGCCCTGAGATCGCTGAGTCCGTCAAAAAGGTACCACTTCATTCCATTTTCTATTTCTTTCGATTGTTTCTCTGCTTTGATGTACTTTCTATTTTGCTTTTTGCTGACTGATTCGTGGTAATTCTCTACCTTGCTGCTTTTCTCTCGGTGAATTCGATTAGAGAAACCCTAGATTAACATGTTCTATTGCTCTTATCACGAATAACATTATTAACAACATTTTACACAATTATTATTATTAGTATTTATTTATTTTATTTAATTTTTAAATATTCTTCTGCAATGCAGATTTTTCTATTAGTCATTGGATGTTGGTTTTCGTGGACTGATTGGTGTTTGTTGCTTAACACACTGTTCAAAAGCAATTTCTTCAGTTTGTTTTCTGTTTTCAGCAAATATATTAGCAACCAGTTATGTCATAAGTTGTATACAAGTAAACCTATAAGCTCACTGGAAATGACTATGGCTGTATAATACTCTGATCTGCTGACATATAGCATGAGACATGTAGATCCACAATTCAGCCACACAGTGTGGGATAACATTGATACAAACTCGTATAGGTTACTGAAAAATGTGTAGGATCTGATGGTGAGTATTAACAGAAAGATATGCTCCTTGTACACTGATATTTGAACTTTTTAGCCTACCTTGAATTGAGAGAGTGGCCTCTTCTGTAAGGTTACATGCGTATTAGTTCTCAAATGGTAAACGGTGAGCGATTCCTAAACGTTTGTATATGATGTGATATTTGGTGTAGTGATTCATCGATGTACTATTCATGTGGCCTCTTCTTACCATTTTGAGAGAACATGCAAGCTATGAAATGTTACAGGAAGATTTAGGCCATGATAACTGCTTTTATTGTTTAGGACATCTATCCTAGGAGATTCTCTTATTAAATGAATCTTCCTGATCTGAAAATCCAGATATTCAGAGTTGCAGACGTGCCTATTGAATGGGAAGAACATTTCGTAGGGAAAGAGATAGATCCCAGAACCCAGAGTTTTCTAACATGGGAGAGTCTGGAGTCTGTAAGACAAAACAAGATTGGCTTGAAAGGACCTATGGCCACACCAGTTGGGAAAGGTCATCGTTCACTTAACCTTACCTTGAGGAAAGAGCTCAATCTGTATGCCAATGTCAGACCTTGCTACAGCCTACCTGGGTATAAGACCAAGTATGATGATGTAGATCTCATCACTATTCGTGAAAACACAGAAGGAGAATACAGTGGACTTGAACACCAAGTAAGTTCTCGAAGCAGATGTAGCATCTTACAAAGTAATGTTGTGAGTTTGACCAATACCTTTCTTTCCAATCTAGGTTGTAAGGGGTGTTGTTGAAAGTCTCAAGATCATTACACGTGCAGCAAGTCTCAGAGTTGCAGAGTATGCTTTTTATTATGCCAAAGCCCATGGACGTGAAAGAGTCTCTGCGATACATAAAGCCAATATCATGCAGAAGACCGATGGCCTTTTCCTGAAAGTTTGTTATTATACATATGCTTATGTTTTTCCCTTCCTTTTACTTGTATTCCAACCTGTTAATGTTTTTCTTTGCGATGCAGTGCTGTCGAGAGGTTGCGGAAAAGTATCCAGAGATACAATATGAGGAAGTTGTAATTGATAATTGCTGTATGATGGTAAGAGGAGTTGTCCTTTTATATTTTGGGATTGTGCATTAGAATGGGCAGTGGCATCAGATCATGGATTCATTAGAAGTTGTTTCTGCTAATAGAAATGAACTTGATGTACACCGTTAAGTAAGCATTAACTCTCTTTACTGTTTGCAGCTTGTGAAGAATCCTGCGCTGTTTGATGTTTTGGTGATGCCTAATCTTTATGGTGACATAATCAGTGACCTTTGTGCTGGTTTGATTGGAGGCTTGGGCTTAACTCCGAGGTATGGGCTCCCTCCACCCCCCTCCAAAAGAAAAAAAAACAAGTTTCCATCATCTGTAATAGTTTTCTGTTCTCATCTGGTCGGTCTTCCAATCATGCAGTCTCAATATAGGTGAGGGAGGCATTGCGCTTGCTGAGGCCGTACATGGTTCTGCACCTGATATTGCAGGAAAGGTGAGCATCTAGCTAGTACATACTGTAATATTTAACACTATGTATTTGGAGCTTACCCTGTATGTTTTGGAGTTAGCTTGCTTATATGCAAACTTGATTATGTATTTGTCCTAGTGCACAGGTCTTGAATAACTTAGGTATAGCTTAGCAATTGCATTCATTGCTCAGATCATGTCTGCAGATCACTACTGATATTTTTCATGTTGTAGTGAATAGTGATTTTGGTTGGTAAACATACTTTTTTTCTAGGTTGTGTGTATGAATGTGTAGGAGTCAAAATAGTACTCATCTAACAGCCTTCCCCTATATGTGCGCATGTATATATTCTGCTCGACCCTATGTCACATTTAAATAGTGTGAGATCACTAAAAGTTCCAAAAAAAAATTTAAAAAAATGTCAGAATTCATTCGTAGAAGAATGAACAAGTAATGTTATTTCAATTTGTATGTTTCGAACTACGGAAATAGTTCTTTAAAATTATTTTAGAAGTCCCACTTAATATGTATGTGTTTGTGTACTGGGAAGCATGAGTACGTTTCTGATTGGCTGCCAGTAAATGTGTGTGTGTGTGCGTGCTGGAAAGCATGTATACATTTCTGAGGGGCCGTATTAGAAGAGAATGTGTATTGCATAATACATTAGAATACATTTGAAAAATGAATCTGATCTTTTTATATTTACTTGGATCGAATTGTATCTTGATGTTTTGTGTCAACAAGATTTATATTGTTACTGAATAGGCGAAGATCGAAAGAGCCCTGATTTATCAAAAGATTTGATTAATATGGAGTCCTAATCCAGAAATATGAACAGCTATAAATATATGTTTAAATAACTTAACGTATTCATAATTTTGATTTTGCTGTTTCTCGTATCTTATTCATATTGGTCCCTCCTAGGTGTGTACTGTGTTATACCAATGCCTGTGGTTAGAACTTTGTACCTAGTGTGTTTGTCTGATTTAAAGGTCCATTTTACATGGCCGTGCATTAAATTTGTTGTGTCTATAATGGGCTAGACAGGCTTCTTTTATGATACCGTAGAGACTATTTCACCCATCAAAATATACTTTGGCCTATTGAAGTTCTACTTATAATATGTGGTACGTATTGTGGAATACTATAGCTTGACAATCAGTTCGTATTTAGCATTTGGAAACAAAAGATTAGTTTCTCTTCTCTTTTCATCTCTTACTACAAAATGAAGAAGGAATAAATAATTGTTAGTAGAACTATTTAAATGGAGAGTGGATATAGGATGGATATCGGGTTAATAAAGTTATAAATATGAGTATGTTGAGGGTTTCGGTTAAGTGAGATGGAGGATCTACTTACCAGAAATGGAAATGAGAAGCCTTATTACGTACTAAAATGGAAAGTGAGAAGTTATTGGCCGGGCGATGGGAGATTTCCGTCAGGTCTTAAAAAAATCAAAACTATTTAGTATTATCCCTTTTGGTTACTTTGTACATAAACATTGTAGGTCTTTAAACTGTCTTATGGTGGTGGTCCTAGAGTATAATGTTATCACAATGAATAACATTTGGTTCTAGAATATTATTTAAGCACAGCGAATAACCCAACATATGTTGTATCTGTTTTTTTTTTTTTTTCTAACCATTTTTCAAACTGTGTAGAATTTGGCAAATCCAACTGCTCTGCTTCTGAGTGCGGTCAGTATGCTCCGCCACTTGGAACTCCATGATAAAGCCGATAGAATCCAGGATGCTGTGCTGAAGACAATTGCAGAAGGAAAGTACAGAACTGGTGATCTTGGTGGTAAATCAACTACCACCGACTTCACAAACGCGATCTGTGACCATCTCTGAACGCAGTTTCAGATTTTGTACATCTATATTTTTGCTCTTAATCAGGAGGTTCGTTTTTGAATTGTTCCATACAGAAGTCTGCACAATCACTAATCGTTGGTGAGCATAATCTTACGGCTAGGATGTTCCAGCACAAATGCTGGATAGCTGAATTTGGGGGACATTGCGAAGATTGTTTTTTGTCCCTAGAAAAATGACTTGCGTTCTTTTATTTGAGGCACAATGAATCTTGGTAAATTTGCTATATGCATGAAAATAAGATCTCTACCAGCAGTGTATTTTTTCAAGCTTTGATGGCTTCTCACTCCTGTTTCATTATAGCTTGATTACTACTGTGGACTGTTAGAAGTTGAGTACAAGAATTGGTAGAAATTTTCAATTATGTGTAGCCTTGTTTAGGATGGACCACCTCCCAGGTAGGCTTTTAAATAGGTAGGGCTCAACCTTACCCATATGCTGTACCCACACAAAACGCATTGCGTCCATACCCATTAAGTTGTTGATAGGTACTCAACCTGAACCCTGAGAAGTA
Source organism: Plantago ovata (assembly GCA_028274465.1). Lineage (NCBI taxonomy): Eukaryota > Viridiplantae > Streptophyta > Magnoliopsida > Lamiales > Plantaginaceae > Plantago > Plantago ovata. The sequence continues at coordinate 37,917,381 of CM051455.1, read as the reverse complement.
TTACAGGTATATGTTGTTTGAGATGGGTTTTGAAATACTTATATAATTTACGGTGCATATTTGTGAATTGTGATTCAGAGGTAGTAGCAGTAGTCCATGTCATAGCCGTATGTTTGGTTAGGCGGTTTTTTTTGCATGGGTTGGGAAGAGGTATTTTACGGGTTATTGGGTTGGGTAGGATTTTGATACACTTTCTTTACGGGTACTAGATAAGGCAGAGTACATACCTTTAGTACCCGAAATTCAAAATGTTATTTGTGTATTGAACCGGTTTGGAACGGGGTCAAATCTATCAGTAGCCTATTTCCAACTGGCTTTCTCATGTGATGATCCAGTTCAGGCATGCATGCTTACTCTGGTTGCCACAAGTCCTTCAGGTTGCTTTTGTGATACATGATCATCATATATATGTTTTTTCTTTTTCTTTTTTTTGAGTGCAAAATTCAGAGGGCTGGTTGGATTTGTTACGCGATGGAACCAGAGAGCCCATTGGGGATTCTTGCCAAACACAAATCACATGTCATATTTATATGATTTACATTGATTATTTGGAATACTTAGTTGACCCAAACTTGTTTGCGTGTATTCAATGCGGATTCACCCTTCGGCCATGGAGATCAGATTTTAGCGAATGGTGGCTTATACGAGGAGCCATCAAGCATCACTGTTATAGACATACTGAAAAATTTCAATACTCCATAACTGTTAATTTCAGGCTTCAAATTGAAAGCAAGGTGAATATATTGTTTGGTTAGGTCACAAAATCAGTGGATTGTAGTTGAGGATGCCTGGTTAAAGTTGAGCGTTGCATTGCGTCTTGTACGTCTTGTTTTGTGAGTTGTCAGCAAAAGAATGCTTCATGCAACACCTGTATCCACTATTCCACTCTAGATATGTCTTCTTCTATGTAAAGAAGAAGATTTCAAAACTCTGATGCGTGCAATGAAAAAAGAAAAAGAGAAAGAAAAAGAAGAAAACAAAATAAAATAGAAAGTTCCATTTGCAAACAATCAATCTAATGAGTTCTCAAGTAGAGATGGCAGTAATGGGCAGAGACTGTGATCCTCTGCTAGACTTTGAATCAGCAGGGTACTTTCCTTTCTGCAGGATTTGCTTTGAAACTCACGGTAATCAATTTTTGCTTTGCTTAAACTCAGATCGATCTTCTTCTTTCTTCTTCTTCTTTTTATCCTCGAAATACGATTCATCATTCATACGATTAGGTTAAACCGTTCAATATTACAAATCTACTCCTTAGTACTACCCAAATCATTAGTTACTGAACCAAAGTAGCCATGGTGAAAAGATCCATCTTTATTTTGTCTGTATTTTCCTGTTTAGATTTATAATTTTCCAAACACAAAAAAATATTCCAAATAAATTTTTGATTGTTCAGTTGATATAATTATAGACAATTGTAGTGTAACATGAAATCTTGAATTTTTCTTGTTAACTAGCTAACCTAATTAATTCTCTTGGATTTTACTAAATATAATAATATATATAGGTTACGAATTAATATCGCCATGCATGTGTAAAGGAACTCAACAATTTGTGCATCGATCTTGCCTCGATCACTGGCGATCTGTTAAGGTACGTACCTGAGAAATCTAATAGTATCAGATTTCTCCTCTCTAGCTGTTTTTTGGAGTTTCGTACATTATGATATTATATACTTTTATCTCCATCACTAATAGAGCCTATTTTAATCGTAAATTAGTTTTATGGTTACGGACTTATGAAGTTATGGTTAAAGTGGACTTATTTAAAAAAGTGATAAAAGGGAGTGTATGTTTATCGCTTGAGCTGATGGAATTAACATGCATATATATATACAGGAAGGATTTGCGTTCTCACATTGTACAACATGTAGAGTTCAGTTTCACTTGGAGATAGCGGATTGTAGCTCATGGCGGAAAACCAAATACAAATTTTTCGTCGCGAGAGACATTTTAATAGTACTTCTGGCTGTGCAAACGGTAAGTACATCTATTGACAAAGTATATACTCCTCGGTCTCATAAAATTTTATCTATATTTTATTTTTAGATATTTCATAAAACTTCACTCGTTTACAAAAAGAGAAACTACCACATATAATAAAATATTATTCTGCACACTATATTATATAAGTTTGTCACTACTTTAAACTTTAACAATTTCATTTCAATTAAAAATTAACATAATTCACTAAATTTATACTACCTCCGTTTCATTAAAAAGTTCCTAAGGGGACTATTTATCGCGATCTTTGACCACGTATAGCTTCTAAATTAAACTGTATCAATATAAATTAAAAGTTAATTATGAAAATATACTCCATTTAGTTTCATAATATAATTTTAGTATATTTTTCTCTAATATAATTTAAGAGTTATACGTGATTAAATGTCGCGATGGATAGTCCCCTTATAAACTTTTTAATAAAAGTAATATTTTATATTTTTTATTAAACTGCAAGTTGACCGTAATAAATAATATTATATGTTAAGATGAAGTAACACCTAATCAATCAGATCAGATGTTGTCCAATTGGCAACAACTTTATTTTTATCGGTAATCACATTTCTGCGGATACTATATTAAAAATTGTGTATTAACCTCCAAATCATCTCAATATCAATGGAGCATTTAAAAACTATAAATACACTTCATTTAAAAACTTCACGTTAATATGATAAAAGGAAACAATTTATTCCTTATTATACAATCTGCCACTATTTATCAATTTTTATGATTTAGTTGTTACCTCAGATGCAATTTCACTACGATCATGCTCTTTTCATCTGAAAAACTAACTCATCAATTTTGAGCTCATCCGAGTTAATTTCCATGTTGCAGGTAATCGCGGCACTGGGTGGTATTACGTACCTCATGTATAGGAGTGGAAGTTTCATCAATTCATTTAAGGACACTCCTCAACCACCAGAACATCTTGTCGCAAAATATCCCATCTCCTTTTTCTATTCTATGGGTGAGTTTTGCCTTAAAAAATTAAGTAATAATATAGAGTATATAGTGAATTATACTCCATACCACTTTTAAATTATTTTTTTGAGATATAGTTTTAACATTTACTAACATTTTCTAGGGATGAGTAGTATAATTTCATGGGAAAAGAAAAGAAACTAAAAGGAAAATTTAATTTTCTTCTCTCAAAAAAAAATAATAATAATAATTTTCTTATATTTGTTTTAAAGGAAATTTGATAAAGAAAAATAAATTAAACTAGAAAACTTGAAAAATTGCGAAAAATAAAAACAAAACAGAATCTACAAAATCTCTCATCTATTTATCTTCTCTATTTTAATGATAGATATTTTTCAGTCTCTTCCATGTTCATCACAAAACAAAACCCCTCATAACGCTCAATTTGTTACAAATCTACTAGAGATCTTTCTAACTTCTTCTGTAATTTTCTAATCTTCAGGAAGATAAGGGGCTTAAAAATTTATTCATCCATTCTTTATTACGAAATTTACATCTTTTAATATGCCGTATATTCATGGGTTCTTGTCAATGAAGTACTTCCATATGCTATAAGCGTTTGGTTTTAATCGATTTAATCGATCGTTACTAGCTATAACATATAGAGGTGTGTAGTTGGGGTTGGCCAACCTGAGTCCGTGACTTTGATAAATTGTGTCTTGATAATCCTTGTTTTGATTGGTTTGGAGACCTCTGGAGACCTTATACATTAATTAGAATTGTGACACGGACCTTATATATTATATATATATTTGCGTAATACAGAATTGACGATTGAAGTGTGTTATCTATAAATTGTTGTTGGTTCAGTAGAAAATAACGTTTAATTTTATTTTATTTTTAAAAGAAGTTTGTTGTTCTAGTTTTTAAAAGCTGAAAGGTCAAAAGAATATAACCACCAATTTTTCAGAAAAATACGATGCCAAACAGTAGAATAATAAGGAAAATATTGATTTTCCAACAATATTTTCAAATGAAATTTGATTTTGTCAATTTCTTTTCTTTTCTCTTGGAATTACTAAAACCGTGCAAGACATTATACTACATTTGAGTGGTAAGAAATAAACTAAAATAAGATGAGCTTCTTTTTTTTTTATGAGATACAATATTAAAAATTTGTTATCAATAAATTTTTAATCACCCTCATTTCAAAGAATTTCTATACAAAATAAATATCACCCATTTCGAGGATGGAAACCGTAACCTCTAATTAGGTATTTCTATACATAGTAAATAATAACCCAACTCTTTGCCACTCGGTTAAGAAAAGATATATGTATAGTTTTGTGTTTTTGTGTTTTTACGGCCAAAACAGTATCAAGATAAATAACTCCTGCCTTCTAGTCCGAAAGATTCTCTACTTCCTCATCTTGAATGTTATTATTCTTCTCAACCCTCGTATTATCTTACCCAGGGCTATTTCGCTTTCCCTTTAACCATTGTAGATGATGTACAATCGGAGAATTAGTATGTTTGTATGGGCAGAGTGTTGTGAAAAACAATAATAATAATTCCAAATCGAACAATCACACAACTTTAATTCAAATCTAGCAATAACAATCAAAACAGTAAAAGAAAACAAGCAATTTATGTGGTTCGGATTTGAATATCCTACGTCCACGGAGGTCAGAGATCTTTTCACTATATCAAGAAGAATACAAGAACTTACAGAGCCTCGTTCTCTCCTCTCTAGTTGATCTCACCTTGCAGCCTCTCCCCTCTGAATCGGCACCTCGGCCGAGTCGGCCCTTCGGCCGCCTCCTCCTTTCTCTCTAGACTCTCTCTCTCTCTCTCTGATTTTTCTCTAGCTAAATTGTGAATTGAATGAATGAGAAAAGTTGTAGAGAATCCCTCTATATATAGTGAGAAATCTCCTAATAATTCTCTAACCTAACTTAGGCCCCAAGACAATAATCCTAAGCCCATAAAAATAAAGTAGGCTGATCCGATTCCAGAATCTTCCTAAACCCTAGAATTCATACTACATGGCCCACAATTCTCCACCTTAGTATGAATTCCATCAACTCCTGAAGTTAGAGTCTTCCCTTGTCCATGTCTCTTTGAGGTTAAGACAGTCCCTTGTTGCTCATCTCTAAGGTTAAGACGAATCCCAATACGCATCTCTAAGCTTAAGATGTCTCCCCGTTGTCACATCTCTAAGGTTAAGATGCCTCCCCGATGTCACATTCATGAGGTTAGAATGCAATCCCCTTGTCCATCCCTTAGGTCAGGATGACCCCCAGCCCCTTCCGAGTCTTTGAACATTGCTCATCAGAAAACTGTTCTCCTGGTATCATTACCACACTACCACAATCATTCACATTGAATCTGGTCAAAACCTTCAATAAATAACTAGACTGAGATAGAAACAAGCTTCCCTCTGATGAATCCTTGCAAATATCTGTTCCCAAGATTCTTTGAGCTGTCCCCATGCTTTTCACTAAAGCATCTTCCTGAAACTCATCATCCAGAGCTTCATATTCTTCATCCAAGTGATCTGGGACCTGATCTACAACCTGTTGTTCTGGAGTTCCGGTCAGAGTTAACTCAACTCCTTTCTCCACATCTAGTGTATCAACCTGCTCCACATTCTCAACAACATCTCCGGGTGTCATATCAGTTTCATCCACAGACTCCACCTCCATCGAAATATCATGCTTAGTCGATGCGTTCTCCTTTTCCGCAACTAACACTTGACCAACAAGAGTAGTTCCTTCCAACACATACAAGCCATTGTGTTTCTTTCCTTTCAACACCACTATGTTCCCTTTCTTCACGGATAGAACTCCACCTTGACAACCAAAGCTACAACCCCTACTGTCTAGCATGCCAAGAGATAACAAATTTCTCTTAAGGTTTGGAACATACCTAACATCCTCAAGTGTTCTGACAACACCATCGAACATCTTAATGTTAACAGAACCAATTCCTTTTACACCGCATGATTGTTACCCAATTGCACAGAACCACCATCTTCATACTTAAGAGAACTAAACCATGCTTTAAAAGGAGTCATATGAAACGAGCAACCAGAATCTAGTACCCAAGAGTTATCACTATTAAATGTACTGATATTTAAAGCTTCACAGGTAGTGAAATTACCGCTTCCTTCTGCAATATCAGCATTCCCAATCTCCTTGTTTCTCAAATGCGGACAGTCTTTCTTCAAGTGACCCACCATCTTGCAGTGATAGCATCTCCTCTTCTCTGTACCATCTTTCTGATATGCTTCTCCCTTAGTTTGATATCTCCTTTTATGTTTCACCATTAGGCTCTCAGCATCTCCGTCCTGCGATGTTGCAACTCCCTTCTTGAGTTCCTTAGTCTTCAATGTTTTCTCAACATCAGCCAGCGTGAGAGCATCACCTTTGGTAATTAATAGTGCATCTACGACACTTTCATAGGCCTTCGGAAGAGCATTCAATAATATCAAAGCATTATCATCCTCAACAAGCTTTATCCCTGCCTCCTCCATGTCTTTGCATAGCTTCTTGAAAGTAATAACTTGTTCCATGATTCGCCTTTCGACTACAACCTTGAAAGCAAACATCTTCTGTTTCAAATACAGCTTGCTCTCTGTTGTCTTAACATTGAACATCTCCTCTAGCTTATCCCAAAGCGCCTTCGTTGTAGTTTGGTTAGAAACTTCATGTAAAGTGTCATCAGAAATCGACAATACAAATATACTGTGTGCTTTCTTGATTGTCAATGCCTTGTCAGCGGCTGTAACCGTCGCTGCAAATCAGGCATCTCCATCCCAAGGCCTCTACCGTGCCTTCCTTCGTGAGCAAAGCCTTCATCTTCAGCTTCCATAAACCAAAATCGGTTTTCGCTGACATTTCTCTACCTCAAACTTTACTGTTGATGTCATATCTCCGCTTCACATATCAATAGCGTTTGGACTCCAGTCGATTTCCAGGGATTTCCCACAGACGGTGCCAATTGTTGTGAAAAACAATAATAATAATCTCAAATCGAACAATCACACAACTCTAATTCAGATCTAGCAATAACAATCAAAACAGTAAAAGAAAACAAACAATTTACGTGGTTTGGATTTGAATATCTACGTCCACGGAGGTCAGGGATCTTTTCACTATATCAAGAAGAATACAAGAACTTACAAGTACTCCTCAACCGTGTATGGCGAACAGAGCCTCGTTCTCTCCCCTCTAGCTGATCTCACCTTGCAGCCTCTCCCCTCTGAATCGGCACCTCAGCCGAGTCGGCCCTTCGGCTGCCTCCTCCTTTCTCTCTAGACTCTCTCTCTCTCTCTATGATTTTTGTCTAGCTAAATTGTGAATTGTATGAATGAGAAAAGCTCTAGAGAACCCTTCTATATATAGTGAGAAATCTCCTAATAAATTCTCTAACCTAACTTAGGCCCCAAGACAAAAACCCTAAGCCCATAAGAATAAAGTAGGCTGGCCCGATTCCAGAATCTTCCTAAACCCTAGAATTCATACTACACGGCCCACACACAGGCGACCTGAAAAAACACTAGCACATTAAACCATGAGATAAATGCGACACCGGTGTGGTGACGACCAAATGGATCTTGGCTCTCAAGCTAGTTAGTCTGGACAATAGTGAAGACGTAAAAGTAAAGAGGAAAAGTCGAGTCCCCTCCTCCCTCCCCCCGGTCATCGGATCGGTGGCGTAATCTTGTCATTTATATTAGTTCTCCAATACTTTCTCGCACTCGTGATCGATTTCAACCTCTTTGGGGATGTCAATCGAGTGGAAATTTAATATGGGACGGAGTTTGTCTTCGAGTGCGAGGAGATTTGAACCCAGATGGGCGTGAGCCAAAAGACTCTGATACCATGATAGAATTCCAACTCTCTCAAAAGTTTAACTATTGGGGAGGAACAAAATTTTGTCATTTATATTAATTCTCCAATAGGTTGGAACCAATCAAGTGAGTGAGTCATGTTATAATCATACAACTCACTTCCAAATGCATAGAAACTTACTTCATATCACCTTACGTTTTTCGAAAGTTAATTCGAGTACATTCCCAAACCAAACATAAAAATCGTGTAAACAAACAAATGTAGAGTACTTATTAGTATATGGAGTTTTATTATATTTTCATGAACATGCAAAGATCAAAATTAGAGGAAATGGATGCCCATGTAAATTTTCCCACCTTATGGAGGAGCGAGATTATATTAATGAATTCATTTAAAATAAGCAGGGGTTGTATGTTTCATTCTGTTGATGGGAATTATCCAACTAATAAGCCACTGTAGTACACTAGCAAGCAATGATCGACGGATAGCTGGGTGCCAGAACGGTTGCCTTGGGTGCTGGATGTTAGACTGTTTCCCAGCAGCAATGCATGTGTGGATCGGTATTATAACCATCGTTTTTCTTGTTTTCATTGCGATTCTGGGCCTCTCATATATCCTTTTCGCTATGAGCCTCTTGTTTCAGAGGATCTGCCAAAGGCACTACGATATCATGGCCAGGAAAGAACTTACCAAGGTACGTACGTGTACATGCCTACATTTCTCTATACACGATGGATGGATTCCATTGTTCGGGTTTGGCTCAATCTTTAAGACTTGGGCTATGAGCTAGTTGGTGTCGTATTTTATCAAGTCTTCTTAATTCGTTGTAATTTTGACACTAATGGTTTAGTTTTCGGTCATTTAAGTTGCATTCGGGAATTTCTTACAGGAATATGTTGTGATGGATCTTCGCGGCCGGTACACACCTCCAAGATTGGATCCTGTTCATGAGGAACGCCTTAGAATGCTGTATCTCATGTGAACCACTATTCACTAAATATGGACGGGCTAGCATGCATATATTAGATACTGTTTGAATTTGCATAATCATGTGAATATTCCCATGTTTTGTTATCAGTTGGTCACTTACAGCATGTACTATAATTTTATAGAACCACCGAACAGATATAGTTTCTCATCCAAAGAAAGTCCAGAGTGGGACCAAGCCCAAGCAAGCCAGGACAAAAAAAAAACGTATGTTTACCTTGACGGTTTGTTTCAATTTTCGAATAACAGCTGATTTTACCACCTTCAAAACAATTTAAACAAGCTACAAAATTACAAAGTACATGCCAGCAGTATTTCATTCCATGGTGTTTTTGTCTGGGTCACTACGTAGAATACCTATTTACTTATTGCTTCATTGCTCTCCTATTGAGTGGCTATTGAGTCGCCATTTGGAGTCAAACCTCGTATCTTCACATCGTAGTAAACTTCTTCAACTCTTCTAAGATCATACTTCATTCCTGCATTAAAAAAAAAAATTAATCACAACCACATGTGCAGGATAATAATTTGCGTAATATATAATGCTCTATTTGACTTACCATCAAACTTTTTCCGCAACAGATCATTACGGAGGTTGAGCATGCGAAACGCTGCATGTAGATCTGTCAAAAACTTCAGTACCTTTCTGGGACAGTCATAGTCGCCTGCTGTCACTTGATTCACAACATACCTAGGCTGCAAGCCACACGGATCCAGTTTCATTATCCTCCCAATGTAAAATAAATTAACTTCTCTGTCTTTATTAACCTAGAGTCCTTGACCGACCTAATTTGTAGTGTGTTATTACCCGGAGCACACAAAGAGTAAATGATTTTTATTAAATTTGAATAGAAACCAGATAAAAATGGCAAGAGCACTGTGATCACAATCTTCCGTAGTTTACATGATCACAATCCAATTTCTTTTACACACTTAAAGAAAGGTGTACTTGATGAGTTTTCTTACCAGGTCATTGGACATAAAACATATTCCTGCGCAGCAACAAAAGCCAACATCAAAATACAATCATACTGCAAAGTGCAAACCAAGTGGAACCCACAAAATTAAAGAACTCTAGATTCATAGTTCATCAATATCTTGGGTTTTTGCTTGAGAAGCACATCCAACATGTGCCATTACTATATTGTACAACAAAACTATAAGTTCCTTTGATAACCAAAGTAACGAAGCTCAACATTTGCAGTTCATCAAATGTAGTTTTTAAATCAGCTGTACTCATAGACGATTAACAAGCAAAATATAGCAGGCTCTGCAGCCATGGGAACATAAACTACTTGAGCTGTAAGTTTTAAACTCACCAATAAGATAGTCTTCAAGATCGAGACTGAATTCTGAAGACTTCACTGCAAAATGCATTTAGAAACATTATCATTACTCTTACCGATTGAACTTAAAATAAGACATAAAAAACCAGGAATCCGGATAAGATCTCGTTCCACATCAGGATGGATATCAAGAAAATGTACCAAAAATAGATGAAATATTCTTATACTATGTCCATAAAAGAGATGAATCAATGTAAAAGAGTCATATTGAAATGAGGCTTCTTGCTTATCTTCTGAATAACAGCCTACTCAAACACGCACATTACAAATCAAGAGAAAGTTGGAGTGAACTTACAACCAAGTTTTTCCTCCGCTTCCGAGTGCAAGAGAAGACTCCCTGTTTCTAACCAGTGAATGAATGCTAGAAGCGACACCACAGTCTGTGTCTCATTCCTCCAATCAACATGATACCTACAGACCAACAAGGATTTTAAAAATTATTGTACTATATATCATCTTGAAAAGAAGAAAGCGTTGAAGAAAGTTGAGATTTATGTTATTAACCGGTAATACTGGCCAGGACAGTCCTTCATAATATCTGCAAGCTTGCTAAATAGTTCTCTCAGCACGCCAACTGGCAGCTTGGCCTTCTCCAACACCTCTGTTTAATAATTATTTGTCACAACAAATAGCACCATGAACAGAGGCAATAAATAATTATTTGTCACAACAATTTCTCTGTTTACCCTAATTTGAACGCAAATGTTGGGCAAAATTCCCTAATCTAACACAAAAATGATTCTACATGAAAAAGGCAGTACAAGCAACTTGTTCTCTAACAAAAAATGATTCTCCTATAAAACTGTACTAGAACACATCTGTTAAGCATAGTCCAAAATTAAGAACAGGCAACAGCATATCGAATTTCAAAAGCGAGCTAAGAGAAATGGTAGAAATGTTAGTAGTATTTTTTACCAGGAATAGGGCGAGAATTGTTATGAATAAGGAGGAGGCTAGAGTGCATGAGCCTGGTGGTGGACTCAATTTCGAAAGCAACACTTCGTATGCGCTCGCGGACAGAACCAGAATAATCCAACTGCTGCCGGAATATGTCGAATTGCTTTTCCACAGATTCCACTGTTGCTGATAGAGGAGCACTACTGTCGCCGCCGGTGGCCATTGTTGTGAGAGATGAACGATGATTTACGGCGGCGGCGTATCGGGTGGTAGGGTTTAGGGAGCGGCGGAGGGAAAAGAGGAGGTGGATTGAGCTGCTGGTGCTACGGATTAAACTCGATTTCATTTTTAATTCACTAACTAAATAATTAATTAAAAACCACTGCACTTCAACTATTGCGGAATGTAAATATTTTGTAAAAAAAATTAAAAACTGTACAAGTATTATTATTTTATAAAAAAAACTGTCACGTAGTCTAATGTTCCACCGGTGCATATATAGATTATAAAAATACAAAACTTGTATCGATGTAATCGTGTAAAAGTTATAATGTTAAAAATATATTAGTTAAAATCAACATATTCTGTCATCTAAAAAATTGAAGTATATTATCTTACAACTTATCGAAAAATTCTTTAAATACTGAGTTTATCACAAGTCTTGCCATCTTTGTCACATATTAAGACTTTGAGCCCCTTACTGCTCATTACCCGACATACAACTGTCTGTGGTTGAAAACTGGGGTGGACTAGAGTATTACGTGCATAGTAATTGTCCTTGACGTTTGTTAATGGCAACTGTGAAGCAAACAAAATAGAAAACCGTAGTCTCTCAAACTATATAAGAAACTTTGGTTATCCGATGGGATCATGCACGTTTTTGGGATATGAATGATATTTCTCTTCATTAAACCTGAAGACATTTTTGCCTCTATAACATGATTGCCAAGTCTTGTAATTATCAATCTAGTGCCATTGCACAACTCAAAAAATTGGTATGTATTCCTTAGAAGCATTATGATACAATCGACCATTTACACTATCCTATGAGCCTATGTTTTAAACGTTGGAGCCGGAGGTTAAACCGATTACCCCCAAAAAGGTTGAAATGCGATCGAAAGAGGTTGCACATTTGCAGAAGATGCATATGAATGATCTGTTTGGTGATGATGAGGAAGATGAAGATGAGCTGATTAGCGTGTCTAATGTGAGTAGTGTTATGAGATATGTCTATGCGTTGATTTAAGTTCTTTTCTGTGGGAAAATGAGAACAGGGTCTGGGTGGACGGTATGGTATGTATTATTTAGAGTGAGTTTAAATAAAACAATGTACTAAAAATGTATTGCGTATTTCTTTTTTTCCATTTTAATAAATTATTGTTTTTCGAAAAAGCATAACCTTAATATGCATGCTGTCATATGTCGCTGGCATACCTTGTTCGACAATTGAGGCAAGTCTTTGACGAACCACTCATGTAGTACGTTTTCAAACATAAAAATAATAAAAAAAGGCTAAGTTATGTCACTCTTTCATTCATCATAAAAACACTCAGTTTAGACCAGTTTAATTTAGATATTCATAATTAAAAATTGTTCACTATAAATAAGTTCGATTGAGTTATTTCAATATTTTAGTTGTAACTTTTAATACAAATAAGTTCTGTTTAGATCAATTTAGATTTTGTGGAAACGAGCAATACCATTTTATAGAGAGCCCTATAGATGATCACTTTGGATTATTCCTTTACATAAGTCAAACAAGTGTGTGTGAAAGTTAAAGCCAAGACTTACAGTTTATTTTAATTTATACTCCATTATCAATTCCAAGAGCTTTAAATCCCGACATTATTGGAACGTTAAAAAATTATCTCCATATATATTTGTACGTGGTAAAGGAATAGTTTACTTTGACTTGCATATATTTGTACTGTAATAAGATAATAAGATGATTGAAAATCATATTGAGCAAAGTTTCAGTTCAAGTATGCATGGAAACTTTGAACAAGCAAAGAACATGAGAAGAAGAAATATCACGGATAAATGCGAGCTATTCAATTCATTTACAATGCCATTCCTCACAAGGTTATCCACATTCCATCATCTAACACACCAATCAACTACCATGACATATGTCGTAAATGAACATGACAAAGTAGAACAGAATGGCAACGAAAGTTTTGTGCAACTAAAGACTAGAGCGAATTGCTATCATACACACCTACCCTAATCTGCCTAAAAAGAGCTCATTTCTTCCCGAATTTAAGCAGGCAAAAGAAGGCTAATATTCTACTTGCTAAACCGCACGCTAGAAGCATTAATAGGCAATAAGTCCAATTGTGGACGTTAAAGCCAAAGTCATTTAATGCAGCACATCGAGTTATCAACCATACTCCAGAATATCTGTTCAAAAATAGAAAGAAAAGTTATCAGCATCAGTTAAACTCAGTAAGAACTTGTTGAGTTCTATGTAATAGATTTTTTCGTAATACAAATTATGCAGGATTTGAAGTAGTAAATGGAGAGTATATGCTGATGCATAACTACCCTAATGGTGAAATTGTACTAACCTCTGAGCATTTGCTATTACAAATCCCTCTATGGCCCATTTTGGATAACAATAAGGTCCAAAATACTTTCCGATTCTATCATCTTTACCTTGATTTGCAACTAGAGTAAAAACAACCGGCACCAGTACACACCACTGTGTTAAAATGAGAAACATATTTCAGTATGGAAGAATGCCAAGGAAATCATTTGATAGGTAGTTAATGAGCGATAGCATGCAGTGCTTACCAGTTGAGCAGGAGCCGGTTGAAGAAAGATAGCAAATACGTATGCTATACCAGTTACACAGTAAACCAGACAGAGCAAAACAAGGTAATTATCCCCAAACGTAGATCTTGGATTGTTGAAAGAATAGAACATGGTAAGGAAAACCAAAGGCTTAATAGCTGTATTAAAATGATCAACTGTATCCTTGGAAAGGAAATAAGCCAGGCTGCTCATGCCACTTTCATTCTCTCTCCGGTAGTGTAATTTGTCCAATGAAAATGACCTTAAAGCCGAGATCTTGCAGAGGAGCGCTGTAAATCAAGTGGATAATGATAAACAACAAGATGAAATAAGACTGCTAACCATTGAGGTGTACAATTTGGATAAATTAACCAGACATGAACTTGGTTAAAAATGTACTCACAAACAGCAATGACTGAATACATATAACCATGATATCCAAAGGTATCACCCTTGACTTTCGAAAGAGTTCCTAAGCACGCTCCAGCAAGGAAAAGTATCAAATAATCAGCTGCTTGTAGTTTAGCTTCTCGTAACCGTTGCTTGGTACTTCTGCAGAAAATAACAACACATTAACATATTATGAAAATATAAATTCTAGAAATGTCTCATATATAAAGCTTGAGAAGAAGCACATGTGCAAATATAATTATAGAAATGTCTCATCTATAAAGTGAAGCAATTGTAAAACTTGCGGATACATAAAGCTTTAGGGCAAAAATATTGCGAGCAAACTAGATGGAACACAAAATTCTTGAGATTGTGTACCTTCCAAGGAAATATCTATATTGTTGCAACACACCGGGTGTAAAACGATTGGACAAGTCGTAGATTCTCGGGTTTGTCAGATCATGATTTTCCTCCTCTGTGCTAGCATGAAAGGAAGTATCTGAAGCTTCTATGGAAGCAGTTGTTCCACCTTTAGAAGAAGATGATGATGATGAGATTTCATCACAGTACTGCAACATATCCGGAGGCACATGGTACCCATTGTGAAGCATCCATCGGACAGGTAGCTGTTGAACAGTAAACCCCGGAGCACTTGGTTTCAACATACCCTCAAGTATGTCAATGAAGTAGTCCGGAGGATTGACACGTTCTGGTACATTAACACCAAAGCTTCCGAAGTAATCTTCCACTTTCTTAACAGGTCCATGATACACTGTTAGACCACCTTTGGCTAAAAGTATCAAGTCATCGAACATCTTGTACAATGTGTAGCTGAAGGAAAAATGTGAATTATGATCTTAATAGTTTAGATAAGTTTAACAAGAATATAATTTTTTATTTAGAAGTATAGGGTGTGCACAAGACATTTGTATGTAGCAGAAGGCTAATGAGAATTCACATGATTATCGTATAATTTTCCTTTGACCTTGATTGCACCTAGAACATCCACCTAAAAAAAGTTATTGATTCTTGGATTTATAACCAACTACAATATGCGGATTTTTTTTTTCCATTTTTGGTTTGGTAAGATGTGAGGAACCTGCACATGATACCCTTACAGTTTATATACAAGCAAACAAAAATAAACGATAAGCATATTTCCAATTTGTATATATTGAAAATAGTAGCAATAATATATCTCAACATAATTAGGACTCACCTGGGTTGGTGAACAACCATGCAAATATTGACTCCTTCAAGAGCTTCACGTCTAAGAGCTCTAAGGAGTAAGTTGGAAGATGAGCTATCTAACCCAGATGTCGGCTCATCCAA
Organism: Plantago ovata; assembly: GCA_028274465.1. Classification (NCBI taxonomy): domain Eukaryota; kingdom Viridiplantae; phylum Streptophyta; class Magnoliopsida; order Lamiales; family Plantaginaceae; genus Plantago; species Plantago ovata. The sequence continues at coordinate 37,901,853 of CM051455.1, read as the reverse complement.
GATTAGTAATGAAGGTTCCATGACCATTTCGAGGCCTACATTTACACGTTTTCTTTGGCCTCCAGATATGCCTCGCTTCTCAACGGTTCCGACAAGTGAATCTCTCACCCCCTGTAATCCAAGGGATTCGATGACCCTTTCAACAACTAGAACCTTATCTGCCTTTGGCATGTCTTGAGAAAGTCTTCATAATATTGAAGCCCATCAAAGGGAGACAACACAAATTTTGCAAAGCAGAAAATAAGAAGTTTTTCACTTTATAAAGTGATGTAGCTCATGGAAAGTATGGGTGTAAATCATATATCTCTATATGTAGACAAAAATAATGCTCATAGATATTATATACCTGCACCGAGCACTAAACCGGAGGTTCTCTTCAACAGTCAAATTGCCATGAACAATATCATCTTGGGGGACAAAACCTATGATCTTCTTGAAACAGTGAATGGAGTCGGGCTTTCCATTGATGAGAATTGAACCAGTCACACGACATCCCCTAATCTTCCCTGCTACTGCGGAAAGAAATGTTGTTTTCCCAGCTCCAGATGGACCCATGACGGCTGATATCCGACCAGGCATTAACTTCCCAGTGACACTTCTCATTAGATGTTTATGTTTGTTTCTCAAAGTTATGGTAAGGTCCTTAAAAGAAATCTCAATTGAAGGACGAGTCTTAACATCTGTATCAGTGGCCATATTAATAACACCTGAGAATGTCAAGTTTTGATTCTTCTGCTCCATAGCTTTCTCTTTCTCGAGTTGACCATATGCATACTTAAATATTTGGCTCTTAGAGTGAAGCTGCTTCGTCTTCGGCATTTGCTTTTTTATATTCTTATTTCCTATCTCTACATCAAAACCCTTGTGACCATCTGGATCATTTTCAAGTGATTGCACCATTTTAGTGAGGTTGCCTTCCTTCTTCTTTGCTTTGGAACCACCACCAGGTGGAGGAGGCGGAAGTAGCGAAGACGTAGTAGTAGCTTGATTTGAAGGTGGATCTTCTGGTCCTTCAACATTTTTATTACGGGAAAATGTACGCGATAACTGTTGTTGCAAGCCTGAAGCTCTTTTTTTTGCAGCATTTTTTGCAAGTTTCCATCTCTCTCTTGCCTGAGCAGTCTCTCTGGCACTTCTAGCTGCTCTCTCTCGAGACTTGGCCAATCTTGCGTAACGAGTTGTAAGGACTTGATCAGAGAAATTGTAAAAGACAATAAGAACCAAGCTCAATGCACCCTGCAAATACAATGGGAAACCAATTTATGGCAGCATCACAAGCAATGATAAATGTACCATTTTTTTTGTGTAATGCTAAAGAAGAAAATATTCTTTTACAAAAACTTCATTGCAAAAACAAATAAATAAATAAATAAAATTGTGAATTTGCAAAACATACAATGGGAAGTGGATAGTCCTAGTAATATTATTAAAAAAGTTATCAAGTGTTTTTTCAGAAGTAAATTGCCAATAAAAATATTAAAGGGTAATCGACCTTTTTTAAGTAAAATTCACGGGGTAATCTGTCAACAATTAACTATGTTAGTCAAATAGAGGGTGTGAGTTGCACCTTTTGAAAAATACATGTTTAAATTTCCCTTAAAATAAATACATGAGGTTAATATGCTCTTTATAAATAATACGAGGGGGTAATGTGCCGAAAACTCTGTACCTGGCATTACTTTATGTCTTTGGTTAATTATGGCAATTTAAGCATAACATGATACTAAAGAAATTTCACTTACAATGAGCAAGATTCCATAAGCATGTAAGTTCTGTTGGTCGGAATTCGGATTGCAAGTACTCAACTTGAAGCAAGCTGCATTACACATTATACAGACAAATAAGTAAGCAATGATGTGACACAAATGTGCCTTAAATCACAACAAAGTATGTTAAACGTCCCAATATACCCTATTGTTCCGTGAACAGTTGTAATAAACTACACTAGAAAAACTTTTACACCAACTAAGAACCAATATTTTAGTTTACCCCGAAATTTAGAAATTTCCTCCATTCTCTCATGAGGCCCCTATTAAACACTAAAAGGTTGGTTATTTATGTATCACACTGGTGATTGTTAGGGCATCAAACATTTGTCAAATCATAAAGTGAAACCATAAAAAGCTTCATGGAATAGAAATAGAAATAAACATGGTATTTTACATGTATTGACTCACAAAGAAAGAATGAAAGCAGAACCAAAAGTGAGTTATATCCATATCATACAAACATCAAAGAAAATTATTGCACTCTTTTTCAAGAAAAGCATAGATTTAAGGAGGGACGTTAATTTAATTATGTTTTATATGGTACACTAGTCGTTTCCATGTAAGTTTAATATAACACCTTGAAGCTGCTGAAATTGAGAGAAAGACATTTATCTTGGAGTGGAGCCATCAAGGGAGATTTATCACTTTGTGTCTGTTGGGAGGCAGAGGGTGACATATCGAAAAAAAAGGCTATTTTTCATATTATCAATCAATCTGGACAACACTTAAACATTTAACGGATTGGATCAGTAGCTTTATCAGATACCTCTTTCCTCCGTGGAGCCCTGCCTGCAGTAATGCCTGGATTGACAAGTTACAAAGTATGTAAATATGAAAGCAAACTATGATGGAGAAGAAATAATTATTGCATGGTGTGCTCATTTGTGAAAGGGTTAGTGCCAAAAGATTCATGCATACCCTTCCGTGCATTGAACCATCTTGGTAGTAGTTGGACAATACGATCCCGCTGAACAGAATATCTCATCACTACTAGTAACACCAGCCCATGTATCTGCTCCACCACAAAGATTTGTTTTACCAGGTGGCAATTTATATGCATATCTGTGATTTCCATTACCAGCTTTAGTGATAATAATAATAATAATAACAATAATAATAATAATATGATACGAACAAGAAAGTTCACATTTCCAAATAAACTTACGGATCACATACTCCAGTTGACCTATTTAGCTTTGCACGTGGACAGAATGAACCCAGAGGACAAGCTACAAAAAACAAGGGAAGAAAATGATTTGCAGGCTTTCCATGCATGCTTATACATATAATAATTGATCGAAATCAAATACTTAAGTTTGAGGAGAAGTTAAACTTGTAGGAATATTAATTATATGTAATTAGTAGGAGAAATGAATTAAGAGGTTTAAGAAAAGAGTTGATCGATCACTTACGTATCATGCAGGTGAGACCCTTGGGGCAGAAAAAACCTTCACAACAAGGTTTAGCTTCATCAGTGCGCTGTGGAATATTCCTAGCATTTTTCAAGTCAACCTGAGTATTTGAAGGGACAGTACTCGCCCAACCAGGCTCACATCCAGTGACCCAAACACTGAGGTTACAGTTTCGATTTGGCTTAAGGACATTAGCACTAGCATATTTTGTGTCCATAAAACTAGAAAAATAGACCTTCATCTCTGCTGCTGTACAAATCCTTTTTGTTGCGTCTATTAATTAAAACATGAAGAATTTTATAAACATGAGAATTTTGCATGCATGAAATATCTAGTATATTTGTGATGCATCAAATACCTTTATACTCCTTAACACAAGTATTCAAGAAATCCAAATTTCTGGAGAAATTAAAAGCCCCATTGACATCTGCATCACTGCAAAACATAAAACAACAACAACAACACAGTGTTAGCGTCGTCAAACAATGCTAACTATATGGAAATAGTAGCTAGTAAGTTTGATATAAAGAAATTAAGAAAGTACTCACAAATCCCTAATGCAATAACCCAAACTATTGGTTATGTCATTGTGAAATATCTTGGTGAGATTGATAATTTGGTTGTAAATGAGGGTTGTGACAAGGGGTAGAACCCGAGGGTTCCCAGTCTGAGCATATTCATCTTCATCAACACACAAAACACGCCCAACAGAAAGAAAACATAGACAGAATAGTAGCGCCACCATGGATGGAACTCGAATCACCCTCGTTCCACCCATTTGATTGTTCATTCACCAAAAGATCGATTGGATACTCAATTTCTTTCTTGTTGTTTGCTTTATTTCAACATGAAGAATAAGGAGTTGTTGGAGAATTGAGGAATCATGAACGAAATGGGTATTGAAGAAATGGTGGAGGCAAAGAAAGGAAAAGACTTTTGGTCAAATGGTGTTGTTCTTGTTTTGGAGGAAAGATGTGAGAATGGAGAAGGAGCTCCATGCTCTGTGGAGGAAGAATTGGCTCTGAGAGATTGATGCCTTAATTTTTGCTAAAAAACAAACAAACAATACTACTACTCATTATTATATATATTTCTCTATTTATTTATAGTATGGATACTATAATGTCAAAACTTTTGCTAAATTACATCAACACATCTAAAAAAATGCTTTAATTATATTATGGCCTCACCATTTCAACAATCTATGTAAGATGATGAACGTCTACGATCAAGGATGAAATTTCTTCACTCCAAATAGTTGGATAAAATAGTTCTCAACTCCACTTTAAAATATATTTATGCTATAATTGGTATTATATCATTCTATATAATCCTTAATGATGTTGTTATCACCATCAACGACAAAAAGTCTTCGAGAGTTCATCATCAAACATAAGTAATAGAAATAGAGCCAGTGTTTGGGGAAAGTATCTTCATTCATCAATGTAAAATATACAACGTAAATAATTGTCATAGCCATGCAGTGCTTCATCAAATACTAATTTACCAGACACAAATTGCTAACTAGAACTCTAAACATAAAAGAATTGAAAAGACAAATTCTAATTTATCATCTTATCTCTATGTATATTTTAAAAAATCTCTATCTTATCCTAGATACAAGCTTATATGTAATTAAGTAAGACTTCTAGATACACGTGGCCACATGATAACGGCCCACGACTTAGCCACACCCCGTGTATGATGGAATCCTATCACTACTTCTCCCATTAAGCAGAATAAGCAATATGAAATGGTGGACATTAACTACAAGAAGAAGTACAAATCAAAGTACGAACCATTTATCTTGGCGACTCAAACACGTCAAGTGGTCTTTTTTGAATATCCAAGCATGAGACGGGGCCAATCGGATTGGATGGCTGGGCTACCTATACATGCCCGCTCCAAAGTGGAGTACAGAATGATAAATCAATAACCAACTCTTACCAAGAAGAGGATGCGGATGACCAAGTAAAGGCTCCATTAGAGGCTCGTGATGAACCCATAAAGTTTCACGTGGCCCAATATATGGACGTATCCATAGGGGAGGGTACGTGTGTATAGATCGATTACATATACATATGTTATTAGTTGTGAATAAAGCGACGCATTTGTGCCTTATTAATCACACTTAAATGTATATATGTTATATATGCAGTTATATACTTGCACGTTTTTTTTTTTTTTTTTTTTTTTTTTTGTGTGTGTGTGTCTTGTGTGTTATTTTTATTCTGATCCCGCTACAGAACCGAGCCTACTAGCACAATAAGTTAGAGTGCTTTGATGCTTTCGGGGTATGTTTACCATTTACATTGATTACTTCTTGTGTTATTCGCTATATCACATATAGAGCGCTCAAAACACCTCATCGCTTTTCACTCGCCCCGATAGAATCTTGACGTACGCGAATTGGTCATGTTCAGAGCGGAAAAAAATCCCATCTTTCTAATCAATAATATTTAACATACATTCGTCCAATTGAAAATATAGTGCGAAACAAAATATAAGAATTCTTTAAATGCTTCATAGTTCATATAAATCGAAATTTCTTTTACGAACTCTGTAAACTGATTCCCATGTTGATACCAAAATGTTTTAAATCTGTCGACTATCCGGGGCATATTGAATGTAACAATTTTGACTGAATTGAATGCATCTGAACAAGTTTGTAAAAATAACCAAATTTTAGACGAAAAGAGCAGAGCCTAAATTACTTTGTGGAATTTGGAAAAACAATTTAAAGCACCTATTTACTTGGTTCTCTGTTTCTGACGGGTATGTACCTTTATTTGTTTTTTTTTTAAATGTATATTAGAAGTTGTAAAACAAATACAGTACTAAAAATGTAACGTCCCAGAAAATTCAGAGAGCTTAAAGGTGTTGAGAACGCTATTAATATCAACAAGGTGTACCTTTTTTTTTTTTTGGAATCCACCTAAAATAACTTCAGAGTTAAGCGTGCTTGATTTGGATCAATTCTAAAATGAATGACCTACTGGAAAATGCACAAATTAGAATACATGTTGATTTGAGGGGCCAACATATAACCCCGGACCCAAGAGTAATTGCGCCAGGACTTCGGTCGGTTAGTGGGTCGGACGTTAAAAAAACTAATTTTACTATTCTAAAAGTGCAAAATTACCTTTTTAAGCATTTACACACACTTAAGAATTAAGATAAGTTGTTTAAGATAGGTTTTTAACTTGGTAAAATTAGTTATTCTAAAAATAAAAAATTTAACTATGGTTAAATAGGTTTGGTAAAGAAAATCTGAAAAGGAAAGATACCTCACTTGTTCTACTATTTAAAATTAATTAAAAAAAACAAAAACAAAAAGGAATTTTCACCCTTTCTTTCTTAACAAGAAACGTAGCCCTTTCTCTCTATTTATTCATTCCACAGGAAACCTCAGCTTCTCTTCTCATTCGTTTTATCTCCCATCTACCACCACAACAACCGAACCAACTTCTTCTTCTTCTGCAAACCCAAATCTCTCTTTCTTTCATTCGGTTCCTCACCATGAGCAATCAACCAGAATCATCCGATTCGTAAGCAAACTTACTTCTTCTTAGATCTCTTCTTCACTCTTGTTGAATAATCATCATCGTCATCAAATCAAATCTGTGTTTTTTCTTGATGGGTTTTTGTTTAATTTTAATGGGTTTTTGTTTTATTGATGTTTATGTTATGCAGTAAGGGCACCAAGAGGGATTTCAGTACGGCGATTCTGGAGAGGAAAAAAGCCCCAAACCGGTTGGTTGTTGATGAGGCTGTTAATGATGATAACTCGGTCGTTGCACTTCATCCTGATACTATGGAAAAGCTCCAGCTCTTTCGCGGTGACACTATCCTCATCAAGGTATGTTGCTACTCTGTGCACTCGAATTTTGTACTAGTTTCATAGTGGATGAGTGTCAGATTAGGTTTTTCAGATTCATTGATTTTTGTGTCTTTGAAGGTAAGTTTGTTTGAGATTATGTAATTATGTAGTTTGATAATAGTTAGTTATTGATTTGAGGGTTCTGTAGTTGATGAATTTCTAATTAGGTTTTTGTGATTTTTGGTCAATATATTTTGATGAGCTGATGGGTTATTTTGATATGGTTCTGTAGTTTGATAGTTGATGAATTATGTTTTAGATGATTAGTCTAGTCAACATATTTTGGTTTGCTTGTTGATTATTGTGTATATATCTTTGAGTGTGTTAAGACATAAGTTTGGTTGGTTTTAAGAATTTAATGTGTTTAATGTAATCCAAGATTTGTTCTTGATGTGTATTTTTCAATGATTCTGATTGTAGGGTAAGAAGCGAAAGGATACAGTATGCATTGCTTTAGCTGATGAGACTTGCGATGAGCCAAAGATTCGGATGAACAAAGTTGTCAGAACCAATCTCAGAGTTAGGCTCGGAGATGTTGTTTCTGTACATCAATGTGCTGATGTGAAGTATGGCAAACGTGTTCACATTCTTCCTGTTGACGACACGATCGAAGGGCTAACCGGAAATCTTTTTGATTCTTATCTCAAGCGTAAGCTCTTAATCCTGTTGACTTACTATGCACAAGTACTGTCTGCTATTATATAGTTGTCGTGTTTCTAAATTGCTTGAAAGTTCATGTGTGTTGTGGTTATAATTCACCATCCTTGCTCTCCTTGATTATTATATATATATATATTTTTGGAGTCTTTGTCAAGTCCTACAATTACAGAAACCAGAACCGAGAAGCAAATAGCTATCTAGCTCTGATTATTGAAGAATAGAATAGAATTTGCATGTTTTATTAAAGATATATGATTTTTTCCCTTCCCATTCTCTTTGGCCTTCTTTTGAACAAACTGTTTCATGAATAGCTTGAATCTTTTCTAGTGGCTTTGTTCTTTTTTTCTTGGTGATTCTGAGTACTATGTTTATTGTTCCTGCAGCATATTTTCTGGAGGCATATCGCCCTGTTAGGAAAGGTGACATGTTTCTTGTGCGAGGTGGCATGAGGAGCGTAGAGTTCAAGGTTATTGAAACAGATCCTGCTGAGTACTGTGTCGTAGCCCCTGATACAGAAATCTTCTGTGAGGGAGAGCCTGTGAGAAGGGAGGATGAAGATCGATTGGATGAGATTGGCTATGATGATGTGGGTGGTGTACGCAAACAGATGGCTCAAATCCGTGAATTAGTAGAGCTGCCACTGAGGCACCCACAGCTTTTTAAGTCCATTGGCGTCAAGCCCCCGAAGGGAATTCTGCTTTATGGACCTCCTGGGTCCGGGAAGACATTGATTGCTCGAGCAGTGGCTAATGAAACTGGTGCCTTTTTCTTCTGTATTAACGGACCAGAAATCATGTCAAAGATGGCTGGTGAAAGTGAAAGCAATCTACGCAAGGCATTTGAAGAAGCTGAAAAGAATGCACCATCCATCATATTTATTGATGAAATTGATTCAATTGCTCCCAAGAGAGACAAAACCAATGGGGAGGTCGAGAGGAGGATTGTTTCCCAGCTATTGACGCTTATGGATGGGCTCAAAGCCCGTGCCCATATTATTGTAATGGGTGCTACTAACCGTCCCAATAGCATTGACCCTGCCTTGAGAAGGTTTGGTAGATTTGACAGAGAAATAGACATTGGAGTACCTGATGAAGTTGGACGCCTAGAAGTTCTCCGTATCCATACGAAGAACATGAAGCTTGCTGAAGATGTAAGCTAACATGTCTCAATCTTTTAATGTGTTTATATGCCCTATAACAGGCTGTAGAATGACAACATGACAACTTACCCTCCCTTGTTTGTCTTCCAGGTTGATTTGGAAAAAATTGGCAAGGAGACACATGGCTACGTTGGTGCTGACTTGGCTGCTCTTTGTACTGAGGCTGCACTTCAATGCATCAGGGAGAAAATGGATGTGATTGACTTGGAAGATGATTCCATCGATGCAGAGATTCTCAACTCAATGGCTGTTTCAAATGAGCACTTCCAGACAGCTCTAGGAACAAGCAACCCCTCTGCTCTACGTGAAACTGTAAGACCAGATCTTATGTTGTTCTCGTCTTCATGTTTCTTTAGCTCTTTGGTTGAATGGATTAATCACTGTGAGTGGATCCTAATAATGTATATATTCTTGGATGTATATAGGTTGTTGAAGTGCCCAATGTCAGCTGGCAAGATATTGGAGGTCTTGAGAATGTTAAGCGCGAGCTCCAAGAGGTATTATTATGTTATTACAATGTTAAATTGCATGTTTTGTTTTGTAATCTATACAATTAATAATTGTTCTTTTGAACTCAAACCTTTCCATTTATTTCTCAGACTGTTCAATATCCAGTGGAGCACCCGGAGAAGTTTGAAAAGTTTGGCATGTCACCTTCAAAGGGAGTCCTATTCTATGGTCCTCCTGGTTGTGGAAAAACCTTGCTTGCCAAGGCCATTGCTAATGAATGTCAAGCAAACTTTATCAGTGTCAAGGGTCCTGAGTTGCTCACTATGTGGTTTGGAGAGAGTGAAGCAAATGTTAGAGAAATATTCGACAAGGCCCGTCAATCTGCTCCCTGTGTGCTGTTCTTTGATGAATTAGACTCCATTGCTACTCAGGTTTGTCTCGTGATCTTCTATACTTGCTTAAGATGAATTTATGATTTTTAAGATAACATACAGTGCCCTGTAGTTCACTGTCAGACAAACAACACCTAGATTTATTTTTAAGTTGCATACTAGTGAACCATACTTGATGAAGCTTCCTGAACTCAATATCATGTAATCCTCTACACTCAGTCACGAATTAAGTTTAGAGGAACAATTGATCATGTTATCTATCTGTACATTTAAATTTGCACACCCTTACGCTAAATGTTTTATATTCAGAGAGGAAGCAGTGTTGGAGATGCTGGGGGTGCTGCAGACCGTGTTTTGAACCAACTCCTGACTGAAATGGATGGAATGAATGCAAAGAAAACTGTGTTCATTATTGGTGCCACCAATAGGCCCGATATTATTGATCCTGCCCTTCTCCGTCCTGGCCGTCTTGATCAGTTGATTTACATCCCTCTCCCAGATGAGGACTCACGTCATCAAATATTCAAGGCTTGCTTGAGAAAGTCCCCTCTTTCCAAAGACATTGACCTGAGAGCTCTTGCCAAGTACACTCAAGGATTTAGTGGTGCAGATATTACTGAAATATGCCAACGGGCATGCAAGTACGCCATCAGAGAGAACATTGAAAAGGTACATCTTTTAGTTTCTGGATTTATTATTACCTGTTTGAAAAAGCATTAGATGTGTTGCGTGTTAAAAGTTCTAAATGTGAGACTTTAATATTTTCTCAGGATATTGAGAGGGAAAGGAGAAGAAGCGACAATCCTGAAGCAATGGAGGAAGATGTCGAGGATGAGGTCGCGGAGATTACAGCTGCACACTTTGAGGAGTCGATGAAGTATGCTCGAAGGAGTGTGAGTGATGCTGATATCCGCAAGTACCAAGCATTCGCTCAGACACTGCAGCAATCTAGAGGATTTGGAAGCGAGTTCCGTTTTGCTGAGAATAGTACGAGTGGAGCTGCGGCTGCCGCATCCGATCCTTTTGCATCAGCTGCTGGTGCTGCTGATGAAGATGACCTGTATAATTAGGCTCCTTGCTGCTAATTTTACTATGTTCTTATTTCTTGTTTTACTATGTGGGATTTCTTTTGTCAGTCAATCTTTTGCTTAAAGAAGAGGACCGCAAACTGCCCTATGGGATTCATGTATAAATTATGGTCTCACTGAACTTAAATTGGTTATATTCATAGTTCCCACATGGTGCTGCCTTTATAATACTACTACCCTTTCCATTCTATTCCGTTAAGTTTCTTGGTACTGTGTCTGCCCTCTTTTGCCTTGAACATAGCGTGCACATTGGGGGCTGGTTATGCAGTTCACGGGCCAAATTTGGCCGTGCCTGTTATGCGAGTCATTTTCTTATTTTTATTTTTATAATTTTAAATTTACTTAATAATAAAGATTATAATTTATTATTAATATTTAATAGTAAAGAAAGTTAATTTTGAAAGTAGAGATGTAGATCGAGAAGGGATGTATGGAATCTATAGATAAAATAAAATTGTGACTTGATAATGTTTTAAAATTTTTTAAATCTTATTTTTGGCTAAAATAGCCAAAAAGACATTATAATAAAGAGAAGAGACCAGGCACAGTGAATTGGAAATAAACCAGCACATTGGAAAATTTTCAGTTCAGCCTTAGTTCACTAGAGGCTGGAACCAGCAGCGTTACAATTTACAAGATTTCAAGACTTGCATGAAGGGGAAAGTGCATAAATGGTCCCTAAATAGACGTCCCATGTGAAATTGGTCCCAACTGATTTAAAAATTGCAGATTTGATCCCTGAGACGTATAAAGTCCTGTATATATATATGTGGAGGGTTATTTGCCATTTAAAGTGGAAAAAATGAGTAAAAAGGACGAAGCAGAGCAGATCGAGCTCTAGATCGGAGCTTTAAAAGCTCCGATCTGGAGTTCTTTTAAGAGCTCCCATGGCGCGCAACTGTTACATCTCCGCCCTTCGACATCGGAAGAAGCTCTGATCTGGAGCTTTGAGCTGGGCCATGGCGGAGCTAAGAGCTCCGGAGCTTTTGAAAAGATCCGATTTGGAGCTCTGATTTATTTATATATTTATTTATTATTTTTTTTTGCTTTTTTATTATTATCATCCTGTTCATGATCCATGTCACCGTCTAATTCGTCCTAATTCTTTCTAATTCTTCATAATTTATCCCCATTCGTAATTGGAGTGTGGAGGTACTGTATTTGTATTTTTTAAAATCACTTGGAATCATATTTGAAGGGGACGTTGAGTTGAGGACCAAATATGCAATTTTCACTGCATGTATGACCTTTCAAGCGGTTTGTGCATGCATGTACCTAGTATTTATATTGAAGCTTTGTTGTAAATTTTTTCCACCTTCAATTGTAGTTTGCACGAACTAAAATTGATGCACAGCTGAGGAGATGGCGTGATTGTTGTCAAGGACAACGACCCTATCGGAAACATATTTTTTGGACAAATACAAAAACTTCGGTGTTAAAATAATTGTAAACTTTATATACAGTAAATAGAATTTGAGATATTACAATAGACTTAGATACCTTTAGATACCTAGAGATTCAAACTTCATCATAGTTTCTTCCTTTTTATTTATTATTATTATTATAATAATGTGAAATTAAATAAATAAAAAACAACGAATGTTTACACAAAATTAGTGGGCGACCGAGAAACAAGTTGTGATCCCACTCCCTTAGCAATAACAAAACTAACCCTAGGGAAAATATAATGAGCAGCACGCGCTCCAGTATCCTGAGTCAAAGCGAAACCCCAAACTCTAACAAGCAAATTAACAACATCAACATCCAACTCCCCAAGTGTCGAGAAAGAGAAAGGAAGGAATCCATATTCCTTAGTTGCACACAAGTCCCGATACTTCGCACACTTGCGCTTGGCAGCATCATCAACCGCATGTCCAGGCACAAAGTCCACCATCCCAGACCGGGTCAAGGGGGAAGACCCGGTCAGATCCACACATACACCACCCCTTATCCCAAGCATAAAGGAGCAAGTCTGCAGGACGGAGGGACCTATCACTCCCGTCGCTCAAACCAATATCCACTTCCTTAACATCAGAACTGCCAGATCGGAAATAGACATCCAAGAGAGTGTCACGAACGAGGTTATGTCGGTGCTTGATACCCACCATCCCAACACACGACACCGCATGATACCAAACAAATCCCCATAAAAAACCCGAGAGCAAGAAGAGCAGGGCGAGGACACCGGAAACAAAGCAACACCAAACCAATAACCCAGAACACTCATGTAAGTCCTCCCGTTCATAGTCTGTCATTATTATTATTATTATTATTATTATTATTATTATTATTATTATTATTATTATTATTATATTTATTTTTAAATAGTTGATCAGAATGTAATTTTGTAATTTTTGATTAACCACAATTAAGTTGGTTGTAACTTTCCTAATTAGTTCATTAATCCATTGAGAATTCATGAGCCTATATTTATCATGCGATTATTCTCTCTCAAATCTCTAACTCGCATAGTAAATTGCACATGACCTCACTATATCACAAGTATTTAATGTTACTTTAATTATGGATTCTTTAATTAATGGCCTAAACTATGCAATCGGTGGTCAAGCAATCACAAGTATTACATTTAAACATTGAACTATCAATAACTAAGTAAATGTAGGAATTAACAACGAATATTTAAATAATCATGCTCAATACTCGTATCTCCAAAAAATGGAATTAGTTAAATATAATACAATAATCAAGACATCAATAAGTATGAAAGCATATAATTCACACCGATGAAAACGAGAGGGGTAAATTGCATTGGTCCTATAAGTGTTGATCCGCTGCGTTTTGGTCCTCTTTTCACACGAATTGGCTAATTCATTTCTCTAAGCGTATAGAACGGCGTATAAACGCCTTAATTCGCCCCAATTCACCGTATTTGCACTAATTCTTCTACGTAGAGTTCAAAATAATCTCCAATTCAATATAATAAATGAGATTTTAATTTATTTAAATATATTAATTAAGAAAAAAAATTAAATAAATACAAAAATGGTGGTGGAGCAACCCTGCTCCGCCAAATAATGGCGGTGCAGACTGCTCCGCCTCCGTTAAAAGGGCAGAGCAGATCTGCTCCGCCTTTGTTAGAGACGGAGCAGATTTGCTCCAGCCTTCTAATGGGATCTGCTCCGCCGTTTAATGGAGGTGGAGTGGCCTGCTCCGCCTTTGTTAGAGGCGGCGGAGCAGATCTGAAATGCTACTATGAAATACTGGGATAAAAAAGTATTACAAAAAGTATGATAAATACTATTAAAAATACAAAAAGTATGAGAAATACTTTTAAAAATACAAAAAGCAAAAAGAAACAACAACTTAGTTATAACCACCTACTTCAAGCACAAAGAGTGAGAAAATTACACCAAAACCAACTGAAATGCTACTACGCAATACTGGGATCAAAACACTGCCCACTCAATAACCCAAACAACAACAACAAACGTCCAACTCGAACAAAAAAAAGACCCCTTAGGCTTCTGTTGGTCAAAACGTACACCTTTCAAAGACTTCCTTCTTTTCAAACCAATAGATTGCCTTTTTTAATACACTTTTGATTGTCCGGTCGGGGGTGATTGTGATTCCGTGGAGGTGCCACAAAGTTCCAAGGAACTCGGATAAGAAACCACAGCATAGTGTGTACTGCACGACCTCCACACAACCTATGTCATGCTCTTACCAGACTAGTAAGAGAGATAACAAAGATTCACATCATAAATAGACAACCAAAATTAAATAAAAAAGAACAACCCACTTAGAACCCGTCAATTCAACGAAGAAATACTACCCTCACCAATCCATTGGCTATTACATCATATGCCCTTTCGAACAAGTGCAATAAATTTAAAGATTTGATCCGGTATAGCTCAAAATATCAGAAAGTCAAACCCAAAAGATACGAACCAGCAGATTTCCACGCCAAACCCACAACCTCCAACTAAACTTTGTTTTCTCTCTTTTTTTTTTTTGTCATTTATTCTTTGCTAGAACATGTCGTTGTGTCTCATGATGTTTTAATGTATTACACAATGATATGCAATACCAAAATCATACAATTATGGTACAAATATTAAATCAATGGGGCGCACTAGAGAACCTTTTTTCCCCTAGCTAACCCAGTGGAGTCTGAAATGTAATTCTCCCTTTTGGAAAGAGAATCTTTCTAACAATATTTAACCCAGTGGTACCGGTCAGAAATTTTCCCCAGTATTTAACTGTTTTATTGGGCTAAGAGACAACCCATACCCTTTGTTTACTGACTACGAAGCATCAAGCATCAAGCATAGCCACCACACAAAGTAAAGTAAAGCAAAGCACAAGCACAAGCACCTAAGAGTAGTAAGACTTCCACAACCCCCAAAACACCACACTTTGCATTTTCAGCAACAGAAATCTCATACTAACGTATTGCTGCTGCTGCTGCTACAAGTGACTAAACATGGCAACTAGCAACAAACATGGAAAGCCACACGCAATAATGGTATCTTTTCACCTACAAGGCCATATAATCCCTTTTGTCAATCTTGCCATTAACCTCGCTTCAAAAGGCTTCTCCATCACTTTTGTTCATCTGGAACACATTCACCACAAGATTGCAAACTCTCTTCACAAATCCACCTCCGAAAGCGACATCTTTTCAGAGGCCCGGAAGTCCGGCCTTGACATCCATTACACCACCATCAGTGATGGCTTCCCTGTTGCATTTGACCGGGATAGCAATTTCGATCTGGAATTGGATTCCTTTATGAATAAATTTCCAGATAGAGTGGACGAATTTATCGGAAACTTAATTCGGTCCAGTTCTTCTACTAAACATTTCCTGGTTTCTGACACTTTTAGTGTCTGGTCTGTGAAAATTGCAGAAAAGTATGGTCTAGTAAATGTTTCTTTCTGGACCGAGCCAGCTTTGGTTTTCTCCCTGTATTACCATTTGGAACTTTTGCGACGAAATGGTCATGTTCCAGTGAACGGTCAACCGGAGAACGTAGACTACGTCCCTGGAATCAAATCAATCAATACCAAAGACTTCATGTCGTATTTGCATGACTCAGAACTTGCACTGATACATAAGGTACATACAGAATTCCATCATAGTTAAAACCTTGAACTTGAGAAAGGTGTTACATGAATTCATATATGTTTAACTTTCTAACAGGTAATCTTCAAGGCATTTGATTTGGTGAAAAGGGCCGATTTCATATTGTGCAACACAGTCCAGGAACTGGAAAATGAGGCAATATCAGCTCTGCAACTAAAGCAGCCATTCTATGCAATTGGCCCCCTGCTCCCTACTGTTTTCAGCCAGAACACAGTGCCGAAAAGTCTGTTACCTGAACATGACTGCACAGAATGGCTCAACAGCAAGGAGGATGGATCTGTTCTGTATGTTTCATTTGGTAGCCTTGCAAAGATTGATGAAATGCTGATTCTTGAAACTGCTAACGGGCTTTTGAGCAGTGGAGTGGATTTCATCTGGGTTCTTCGGCCGGGAACTGTTGATAATGACTGGAGAGTAGGATTTGAAGACAGGGCTAAAGGCAGAGGATTGGTTGTTCCTTGGTGTAAACAAAATGGGGTGCTGTCTAATATGGCTATTGGAGGATTCTTGACACATTGTGGGTGGAATTCGATTCTGGAAAGTATATGGTGTAGCAAGCCTATGCTTTGTTATCCCCTGTTCACTGATCAGCTCACAAACCGCAAGTTAGTAGTTGAAGACTGGAAAGTTGGGATGAATCTGTGTGATGGTGAATCGATCACAAGTGATGAAGTTGCTGAAAAGATTAAATGTTTGATGAGTGGAGAAAGGTCAGATGAGTTGAAAACAGAAATCAAGAAAGTGAGAATGATGTTAAAAAATGCTTTAGGTGAGGATGGTTCTTCGTTCAAATCTTTTGATTGTTTTGTTCAGGATGTGTTGGCTAAAATATATAGAATTTAGAAATGAGTTCGTCTCCTGAAAGGCTTAAAAAAAAAAAAGACTCGAGTTATTTAGGCATGATGATGATGATGCATTATGTATTTTATTCTTCAGCTATGATTATATTTATCTTGATGATTTACCCCCAAACAACTTAGAGGCCTTTTTTTTTCTTTTGGTGTGTGTGTGTGTGCTTTTTTTTTCTCTTGAAATTGACACCTATTCTTAACTTTTTCTCTCTATTGGAACTTTGAAGATTACATCCTACAATTTATGAATACTACAGTACGGGAAGGGACCTGCCTGTGCTGGAAGAGTGAGTTTGAATGCTCTAGTATCTGAAACAAAGATTTTGACTTGACATGTTAAGGCTCTATGAGGTTCTAGCTTTTGCTTATGACATATTAAGGCTTAGTACATACTTTGGTAACTTTCCCAACTTATCCACTGCAAATACTTCATGCAAACACCATGGTAGTTGAGGAAATATAGATTACCTTTTAGAAAATGAGTTTGGCTGGGACCTGCTCTTTACTTGAGCAAATCCCTTTTCACTTTAGTAATTAAAAGCCGGAACATAGGGTCTCCGCGATCTAACACGTGTCGTTCCCAATCTGATGGCACTCCAAAGGGATTTTCCTTCAGCCATCCTACTTGAGTAACTGGGTAATCTTCTGAACAAGCCAAAACTTCAAGCTTCCCCTTACTATACTTTATTAATTCCTTTTTCATTCTCATAGCTACCGCTTCTATATCAGATTGCAGAAATACCTGGACATCAACAAACCAAGAGAGAATTGTGAGTAACAATAGTTTCTCTAATATTATAGCCAGACTATCAAAGCATCTCATCCTTCATCATCATCTCCTTTAGTCTGCTGCTTACATAAATAGTAAACGTATGATTAAAAAAAGAAGCATCTTCAGATCTTAAAGATATTTTTCACAGTTCATACATGCTTAACTCATGGTTCAAAATTATAAGCAATAATTATACAGAACAAATAAAAGCTAAGGACTGCGTATATAGTGAAGTAAGTTGGAGATGGAAAAGATCAAAAACGACTTGAACCAAAGTTAAAGAAAATGTATTTCCTCACTTCAGGTGATTCATCTTCCATAAGTAGGATTCTTGAGTAAGATATCATATGTTAGAATCTTACAGGTAATGCGTAGTAAAGCCAGTACAGGTGGCAACTATTAAGTACCTTTCCACCAAACACCAGCAAATCAGCTATTGCTTCAACTAATGACCTCTGCAACATTCTCCAACGGTATTCTGGTTTGTTGAAATCAGGGTTTGGACACTGCATTTAAAAAAGAATTATTGATGACAAAAGAAGCCAATTGCTTAAACTAGTTTACATGGCAAAATTTTAGCAAGAACAACCCCCCGTGAATAGATAAAATGTAGTAATATTTTTCACAACCCAAGTATTCAGCTCTACAAAATGAAAAAAAATAAAAAATTCCACATTATTTTTGTGCATAAAAGGTGCAATATCATTCCAAAGCTTCTCATGGCCTCTGGGATAACATTTGGACTCATTCATTGTGAAAACAATGATTAGAGATGGCATCTGTTGCATTCCTCTGACAACCTTTCATATGCATGATACCTTCTATATCGTAGCAGGCATAGCCTTTCTAAATTCGTCTATAAATTTCTCCAACTATCATTTGCTCGAACTATTTAAACAATATTTCATCTATTTCATATAAATTATATTTGAGCAATATATATTTATTTCGGTGGTAATTGGTGCGAGAACAAGCATATAGTGAACACTGAACAGATCCATTTAAGATTCAGGAAACTCATATACTTCAACATTTGAACCCTTGCATGGTAACATAATACAAAAAGTTCATGAGCAGGATGGCAATGTAAGAAATGATTTATAGGCAAAAGAGAACATTTTAATTTTCAGTTAATATACTTGGAAAAAAATTATGTACAAAATATTGTTTACAGACAGGCTCAGTTGTTCCTGCTGCTGTTCTCTTGCTGTTCTACCTTGAGACTATGAACTTTAAATATTACGCATGTACAAGAGTTATAAGGGTGGCCGAGTGGTAAGGATGCTGGAGTAGCACAGGAGAGGTCGGGGGTCCGAACTTGGACGGAGGCATAAGGTGGTTTAGGTATAATTGGACTTACAAAATTGGTAAAGGAGTAGTGTAGGAGTAGGAGTAGTAGGGTAGTAGATTTGCCATATATTACGCATGTACATTTTGACAAACTCCAGACCTTGTTAAACTTGCAGGTAACAAAAATTTTCGTAAAAACAAGCTAAAGGCACTAAAATAGTACTAATTTCATTAGCTAGGAAGCAAATTGCTGCTTCACAAGGTTATGGGTAAGGTAGGGTCCTACTGGAGTGTAGTGAAATTATTTTAGTGTATTGGAATATAACTACAAGAGGAACAACAGATTTGGGTTTATATTCTTCAGCAACTGCAGATACCTGATAGCCAGTACGAGAATAGCAGGTCTTTGATAAATTCAGTGTCAATTGTACAGGTAAAAAAGTTCAAACATTTTTGTTAATTTTGGGACAGCTATCTTCCTACAGCAGCAGTAATACTGAGAAAATAAATCAAATCAACAATTCTTGAACTAAATCATGTAAAGTATATCAAGAAGGTCAAAGTCACAGATTATATTGTTGAATTACCTGTATAGATACAAGAGCCAAATCCCCAGGATAACTTGAAACTATTGACCTGAAAGTCGATGTTGCATTTGTTGCTATAAAGAACCTGCAGATAAAAGTATGTTGAGTGTATGTAAAAGAAAATTGTTAAACGATGTAGTCAAAGAATTAAACAAGCTATAAGTTTGGATTAGGTGATCTATAGGTGATCTACACATGATGTGGAGCTGATCGGTGAAGTAATTTAGGTTATACAACAGATTTTCAGTTTTATGTTTTACACCAAGTTCACTTTTTTCTATAGCATGACTATAACTTCCCTCCGTCCCATGCAAAGGTTCCATTTTAAAAAAAGGGCGTATTTACGTATAACTACCTTTTAAGACACCCTCATTTCAACTGGGTCCCTAATGTTTAAAAAATTATATTAAAGGACAGAGTCTGATGACTTTTGTTTAAATGTCAAAATTACCCCTCAATTTTTCTGATTAAATCATTTCTTATAAAATACAAGCTAAAGTTAAAGGAAAAGGAAAAATAAAAGGGTAGAAAGAGAATTTTTAATGATGTGTAATTGATTTTATTTCGTAAGCTAAAGTTTGTCATTCAACGTACTATATGAAACATTGAGGAACCAAATGTTATTAGGGTATCTTAAAAGGTAGTCAAATGTAAATAGCCCTAAAAAAAAAAGGGAGAAAAAAAAGAAATGAATAAGACTATTTTATGCAAATGTATTGATACTAGTGGGGTAGTATATTATACAAAAGAAGAGTGAATAAGCGTAGAAAATGGCGTGTTATTTAAATGAAGAAGGAATAACATGAATACTAGGTTCATAGAGTTGTAGATGTGCGTGTTACAACTGACCGAAAGCAAATATCAAGAACTTTGACCAGGACAGAGAGAGTACATGACTATGCTACATCCAAATTCAAATTCACAGGAGTATAACTTAACTACAGGTCATAATTCTGGAAACATTAAAATCATCATTAGGCTGCAATTTGCAAACATCCTAAACCCACATAAGCAGCAGTGACCTTCCCATCCACTGCCACTGGTCATGGCCAAAATCCTGAGACTTATCTTACCTTATCTGCTGTACTCACGACTACACAAAGGAAATAGAAACTAAGCCATAGCATGCTAATTTGGTTCTTCTTACTTGTATAATGCAAAATTGTCATGGTTTCCAGAGAGATGTTAGAACTGGTTCATAGAGAACATACTGTTAACAGTTTGACATTGTACTTGTGGTAATATACTTTTTGAGACAATTTGGTCAATCTTACGTACAAATCCAGAGGGGTATTTCTCTCTTCTCACTTCAACATATTCAAAAAAGACAAAAGAGAATATATTGACGTACACATTATCGAGACCAGGTTTATGAATACTCTCTAGACAGCGCTCCACTAGCTGAAAAGGTAGCAAGAACCAAGAACCAATAAGTTCATAACTACATATTCAGCAATGTATTTTTATTGAGAAGATTGAAGACCTTTGTGTTTATCTCTAGCCCAAGAAAATTCATGTCTGTTATCTGCCTTGCCATTCCAAACACAAATAAGCCATTACCTGTCGCCACCAAAAGAAATCTACTGAATATTTTACTTTAAATATTCATTCAAACCAAGGTAAAATTTACAACAGTAAAATTCAAACAGATACTCAAAAAAGAAAATGTATGAGTCGAGTGAATTCCCTTTTGCATGATTTACTCCAGTTTTCAGATAGAGGTCTAATAAAGATATGTAAATTTTCTAACCTACTCGAACAATTCAAATATTCCATGTTCTCCCAATGAACAAAACCATTACTGAATTTACCATGCATAAGAGTAAAGAGAAACACAGACAACTGATTGAGTCACTCAGGTGACTCTCGATGCTATTCTTTTTTTTTTGTCATGACAGAATTCTCTTATTCAATGAAAGCGTAAGCAGAACACAAGCAAGAAAATTCATTTTCTAAAGAAACATATCATCAGGGTAAGTTGGTCGTCTAGGTCTCCGAAGCTTCGCAACGTCGACCAACAATCACTAGGAGTGTTAATATATTTCACATCCAATAATCAAATGCAGAACAATTTTGCTTTGGTGAAGTATATTTAATTGCTCAGATTGTGAATAGGACCTAGACTCCCATATCCAGACTTCTTTAGCTCGCTGCACTAGTCAATATATCTATCATCCGACCCAGATCATACTCGACCTCTGTCCTCTGTTACAACTATTGTATCAATAACTATGCACCCGACACAATTGGCTGGACATTAAATACAAAGCTAAGTGCTAGTTAAGAGTTTAGACGTTCCTTTCATATTAGAATCTCCTCAGCTCTTGCCAGCAACTGCTTTCTTAACATGTACCACATGACCATTATTGTGGCTATTGGAAACATGTAAAAGTAGCATCACTAAAGCACAACATTAAGAGACCTTGAAAGCATCAAGGATACGTAATGAGGTTAGCAAACTTCCAATCCAAGGTCTCACATAATTAGAGATCCTAAATATAATTATCATTACCTTTACTGGTTGTCTTAGGACACGCAATATGACAATACGTGCTACAATGCACATCTTCCGCTATGAGAGTGTGTGTCATTCAATTCAAAATATTTCATCATATACCACTAAACTTCACATATCTCTATATGATTTCACAAAACCACAACCTACTAGGTAAAGTACTAGGAATAATATGCAAAAAAGGCCATTTGGACATTCAGGAACATACATTTTCAGTTTTTCACATATTCAGAATATGGGACGAGTCAATTTCACAAGGTGAGTCTTATATATTTGCAATAATCACAATCTTCATTTTATACTTGGCAAATGGATCGTGTGTGACATGCTATCACGTGAGCTTGTAGAAGTTGTATACCAGTAAAGAGTACTCCCTCCGACAAACAAATGATAAATTTTAGGCACATGTTTTATGAAAAATAGATAACGTAGTGGTATAGTATTGTGAGTGAGGTTTCTTGTACGTTTAGTGGTATAGTATTGTGAGTGGGGTTTCTTGTATGTTTATACTTTATACCTACATACCATTACACCTACCAGTTCAGAAACTCTTCCTTGGGGGTACCATTGAGCATACTTATTTAAGTTTGCAAAAGAAAACAATAAAATAAACAAAGGAAAAAAGAAAGAAAAGAGTATGAGACCCATCTATTTGATCTTGTCAAGTATGATTGCAAATATACAGGTGACAGTAATGAAAATAAAACGCAGTCTAATGCTTTAGATGCAAGCCTACCGGAAAGTCAGTCCTGTGAGATAATAATACTCCCTCCATCCTGGGAAAACTTCCCATAATTTTTTGGCGATGAACTAAGGCAAGCAATTGTTTAGGAATTACTCCCTCCGCCCCATAACTGTTTACCAATTTTCTTTATTAGGGGCCCATTTTAACTTGTCCATTTCATAATTAGCAAACATATAATTATACCACTTGTAATCACTCATACTTTATTTATTATCTCACATATTTTATTCATGGTCTCTCATACTCTGGCACCAACTTAAACAGTTATTACTTCTTTAACTCATATCCTTATACATTTGGTGCCAATTTGGAAGTGGCGACATGTTCGGCGATGGAGTATAAGTTAATATAGTATTTGAGAGGCAAATATGAGTTGGGCGCTTCTTAACCCTTCAGCCATGCAGTCATTTTATAAGTAAAGGGATGAAATTTTTTAAAGGTATTTTTGAATGGCAATATGGCAATGTGTTAATTTAGGGGATACTGTGAGGGTGACTGGGTGAGGTTCAATGTTGCAGGTTATTAAAGTTTCAATTTTGGAGGGTTTCATGGGACAAGCAAAAGTGAGGAGGTTTTTCTTGGGTGGAAGGAGCATCTAACAGGTTAGCATGCAACCATGTAGAAAACACAAACAAATGGAAAAATCCATGTTTATAGTATATATTCCCCTTTGCATTGCTAAACTATTGGTTTAGTAAACTGAAACTTGAAAGTGGTTCTCCATATATACCTTCTAGGTTTTTTGTGCTCTTTTTCTTTGCTCCTGAAGTCGTGTGTTAAGAGTAGGGAGATATAACAACCAGTGCAATATAAACAGTGTAATATAACAACTTATAAAGAGATACAACTGCCAGCAACTTACCCGTTGACTTAACCAGTGTAATATTGAGCAAAAAAAAAAAAAAAAAACAATTAAAATCTCATCAGAGAATTACCACTTCCAATATCAACAACCAGAGGTCTTGTTGGATCAGCATAAACAACACGCCAGTCCACATGCAAGGGATATGCCTAAAAAGATGAAACAATGATAAGATAATCAATTGCCTTAGAAACAAAATTGATAATTTACATTTTACAGTGCTTGAACACCTCCAGATCCTTCTGAGGAACACTGGAAGCCTTAACGTCACATGAACACAATGATTCTTGAAGAAAGTGATTATTAGTCATCCAATGTTCAGATAGGATGCCAAAACATTGCAGGCCAAACATTTCCAGTTGATCAACAACATTTCAATCTCAACTGTCAAGGATCTGCTATCACACTATCTCCAGATGGAATGCAATAACACAATGAGACATTATCTTCCTCTGAACCAAACGGTGGCACCATTTAAAACATATAAACTTTTCAAAAAAGAAAAGACCAATTCCAATCTGCTGATAATCAGCATCATCATTCCCCAAGTGCCTTCAGAGAGGCTCCAGCAACAAGCGGGTAAGGGGGTCAGGCGTACGCAGACTTTCCATTTGTAATAACAAAGAGGCTGTTTCGAATGGACCGATAACCGAAAACGGGACTACAATTTTCCACTTCATGAAATGAAGATAGAGAAGCTTTTGGGATCCATTTTGATTTAGTCCATCATATCTCAGAGCCAAAAGAACAAATGAATCTTTGGCTCCATCAGAAATGGACAAGCCAATTCCAATATACTGATTAAAAAAAAAATAGAAAAACTGAAAAATAAGATTCATTTGCATTGATAAGCTTCACCGTTTGGATGCATAACATTTTAAACGATAAATATGAAACTCAACAAAATCATCAATCAAGAGAAAACTTCCAAATAATTAAAAAATAGTTGATTCCAACCAGAAAAGGCATAGGATAGCACATCTTAAAGGGCAAGTAAAACAGTAATGTGATTAGGAAGTTAAATAGTTCAAACTCAAAATAATGAGATTTGATTCATAAATGATTTAGTAGTTTGGTTGTTAAACAGAAGCTGGCCAAGAATAGAGCCACAACACATTTTCAAATTGTTCATTGGAACAGAAGATGAAAAACATTATGACAGATGTAATAAAATACTAAAAAGATGTGCTAAACTCATTATAATATTGAATGGGCAAGCTTATCCTGTATTGCAGCTTCTGTACGGAGAGTCGATTAAAAATGGAGGGTTTTGATGAAATGCCATAATATTTTATGTTCAAAAGTCAGCATTTCAGCCGATGGCTAATGATTTTAAGCTGAAACACATATATCAAGTTACAAACATTATCCACATATCAGGTAAGACAGTAAACAGTGAGAGGATGTAATATGTTAAAATGTCGAATGTCGGTAAATATACCCCGATCTCTTAATACAGTGACAGGCAACAGGTTCTCAGATATCCAATATAAAATATGATGGAAAGAGGAGCTTGTAGATAGCGAATCCAAATAATCAAGAAAAACTATTTCTTGATACGAGATTTCTACACACGCACCATAATTGACATGTGGAAATTCTAGGAAGAAGGGATTGTGTACATACTCTATCTAATGCCATAAGGCCAGGAAGCTTGCTTCCTTTAAGAACTTTCCATGCAACCGCAGCATTTCTTGCAAAATGGACATTTTGCAAAGACACAAATTCCTCCAATAATCGGGCGGATTCCATTTTACCAACAAAAGTTACATCACAGCTGCTTTGGCCGAGGGCACTAATTACTTCTGCCAGATGAAATGTCCCACACTTGTCATTTACTGACGAGTTGAATTTCAATGGCCCGATCCATGTTATCTTCTGGGGGGAAAAACAAAAAGATCGAGTAAAAAGGAGATATTACGAAGAACATAAACATGACTACGGTCAGTCATGCAATTGAATATAGTGCTCATTTCAATGAAGATCAATTATGTTACTGTTACTGGAAGTACAGCTTCACAATGATCAAAACTATCCCCTTTTGAACAGAAAGATGGTTCTATTTCTCTATCAAAGATCATCTTATATTGTTCAAATGGCAATACTTTATTTGATGAGTTGTGTAAAATTACGGGAGTTAGCCGAACCAAGCGAATATTTTATCGAGCCTGCTCAGCTCACTTTGAAGTCAAGCTCAAGCTATGACAGCGAGCTTTTTGCAGACAGCTATTAAATTACATTCTTTTACAAAATTTTAAAATTCAAAATCTAACTTAACAGGAATGTTACTGTAACTGTAATATATCTGGCTCATACTTTCTGTCGGTTATTTTTTTAATGAATATGAAAAATAATCAGAGAATAAATAAAGAATGACCAAAAATTGGTAAAGTAGGTATTAAACAAGACAGAGAATGAATAAAAAGTGATAAAGGCTTATGGGACACATAAAGTACAAAACTGAGTGGTGGTATGGTTGTAAATAAATGGGCGTCGAAAGGACAGTAATTAAGTATTGGGTTGTAAAATATGCTATTTGTCGAATGATGAAATATTAATGGGACGTTTAAAAAAGGAAAGTAAGCAAAGGATTGGACAGAGGGAGTATCTAATGAGAGTCCTCGAGCTGCAAGCCAACAAACAAGCATCTCTCAATGCTGATCTAAGCTTGTTTGAAACGACTCGAACTTCAAGTTCATTCAACTTGAACCGAGCATTCATAGGAAATCTATTTGCAATAAAGAAAATTAATAGATTACGCGATACTACAGGTTTAACAATATGAACATCAGCCTAGATATATTTAATAGACAGTTATGCAGAATTAAGTGCAATTGGAGGAAAACAACAATACTGGAATATCTGAACCATATAATAGAATGTTGATAAGAACCTTGCAAGTTATAAGTATATTGGTAAGTTCCTGTAGCGAAGTTGGTCCAATATCAACAGGTTGCGAAGCTGGGAGGATATAGTTAAACCACAAATGTGTGAATAATGGCACCAGAAAATAATCACAGCAAACAGGTGAGGAAATCGGAATTTAGTTGAAACAGGCTTAGAAAGCTTTTCAAATCACTCCATGATATGTGAATACTGAAAACTTGTCAAGATCATTGCTTTACCTTCAACCATAGAATGAATAGAAAAAATTTTCTTCTGGTCTGGAATTTTGTCCTCTATGCACCAAATATCTTTTGGAAAAATGATCTGAGTGCCTCTTGACTTTGCAAATTCTACAACATCTACGGCTTCTTTTAGTGATCCAGGTTCCACCAAATTCAAGGGAACAGGTATTCCTAGGGCATGCATTATTTGAAAAGCCATACTTCCAATGAAAACTAAACCATCACAGACAGATGCTAAAACCTGTAAAGCAGTTGCTTTTTCTGCGAAGTTACCTCCACCAATCTGCATGTAAAAGTAAAATGCTCTGACTAAGGCCTCTAAAAGTAAACATCGATCAATATATGCAGAGACTGAGAGAGTACAATGGCCATGTAAGGCCGCTCACTGGGTTGGACGATTTTCTTAATCTGTTGTAGTTCCTCCTCAAAGTAAAAGCCAGCCATGCAGGCAAAGCAAAAGCAAGCAACACCAACGGTTGAAGCAAGTATTTTATGAGCTTCAGAAAACGCGTCATTTACAAATATATCAACCCCAGAAGAAAGTTCTTTGGCAAATATTGAGCTATTAGCTACTTCTCCCTTGAAGCGAGAGAGGTTCTCAAGCAAAATAATATCAGAATTTTTGTCTTCTACACCGTTATGCATGGACACAGGAATAAACTTCACGGGAACAACTTTGATGTCCAGCATTGATGATAGAAAATCTGGAAATTGCATAACCTCCACTATAATCATCCAAAAATAACTAATGTAAAAACTGGTTGGGAAAAAAAGAAGGAACAGAAATAACAGTCGCACCTGCAACTGTTTTTGTAGAATGACAAGCTTCTGAATGAAGCCCTGAGTCAGGACCCTCGCCCCAGCTTCCCACCAGAATTACTTTAGAACCAGCTTCATATAAATACTTAATAGTGGTCAGCGCCTTCATCGGTAGGCGTGGATTTTCCTTCTGTCCTCGGCGTAGAAGCACTGGGTCAAGTCTGACCATTACAACTTTCCCAAACAACTCTTCCACTGGGAAATTACTCAGTGTTTGCACATGTGGGAAACGAATAGAATTTTGACCCTGACAAGATGAATTCTAGCAGGTTAAAACCAAAATCATATCAAAATGAGCTCATACGGGACTGGCATGAAATCATCATATGTACAGTATTTGTTAAATACTGGATTTTTTTGTTTCGTTTCTAGGTAGCTTAGTTATATCCATTTCAATGCATGTCCACTTAATACACATATCAAATCAAATCACATAATTTAGCAAATTCACTTAATACTGAAGTGAAACTACTTATACTATAATCTTGTTTCTTTATCTAGGCCTTGAAATTCAAAGTGCATTCCAACTGTTCGACAAAATGCAAAGCAACAAGCATAAGTAAATAAGTATGGAATTGACTTGCCTTTTGTCGAAGGGAACTTCCAGCATACTCTACCGAGTTACAGAAAACTGAAAGAAATCAAACAGGATATTATGATATTAAACAACAAATGGTAAGTGCAAAAAAATTGGGTGAGTGTGGCAACGAAGATAATAACCTTGAGCGCAGTAAGGCTTCCTAGTCCGAAATGCAACTCCATTTTGCAGAGAGAAACGTGACTTGTTCGGAAACAAACCGACCAAATTGCAGCCAGTGAGGTGTTGATTTAGCAGGTAAAGATGCAGCACTGCTTCACTCATTTTCTTCTTCAATTACAGAAAGGAAAGGAAACGAAGTAACAGAAAATATTTGGATAGAGCTTCTTCTTTTTAGAAGCTGGGCATGTGTGTAGGCCGTAGTGAAAACCAATAGCAAACAGTCATCTGAAATCCCACAAATTTTCATTTCTCCTTTTAAAACTTTATATTTCACTCATTTTATAATATTCTTTCTCCTCCGTTGTAATTTAAATTTAATAACACTTTATTTTATTTATTTCGAGGTTAATTTAACTTCGAATTGTTTTTGAATCATGTGATAAAAATAATTTAAACTTCTATATTATGTAACTAGAATGTTTACATTTTCATAATATACAATTTTAGAATTCATTTAAGTCAAATCATATTTTAAAAAATCAATAATATAAAACAAAATGTTAAACTTACCCAAAGAGGACAAGTAATAATTTATCGTAGGTGAGAGTAGCGACGACACTGGTTGCTCTATCATTTGGCCTAATAATATTAATTCCTACTTCCTCCAATTTTATTTAATTGAAATTTCAACCATCCACATTGTGACACAAACAATTTAAGTTTTAGTAATAATTAAGCTTTTATGTATTAAAAATAGAGAAATAATTACATAAATAATAATGTATGGAAACAAATTTTATGCTTTGTCCATCATCAATTACCCTAGAAGTTGTCTCAAATAGGAATTTAAAAATCTAAAACTTCAATTAATCTAAAATGACTAAAATGAGCCAAAACTTTACATTCATTAAAATAAATAAATAAATAAATTGGAGGAAGTACCAGTAGTATAATTATAATCCTTCCAGTTTCCTCTCATTTTCAAAGTTGTGATCAAATCAAATGGCTGTGTGTAGCTTTCATTTATCTTCTTTTTCTTCTTCTTGTTCACCATGCCTAACATTACAACAAAAGGGCGCCCTCAAGAATTCCCCAAAACCAACGACATTCGTAACCCAGAGAACTTGTACAGTTCACCACCGCTCACTGCAGTTACCAAAATGGGTATCTATTGTTAAGTCCAGCTCCTGGAATTTCATACTCTCTGGTTCCCTTGCCATTGCCCTCTCCCTCTCCGGTCAGTTTCTCTTTAAACTACTTTTTCTTTCACTCTATTACTTACTTAACTTGTTCCATCATCGTCTCCTGTCTTTTTGAAGATATGATGATTATTGCTTTCAATTTCTTTTCTCTTTCTTCATTTCCATTCTCTTTCTATATATTTATGATGATAAAATTGATAATAGGAGGAGCAATGGGTGTTTGATTAGACCTTCTTTCACAGTTTCCATGGCTACCTAGTTTTCCTCTATACAATAGAGTAGTGCTTCTATATTATTATTAGAGATGGATGATCCTTCAAGTTTCAACTTTTATTCGCTTGGGGCCTAAAACTATCTCCAGCATGATTTCCAAGTTCCAACTGTAATCAATGTCAGTTTGTTGGAAGTTTTCTACTTCAATCTTTGTTGTTGGTCAAAGTCCAATTGAGTTTACCAGTGGGTGATTACTGTGCCAGTAGGATTTGGTATGAGTTTCAATGGCAATCAATCTCAGTTTGTTGGGATGTTAGAATTGATGGAAGTGGTGACTTGAATTAAATTAGAGCTAGTTTGGTTAGATTTGGATTTGAGGGAGCAGGCTGATGTTGCATTTTGTAGACTAGATTTTTCGATTCTCTTGTAACATAGGCTAGTTGTAAAATCAGCCTGATGTCTAGATTTTTCTCATTTTCAAAACAGATATGTACAGTGTCAATCTGTAGATCCATACTATCTATGCAGCAACCAAACGAACACAAAGAATAACTCAAGAAAACTAAACCAATCATGTATGTAAATCTATCCCGTTCAAATGCCCAGCAAAAGGAAATACGAGGCACTAACAGCCTATCACAAGCTCCCCAGTTTTCTGTGCAACTATAGGGTGCAACGAGCATCAACTTAACATAATTTGAACAACATCAAGCCCCTATCTACGGCTCAATGGGGGAACTATGGAATAATTTTTCATTTCAAGCCCTCCAGATAGCATAAAGCGTCTCTGCCACGGCCATTTTCATAATTATTATGCTCTTCCAGCCTTCTCCTTTTGTAACTTAAATTATCCATTGCTTCTTTATAGACCAGGCACCAACGCTGTAGTTGATCTGCCACCAACGTAACACACATAGTCCCACTCTTCTAGTACTACTACACTCAATGAAGAGATGATCATGGGTTTCAGTTTGACCACAAAACACACATGACCATCATTCTGCATTCCAATCTCCAGGAGTCGATCTTTCTTGTATAATCTTTCAATGGAAACACATCTACAGGGTAAACAGAGCTCTTGGTCGCGTAAGGTTGCTGAAAAAGACCTTCCTCCAATCCACTTGCACTTTATCACCTCTCAATTCATAGTAGATAGCAGATATACAGAATCTGCTCTCTTGTAGAATATCATCCCAGATTTTAGAAGCACTAACAGCCCGCCTAACTTTGAAGATTGTTTTAACTATCCAAGAGCAGTTTATTGTGGAACAATATTCCAGCACATCCATACCTTTGATGTAGTAAGCATGTACCCAATACACCCAAAGCTTGTCAGTCTTACTACAAAGGTTCCACAACATTTTAGATGTAGTAGGTACATTCCACTCTGAGGGATTGATGACTGATAACTTTCTTAGTGCTTCTTGAGTTAATTAGCTAATATTTTGATTTTATGTTACCTGGACTCTTCAATTCCCCTTGCAGAACCCATGTGAGATACTCGACGCTCCAACATGGGTATGTCAATAGGACACTCCATTTTATGCCAAATAGGGTTTTTTTTTTTTTTCCCTCCATGAAGTAGCCTACACCCCAATTTGGGTACTTTTTGCTGAGTCTTGCCAAGATACATCTAACTGCTTTTGTTTACATGAATATTTTTATGATTTTTCTTCATTTTATTTGTCAAATCGCCATTATTTGGATTAATATCAAAGCGAATTTATTAGGAAAGGCCAGTTTTTACTAACATTATCTAGGAAAACCTGACCACTACCATCCTGAGTGTTTGGCACACTGATCCAATTTACACTAGTGTTGAACTGGTTTCTACTAATGTTACGGAAATACAAGTTTTATTTAATATCAAATTTTTCTGTTTCCTGCTACATACTGATGCTATTGCAAATTCTATTCTGATATCATACTTGTACACGAAATTCCATATGAATCAAAGTTGACATATATAATATGAACTGCTTTGACCCTGTAAAACCTACTGATGGAAACAAATTGATAATATTATGTATAATTTATAATGCATAACATTGATACTTATGTGTTGGTAATGTGATATAGGAGAGCCGATAGACATTGATCAGCATTTTCAGTGAGATTTTGCAACTTCTGTTTTCTTTACTTAAATCCACACCATCAAATAAAGGATATACACTGTAGGCGTAGGACCAGCTGAGGGGAAGGTTGGGGTGAACAAGCCAGACTTGCTTCCTAAAGAGTTCACGACTGTTATCGATGTTGCTGGTTTCTTGTCAGATGGCCAGGTTTGCATGTTGTTGGATTGTTTCATCTAAAAGCTTGAGAACCTAACAAAGAGCTCAATATTATGCCCGATATATGTTATTTCTCTAAATCCTATGATATGATTTTTTATAGTTGACTGGAAAAACTAAACTGAGGTTTCGTTATCCTTGAACTGGTATTGCAGGAAAAGAGAATCGCCAAGGAGATTGACTCTCTTGAAAAAGACACTGGATATAAATTGCGAGTTTTGGCTCAGAATTATCCTGACACCCCTGGTATGGTTCCTATTATCCCTTAGAGGCTTTCTCGCTTTCAGTCAGTTCGAAGAATGTTCACAGTTTCTCCTTTTCATTCTGCAGGATTAGCTATAAAAGATTTCTGGAAAGTAGATGACAATACAATTGTATTCGTTGCTGATCCTACATTCGGTATTGATGAAAAAACATTACTTGCCCTCTTCTTTCAAATGTTTCTACTATTAACATAGATCTTACATTATATGCTTTCCATTTAACCAGGCAATATATTGAATTTCAACGTCGGCGCATCAGTTGATTTGGACATACCACGTAGCTTTTGGAGTCGATTAGCAGGAAAATATGGGAACATATTTTATTGGAAAGAGAAGGTCATATCTCCTCGTGTTTGCTTTGTTCTTTAAAATGAAGTCATACTTATGAATTTTGATAAGAAGCATAGTACTGATGATTGTTAAACAGGGAGAAGATGCTTCCATAGAATCTGCAGTTATGGCCATCTCAAGTTGCTTAAGAGAACCAGTAGGTTCAAATAACTGCTCGGAGGTAAAATAAAGTTGGTAACCTTGGTTTTCTGGAGCATTTTATCTGAGGGATTGCATCTGGAGGACAATGGCACTGGAATGCAGGCACCTATCTCATTATATATTCACCTTGAATCACTAGTCTAACATTCCACACATGTTAATACATTAGTACATATTTATCTAGATGAACTCGGTTCCCCTGATCTCCCACCTTTAAAACACACACTTTTAAGTATTTAAGCTAAGAAATGAGAAACAACAGGAGCGGTCAGATCAAGAAGCCATGTGTCATGATCGTGTATAAACCACCGACTTGTTAAATGGTATCTCCAGAAAATGTGAAGCCAGAGCACGGCCGTCCTCTTCTTCCTCAGGTAGACGTACTGTCACGTACACACTGCAGACGCACTTGAGAAACTGTATCATTGTTGCTTTTAAGTTTTAACCACTCAACTGGCTAAGTCTGACAATTTGAGTTCGATTTCCGCCCGATTTGATTCAACCTACAAAATTTTGAACTTGATCCAATGGATACTTTGATCCAACCGAAGTACCGAACTGGATTCAAATGATTTTGACACCCAAAGCTAATCCAATGTCTGAATCACCACTTTCTTTTAGGGATGCGGGTCGATCCACACCGGTAAACAATAAAATGAACCTATTATGTGGTGGATCGGTCCTATCCGAATTAAATTGGGCTAATTGCCACTAGAATAAGAGGCCTTTATAGGCTGGTACCTTTCTTGGCCCATCATTACGTTTAAGTCTTCTCGCTATATATCCAAACGTAATATAAAGAAGTTCGATTTATTAAACCGAACATAAATCACCCCTAGAATAACAACTCCTTCTCCATCTCCTCTTTTCTTTTTTCTTTTTTTTTTTTTGCCCCCTAAGTAGTCTTATTTCTTTCCTTTTATTCCTCTTTTTCACATAAATTATACTGCCCTATATTTTACGTGATGAATCATAAAAACTTATAGACAAAATTACAAAAAAAAAAAAAATTATTGGGATAGAATAACAGTTTGATACTTTTCACATTGAACACTACAATAAGTCTTTTTTAATAAATCTTTTTTAAGCTGACCATTACAATTAAGTACAGCGAAACTAATTTTAAAAAAAATGGTTCTGGAAGTACAGTGACGGATTAATATCCATCGCCAGACTTGGGGTTCCCGGCCAATGTTTTATCCATTGCTCTATCTGTAGCGACAGATAATTTTACAGTCGCTACAAGTTTAGCGACGTACATTTTAGAGACGACTTATACAACGACTGATTATCTGCCGCTAAATATTGTAGCCACGAATCGCTATTGTATAGAGACAAATAATTTTGTCGCTATACTCCTGTTTTTTAGTGACCTTGGACTCTGTACACCATACTTCTAGCGAAGAAAGTATCATAATTTGGTACCCCCCTGTTGTGATTGAATTGCTTGCTGTGAATCTGTTGCTACGAATCTACTAGAATAAGTTAGAGCTAGAGGAAACTAATTGATTGAACTTCAATGATAAACAGCCCAAAATGATTTACAAGCCTATATAAGCTGTGTTTGATCAACCAGTACAACAACCGTCGATCTCAAACACGCGTCGACTAGTACAAAGCGTAAATCCTAATCAACACGTTTCTAGACAGACTCGACTTAAGACGACTTGAACGAATTATGAATTCTAATTCATAACATTCCATCCTCCTTATAGCTGCTTGACCTCAAGCTTAGGCTTCTAGTTGTGGAAACTTCGCAATGAGTTCGTGATAATTCTCCCACGTAGCTTCCTCCTCTGGCAAGTGTTCCCATTGAACCAGTTTTTGCACCACTGCCGCGTTACTTTTCTTGATCATCCGCCTGGCCAGAATCTTCAAAGGTACAAGCACTATACTGCCATCATCATTCATTGCCGGCAAAGTACTGGTAACATTGTCTGTCATGCCCACATGAAGTTTAAGAAGAGATACATGGAACACAGGGTGTATCTTTCTACCTTCTGGCAACTGCAGTTTGTAAGCCACCTCACCAATCTTTTCAATAACCTGAAATGGACCTGCAAACTTGGGGCTCAACTTCCATACTTCACTGCTTCTTACTGAAAATTGCCTGTAAGGCCTTAACTTGAGATACACCCAATCTCCCACCTCCAAGACCTTTTCAGTTCTTCCCTTGTCTGCCAACAACTTCATCCTTTCTTTTGCCAATTTCAAATTCTCTTTAACTCTAGCCAATATCTCCTCCCTCCTTGTAATCATCTCCTCCACCCCCAACTACAGTAGTCTCAACTGTATTACCAGCAGTAATCATGGTCGGTTTATAACCAAATAAAGCTTCAAAGGGGCCCATCCCAAGAGCTGTATGGAAGCAACTATTATACCAGTATTGGGCCAGAGACAACCAAGAGTACCACTTTCTAGGGGACTGACCACACATACAACGAAGATAGTTTTCAAGGCACTGATTAACTCGCTCCGTTTGCCCGTCAGTTTGCGGGTGATATGCCGTACTCATCAGTCTTTGCACTCCCAGCTTTCCCATCAATTCTTTCTAGAAAAGACTAGTAAAGACCTTGTCCCTATCTGAAACAATACTAGTTGGTACTCCATGAATTTTGCACACATTTTCCAGAAACTCATGGGCCACCTGTGATGCGGTAAAAGGATGAACAAGTGCCAAAAATGAGCAAACTTCGAAAATCTATCAACAACAACCAATATTGTGTCCTTTCCTCCAGATTTAGTTAATTTCTCAATATAATCCATTGATATGTGTTTCCAGGTTTGTTCAGGGGTCGGTAATGGTTGCAACAAACCGGGGCTTTTCACGTGCTCTACCTTGCAATTCTGACATGTTACACACTCACTTACCACCTTAATACAAGTAGCCCGGACGCCAGGCCACCCAAATGCTAAACTCAGTCTGTGAAATGTTGCCAGCGCCCCTGAATGCCCTCCCTCCACACTCTCATGGAGAGTTCTAACCACTAGCTCTCTGTAATGTCCCCCACTGCCAACATATAACAATCATTTGTATCTGAGGAATCCATTAGACACATACACTAAGCTCATATTAGCTAGAGCAAGTGAGTATTCTAGCAAGGCCTCTTCTACCATGGAATCTCCTTTGTAACTCTCCAACAGTTCCTCCATCCACCGTGGTTGTGAACTGGAAATAACTAGCAATTCCGTCTCATCTTCATTGCTGACTCTTCTGGAAAGAGCATCGGCCACTTTATTTTCCACTCCCTTCTTATACTCAATAGAATACTCCAAGCCCAATAACTTGGTCATGTATTTATGTTGAATAGGTGTATGAAACTTTTGATCAATTAAAAACTTTAGGCTCCTCTGATCAGTCCGGATGACAAATGGCGCATGCAACAAGTAAGACCTCCATTTTTCCACGGCTAGAATAATGGCCAGAAATTCCTTTTC
Organism: Plantago ovata; assembly: GCA_028274465.1. Lineage (NCBI taxonomy): Eukaryota > Viridiplantae > Streptophyta > Magnoliopsida > Lamiales > Plantaginaceae > Plantago > Plantago ovata. Next base: position 37,865,771 of record CM051455.1, on the reverse strand, counting down.
ATAGATGGAAAGGCCGAGATTCTTAGGACCAATAGCTTTACTGACAAAAGCTAAAGGGTGTTCTTCTTGCATTAATACTGCTCCCATGCCCGCATAACATGCATCCGTTTCTACTGTAAACACCTTTGTAAAGTCGGGAAGCTGCAGCACTGGTACCGTGCAAATCATCTCTTTCAGCAACTCAAAAGTCTTTTGGGCATTGTCACCCCATTTGAACTGCCCTTTCTTAGTGAGTTTTGTGAGCTCCCGTGCTTTAGCGCCATAATTCGCACAAAACCTCCTATAGTATCCTATCATGCCGAGAAATCCCCGTAGTTGTTTAAGAGTAGCAGGGACTGGCCATGATTTTACACATTCCACCTTGCCAGGGTCTACTGCCACCCCGTCTTTACTGATCACATGTCCAAGATACTCTACTTGTGGAACTCCAAATGCACATTTGGATCTTTTTGCATACAGTGTATGAGGCCGCAATAACTGAAAAACTTGCAGCAAATGCTCCTTATGCTGTCTCATATCTCTACTATACACTAAGATATCATCAAAGAATACAAGCACAAACCTTCCAATACATTTCTTGAACACATCATGCATCATCTGTTGAAATGTAGCTGGGGCGTTTGTTAAGCCAAACGGCATAACCGTGAACTCATACAATCCCGACAATGTCACAAATGCAGTCTTCTCCACATCCTCAGGCCTCATTCTAACTTGATGGTAGCCAGCTCTGAGGTCGATTTTAGAAAAAACAGCAGCCCCATACAACTCATCTAGTAGATTATCCATCAAAGGAATAGGGTAGTTGTTTCTCATTGTTAGAGAATTAAGCCGCCGGTAATCTACACAAAATCTCCAGGTGCCATCCTTTTTCTTTACAAGAAGAACCGGGCTAGAAAAAGGACTTTGACTAGGTTGCACTACTCCTATCTCCATCATTTCTTTCACCAATCTTTCAATTTCCTACCTCTGCATATAGGGATATCTGTATGCCGGTTGTTTAAAAGGCTCCACTCCCGGTTTCAGATGGATTTCATGATCACACGACCAGACTGGAGGCAGAGACGTAGGAGCAACAAAGATGTCTGCAAACTGAGATAACAACTACTCCAACTCTTTGATATCTTGCAACTGATGTTCCCCATTCAACGAGCTGACCATACAAAAACAAGAAAATACCACCTGATCTTTTTTATTCAATGCTTTCTGTAAGCTTTTCCCACTCATCATCTAACAAATACTTCAAAATGAAGACCAGGCACTAGCACTTGCTCTCCTTCTAAATCAAACATGATAGTATGCTTCTCATAATCTAGAACAACTGGTCCTAGCTTTTTCATGAGGTCGACTCCCAGCACCATATCATAACCACCTAAAGGTAGAACTCCCACACTAGCACAAAACATGTGGCCTGCCATCTCCCAATTCAATCGTGGACACTTATAATTACATTCTATTTTCCCGCCGCCTGCAACAGTAACTTGAAGAGGATTAGTAACCTCTAATTCACAATTAATCCTCTGAGCAGCCGAAGAATCCAAGAAGCTGTGTGTGCTGCCGGAGTCCACTAGTATCACCAATTCACTATTCTTCATTTTGCCAAGCAACTTAATAGTGTATACTGGTACCTTCCCTTTAAGAGCATGAAGTGACACGCCATAATCAACTTCTGCTTCCTCCACTCCTGTATCAAACACTTTAGAAGCACTGCTACCAATGTCTTCCTCTACCATAATAATAAACAGCTTCTTGCATTTGTGCCTGAACTTGTAAACTTCGTCACAATTGAAACATAATCCTTCAATCTTCCTTGCATCAAGCTCCTCTTTACTCCACCGCCTGATATGTACTTGCTTAAAAGAATCAATTGATTCTTTCTTCTCTTCCTTAGGCCAAGTAAAACTATGCCCCTTACTCACAGTTCTCTGAGTTTTATTCAATGACTCAATCAATACCTCCTGCTTTCTAGCTATGAGATAAGTGTGGTCCAGAGAATATGGAGCTAACATATCCACCATATGCCGTATCTCCTCCTTCAACCCGCTATAAAAACTTCGGATGAAATAAAACTCATCCAAGTGCTTATTATGCTGTAACATAAACGATCGCAACTCAGCAAACTTTTCAATATACTTATCTACTGAACTAGTCTGCCGAAGTTTGTTAAATTCTCCGATCAAATCATCACCACGCACCGCCGTAAACCGCTGAACAAACAAGTCCACAAACCTTCCACATCCCATCGATTCACGCCCATCGACATTCTCTAAATACCAATCCTTCCAAATTCATACCAGCCATCACCACTTTATCAACATAGACATAGGATTCAGTATAAAATACCTCTGGCACCTACGTAACCACCCTCTCAAATCCATTCCATCGAATTTTGGGAAATCCATACGTAATTTTTTAGGAAAAGGAATTGCAGGAGTATCCTTGTAAGTATTTACCTCAGGACGTTCGTCCGGTCGACGCGGCGCCTCGCCGTCACGATTCTCAAGCTTTTTCGCCAGACCGAGAAGTAGAGCACGAATCTCCTCAATCGACTTCTCCTGAGATGCAGCTCGAAGTTCCTGGGCATCAGCTTGCTGATGAATGTGTATTTTACACTTTCATTTGAGTCTTTTTCACCTATTTTAGCTATCCTCTATGTTAATTTAGCTATATTTTAGTGCATTTTATTATAATAGTGTCACGTTTCCCTTTAGTTTTTATTTTACAGGTTTTGGTTGAAAAACGAGATTTTCCGGGCAATTATATTGAAGTAGACAAGGAATTGGTGTTCCAGAAGCATATTTGGAGTATCTGAACGATTCCGGATAGGATTTGAAGTCTAGGGGTCGAATCTGGAGGCTAGAAGGTCACTAGAAGTCAGAAACCGAGTCCGAAAAGGGGAAAAAAAATCCAAAAACGCGTCGAAAACGCGTATCTGACCGAAAATTACTCCCGGGCGAATCGCCCAGGATGTGGGGCGAATCGCCCCACACCAGGCGAATCGCCCGGTGTGTGGGGCCCTTCGCCCCACACAATTCGAAGCCTATATATAGTTGCTCAGTTTTTCTCCGTTTTTCATACTTTTCCAAACCTCCTCTCTCACCTTTCTCTGTAGTTTTAGGTAGTAACTTCCCAGAGCCTGTTCTGGGGGTTCTTAGCTTAGGAGATACTTTTTCATAGCAGTTTGGAGCTTGTAAGATCGCGATTCTTCGGAGATTGACAACCTTCGGTAACATTGTATCTTACAGTTTTTCTACTTATTTTTATATATCTTTCAACATGTTTTCTTCTATGATTTCTGTTGATTGCATGACAACTATGAGTAGCTAAACTTCTCGTTGGTGATAGTATGTGAATTCTTAGCGAAGGGTTGATAATTATGCTAATGGCTATATCCCGCATTATACTCCGTGTTATTGCTTTATTTCTTTGATCTATCTAAATCTCTATCTTCGTATTGTTGATTAATTATTGCACACAATTGGACAATTAATTGGTCTTTGACCTATCTAATTCTATATCATCGTAGTGTTTGATAATTACAACTGGACAATTCATTGATCAAGGATCTCCATGCAAGACCGAGGAATTTACGCATGATTGTTAACCCGTTATGCTTTGAAGGATCATACTATCACCAATCTCCATTATCTGTTAAGAAAAACCTTTGCTAAACCATCTGCTGTTTTTATATTCTAAGTTAGATTAGATAAAGCTAGTTATAGTCCTTAGAGATCGACACTCGAGGTTATTCTCCTGCTACACTACGGTTTTCGTTGTAGTTGTGAATTGCCTTTGGCTAACTAACAAATTTATTTGATTAATCGAGTCTGACAAATTCGTGATCATGACTTGCGTTTGTTGAGCTGCTTCCATCGATTTCTGCGATTCAACCAGTGATTTTTGAGCTTCAATCAGCTCATCCACACGAGCTTCAAGCGATTCAATCCGTACAGTAGTCGTCTGAGTAACCATGGCACATGGACGAGGCTCTAGATGCCAAATGTTGTGATTGAATTGCTTGCTACGAATCTACTAGAATAAGCTAGAGCTAGAGGAAACTAATTGATTGAACTTCAATGATAAACCGCCCAAAATGATTTACAAGTCTATATAAGCTGTGTTTGATCGACCGGTACAACAACCGTCGATCTCAAACACGCGTCGACTAGTACAAAGCGTAAATCCTAATCAACACGTTTCTAGACAGACTCGACTTAAGACGACTTGAACGAATTATGAATTCTAATTCATAACACCCCCCCCCCCCCCATTGGCTTGTAAAATCTTCGTTGTAGACACATTCCTTTGAGGAGTTACCTGAATAATGGTTAGAAACCTCCGTCCCCTGCTTACCACCACCGGCCACCTTATGATAGGACAAGATGGAGCAGAGAAGAGATCCCTCTTCTTCCTCTCTTATAAAACATGGGAACCAGTCATTCCCCTCTTTGATCGAAAACACCATATCATATAAAAGTGAGAGCGAAAACGTAAATGTTGAGAAAAATAGAAAGCATGAGCATGTTAGAGTGTTCATTATGACATATATTATAATATTATTATACATTATTAGTTTCTTTTGATAGAAAAATTATATATGCAATCATTTCTACAATTATTAGTTCATATTTTCCATAATGACAGTATTATTTTCCTGCTGAAATAATATGAATAGTAATAATTTCAATAAGAAATGAATTATTTTCCAATCAAATTTGCACGGAGTGTCAAAATTTCTATCCAATGCAAATTAGGCCTGAACTGAACCCAACAACAAAGTAAATCAACAAACCCTAAATCTATGACTATTTGTGAGAAACAATAAACTAACAGAGGCTCACGCTGCAGAGGTACTAATACTTCTTCTAGCGCTTTAATTTCGAGCAATATATATTTCGCAAGATTTGCTCAGCAGTCAACACACTTTCTACTAAAACTAAATTTAAGTCTCATCTTCTCTCGTTTGTTTCCCTCTTCAACCTCCTTTCTTTCCATCTCGAACTCGAAGTGAATATATTGCAAACTTAGAAATATAACTCGTGTGCATTTATTATGGACTAAATGTGAGTTTTGTTTTCTTGATAGTTAGCTTTTCAAATTTCTCAATCTCTCTACCTCTTTAATTTTTCTTCTATGTACCTATTCCAATAAACTCATGGGTAGCCATTGAATGATAGAAATTGAAAGTACGAGTTCTTTCTTAGGTTTTCTCTTAAGCGAAAATGAAAGAATATGATGGAAAAAGGAAAATGCGATGAGAAAAAAAATGTAATAGATAAAGTTAAAATTATTGGCAAAGAAAATTTGAGAAAATATTTAGAGAAAATGGATAAATAGGGCCGGCTTGAAAATTAAAGAAAAAGTCATGAGAATAAGAAAAATAAAAAATATAAACATGCAAATGGCAATGATCAAATCTGAGCCAGTTTGATAAAAAGACTTGAGATTTCACCACTCGGACACAAGACAATTGTTCATCACATGAGGTGTATGTATACTACATAGTAGTAATAAATACGGAAGTTTCAGGGCGGACTTTTTTTTTTTTTTCTTTTTACCATTTACGTGTCCATCAACTAGAGAGGTGCGGGAGTAACTTCTAACAACACAACAATAACTTGACTATGAGACTCATATGGAATACGTTTTCTGGAAGAACCTCCACTGTTGTTAGGGGTGAGCGTTAGCGGGTGTATATAGGCGGGTTTCTAACAAAAAGTTAGTTGACCCATCATATGCGGGTGAATTTATTACAAACCGCGGCGGGTGAGAAAAATACTCAAACCGTGGCGGGTTGGTTTGCAAAATGCGCGGGCGGATGGCGGGTGGTTAATAATATCCAAACTCGACATAAAAATCAAACTAGATTAACAAACGAACTAGAAATAACGAAGTTCAACATGCAAACAACCGGTATAATATCCATCAATAGTACATGTACAAAATGAAATTAAGCTTAAACATAAATAAATGAAACTAAGTTTTAAAAATACAGATTACAATAGTCTTTGAACTGGAATAAAAAATGGCATTACAAAAGCTCTCATCGGAACTTCATGCTCACATCCAACCGGCAAACCCAATTAAAGTCATCAAACCCTATAAAAAAAAGCAAGAATCTATGAAAAAAAAATCTTGAGCTTCTTCAGAAGACCGAGCTGTGTCCGTATGTTGTCCGTCAGTTGGTTATAGCATAGCTGCAAAATTACAAGGCATCTTTAGGAAAAACAAACAACAATCCATTTTTATCTATGCAACTTAAACATAACAAAACACAGAACCATAATTAATAACAATGTACAAGCATGAGGTAACATGCAAAGCAAATAGATCCAAGAAAAGAAGAAAAAATGCTTAATCAGGTTACTAATTTAGCTAAACTCACTGATTCAAGTCAAGGACGGGTAATCTATCAAACAAACAAAAAGGCCAAGTTATTTACAAAAGATCTAGTCTTTCATCTCAATAATAAAACAAAATATATATACTATGGCGGGTTGGGGCGGTGGGTAATGGCGGTTTGCAACCGGCAACCCGCCACCCACCCGATTCGTATGTGGGTGAAATATTTTTCCAATCGTGGACGGGTATAATTCGACGTAAGCCGTCGCGGACGGTTTGCGGTGGATCGGACGGGTGGATTATATGGTCAATCCTAACCGTTATCAATTATGTTGATGAGAGCTGGTTTAGCTTAGTACAGTAGAAGCTTTGATCCATCCATCTATCTAATGTAACAAAAGGAAAAAAAAAAAAAAAATTATTTGCATTAATTAGTTACAGTATACGTACTCCATATCATCTCTTCATCAATTTTAACCAAATCCATGCATACCAAACCTCACTTTTAAAGTGTAATTAATTAATTTTAGTTTTTTTCAGTTTCACTTCAATTTATTTTCAATCATCGCAGAACTTCACAAAAAAGCTTCACCGTTAAAATTCACCTTTACTATCCAAATTTTTTCAATCCCAACTTGTTTGTCTTAGGCCAGCTCCATCAGGAGCTCACCATGAAGAGTTGATCCCCATGTTGAGCTCCATCATAAGTTCAATGGAACTCAAGTTAACTTTAAGTTGAGCTTGAGCTCAACTGATGAACTCAAACTCAACTCATATTATATTATTTCTTTTTCTTTTTGCTTTTTTGTTTCTTTCTTTCTTGCTTTTGTCTTATTATTTATTTATTGTTAGAACATATACTACTACTACTACCGTGAATATACATATACTACTAGCGTCTTTTTATTTTTTCTTTTTTATGTTTTTTTTCTTCTTTTCATTTTTATTTTTATTATTTTATTTCCATATTTAATAATGCATAAATAAAAATAATAAAATAAAAAATTTAAAATAAGCCATTACATTGCATAATTTTTATCACAAAAATTCTAAAAAATAAAAGACTTTTAATTTTTCACGAGTGTATTTTTTTTAATTTGATAATCTATTGTACTATTTTTTATTTAATAATTTTTTCTAATATTTATTGCATTCGATGTATTATATGATGTTTTAAAATGAAATGAATAATTGATCAAAAAAATTAATGAAAAAAAGAGGATGAAATAATAAAATAAATGAAAAAGAGGGGATCATGGAGATCAGCTGTTGGGGCATGTTAGAATAGATGTGGATTAAGTTAGTGGAATGCTGACGTGGCGTAGTTGAGCTCCAATTTTGGGATCAACCGTTGGAGAAGGCCTTAGTGATTTAAAAAAAAAAAAAAAAACTTATTTGTCTCAATTCTCATTCTTTTAACAAAATGATTAAAAAGTTTCAAAATTTCTGGTGATCATTATTTTATTTTATGACATGGGGAAATGAAGTTAATAATGTGAATCGTATTAATTGTTCTTAAAACTAAAAAGTATTAGATTTTTTATTTATGATCATCCGTGGCAGTGACATGGATATTTACTATAGTTGATATGAGGAAAAAAAAACTTTAAGGGATGCAAATATAAGGAAAAAAAAAAGGCGAAATGAACTTTAGACTGCAAAATTCTATTTTGTCACGCAAATAATACCCCCACAAGGTAATTAGGTAAATGTGGTAGCCGTTGGTAGTATTGTGAAGTAGATCATGAATAATGATGATAACAACTTTTGCCGAGTTTGTCTGTCACGCCCAAAACTTTAAGGGATGCAAATGCAATGTCTCTTTGGATTTGGATTTTATTTTATTTTATTTTTTATATGATAAATGGACCACAAAAATGAGTGATAGCCACTCAAATCCTCGTCATAATTTTGTCAGATTAGTGAATTATAGTAGATCTTTCTTTTGTCCTTTGATACCCACGCTTTACTGGATCTTCATCTTTATACTGCAGTGGCTACCACCAATTTAACTAATTTGCTTTTACAACACACTCACCATTACCACCTCCTCTTGGATTTGGAGCTGATCTGGTTCAGACGCATTGGAGCTGATATCAGATTCTCAGATTATTTTCTGAGGTTTTTTTTTTTTAATTATAATTTTAATGTGGGGAAGAAATATTGCAGTTTAAAAAAAAAAGTAAATTTAGATTTCATTAAATTTGATTGTTGGAGTTGAAATGTTTTATAGTTTGATTATAGTGTAAAACTGAGATGGTGGTCTGAAGAGTTTAATTGTTGAAAATGGTTACAGACCTTGATATGCTGGTCCATGGCCTTTGTTCTTTTTGTTAATCTAAAATTAGAAGTTAGTATTACGGTCTATTTGGCACTAGTTTATCAATTTAATAAATTTATTTGATAATCTACCTCAGATATTGTGTACAACTAGTTTTGTTCAACATATATATCATATAGATACATCATATAGGGGGCGAATTCAGAATTTAAAATTTGGGGAGAAGGGATGCGAAATTACATGTATAAGGTTATTTTGAAAGTTCGGAGAGAATAAATTTTGAAAAATCGACAATATTATCTATAAAAAATTTATGCAGACGCCCCAATGTCCACCCCGACTCCCGAATCAAGTTTACACCTATATTGAACAAAGCTAGCTAATAATTTAACCGGTAGGTGCTAGCTAATTTGTTAATTATCAAGCTAAGTAGCATAAAACAATCAGATAGTTTTATAAGGTCGACTGGCTCTTGATTGTGATCAAATAGTCAAACAGACTCATCTAACTTATAAGCTAATTCACCCGATATCGCTTGTTATAACATATCTAACTTATGTGATCAGTGATAGAGCACTAATTAAACACTGGACTGGCAGAAAACTAACTCCACATGAAGAAAATTACACCAGATGATGTAGGGATCTTGGTACAGGTGTTGGTGCATCCTTCGTCAAAGCATGGTAATACGCATGGAATCCTCCAAGGATGACAAGATCAGAAAGAAAGGATAAGTCGTGTTCATGCAGATTCGGAACAGACGAAGAGTTATGGGAAATCATCTTCTGATTTCATCAAAGCATAAATAATGGATTTTGGTGTGTGTGACATATAAATACTAGTTTATCTGAAATAGTCTTTAGTAACGATAATTGTAAAAGTAAAATAATTCTAAATAAAGTAGAAAGATCTACCCAATCTTATCTCTAAGAAATCTTATGGAAACCCTAGATATAGGACTATCCATAACTTAAATAACTATTTTAGATGTTTCCCACTACTGGACGTATTGAATTTTCTGAAATCCCTACCCAACAACTCTATCTCTGTGCCTCGATCTTAAATTCAATAATTCGTACTTGAAGTAACTCTTTTTACCCATTCCCAGCTTAGGCTCTATTTAACAAAACTAACTGATAAACTAGATGGTGGCTGATAAGCTAACTAATGTCAACTGATAAAGTTAGCTGATTTTAGTGTGTGTTTAGCGAATGAGCTGATAAGCTAGCTGATTTTAGAGTACGTGTTTAGCTAATGCGATTATAAGCCAACTAATAAAATACATTTCTATGATATTGTTATATTTTTCATTCATTTTCATATTTTATGTTATAATAATAATAATAATAATAATAATAATAATAATAATAATAATAATAATTAATTTTTATTAATTAATATTATTTTAAACAAAAATATGATATTTTATATCTAAACTATTAATAAAATTATCATGTTTCAAGTTATGAACATGTTTATGACAACAAATATTATAATTCTATATTAGTGTTATTAGTTTTATTTATTTATTTATTATTATTATAATTATTATTATTGTTGAAATATAAAAGATGATAAACCAGTTTATTAAAAATATAAATTAATTTTATTAGTTTATCAAATCAGCTAAGCTAGCTGATAAGTTGCAGGAGTTTATAAATTCTCGTTCACATGTGAACAAAATCTTTTATTTGACAATGAGTGAGTGTGTTACATTAACTTATAAACTAGCCCTAGGATAACGCTAAAAGATAACCTTATTGTTCCACAATTTATATTTCAATTGTGTGATATTTGCCCGATTCTTTCACCAAACAAACACCAAGAAACATTTATCCTTCGCTTTTTATCGCACTGTTTTTTCAACTACAACTGGTAGTTGCTTTCAAAGGCTCCTTTGCCCATTAGTGCAACACCACGTGAAGTTGGGCAATAATGGTGTTCCATTCCTTTTCCTCTTTGTTTCAAATCGTCTTAGTCTAGTCACTCTCATTCATAACATATAACACGACAGACATTATGTAATTTGTGATTTTGTCCAAAAAAAATCTCAACTTGATTTTGTCCGAAAATAATATAATTTTGTATGGTCTAAAACATTATTTTTCAAATGAATGAATTTGAACCTTAGACACGATCTAGGTTTTAGATAGATCGATCAAGTACGCTATTAAAATTCGATGAGTAACGGGAACAACCTTTTGGATATTTGTCTTTGGTCGGAAAGTAGTTACATCATTAACATTTCTTAACTTCTAAAGTTATAATTATATATAAATTTGTCTCAATCAATTGCGAAATTCGTGCAGATTTATTGTGTCAATCAATCCTCAATCAACTAATAATACCCCACATTCAAGACATATGTGACCCGATTGTTTCACATTGGCCTAGAGAATCTGACCTCGATTAGTAGTTGACTTGTAGTAGTCGTTATAAAACTCTATGTAATTTATTTGCCCAGAATTTTACATAGACTGTAATATGTACGAAGTCTGGTAGAGATCCATTTCGAATACATAAAAAAAATTACTATAAATCTGAAAAAGAATGTAAAGAAATGACTATATTATGATAAATATAGATAATACACATCGCTATACTATACCAAAATGTTAACAACACAAGAGCCAAAAGAATCATTTGTGGAGAGAGTATTCGAATCTGTACTCCCAGTTCTACTACTCATGCTTACTTTCTCTTACAGCCTGCTTCACTGCAGGCCTTTCTTATCCTGCTCTTCCATAACCCGATTCGAAGAGCTCGAACCAGATGCCGCAGCTACCATATTTGCAGCTTGTCCGTGTGAGAACCTCTGTAACTGTATCATTCGCGCGTAGATACCATCAGGATAATTTTTCATTAGATGCGAATGAGAACCTTGTTCTGCTACTTTGCCATCATCAAGAACCGCGATAACATGTGCATTTCGGATAGTTGACAGCCTATGCGCAACCACAATTGTTGTCTTTCCAGCACAAGCACGCTCTAGCGCTTCCTGAATACAACTCTCAGACTCAGCGTCAAGGGCGCTGGTTGCTTCATCCAGCAACATCACCTCAGCTTTCCTCAAGAATGCTCTTGCAATCGCGATTCTCTGCTTCTGCCCTCCGGACAACTGCACGCCCCTTTCCCCGACATAAGTTTTGTAGCCATCAGGCAATGATGATATGAATTTATCGGCATTTGCCAGGGTCGCTGCTTCAATGATCTCGGATTCTGTGGCAGATTCATGTCCGTAAGCTATATTTTCGTAAATCGTGGTTGCAAAGAGGCATGGTTCTTGTGCGACTACTGCAATGTGGCGTCTCAACGACTTGAGGTTGTATTTTCGTATATCTTTCCCGTCTATTATAACACGTCCAGATGAAGGTTCGTAGAATCTCTGAATAAGTGCAATGACTGAACTCTTGCCACAGCCGCTAGGACCCACGAGAGCAAGAGTTTTCCCAGCCCGGGCACGAAGGTTAATATCACGGAAGATCAATATGTCAGGCCGAGATGGGTAGGAGAAATCCACATGCTTAAATTCAACTTCCCCCCTTAGTCGGTCAGGGGCAGGTGTTGCATCAGGATCATCTGGATCGATTTCAGTCTTTCTGTCAAGCAAGTCGAACACAGAGCGCATTGCTCGGCCACCTTTGATGAAATCAGGGGCAAGAGTGAGCGTCTCAGCAGCACCATTGGCAGAGACCATGAGGACCATGAAAACGCGGATGGTTTTTGAGAAATCGGAAATTCCATGTTTTACTAGCCATGATGCGTACCACAAGCCTAGCGCATAGGATGCATAAAGCAAGAACTGTGCAATGCCATAGCCACTACCAGCTATCTGTCCCTTCCAGAAACAACGGCGCAAGGGAGGTTGGAGGCTGGAGGTGAATAGACCGACAATTTTCGATTCTGAATTGAAGGCAGCAACAGTTCTTAAATTTGCCACAGCTTCTCCTGCAAGCTGTGTGGCCTTGGCGTGTGCACCTTCTAGGTCCCCGGAAAATCCAGTCATGAACATTTTCTGTTCAAATTTGCACTCAAAAGATGAGAACTTTGCATCCGAATGGATAAAACAAGCATAAGTGTACAATATTTGGTGACGTTAAGCCATTGAAAATAAAAGTCTAAATATTCTAGCTAGATTTTAATGGACAAGACTGAACCACAAACCTGTAAGACTGTTGCAGCCACAACGAGAGGAAACACAGCAATGAGCACAAGGGCAAGGCGCCATTGCAACACGAATCCAGCAGTACAAGCTACAAGCATAAGAGCAGAGTTCTGCATAATAACAGAAATCCTATCCCCAATCGCGGACCTAACATTATTCGCATCCAAGGCCAACCGTGCTGCAACTCTGGAACTCTCATTCTCTTCCTGATCAAACCATGCCATCTCGTTTTTCAGCACAGAAGCCAACATCTTTTCTCTAACACGTTTAGTTAAATTCTCCCCAACAACATCCCAAAAGAAATGCTGTAAAGTGTTGAAAATAAGGGCAGCTGATGAAACACCGATTAGAAGATAGCAGTATTTGCCAATCTGGCTAATCATGTAAGCATGATCCGGATTGTAGTAGACACTAAGAACAGCACTCAGCACGTATGCAAAGAAGGCACTGAGGGAACCACAAACAACAGAGCCTATAGATCCAAAAAGGGCATATGTCCACTCAGGAGAGTTCATCTTAGCAAGACGCCAGAAAGAACTAGCTTGCTCTTTGAATGCCAGCTTTTCATGACGGTAATTGGGATATGTAGCATCAATAGAGAGGCTGAAGTCGGATGTGGAGAAGTCAGATAGTCTTCTCGAGTAAGGTGATCGTCCATAGGATGAGTTTCTTGTAATTATTGGCGAGCTTACTGAGTTTCTTGCACTCGAGGGCCTGCATAAGATCACGTTAACATGTCGCAAATCTTCTGGTCAATCATTAACAAATAAAAAAAGTTTGAAGGGACAAATAACCTTGCACTACTCTTCCTAGCGTTGTTGACAGCAGTTTCATGAGCTGCTTCTTGCATACGGATGAGCTTTGCGTAGACACCATTTTCACCTTTAGCAATGAGCTCGTCATGAGTCCCAATCTCGAACACACTACCTTGTACTAATACAGCAACAAGGTCAGCTTTCCGAATGGTGGAAAGGCGATGAGCAATTACAAGGGTAGTTCTTCCAATCATGAAGCGGTCCAATGCTTCTTGCACCAGCTTTTCCGACTCAGAATCTAAAGCGCTAGTCGCTTCGTCCAAGAGCAAGATGGCTGGATTCTTCAGCATTGCCCTTGCTATTGCTATTCTCTGCTTCTGCCCTCCAGATAGCTGCAAACCCCTTTCCCCAACCTGCCATTGTCATACCAACATCTAATCTCATCAAACTTGTGATTTGTAAATGCCATTAAAATCATCATATTTTATATTCTCAATATTATAAAATGTGAATGTTAGTTATATCTATTCCCGAAGGATTTACCACCAATAAATCTCTACTTGCATACAATTTGTTGTCACAACAGTCATGTTTCCAAAAGTGACCCGCGTTAGGCCAATATTGGAGCAACTGTGTTTTAGTTACGTTTTGCATAACAATAACCCTAGGACTAATCCAGTACCAAACTTACAAAAGTGGTGGCCCAGTATTTGAAGTAGTACTACCTAGTTCAGTTTCCCATTAAAACCAGTTTAACATGAAACATAACCAGATTCCAATGAAGGATATATGTATAATAATGTGGAACCTTGTGGTAAAATAACAATTAGAGTAGTAGTAGTAAATTGTAGAGTATATATTATAGCCCCACAAGTCAGAGAAGTTTTTCTTGGTTGAACAGAAGCCAACTAACATAAGCACATGCAGTGTTGACTCAAACCATGTTACTACAGTACCTTTGTATTTAAATGCATCATCCCCAAAAAGACTTTGTTATATTTGACTTGATATGTATATATAAATAAATACTGTGTTAGGTTTGTTTCTTCTTCACCAAAATGCTATACTCAGTGACATTAAATTTTGTAGAGAAGACCATTTACATTGTCCCCTGACCTGACTGACTGACCCCCACAACTGTAGGATCATTTACCAATTTCACATCCAATAGCAATCAATCAATCAATAATTTCTTGACCACAAAACATACACTATCCATGCCCATTGCTTCAAGGCACCTCTTTTTTCTTTGCTCAAACATGCCATAATAAATGCTAAAACCATCCCTTTGGCACTGTTCTTATTAGTCAAAGTCACCAGACTACACGTGTCGTGACTTTATAAGTCCAAACCAAGTTATTTCAACATAAACATACTACATTTATCTGAAACATTATTAACTTTTCTCATAAACCATGTGGCTAAACGACTCGATTGCTTTACATGCATACGAGGAGCATTCTTAGCCATATGGTCTACGAAATTAATAATAGACGAGTCTCTAGTTAAGTAATTTTCCCATATGTCCAATCTCATTTGAAGACATTACCATCTTCGGTTAATTTCAAACGTTACGTGGAGACCCCTACAGATGCCATTGATTTTCATGTCAACAACACACTAGAACTTATTGAGATATGTAGAATTAATCTATTTATATATTTTGACAAAATATTCTCAATAAGTTTGAAAGTGTAATTGGGACGCGGAATTAAATAATTTGAATTAATTTTAGGACAGGATGGACCACTTTTAAATGGATTGAATACTATAGTGGCAAGTGTGGTCCATAAGCCAAAGTCACAATGTGCTACACCACCAAGAAGTTAGATTCCTATCCAATCAAGGCAGTCCTAATTGGTGAAAAATCAATGACAAGCTAACTAACATTCATCTCAGTTCAGATTTAGTAAACGATGAGAATATGACCTTAATTATTGTTATGTAAACAATCTAACCTGGGTGTCATATCCATCTGGAAGCTTGACGATGAACGAATGTGCATTCGCGACCCGAGCAGCCTCTTCAATCTCAATTAAGCCCGCGTCAGGCCTACCCAACAGTATGTTTTCTTTGATGGTGGTGGCGAACAATGCCGGTTCTTGACTGACCAGCCCGATCTGCTGCCGTAGCCACCTCAACTTTAGTGTCTTTATGTCATGGCCATCTAACATAACTTGTCCTGTACAGTGACAACTATTAAGAACAGATGTTTTCATTCCCCAAAACATGTAGTAGTAGTAGTAGTAGTAATAAATTTGTCACACCTTAGAATTTACTATTGGAAGTGCAGTGTATTCATTTTCAACTATGTATCATCATCATAAATACAATAGGAATAAATAACAGTAATGTTCTTGACTACACAAACCTACAGAGATTTAACATTGCTGTACTATACAGTATAATGCATTTGTATTTGTTAGACGAATCAATTAGAAGACTTCAAATCTTATGTACCTGAGGTGGGGTCGTAAAATCTCTCGATGAGGGAGACGACAGTGCTTTTGCCGGAGCCGCTACTTCCGACCAAGGCTATGGTTTTGCCAGCCGGAACAGAAAGAGAAAAGTTTGTAAGTATTTGAGTGTCCGGCCTCGAAGGATAGCAAAAGTCTACATTTTTAAGCTCCAACTGTCCAGTTGTAGAATCTAACTCCAAACCGGACTCAGCGTTTCTGTCCACACTTGGTTTGTGTTCGATTATACGGAAGATTTTCGCTGCTGCAACTCTTGCTTTCGCAAATGCAGCCATACTTGGAGCAGACTGTCCCAGAGCCCTGCACATTGTTACAAAACAACATTAATTACATTAGTACTACGAAATGATGTTTCGAACAAGAATTGGAATACAGAGAAAAACTTACAATCCACCAATCATTACAGCAAACATGGTCGCAATAGCAAGACCCCCATTTGTAAACTGATGCCTAACCAAGTAACCACCATACCAAAGCAAAAGTGCATAACAGCAAAACACAGTAAAATAAGTAGCACCCAATCCCATTCCCTTTGCGAACCCGGTCTTGTAACCGATCCTCTGTGCCACTCTCAGTGCCCTAGAGTAGGCATCCAATGCCCTCGACTCGCCAACGAAAGCAAATACTGTCCGGATTTGCAGTATAGCCTGCAGTTTGAGTATCACTCATCTTAGCTTACAAACATTTTGGGATCAATATCAATAAAAAGAATCCGTAGTTTTTTCTCACTCACTCACTCACCTGTTCAGCTATGTTTCCAGCTTCTGAGAGAGATTCTTGGCTTTTGCCAGAGAGCTTGGCCAAAGTGACAGTGTGTACACCTCCAATCACAGCAATCAACGGAACAACAGCCAAAGTCACAAGAGCTAGTTGCCATACAGCAGTGAATCCCACAACAAATCCCGATACAAATGTTGCCATATAATGCAAGAAATTACCCAACTGAAAACAAACACTTATCAACATTCAGACTATTTCAAATTGGTATTGATATAGCCCAACACTCTGGACTATTTTAAATTGATATTGATATAGACTAAAACAACAAAAAAGGTAATAGTACCTTCTCGCTAATGGCATCTTGAACCATGACTGCATCTGTGTTAATAGCAAAGACCACATCAGATGTACGAACTTCTGTGTCAAAATACTGAATATCTTGGTTCAAAGCAGCTTCCAAGTACTTGATTCTCATCTTAGTAGACTGCCTTTCTCCTGTCCACATCCAGCATGATATCTCTGCAAATTCACTCACCAATCAAACTCTTTTCTCAAGATCAAGCAAGGCCTAAAAAAGAAAGTAAATAAAAAAAAAAAAGCAAAATCACCTGCCCAGGAAGAAGCCCAGATAGCAGCTCCAACTACTAGAAAGTAAAATGCATACTGCAAATAAACAAAGCCCACAAAAACAAATCAACAAAACAAAAAGAGAAAACACTCAAGAAGAAGAAGAAGAAAGAAGATGATGGATGACCTTGAGAACTTCTTGGGTCATTTTATCAACATCATTAGCATTGGAACCAAAAGAGTTAACAAGATCAGCAAAGAAACGAAGAAACAGAGGCAAAGAGCTTCCATGAACAATAGCACCAACAGACCCAATACCCATCAATACATAATCCAACCCATCAGCAAATCGAAAGAGCTCCCCGAACGGAACAGGGGCAGTCTCAGCCTTAGTAGCACTAGCAGGAGTGGTTGAGGAGGATCCAACAGCAGCGGCCTCCATTGTAGAAAGTTGTTCTTGTTTTTGTTTGATATTGCCGTCAGTTGAGACGAGAAGCTCGACTCCTTGAGCTTCAGACCATCTCCATTGCTCTACACTACTGGTACTAGTCTTCTTTATCTCCTCCTCCTCCACTTGTCCATCTTCTTCTGCTTCTTGTTTTCTCATTATATATATATATAAGTGAAACTGCAACTTTATAGTACAAGTAGTACTAGTAAGAGTAGTAGTGAAGGTAAATGATTTGTTTATTGCAATCTTCTCATACGACTAGTAATTTTCCTGTCTGTCTTCTTCAACGGCTGCAATATCGACATTTTTCCACACTTTCACATGTTTCCCTGTCTGAATTTTCCAGTTTTTTTTTTTATCTTTCTATTTTATGTTTAGCTTTTTGATTGGTGAGGTCTGCTTTTGTTAGTGGTGCGGAGGGGAGAATATGTTTATTGTTGCCTTCTTTACGGATATTATTTTATCCTTTTCAGTACTACGCACTCTTCTCTGAGTTCTCTCACTTCTCTTCGGAAAACTCATCTATATTAATGTTTTTATTAGCAAATTCTTTACATCGCACATATTATTATCGGGGGATTTTGAGATTTATATTAATGATTTATTTGAAGAAATCTGTTGGGATTTTGAGAAAGCTTCAAGATTATACCATGTGATGATAATTCATTTTGGTACATCAAACTAGACATCTTTGAAACATTGTCAAGAAAAGAACACAATCGGTTAGGAACTGTTTCTTGGGAATTTGGATTTGTAATAAATTGAATTTGAAAATTGAATTTGGAAGATTTTGTGAAAATCCGAATGTGAAAGTTCATGTAAACTTTCATGTTTTGTTCATCTTTTCGGCACAATGGCTTTAAAATGCCATCTTTCCAGCCTTCAAATCCAACTTCCATGTTGTTTATGGCATTTGGAAAAGCCCAAGTCTCAAATTCGCTGCAAGTTGTCCAATTTGCAGCCACAAACCCGATGCACAATGGTTCTCCCGAACATGGCATTGTTCCATTTCATCGTCGTCTTGGTTAACTCCACGTGTGTTGCTTCCCACACGCTGCACTAGTGAGTTATCATCCAGGGCAACCACCGTTGTGTTGTTGCCATTGGCTAACATCCCACTACGCTCTAGGTCCTGCAGCTGCAATCTCTTCAACGACCTGAAGCCATTGGTGATTTTGATGAAGAATTCGAAGTAGGATAACCAATGGAACCTCTTCTTGACTTTGCTGGCTCTGGTGTTTCTTCATCGCTGAAATCTGAATGACCTCTATCCTCTAGCCTCACCGTTTGCTTTTCCGGAACCCCATGTTTGATTCCCCTTTAGTCTGGGTTCTTGTCCCATCTGTTAGGCTTCTTTCCACAACACTCTTCAGTAGTGCACTTCCGCAGAGGTACATTTAGGACATCTGGCCTTCCATACTATTGCTCCTGCTTAACGGCTTCAAGACTCAACACAGACTGCTAACCGTCGATCAAAATACAAAGGCATTGCATGTTGCACTCAAAGGGAACATAGCCTACAACGTCTAACTATGTCATACTCAGTACTACCTCTTCCTCCAACCCATACGTCAACAAATCATAAAAGGTAACAGTAAACGCAATACCCTAGAGACTGATGGACGCATGCTCATATTTAAATCGAAACGTAACTGGCTAGATATCCTGCAATCATGGGCGCATAAATATAGCTTATCCAATCGACTAGTGAAATCCATATAGGGCCATGAGCCAAACTATAGCTTATGCCTCTTCTGTTTCCTACTCTTCTTGGACTCAATTGATTGCCACCCTTTGAGCTACATTGACTTGAGTTGCCCAAGGTCCTTAACACTTTCCATATGTCAATGATGTAGTCATCTCGTCTCCTATCTAACTACTAGCAACTTCTTATTTGACCTATGTTGTCGTCGCGCACGTCTCCTCATGGGCAAAGTTCAGAAGCTCTGTTCTCACTTGTTTCTCAATGAAATTAAATGAGTTTTGTGTCGTTGGATTCGTATCAATGTCCTCTTCAAACCCCACGCACCATGCTTTGAATTGTTTCCTATTTGTGAATCCGTCATTAAAGACTTTAAACTTTTGGTTTGAAGCTTTTCAGCTCACATGACTTTCTTTCTCCACAAGCTCTATCCAAATTCGTCCCTTCACCTCCCTGGACGTTATTCATTGCCCTCAGCTCCTCAATGTCCATTGATATGACCCCCTTAACCCCTGACGTAGACAGTTTTCCACCCTTGGACTTTTTACCACCATATCCAACATTTGTGTTAGGCTCAAAACTGAATTCTCCAGGTCATGGAGACGTCTGTTGCTGTCGAGAGTGTGAATTTCTATAAGGGCATGTGCTGGGATCTTGAGAAAGCGCCGAGATCGCGCTGCAATAGTTCGTTTTGGTACGCAATAACTCGACTTTCCCCACACATTGCCTTTTCAACAAAAGAAGACAGATTGTTAGAGAAAGAAGCAGAAGGCGCCTCTAGGATGAAGAAAAAGAATCTTAGGGTAAAAAAGGAAGTAAACTTATTACCTAGACCAGGTCTAGTAATTTTCCATAGACCTTGTGGCTTAGATTGATCCACAACACACATTAATTAAGTGTGACCCATAATAATTGGTGATGTGGATCATTTTTAACCACATGGTCTACAACATCAAATGTAGACCTGGTCTAGGTAATTATTTTCCGGTAAAAAAATAACTTTATTCATCAACAAAGACTTCTCATGCTAAGTTTATATACTCGTGAACCAGACACAGTCCTCGTTCTTTAGAGTTCTAAATCGAATGTAAGCTCGAAGTTAAATTCCAAATCTCTTCGTCTTTATCTCCAAGTAGAAGTTTTTTTTTTTTTTTTTTGTCCTAATCTATCTCTTACAAATAATTATAATAGTCAGACTTATCCACAAATATTGGCAAACTGAGTGATAAATGAATTCTAAAAACTTCTCCAGTAGAATTTAGAATCCTTACGGCTGCGAATTAGTTTGGTAGGATGAAATTCGAACAAAACCTAAAGTAAACTTATATAAATTAAATTTATTTGTAGTGTATTAAATTTAAAAGTGTTTTTTTCTTTTTTTTTAATTTTATACAAATAATTATAATAGTCAGACTTATCCATAAATATTGGCAAACTGAGTGATAAATGAATTCTAAAAACTTCTCCAGTAGAATTTAGAATCCTTACGGCTGCGAATTAGTTTGGTAGGATGAATTCGAACAAAACCTAAAGTAAACTTATATAAATTAAATTTATTTGTAGTGTATTAAATTTAAAAGTGTTTTTTTCTTTTTTTTTTAATTTTAATTTTGCTTTTTGAAGGAGGAAGGAAAAGGTGAGCGTGAATTGGATGGGTGGGACCCGCATAAGGAAAATCAGAGTGTAAATTTGAACTTGGGTTTGAAATTTTTGACCAAATGGAAATACTATGTTATTGTAACGGTGGTGCATCGATCCAATACTCAAGAAAACAAATGGGAAAAGGGAGACAAAAGTAAATGTCAATCCTTGCTCACAAATTATAATGATTACTTCCTGGTCCCTTATTTCAAGTTTTGTCAAACCAATAATTACAATAACCTTACCCCCCCCCCCCCCACCCCCCCCCCCCCCTTCTGGTAAGGGGCGTGTGAGTATGACTGTGACCTTCCTTTCGTTTAGTGAGGGTTCAATTTAGTGGCAGATTTCTATCAAAACAAGTTATTAACAACCCAGACCGTAGAGTCTCCCTTGCCCTCCAAGCTAATGAACCAATTACATTATTTCCTTTAAACGAAAAATACTACAATAATACCCTATTTATACACACACTACTTATTTACCATCTTATAATTTTAAATATACCTATAATTACTTTATATTTCCGTCGGAATTTGAACATCCGACATCTTCTTTCATACCATGTACATTAAAATCTTCGTAATTTAATAGTATTTGATAAATTAATAACTTAAAAAAAACATATAATTTATTGATCTCAATTTCATATCAGTACAAATTTCAATCTGAACCAATTAAATAAATACTCTACATTCTTTCAAGAGTTTTCTATTTCTTTTGAGGGAATAAATTTTACACAAAGTCTTACTTCTATACCTACTCACTTAATCACTTAAGTAAGACCATGAGACTAACATGATTAATCTAATCCATATCGAACCAATCTAATCCAATCTTCTTTATAGAATCTCGCGGGTCAAGATTAAAATTGTTAGAATTTTAGCATGCGAAAAGTGGTTGGTTCGTGAATTTTGTATCTCAACCAAAGGGGCCCTACACATCGAAAATATAGTTTCCTCGAACGTGCATAATCTACTCACGGAGTAGATGACACTTGAACAAGAATTATTAAAATTCATTAATTAGTGAAAGAGTAATTGAAACTCAAAGTGTGTTGGTTGATACATTAGTATGACATACCAAATGTTGGTATTGAAAAGAAAGATATCACACATTGCTAAAGTTAAAAAGGAATAAATTATTTAATAATTCATGGTTTGGACTAGGGGTTGGACCCCTTGGGGGTACCCATGATTTTGGAAGGGGAGAGGAGCTAGATGACTCCTCGATTCATCCAAGCGCGCGGAGCCGGGCCCGGGCCTCGGGTCATAGGACCGTGGGTCTGGGCTTGGGCAAAGGCTAGCTAGTGGTGTATATAATTTTTTTGGACCAAATACTAACTTTGTATTTTGGATCCAATTAGAAAGGCCCAGTTGGGCAGTCTGGTTCATGCGTGTTTCAAAATTAAGGATTTATTGTAGTGTACATGGATAAAGTTGTCGTTGGGCAAGGATATAGATTCTATCTACATTACCAAATTCCAAAATAAAAATATAAAAGACATGTGATGCCAATAGTTGTCCTTCTGATTTGTTGGGAGACATTTAGATACATTTTATATACTTCATCCGTTTCATTATAATGTTCCTAAGGGGACTATTCATTGCAACCTTTGACCACATATATGTTTTAAATTAAATTGTATTAATATAAATTAAAAGTTGATTATGAATATATACTCCATTTAATTTCATAATATAATTTTATTATATTTTTCTCTAATGTAATTTAGGAGTTATACGTGGTCAAATATCGCGATGAATAGTCCCCTTAGGAACTTTGTAATGAAACAGGGGAAGTATGTATTATGTTTGAGTTATTATATAAACTCCACCCGTTTATTTAAAAAATCTACGAATTAATGAATGTTTGATGATGACAAGACCTCTTTCCGATTAGCATAATCGCTAATCTTTCTCTTCGCTATCTATTGCATTTTTCATTTTGCTGACGTATTTATTTGAGGTAATTCACTAGGCTTACGGGTTGTTATTTATTTAATTCGCTATTTCTTATGATTAGTTCGTGAATTCCTTAGTTAGGTCATGTTCTCTTCGTCTGAATAGAACTGAATTGAACTGAACTGAACTGAGTGGATCTGAATTGAACTGAACTTATTTGTAGTACAAAATACTATTAGGCAAATCTGAACTAAACTGAACTTAATGCATCTGAACTAATTTGAACTGAATTGAATTTAATATAATTAATTTTCAGACGAAGAGAACAAATACTTTTAATAATAATGTAATAATGTAATATGTAATGTAAGAGATGTCTAACATTTTAGTGAAGATTTACACACCCCTCGATCTAAAGAACAACTCAATGGGCGAGGTGCACGAGTAGAATAGAACCATTTCTATTGAGGTGGAAAGAAAGTAGTAGTGTAGTACAGCCTTATTTTCTTTACTTCATACTACTACATACAGTAGTAGTTTTAAAGAATTATAAAATAAAAAAAAAATGGTGAGGAATCTGCAGATATTGTAATGATCTTCTGACGGAGATTATTATAAAAATTGAGTATCCAGGGGGTGATTGTACTTTGCTGAAGCTTCTATTTTCTAAGTATTATGGTGGAAGTATGTGTTGTGTTAGGTAAATCATCAAAGCTTAAAGATGAAGGACAAAATTAGTGGGCTACCTCTTGTCTTGATAGAGAATCCTAGTTGTGTTTTTGTCTAGCACGATCAATAATTAGAACTTTGGAGGTGTATTTCGACTTTTACAAGAATAATTCAAGCATCTTATTTCAACATGCACTAGTTGTACGTATAATTATTTAATTTACTCTCTTTACGAATAATATAAGTCTTCAGGTGGTCCTTAATCAACAAAGTTTAGATGCTATCTATAATTCTTTTCTTTGTTCTGTACTTCTGTTTATTAATGAATTTTGCTGAGTACTCAACTAGTTTAAAGTTTAAACTGAACAAAAGCTAGATCCATTTTAACTAAAATGCATTAATTATTTTCAGCACAGCGTTAATTTTAAATTGTTCTCAACCCTCTGTTTTTTCTTTCTTTTTCCAGTTTTACGATACATGTATATAATTCGAAATGTCAAACATTACTATGAAAATACCAAGCATCTGTCATTTAACATCAAACCGTTAGGAAACATTTTTCGTTAAATATTTCGCCAAACATTAAATCAGCACTCAAGTTTATGTCACTGAAAAACACTACCTTTAACACTTAAAACTAGCGGTAAAACTGGTTAAATCGGCACTCAAGTTGCCCAGGTGGTTGTTTATGTCGCTCGAACAAAACCAGTTTTACAATTTTTTTTTTTTTTTATTTTTTTATTTTTTTTTGACTCCGCGCCACAAATAAACTACAACCTCCAGAGCCTATTAAGCAGAAAGGGGAGAGTTCTGCAGGGATTGATGTCATCTCCGGAGCTGTAAGTATCTATGGAACCTGATCCAGAATATGCTTAAAGGATCAGGATCGGCAGAAGTACAGGATCATCAGGATTCATGGATTAAGATGTGGAGACAGCAGCATTCACTTGAGTTCTCCTCACCCAATCAAGAATACTGTAGCAGTCTTCTTCCCTGATGAAATGCCTTCACATGCAAACCAGTTACCATGAGAACTGTATATAATGGTTTTTTGTGTTTGGAACACGTAACGTATGAGAGCATCAACAGGGATTAATATACGCTACCTATTTTTAGTGCGGTAAGCTTTTAGTTCCCGAGCTTCCTTCCTGTCTGTAGCATCCTTTCGTATGCTAAGTGATTGAGGTACTTTACACATCCCCGTTTCATCGTAATAAGCATCGCAGATGAAATTGAGAACATGTTCCTGCAATCAATAACATTTCACATCAAATACAAACACGCAACCAGCCATTAACATCAATAAGTTTCATTATCTTTTCTTTCCAATACACAAAGGCTACAGTTTTCGCTGGTTTCATCTCTTGAGTTAAGAGGATTTTATCAGCCATACTTTTTCTATCTGAACTATTTTACTTGTATGCCAGCAAAATGCCTTCTATCACAGTGAGTTTGGTAACTATTCCAGTTTTGCATAAAGAGTAACTGAACACATGATGATTTGCAGCAGCGTAAAAGTTCACAATATACAATTTTTTACCCT
Source organism: Plantago ovata (assembly GCA_028274465.1). Taxonomy (NCBI): domain Eukaryota; kingdom Viridiplantae; phylum Streptophyta; class Magnoliopsida; order Lamiales; family Plantaginaceae; genus Plantago; species Plantago ovata. The sequence continues at coordinate 37,840,560 of CM051455.1, read as the reverse complement.
CTACACAATTACCTGCTTCATCAATCACTTATTCCTTGTTAAGCTCCTTTAGCTATGTTTTCATACGTGAATTCCAACCCCGTCTCTCAGTTTAATCTGGAAGTGACAGAAATTTGTGTTCGGACTGATGCATTGAGAATTTGATGTCTCCAATGGCTATGAAAGTACAAACCATTCTCTATCATCTAGCAATCATACTAATATATACTCCCACCATCCCGATCTCAACTTCCCGTTGAGTTGGGCACGGAAGTTAAGAGTAAACAATATAAATAGTTAGAATAAGTTAGAAAATATAAGGTGGGATGAGTAATAGTATGAGAGAGAATGAATAAAATAGGAGATATAATGAATTAAGTGTGACATGTGTGAGTTAAACTCTGTCATTACAGTGGCTATTAATTGTTTGTTAACATGGGTTTTGTTGCACGTTTTGTTACTCTGATCATATGCAGTAGAATGTCAAGTCCTACTGCTTCTATCAGCAATTTGCTCACTGCTCATTCTCGTTCCGGTCAGGTACCCAAGATGCCTCCGAAGCAGTTACTCGTTGATGTAATTTACTGTGATGTTGCTGCCGGGAACAGTTGATGTAATATGGAAACGAAACAGAAACAGCTCCATCGGAGCTGAATCGTCTCCGATCGGATGTTAAGGTGGACAGATGTTGATATAGGGACATTCCCTATTCCACATTCCTATATGAACTTCAACCCTGATTTTCTACCAGAAATCCAATATCACTTGGGTTTTTAGTTTTAACAGATTCTTCTCTTAAGCCCTAATTTATACTCATACTCTCCATTGCTATCTCATTTTTTACTAATTATATAATTTCTTCCCTTTCATCCACTCGCATATCATTAATTTATCTACTACATATCCCTAAAATTTATACTGCTGCCTAAACTAGTACCTTAGATCTTAAGGTAAGAAAAAATATCATACCATTGGTTTGGAGGCATCAATCCACTGGTAGGCGGGTTCATTGCGGAACCATGTCAACTGCCTTTTTGCAAAGTTCCTGCAGAGTAAAGTTTTAAAAAAGTACTGTCAGCAGCTTGAAGCACCAAAAATACCCAGCAAATTTCAACATACACCATGTAACTTAGATATTATGAGACCCACACAAGTGTGAAAACTTAAGTTATTCAGAAACAAAATAACACATGAGCTTCCCGTCACTATTTTATAAGGAAAACCTATCTAATGTCAAACTCAGCATAAAGTCAGTCAGAGCCTCAGAGGGTTATTTTACATATTGTTCATATGTACTAAGCTTAACTGATTCCTATGTATAGAGCAGTTATGATTCCTTTTCTTTTGTGAAAGGGGAAAAAATGTCCCAGAAAAATATTGGCAATTCAAATTTATCGAATTAGCCCCATTATTAGCTAAAGGTCAAGAGTCCAATCACGAAAATATGATGTGTACGGTCCTTTTAATTAAACAAATAAATAGTCTTGTGGTAGACCATCTATAATTGACTTGCAAATAGATCTTGCCATGCTGCTAACAAAAAATCATACTAGAGATTCATGATTTTGACCCCGTGATGAGCCAATATGAGATTTATGCATTAAGCGATAGAGCACAGGAGAAACTTTAACTGTTTGGTATAGCAATTGCTACGTTTCATGAGATTTTTATGTCTAATAGACGGAAAATTAATAAACAGTCAATCCCCCAGAGACGAACCAACTTGAGAAGAAGTGAAAAAACTAAAGCATAGAATGAATATCCAATGTATAGGAAAGCTAGAAACTCAACTACTTATTTATAAACTCTAGACACAACTACTCCTAATTCTATTCCGACTCAAAAACTTATCCTAATAATATTATTTACTCTAGTGAATCAATCTTCCAGTATTACATGAAGTCTACTTTCCTACAAAAACTTTCATATTTTTCGAGGGACATCAAAAAATTTCACCCGGGGTGGGGTACCCTACAACCATCCCCCAGAAGGGAAGAGAGTCAGATCAGACAATAAGCAGCGAACCCATTAAGTGATTCAGGTTGCAACCCCCGTAGTTTATTTCTTTAGAGTTGGGTTGGGTTCCATTTAGAAGCCTACACACAGATCCACATCAACAAGTACCAAAACTACATTATACAGCAACATTCATAAAAATCTACGGGAAAAAAAAAATCTCTTAAAACCATAACAAAAATGGTTTGTCCAGACGGTCAGATCGGTTTAACTCGAAAACTGCAAAAAAGCTAAAAAGAAAACCTAGCCTTTCCAATGTTTTAGGAAAGGCTGCCCTCTTCCAAGACTTTAGCTACTAAAATTGTGAACAAATCTCTGATTAAATGGAACTAATATTGGTGCTGATATGGGTTCTTCAACGCGTGCTAGACCTCTGGCTTTTTGTTGCATTACAAGAACTGCTAGTGACACTGAGCTCCTAGAACAAAATAGATTATAAACCTAAGCTCTTAACACTTGTTTTAATATAATTATAGCTCTAATTAATCAATCATCCTAAGATGACTTGAATTCTACTTTAGTGCCAGTACTAAAACATAAACTCAGGTATATATGAGGGTCACATGATTCGTAATTCGTCCGATATGGCAGAGCAATACACGATTCGCCACCTTGAAGTATCCGATTCTTAGAGAATCGCAGAGTATCGATGCGCTAATTTTGGGAACGTGATTCGATATTAATCGATATGTGATCTATCATTAATAAACTAATTAAACAATAACACTGCCCGTACCTAATAAAATACTTGAAGAATTGGCCCAAAATAGCTAATAACCCAATCTATTACTTCATACCCAAAGCCCAATGAATGAAAACTCCTAATGAAACCCAACAAAAAACAGATAAGAATTAAAAACATACTTATTCTCCCTCCCTCCTCCCCTCCCTCTCCTTCCAGATCTTGTCTCCGATTCACCAAACCTGGAGAATCGTCCGGCATTCCCCCAGAGAATCGGAGAAAATCATATCGAATCTGGATACGATTCGTTTGGGAACGCAATACACCACCCTTTGGACGTATCCTGTGACCCTGACTACGTATCATTACACAACATAAAATATATGAAGAGAACAGCTCCTGAAGGTCCTACAGATGTGTAAGACTTGTATAAATAATAATAATAATAATAATAATAATAATAATAATAATAATAATAATAATAATAATAATAATAATAATAATTAAAAAACAAAAAAAAAATCACCAACTAGACAAATGTAGTTCTCTCCTCCAGGGCTCATGGTGTCATGCATGAATACTTTAAGCACACGAGAAAATTTTAATGAAGAGTAAATTATTACAGAACTGACAAGGTCAAGCAGATAGCTGTATAGGAAACATTTTAATAGAACCTCAAACATCCAAAGAAAAGGAGAAGTCTCAGTACCTTGAAGATGTTTGAAATTCAGATAGAAATCTGAAAAATCCTCTAGGAGTGCAGCTCCCGTGTTCTCTTGATAATAGCAAAAAGTCGAGAGCCTGAATAATAAATGAAAGAATATAAAAATAGTATATCATACAAATTATGTATGATCCCAAAGACCATTAACATTAATTTGAAAATAGAAGAACAATAAGTGTGTTTAATATATTATACAAATAAAATACCTGTCTATAACCAATAGCTCGAGTTGCTGAGTTAGTATTTGGAAGAAGGCCTAAATCGAGAAGCCAATTTGCCTCGGATAAAATTCCATCATCTGTACAAGAAAACAAATAATTCAATTTTTTAAAAAAACAGGAGATAATTCTCCCCCGTAAGAGTTAGATCATAATAGTATATATCTGAAATTCTGAATAAAGAGTGACTGGGGAAAAGCATATTATAAACCATGAGCGTTTTTACCTAAAAGCATGTCTTCACATCGGAGATCAATTGATCTATAAAGATTCAGTCTGTCAGTCGTAAGGAAATAACAAAGAAAATTGTAGTCCAAATCCTTTGGACGGTTTTCTAAATTCTCAGCACTTGAACTGATCATGCCAGACCCTTCTACTTCACTTGACTCAAAAAATTTGTCTTTGTAAGCATTATAAGGGACTTCAAATGCAGACGGTGGCGCTCTGCTCGACTACAACATAAAAAGCAATTATCTTTTAGTCTGGCATTTATCTGGGGTTGTAATGATTATGACTAATTTTTGTTTAGGTAAGAATATTATTGTAAAGAATGGCACAATGCTAGAAAAAGAAATGAAAGTGAACTGTTTCAAGGGCGTGATGAAATCATTGTTTTTCATGTTAATTGTCCGCTATTCCCTTCTAATAAATGGCCAATTCCAGAACTGCAGCAGATCAATCAGCTGTATTTATCATGCCCAATAGTCGAATTGATCATATCAAATATTCAATAGAAGTCGACTATGGTTTTTTTAAGATTATAAACATGAAGCAAATATGATTTTTCAAGAAACGCAACCTTGAGTATTTCAAGTCTACGACGCAACCTGTACCAGTCATTTGTAGCTAAAGATTGGACACCTTGGTCACCTGCTTTCACGGCTATCTTCACAGCGGCATTCCAATCACCATCTCTCTGCAAATCCTCAAGTTCCGCATTCACTTCAATGGTGATCTGAGATGAAGCTTTTGGAACATCTGGCTTCCCGTAGATGAACCTTATACACATGCAAAGTGAAAATACTCTTCAATTATTATATAAAATAGTGTTGAAAGAAGCATGTATATGGTCATCAAGCTCAAATATAACATTCTCATATCAATGAAGAATGCAATGTCACCGACTACTACCAATAAGGAATTAAGTATCAACAACTACTATCAACAAAGAAGGTATTATCATCAACTAAGAACAAGAAGCCAACAATACACTAGATAAAACATACCACCGCAAATACAACCCTGTACCACCTGTAATTATTGGCACTCGACCCCTCCTCAGTACATCTTCTGTTAATCTTCTCGCATCCTCGTAAAATTGTCCAGCCGAATAGTCTGTTTGTCAAATTGTACTTAATAAGAAACAGAGAAAAGCTAATAGAAAGATCGGATGTAACAAGAATTCACTAGACATGTGCAATCCAGTCAAGATGATATTCAGAGTATCCTACATCGTGAAACACTTGTATAAATACAAAGTGGAGCTGTAATAAAGACAGTTAATATTAGTTCTTTTTGTTGCCATAGAACCTGAACTTCGAATTTCCACCAGGACAGCATCTAACCGACTTAATTGCAGACAGGGTAATGGGCGAAAGTTTGCTTACCTTAACTTTAATACTTTTCTTAAAAGACACAATTTTGGCTATTTTATTAGGGACTGCATGTAAGAATAAACTGGGAACTCTTAATACACATGTTAGTGAAGGAAACAAACAGAAAGGCTAAGATAACCTCTGATGGTCAATTGTCAATCCCCTCTTATAACTGTACCAAATCGTGAAGATATAGAAGGATCCCTAACAACACTCAAATACGGATAAGTTTCAACATGGTTAACACCTTGTCTTATAAGTTCATATAATCTCTGGTTGAACTGAGGTGGGTTATCAACCAACATTGACTTGCTATGGAGAAGCTGATGACTCGGGAGGAAGGACTTTTGTAAAAATATCCACCTTGGAGATTTGTAGAAACAAGAGGGCAATAACTTAAAAGTCAAGTACCTTGCAGATAAAATGACAATCATCTTCAATTTGCTTTCTACCCACATGATACACAGAATTTGCTTCATATGAACAGCACTAGTGTTATCCACATGCCTAGGAGTAGGACCTCTAGGAAGAAAACCAAGCCCAGCCAGCAATTCACATAACCACAAAATTTCAGAGCAGTCAACAGAAATAACTTGATACTTGGACTCAGTGGAGGACTTAGACACCCGACTTGATTCTTACTCTTCCAAGAGAAACGAGAATCACCCAAAAATATACACCATCCCGCCGTAAAGCATATTGAGTGTTAGCAAATTCACCCCAGTCAGCATCACTATAAGCAATGAGCTGAAAAGACGCTTTATACGAAAAACAGAGGCTCTTAGCATAATCCCATGAACATAACGAATAATATGATGAACAACAACAACATGCTAATGACGGGGATTCTGAGGAACCGGCTGATTTACCACAAAATGTCATATAAAGAAGGAGATTCCATTCTTCTTTCTGACATGTCCACTGGAGGGTTGGAAAGTCCAATAGAATCAATGAGATCACAGTGTATTTGGCTTGATTGGCAAAATGGCAGGCAGATTAGTATGAAAATAAAGACCCAGAAAATACATGAGGGGGCTATCCGTATACGAAAGGAAAAGTTGCTTAAGAGTTGCTTGAGCTGAGAAATAATAAATTATATCATTCACAATACAGGACATTAGTTTTGAGTGAGCTACAAACTAGAGATGGCTTACATCATAAGCAAAGGCATTACAGACTCATTTAAGTCAAGGTAGGTTGTTAGACCTTTAGAAAACGATATAATCATAAACTAGAATTATCCATGCCATCATAACGAGTAACCTCTCCTTTTAAATACCCAGTTTAATGTTTCAGAACGTGTGGTGTCAACACCTAGTTCCTCTTTGATGTGTTAAATAACTGTCCCGACTAGGATGTAGGATTCAGATAGATTCCGGGGAAAATCTTTAGATTAAACCAGTACCTAAGAGATGGTGACCAAACAGGTGTTCAGGGACTTCTTGGGAAAGTTGACAGAGAGTGAGATAAAAATGTTTGCATATGGAAAAATTGCCAAAATAATCCTTTTGTTGCCACCTATTAAAACAAGAAAAATGCAGAATGCACTCTGAGGCTAGGCATCGGAGAAGCTTATTACACAGATCTCAATGCAAAGGGTAAGTGCAAGGTGAAAGAAACACAAAGTTCTTTCACAATATGGCCACAGTGCCCACGCATTCAATTTAATAGGAGGAAGTTCAGTTCATAACACTACTGGTGATAAGTACATAAGTAATGTGCCTGTTTTCCAAAATTAGTGACTAAATCAAATGAAGCTTTTGGAGCCCCTTGTTTGGATAATATACCTTGCTTCATCTCTAATGATATGAACTCCTACATTTACAGAATTCCTAGGATTAATGAAATAAAGGGAAATGCTTTTGAAGTTTGACCAGACTCTGAAGCTGGACAAGATGGACTGACACCACCCTTCTTTCCAAAGTTTTGGGAGGATTTACCCAGCAAGCATAAAATGCCACCATAAGCCTGTAGTGATTTTTTTTTTTTACCAGGGATGAGGAAAGATTTTACTGATCAGCCCATGCAATGTTTCTCAAATGGTTTTCAGTAAATTGTTGAATAACATGTTAGCTGAAATAGTTAGATTTTTTATATCACAGGGCATTGTTTAAAATCTCGATGAAACCGACAGAATAATGAGGTCTCAATTTACAGCTCACCAAGATGAAAACCAAAACACTTGAACACTTCATTAACATTATAAAGTTTTATTTCAAAATTCAAACCACTGAGTCACATTTCAAAATATGTAGAAAGTCTCTTTCTTCAAGAATCCAAAACATACTATGAAATCAAGATTTTAATTCATGTCTCAGAGTGAAAGTGGCTTTGTATACGAAAGACACATCTCTGATAATATCATGCTGGCCCAAGAGAAGATACATGCTTTAAATTAGTAAACTCCATGCTAACATGTGATATCTGGAAGCGTATGACAGTGCAACAATTTCTTCTTGAGGAATAATCAATAAGTTAGGATATTCTTAAAATTTTTAAAAGAATTCACTCATTCACTCAGTTCAGTGTTTGGTGAATCTGAAGTGGCACGGAACTTTAGAGGAGAAAACGGAATAAGTCCTTAAGAGGACTCAATCGCTTGTATATCAAAGTCAACCTATGTTCTATGTAGTTAAGCAAGGTACCCCTTTGAGTTACCTCTGATGAATGATGATTGTATTATCTTCAGTAACAGTGAAAAGGATTCTCTATGAAGCTCAAGTATTCTTGAAGCAGTTGTCAAAGAATCAAAACATCAAGAAATAATCATTACAAGATCCAATAACCCAGAGTAAACAAATATTGTTAGCATCACTGTATTCTCTCAACCTAGTCTTACCTCTTAAATTTTTTGGATCCCGCTAACCAAAGTCGGGAAAAAAATCCCATTGTTCGGGCCGTCAATCTCCAAGATTAAGTGAAAGATAACCAATTGGAATGATAAAACCCTGACACATGGAGGCATATCGACTATCATATTGATCGAATTATTGTTCAAGCTGTTGTACAGATTATATTGGTAGCAGTTCATTGAAAGTACAGGAGGGGAAAATTTTTGTTGAATTAAACCGCTTCACCCCGATAGTTCCAAAATACTAAAAATTTCACAGTAAAAGATAATGCAAATTTCTTGAAACCAAGATAAATGGCATAACAAAAGAAAGAACTTTGGAGTACAAATGTAAGTAATCCACAGTGTAAAAGCACGACCATTACATTACCTTCAGATGGGTGCAATATGTCAACCAAATGATGCGGTACTTCCTGAAAACGACGAGAACAAGTTTCACATAACTATAGGTGTGTACTGAAATACATATCACAGTGATATTTTATTCCCTCCCTGCAATCTTGTTTGAATCATAATGCAGCACTATTTCAAACTTAAGCATACAGGCACCATCTCCCTGAGTAACTATGATTTTTAAGCTTTATTGACAAAAAGTATAAAGTACTAATATTTAGTATTTACATAAATACATGTGTACGCTTTAACTAATCAAATACTCCTACAGTGCATTGTATTGTATTGTACTATAATATAATAATACCCCAATTTTGAACTCCTAAATTAATCAGATAAGAAAATGAATTTACAAGAAATTAGTGGTTTATGCAAGTATATAGACCAAACTAATAAGAAAGATGAGAGATTGTGACCTGTCTCTCCCGAATTGAAGGTTTTGCAGAGCCAATATCAAGGCCTTTATAAACCTGCAAAATGCAATGAATTTGAATAACAAAGAGAGGAGGAGTTGATTAATTAGTTGAACATATCATGTATTGTATGTAGAAGCAACGACCTGGACAGAGTCGGCGCTAATTATCTCTCCGTTGAGTCGTTTGGCGAGTTCCAAGGCGAGTCTGCTTTTGCCCGCACCGGTGGGCCCTGAAATGACGACTACTTTCTGAGAGCAAAAGGTGGTAAGAAGCCGACGACTTCGACGGTGTAAGGTTTCCGGTGAACGGTGGAAGCACAAGGGCGCCTCCAGTACTGCTCGTATCCCGCATATCATCCTTTCCTATCCCACTCACTCCCTCACTCTCTAGTCTCTACTCTTTTTTTTATTCCTAGATTTTTACCGGTACACTCACAGAGTTTTTTTTTTACTAGACGGTGTGGTAATAAAGTAGTCCACTTGTTGGCTCAAGATGTAGTAGAGGATAGGTTTGGTACTTCACTTCCGTTTATCCATTCTTGATAGCCTGTTTTGGCTTTATTAATATAAGGCATATGTTCACTCAAAAACAAAAAAAAACACCTTACTTTACTTTAATAAACTTAAATCCATTACCACTTGAGCCTACAACGTTGATCACCAAGTTAAATCGTTACACTATGGTCTAACTTCTAAGGTTCAAAGCTATAAAATCATTAACATGGGCGGACACCCACTATAAATTATTAATTAAATATTACTACAAACACAGGTAAAAAATTTCATACTTAACCCCTAATGATGACATCATAAGTCATAATAACAATTAAATTTTAAATTAGAAAAGAAAAACAAATCTTAATAAAAATCTAAAATCTGAATAAAAAAAAAAACTCTTATGCGAGCCGTCTATATATTTATAATAATAGACTATGTTATTTTCTTATACAAAATACACGTGTTATCAATTAAAATGTTTATATTGTTAAAAAAAATTAACTCAAATATTTTCTTCAATAACTAGTATATGCTTGCTAATAATCCTTACGTTTGTCGGTATTTTTTTTTATTTTCACATATAGACCTTCTCCCAAGAGACTTGCACAATAAAAAATAAAATTCAAGAATTTACAGAAAAATAAAACAGCGAGTGAGTAAACATTCCCATCAACGGCCACTGCCAAAAATGTATCTATATCATAATTTTAAGAGTTGTTATGGTTTTAAGGGGCTCAATGATAGTTTTAAACATTAATATTATTGTTTTTAGCCTATGTGGATGTTTTCTTATTGTTATTGTTTTAGGGACATATATTATAGTTCTAAAACCCATTTATAATTGGATCTTTTGAAAATGTTTGTTATAGTTTCAGAAGACATTGTTATGATTTTACTAGGCGCTATTATAGTATTAAGCATCGGTGTTATTTGTTTTGACCAAGATGCCCTTTAGTAATTAAATAAAGTTGCTAAATAAAACTCAATATTTTACGGTATTAATCGATATTGTGAGTGATGATTGATTGATGCTATTAGATTTTTGGATATCAAGACAAGCAACATCATATTTACGCTTGTAAAATATTATGACAAACACCACCATATTCACCATATCAACAAGCATCATCATACTTTTGGATATCAAGACAAGCATCGTCATATTTACGCTTGTAAAATATTATGACAAACATCACCATATCTACCATATCAACAAGCATCACAATTTTTTGATATCAATGCAAGCATCACCACATTTATTCTTGTAAAATATTATGACAAGCATCACCATATCAACAAGCATCATTATATTTTTGGATATCAAGACAAGCATCACCATATTTTACAAGCGTCAACAAGCATCGCCATATTTTCTCGATCTCAAGACAAACTATTAATGCGTTAATGAGGTGTTGCTTTTAATTTCTAAAGGAGATATGATTGAATACTGTATATATGGTATTATGGAGAAAAATCATGGATATATAAAGTATTACAGAATACATCGAAATCACTAATTTGTAACATTTTTTCCTAAATTGAAGGAAAGAAATTAGGTCACACCTATTTGATATAAAGTTTCAAAATTATCACTATTTTGTAATTTTTCCTATAGTTTTTTAAGGCATCGTTATGGTTTTAACCATCAATGTTATTGTTTTTATTTTGTGTTGCGTGTTTATGCTTGTTATAGTTGTAAGCGACATTGTTGTACTTTTAAGAGGTTTATAGTATTAAGCACCAGTGTTACTGTTTTTAACTTGTGTTGCATGACCATGCATCGTTATAGTTTTAATAGGCATTTGTTATAGCTTTGAGAGGCACTATTATGGTTTTAAGCATCACTCTTACTAATTGTATCTTGTTTTGCATGTTTATGCTTTGTTATTGTTTTAAGCACGAACGTGATTGGTTTAATGAGATTTGTTATATTTTTAACCTTTAGTTAATGAATGTTTAAGCACGTGTTGATAATGACATCGAATTTGATGATAACTTTCTCAAAGGTATCACCGTACTACTGAAGCATCAAGCACCAGCAACAAAAGGCAGAAAACCGAAGTTCACCAACAAGTTTAATCGACAAAAAAACCTATTTCAACAACTCAGTTTGCATTTGCATAAAAGACACTTGGATGACTAAATGTATCAATATTGCCATGACTAAATGTTTCAAGTTTCATATGTTAAATTTGGTCATTGATATTTTAATGGTATCCCTAAAAATTTTAGACCTGTTCAATGGTTGTTCAATAATGTTTGTGAATGATATGGTTGTTCAATAATGTTTGTGAATGAATTTAGACTGTCACTTGAAATTATAACAAACTTAAAACTATAATGTATCCCTTAAAACATCACATCATCTCTTAAACCGTTAATAAAAAATGTCAAAACTATAATTGAAACATACAATATGACACATTAAAATCATAACAAAAAACATTAAAACTATAACTTAAACTTTCAATACTAATAAATTTAAACAACGACATAATCTATTAAAACCATAATAGAAGAGGTCTACTCGCATATTAGACCGTTTAAAACTCAAAAACCACGTAAAACCTTAACTTCCCAATCTTTTAGGAAAAACTTCATTTCCAAGTCTCTAGCCTAAAAAGAATCAGTGATTTTTATTTAGAACACCATCATGATTTTCACTAACAACATGAGTCCCCTAAAAAAAAAAAAAGACAGCCTCTTACATGGATGGCTTTGCTATTTTGGTTTAGAGCGGAGTGACAATAGCCAATCCCAGATTCAATCATTTGAAAAAATAATCAGGTTTTGTTGTATTTCATTATTATCCATAGACCATAAACAAGCTAGTCCATACTCCATAAATACTTCACCAACAGATGGCAGATTCACAAGTTGATGGATTTATCAAGATGAAGATTCCACCTAACCTAACTGTTAAAAGGCTTAAGCTGGTGATGGTCTTGATTGAGGCCAGTCGAAGTCTTTTGATAACAAGTATAGTGCAGAGATATTTATACAAGTGAAAGCTAAGTTTCAGCAACCAGTTTCCCCCCTCCTTTCACCATCCTGTATAGACAGCTGAATGATAAGATAAGATCCAATGCACAGAAAGACTAGCAGAAGAGAAGCTATATAGCACTATCAAGGTCATGTCCATCGAAGCAGAGAGTTATTTGAATTGCACTTGCATGGTTCTATATAACAACTTATAGCACATAAAATTACACACCAAGAAGTTTTGTGAATAGACAATACAAATTCAAATACATGATAGGATGAATGACATATGCATGCAGCACATGGAAGGCAGGTACCAAACTGAGAGCATTAAACAGAAGCCTGACCTTCCAAGCGGATTCTCTTGTGACCTTTCTCTTCATCCTGGCAATTGGCTGATCCCCTACTATCCTTGGCCTCTGCCGAACATCTCTTGTAAGGTATAAAACCAGTTTGTCGTGATTTCAGCTTAGCATTTGCTAGTTCCTCTTCAGTGTTTTCACCATTCAGAGTGACATTCCCTTCCACACCTTGTTTCTGGGAACAATCAATCCATCTTGTGTAATTATTGTCCCACCGTAATTCAGTTTCACCTTTTTCCTCCGCACTAAAATCACCTTTTTGGGTCTTAATATTTTTAACTTTATTGATTAAATCAAGTGGAGGGGAAAAACTCTGTGGCAATACTTCTCGTCTAAACAATGCCTGGAATGCGAGTCGACCCTGCAAAGTAAAATGTGTTTTGAGATAAAGGTAAAGAAAACGGTTATGGAAAATATGAAGAATGGTTGGATACTTACCCCTTCAGATACTTCCTTCCAAGAATCATTAGTTAAATTGGTGGCAATTCTGCAACGTCGCCCTGATGCATCACCAGTGAGATGCATTAAATCTACTTCTTTCAGCTCTTCCTTATCTTTCGTGTAGTTTTCCTCATTGCCTTTTGGTTGTTTTTCTAAAACATCTGCGTCTACCTCACTGCTGGAAGGTGTGTTTGATCCACATGATGAACGGTCCACCTGCTTTCTGTTGTTGCACTTACTTGAATCATGCACCTGCGATTCATCTACAGGTTTTGCTGCTTCAGCATCTTCACCTTCAGAAATAAACTTTATATCAACTTTTTCCTTATGTATTTCTGTCTCTGATACTATTTTCTATTTTCTTTTCTAGCTATTTATACAAACACAGTCAAGGTTTAAGACAAATTTGAATTTATAATCAAACAGACATTCTCGAAAACAGAATTGACACTAGTTGAAGCACACATACACACACACACCTATGGACACATTCACACACTATGTTCAGAGTAGATATTTAAATAAATGATGAGAGAAACTAAGTTTGCATGACAACTCTAAGGTGACATAACACTGAATCACACCACAATGATATGCTCGGCATCAAGTGCTAATTACATATATAATCCAACCATGCAACATATATTAGCAGGACAAGGCTCACCTTCGATTGCAGTTGGTACCCCAGAATTAAGCTTAGCACTCTCACTTCTTTCAGAATCTGATGATGAAACAGTTGGTGGCTTCAAAGCTGAGAGATGCTCTTGCAATGCCTTTGAGCACTCTGGTTCAAGTTTTTCACCAATTAAGGCAGGATCCGGACTGTTTTCTTTTCTTTCATTGTTTACAAATCTAGTTTGGCCGCTTTCAACTGGAGTTAGGGATGTAGATGCTGGTGTAAATGTTAAGCCAGGGTGAAAAGGAGCACATAATGGAAGCAGGCCATGGGCAGCCCACCACGCAGCTGCAGCAGCTACAGTAGCAGCAGCTATTGCTGCCAAGCTAGGAGTTGAATTAGTCTGCTGTCGGGACTCTAATCCAGCTGGGGATTCAACTGGAGCTTCCATACTCACACACGGCCATAAAGTTGCTGCAAAGCTAGCTGCAGCATGAGCTGCTGGATTTTGCAAAAGTGCAGATACAATATGACTTGAAAATGTAGATGACATGTGTAGAAAGGACAAGTAATCTTCTCTGCTCTGGATTTGGGGGAATACTGGGTTAAAACTCTGAAAAGCATTAGGATCAGAAGATCTTGATGCATTATCATATTCAGAATAAACGGATGCGGCTGGATTACAATGATTATGATGCTGATGAAATCCACCCGCTTGATGCAGCACAGATTCTGTAACACCCCTGCCTGGGGTAATATATTCTCCGCTCTTACCCAAGGCCCCATCAAGAATGTGCACAGGAACATGGCGAGGATAGTTCAGTGAGGAATTTACATCAGTAATTGGAAATCTTTCAATATTTTCTGAGTGCTTCAACTCATCTTTTCTTCTATCATGATGCATGGATTTCTCAAGTGAATGATATGAATTATCAATGCTTGAAGTGTTAAATGAGCCACTGTCCTTGAACAGATCTTTCTCAGCTGTGTTTGCTTGACATCCGCCAGCTTCAATGGTGACATGAGACATAGTCATGTCCTGTGGATCACTTGTCCTGTTAAGGGGTGGAACATATTCTTTAAAAGTAAACAACTTTCGAGGAGCCATGTTGGGTGGAGAAGCCTTTCCAAGAACCTTGCTACAGTCATCATTGTTATATCTATCATCAAGTTTTAATTTTCCATCATCACAACGTTTCTGCAAGGATATAAAATCATAGGAAACAACTGTGTTCAGTTTATTTTGAAATATGTAGACCCGTCCATATTAGTGGCATAAACCAAAGAAGACAATTACTCTATAACAATGTGTACATTTATGAAATGAAAATGTGATGATTCCTTTGTTCAGCTATGACTTTTTTATTCAATATGCATTTTTTGTTTACAGAGATTTTTCTATATGCTTTCCCTTATTAATCCATGAAGACACAGCATACTGAATTTGATTTTTCAATTTTACGATTGTTTGATTTCTCCTACAGATGGCCGACCTTCTAAGATTTGCATACTCATTTAAGATTAGGTTTTGGAAGGAATAAGAACAGTAAAACTTGTCAGTTTCCATTTGCAGCAGGTGCTCAAATTTAATGGAAGCTACAGGTCTGTTGCATTAGTAAATCAAGAAATAACATAATTTCTAATATGAATATAAAAATTACGCACACGAATGAGTATCAAATGCCATGAATCTAGTGTACAGAAATCGCAAATGGGACTATGGAAATAATCCAAAAAATAACTACTTTTCAGATATGAAGATATTAGTGAATATATATTAAGAGACATTTGAGTTCATACCTCATGTCGTCTTTCTAGGTCTTCAGTTATTTTGCTCTGGCATGAAGAAGAAGAAGAAACTGTGTTTGATAGTCCACCATCTTTCGTTACCGAATGCATAGCTTGAGCTCCGATGCTTGTCTTTCTTGGATAAGGATTACTAGGTTTCCTTTTAGGCCGTGGTGGAGGGATCTCAATGTCAAGAGTGTGTCCTTCTGGAACTCCTTTTAGAACTGCCTCCTTTTCCAACTGGATTACATGAGCAGAAGTTAGGACTTTAACTGAGCTGAAATAATCATTGGGTACAAATGCAGCAGCACTTGCCCAGGTGGAAAACAAATCCATGCACATATACTGCATTGGTGATGTAACAATTGATTCTGGACAAAGCACTATCCATTAGTATTATTTACAGGTCAAGAAAGTCATACTCAGCTCAAAAGCATAAAAAACAGTAAGTGATGCTTAAATCTTATGATAGACATCTAATAACACATCTACTACTTGACGTTTTTCAAATGCACCCAATGCCCAAGTCTTCACCAGCATTCTTGGTTCTCCAAAGAATTTAGTAAAACTTGAAAAATCCAGAATGACAAAACATGTGCAGGCAGAGACTCCATTTATCCATCAAGTTAGAGATTCTCACCACTCTGCATTCCCTTTACTTTTCGTTTCTTTATCCATCACAGATTCAAACATACAACGTTCAAATTTCACCATCGGGCGTACACAGGCAATCTTCAATTAGGAAAAGCACCAGCCAGGAAGATCAGTGGGAGCAAATAGGATTATAAGTTATAACCCCTTCCCTCACCATGTCAAACTAAGAATTACATGCTCTGACCAGAATTAATTATAATGTTATTTCTCTGGAATAAACTAGATTTTCAGAATGATTATTCCTTAGGTAGGTCAATCTTTTATGAACAGGATAAAGAACTGAGAGTCAATAGGTACCAAAAGATACACAACTTCCATCACATTTTTACAATTTAATACCTAGCACATAATAATCTTTTGAATTATATTCAGACATACACATATTACCTGTCTTCTGAATCCCAGAGAGTCGTTGATACTACTATTACTCTAGACCAGTTAAATTTTATCTACAATAAATCAAACTCATAGCACTGGATTTCAAATTAAACAAATCAGTAAAAACTAAAAAGAATTTACAATAAAATAATATAGTTTAATTTCATGTAACCAAATATTAAGTTTTCATACCGACCAAATAAATAAAATATTGTTTAAAAAAAATGAAACGAGTATAGAACATGAAACTAGTGTCAAATATGTTTTACTTTAGTTATTTGACACATTTATTACATTTAATCAATTGAATAGAGCCTTTATCATATTTACTAACATAATTCAAATATCCAACCTTTCTTGCATTATTTCTAATTCCAACAGTCCTTTATGTTCAAAGATCACTAGCAAAATGCAAGAAGCAACTATTGCTACTTTCGAATTGAGTTGACTGAATGACTTTATGCTCAAAGGTCACCAAGTATCACTCAATTCGAATATGTAATTACACCTAGTTATCAGAGCAATGCACGTTAAGTTGGTGTATCTCTGCACACATGACTCCTCTTAATGGAGAGTCAGACAAAGATACAAGTATCCTAAAATCAACGATGACACTGCACTAACTGAGAATGTCCCAAACAGATTGGCTATGAAAATATCAAAGTACAGTCCTACATGGACTGGTAGATAGCCAGTACAGGGGATGGAAGTAGCAAGGAGTTTATCATTTATCCTTTAGATTAACATCAGCGTCAATCATTAAGAAGAAAGTATTATTTGAAGAAATGAATCATTGTGATTTCAAGAAGCAATATACATCATTTCTGGATAGGGCATGAAAAAGAAATAATCAGTACAGAAGATATCCCGGGGAATCTGGTATAAGACTGTCAATGCACACATACTACATTAAAATAAGATAAAACTCGAATGATGTATCGTTATCCTAGTTGTTTCTAGCATGAGAAGAATGACCTTCTGACAATTCAGTGATAACAATTCAGTGATACATATCATCATTGCAAGTTAGAAAGAGAAGGCAATGCTCGACCTTCGTAAAAAATTTCTGTGCATGACTTCTGATCTGCACAGCTGTCTTGGTTCCTATATGTTCTGCGCCACCAGGAATACAAAATAAAACAAAAAGAACAGCAGGGGAGGTTCATAATTTAGTGGTTATACATAGATGAAATAGAATCTTATTATGGAACATGCGAATATGATAAAGCAGAGACACATAACATGATTTTGAAGTTATAAGAAGAGCAAATGGGTATTTTATATAAGAAACAAGGAGGCCAGTAAACAGCTTGCTTGCAGATATAACATATTAAAATTCCGCCAAATATTTTTGCATACTTTGAAATAAGCAAAAGAGTAGTGACCTTCGATACGCTGCCAAGCACGACCATAGAGCTTGAGGGCTTCGAGAAACCTATTGTGCTCCTCTTGGGTCCATCTTTCACGCTGCTTTGTTATTGTATAAGGTTTCCTTGTCTGGTAAGGAATATTAAACGTTAATAGTTTTCAGCATAGACTGTCAAGAGAAACAAGAGCTTAAGAAGATGCTTATCAGAATCAACCTTGACAATAAAGTCTTCTCCAGATGAACACGGGTCCATCACCAGGAAGGTGGCGTCTTCTTTAGACACCGGGGAAGTATATGTTCATAGTTTTGAGTAGTAACAACACCAACCTGACAAAGTAACACTAGTACTGCAAAAAGACAAAATGTAGTAACAAATGGATTCCAGGTAAATCTGCATCTGACCCAATACCAGTAGCCTTCTTTCTTCTCATCTCAACACACGACAAGAGTAATACGATAATCAAGACTATCCTACCTATAAAACCCCCTTATTATTTGCTTGCTGTTGCTTATATCTATTCATTCTATGCAGGAAAATTTCTGCAAAAACAAAACAGAGTACTAGTTTAGTACAAGTATTGTTTAAGAAATTATCCCAATTAGTGTATGCAACCTAGGCTATGTTCCTTTCATCTGATTCAGATTCATAAAATTCATTACAGTTCAGTTCACATCCAATAAGCTTATTTCAGATCAGATCTACTTAATTGTTTTCCTATGCTACAAATAAATAAATTCATTTCAGTAAAAGATTCAATTCAAATCATTAAATTCAGCTAACTTCATTCAATAAATTTAATTCTAGTAACACAATTAGACAATTCAGTACTATATAATTCACAGTCCAACAATTCAGATTCATTAAATTCAGTTGGATTACCAGTAATAGTAATTTAGTGAAACAACATAGATGAATCCTCACCGAAATGATTCCCTGTAACTTCAGCTTGCCAGAAAATCGAATCGAAACAGAAAAAATCGGCCAGCACGAAGGAAAAAAAAAAAGTTTCAATCAGTAAATAAGGCAAATAAACAGTGTTTAATTTGTTTCCATGGAAAAACAAAAAGCTCTGGAAATTACCTTGAACTCTTTTTGCTTATCACCCGATGGTGCATGAAGTAAACCTAGCCGGAAAATCCATAAACAACGGTGATGAGGTTGAACATTTTCGTCCAGTTCAATTGGATGGAGTTTGAGAAATGAAGTGAAAGAAGAAGAAGAGAAGACTGTAGTGAAGCTGAAGAAGAGGAGAAAAGAGGAAAATGAATTATTTACTTTTTTATTTTCTTTAAAAGAAACAAGGAGGAAAAATCTGAGCCACATGTTAATCAAGGAAAAACGAAAATGGAAAAATGGGTTTCATAAATTTGAGGCTGCTAAAACTTATTGGCCGAAGGATAAATCCTAGACCAGAAGCTGCAATGGCCCACCATGCACTTTTATTTTATTTTTTTATATTGTATATTCCTCTCTCCTATTTTCTACACCACAAGTCACATGCACGTGGGGACCTACTTAATCTCCGTCGCACCCTTTTCCGTTTTCCTATTTCTTTTAAGTTTTAATTCATCACTCCTGACTCATCACCATTTTTCAGACTATAAAATTAAAAACCCCGCCCGGACCTAAAATTGGACATACACTGTCTATGACTCTATAATAATAAATATTGGTTCAACCAGTCGAAGTGTCGAAACCTTGATTATTGTGAATTACTTAACTCAATTTGATTTAGGAGAACTAAATAAATAAGCAATCAAGAGTTGTGAAAGAAATAGAAATGAGACCTTGTTGCAAGACACACACATAATAATAAGAACCATGCCCCAACTTAAATAAAACTCGTGGGTCAAGTCCAACCCGGTTTCAGGTCGGGTACGAACCACAAACAAAGGAAAATTTAAAAAAAAAAACTAAAACAGCAACACTGATAAAGATATGCACTAGCTCTTCCATGGAGTCATAGAGCAACAAACCGAAAACAAAAGAAAACCTAATAGATGCCACCCGTCCATGGAGACCCGTCCATTGTTAGGACAATTAATTCACAACCCGTCGAAAATCAACAGATATATTAATTTTGCGCTTCTAATATTTAAGTAACTATTAGCTGATACAAAAACTTTGTGTGTGTCCAGGATCCTATCAACTTAGGTAAGAACATCCATCTTGTTGAGTTCGATTCAATAATAGTAGGTTATACCTAATCACAAAAACTCACAGCACAACTAAACCACCAAGAACCAGCTGCACCAATCAAACACACAAGCAACCAAAACAGAAAACAAAGCAAGAACGCAAGCAAGAAAGAACACAAGAGTCTAACGTGGTTCGGTTCTAAATAAACTACGTCCACGGAGATCAACCAGCTTCAATATATTATATGTGCGCCAATTACAAGTCCCTAACAGTATGCAAGAAACAAGAACAAATCTGTCTCTCAAAGCTAGAACCTATAATCTATAATATATCACTTGTCGAAGTAGTCGAACAAGCCTTCAATGCCGTGTTGTTATATTCTTGAGCATGCAACAATCACCCCTTTATATAGCCTTCAATTTGCAGCTATACCTAAAGGAATTCGAATAGGAATTGATTTCCTAATGGAGACAATTACCTTTTCCTAATTGCATTCGGAAACAGTTTGAGATAACACCTCATAAATCTCCACCTTTAGCTCAACACCAACGACCTCTGTATCCCTGAAGTTAGGACACACCCCTTTGCA
Organism: Plantago ovata; assembly: GCA_028274465.1. Taxonomy (NCBI): domain Eukaryota; kingdom Viridiplantae; phylum Streptophyta; class Magnoliopsida; order Lamiales; family Plantaginaceae; genus Plantago; species Plantago ovata. Next base: position 37,819,870 of record CM051455.1, on the reverse strand, counting down.
TCTCTAAGGTTAAGACACGACCCATGTACCTCTAAGGTTAAGATACGCCCCCATGTACCTCTAAGGTTAAGATACGCCCCCATATGCACCTCTAAGGTTAAGATGCCTCCCCGTTCCCATCCCTGCGGTTAGGATGAACCCCTTCTTGTTTTGACACCCACAAGTTCCAGGCAAAACCTGAACTTTGGTCCTGGTAGCGCCTTAGTCATAGCATCCGAAGCATTCAACGACGTATGAATCTTCTTTATCTTCACAACTCCCTTGGCAATGATATATCTGATGAAGAAAAACCTTACATCAATGTGTTTTGTCCTTTCATGATACACATGATGCTTAGTCAACATAATAGCACTTTGATTGTCACAGTGAATATTCACATGATCCTGTTGGACACCCAACTCATTCAATAATCCACCCAACCAGATAGCTTTCTTAACTCCTTCAGTGATAGCCATGAACTCTGCCTCTGTTGTAGATAATGCAACCACAGACTGCTGACTTGCTTTCCAACTAACTGTCGTGCCAAACAAAGTAAACACATTCCATGTGATAGACTTTCTTCCATTCAAGTTCCCTGCAAAATATGCATCCACATATCCAACCAATGGATTCTGCAAGTCATTGCTTTTCTTGAACCTCAGTCCCATCATCCCTGTGCCACTTAAGTATCTGAGAACATCTTGTACAACATCCCAATACCTTCTCCCAGGATTCCCCATGTATCTGCTGATAACACTCATAGCATATGCAAGATCAGGCATGCAGCAAATCATAGTGTACATAATACTTCCAACTGCACTTGCATAAGGTATCATCGACATAATCCTTGCTTCTGCATCATCCTTAGGACATTGTTCCTCGGATAACTTCACCCCAGGTGCAATAGGAGTAACCACACTATTGCAATTTGACATATTGAACTTGGCTAGAACCTTCATGAGATAACTAAGCTGAGATAGAAACAAATTATTCTCCTTCTTGTCCCTAGTGATATCCATCCCAAGAATTCTACTTGCATCCCCAAGATCCTTCACCTCAAATTCTTCCCGCAGTTTCCCTTTAAGTGTTTCAATCTCCTCCATTGACCTGCTAGTAATCAACATGTCATCCACATACAAGAGTAAGTAAACTCTCTTAGCAGCTTCCTTCCCAGACTGATATATGCAATTGTCATAAGCACTCCTTACAAATCCAATCTCCGACATGTAGCTATCAAACTTTAAGTACCACTGTCTTGGACTCTGCTTAAGACCATATAATGATTTCTTCAACAAACATGCTCTCTTATGCCTCTTGTCAACAACAACTCCCTCTGGTACTGTCATGTGTATCTCTTCTTCTAATTCACCATGTAGAAACGCAGTTTTCACATCCATTTGGTGAAGAAACATGTCATACTGAGTAGCAAGAGCTAAGATTACCCTGATAGATGTGTGCCTAACCACTGGTGAAAATATCTCATTGTAGTCCACTCATTCTCTTTGAGTAAATCCTCTAGCAACCAATCTAGCCTTGTACCTTATGTATTTTGTACCCTTGAGCTCCACCTTCTTCTTGAAGATTCATTTACAACTGACAAGCTTCTGTCCATCAGGAACTTTCACAATTTTCCATGTATCATTCTTCTCAAGTGACATTAGCTCTTCATGAATAGCTCCAATCCACTTTGCACTTTCAGAACATGTAATTGATTCCTGATAACTCTGTGGTTCAGATGAATCCACACCTTCTTTCGCAGTATTAAGAGCATGAGCAAGATATGTCTTTCTAACCCTGTCAAAACCATACATATCTGGTGCTTTCCTCTGCTCCCTTTTACTTCTTTCTCTTGCAAGCTGATAGTTTGAAGTTTCACCAACTTCCTCATCAAGTCGATCATCACCATCTGACTCTGAGCTACTACTAGACTCCTCATTCACTGGTAATATAGGCTCAGCATCCGCAACATCATCCTCCACTGTGGGCTCCACCTGAGAGTGAACTCTCTCATCTTCTAACTCAATTCTGGTATTTTCTGCAGAATCGAGGTTGAGTGAGGGGTTGGGTGAACCCCCTCTATCAACACTTGCCTGCTTGTCCTTCAGAAGTAACACATCTTCATTAAACTGGACATCCCTAATTATAATACATTTTCTCTTTCCAGGTTGTATGCACCAAAGCTTATATCCTTTAACCCCCTTTGGGTAACCAATAAAGATACACCTCAATGCTCTAGCTTCCAACTTTTCTTGCTTGATATGTGCTAAAGTCAAACAGCCAAACACCTTGAGTTTTGAGTAGTCCCCAGTTGTTCCAGTCCATACTTGATCCGGCGTCTTACACTCCAAAGACACAGCTGGACTCTTATTGATAAGTATTGCTGCTGTAACCATAGCTTCTCCCCAGAAACCTTTGCTTACCCCAGAACTCAGTAACATACACCTAGCTCTCTCCAATAGAGTTTTATTCATTCTTTCCGCAACTCCATTATGTTGTGGTGTACCTGCAACTGTTATGTGTCTAGTAATACCCTTCCCTTTACAGAAATTAGTAAACTCAGTAGATAAGAACTCCAATCCATTATCAGTCATGAGATACTTCAATGATCTTCCTGATTGATTCTCTACATCAGCTAACCATTCCTTGAACTAATTAAATGCTTGATCCTTAGACTTCAGAATATAAACCCAGACCTTCCTTGAATAATCATCTATGAATGAGATGAAATATTTACCTCCACCTTGAGTGAGTGTCCTGGATGGTCCCCATAAATCTGAATGCACATAATCCAAGTTAGCTTTAGTAGTATGCTTCCCTGTGTTGAAACTGGTCTTGTGCGCCTTCCCCATCACACATGTCTCACAGAATGGTAACTTAGTGAACTTGTCTCCTCCAAGTAATCCCTGCTTGGTAAGTTCCTTCAATCCTTTCTCTCCAAGATGGCCAAGCCTCTTGTGCCATAGATATGTGTTGTCATTCCCATGAACTGCTGCACTTTATCCAGCTACCGTGTTACTAGATAAATAGTAAATACCATTCTTCTTAACACCTTCCAGCAAGGTTGTCTGAAGTGTTGACCCAACACCCCCTAAACCCCGTGCATAACCCGCAGAACACCATGACTACAACTCCATGAATATCCCATAGCATCAAATTGACCAAGTGAGATCAGATTCCTCCTCAAATCAGGTATGTACCTTACACCAGTTAACAATCTAATAGTTCCATCATGCAACTTCAATTTAACATCACCAATGCCTTTGACCATGCATGACTGATTGTTCCCAAAAGTACAGTTCCACCTTTCCCATATTTGAAGTTTGTAAACCATTCTTTAACCGGACTCATATGAAAAGAGCACCCAAAATCAAGAATCCAGGATAAGTCTATATTAGAAGTAGAGACTGTAAGTACCTCTGAGATGTCAAAAGATTGTGTAGCCTGTGCAATGTCCACTGTTCCTGCCTCTCTCCCAAATTGCTTTGGCTTCCTGCTGTTCCACACAGGGCAATCCTTCTTGAGATGTCCCTTATTGTGACAGTGGTAGCACCTCCTATTCTCCACAGAATCTTATGACCTCTTACTCTCTTGCTTCTTATATTTCTCCTTTGGTAATCTTTCCCTTGAAGAACCCTTCTTGGAACCATGGTACTTCATAGCAAGACTCTCAGTCGAATGTCCACCTTCCTGCAAATTCTTATGCTTATGGAACTCCCTAGTCTTCAATGACTCTCTTACCAAATCCAAAGTTACTTCAACATTACCAAACATCAACGAATCTCTGAAGTTTTCATAGGTGTTGGGCAGGGAGTTCAGCAACACCATAGCCTTGTCCGAGTTTGTTGTCTTGTCACCAACATTCTCCAAGTGAGTTGTGATCTTATCAAACTCTGCTAATTGCTCCAATATCGACCTCCCTTCAACCATCCTAAAATCAAAAAACTTTTACTTGAGATACATCATCTGGGCTGATGATTTCCCATTATAAACTTTTTCCAAGTTTATCCCATATTTCCTTTGCATCAGTACACTTAACAACCTCCCTCAATGTTTCGTCGCTCAATGAGTGAATCATTGTATTGAATGCCTTCTTCTTGATTTCTTTCTTCTTTGCATCGTCTTTAATCTCCTTAAGACCGCCATCCCCCAACAGAGCATCGTTAGCTCCATAATCCGATAACAAGGCCTTAACCCTCAGTTTCCACAGGCTGAAATCTGTGTGCTTCGTCAGCTTCTCAATCTCGAATTTAGTTGATGACATTGCTTATATCAAGCTTTGGATTCTCCCGGTAAATTCCTTCGACCTTTCTTCCCACAGACGGCGCCAATTGTTGAGTTCGATTCAACAATAGTCGATTACACCTAATCACAAAAGCTCACAACACAACTAAACCACCAAGAACCAGCTGCACCAATCAAACACACACCCAAGCAACAGAAACAGGAAACAGAGCAAGAACGCAAGCAAGAAAGAACACAAGAGTTTAACGTGGTTCGGTTCTAAATAACCTACGTCCACGGAGATCAACCAGCTTCAATATATTATATGTGCGCCAATTACAAGTCCCTAATAGTATGCAAGAAACAAGAACAAATCTGTCTCTCAAAGCTAGAACCTATAATCTATAATATATCACTTGTCGAAGTAGTCGAACAAGCCTTCAATGCCGTGTTGTTATATTCTTGAGCATGCAACAATCACCCCTTTATATAGCCTTCAATTTGCAGCTATACCTAAAGGAATTCGAATAGGAATTGATTTCCTAATGGAGACAATTACCTTTTCCTGATTGCATTCGGAAACAGTTGTTGAGATAACACCTCACAAATCTCAAATGATCAACCACTATTGTATGGTCATTGTGACGATATATATAAAAATCATCTTAAACTCCAAAGCCACATGTCACACTTACAAATATGTTCCTGTGAATTTTGAATGTGTGATGGATGTAATTGATTTGTGTAACATGAATCTTTTTGTGTAGCTGTATCTAGTCTTTTGTTTAAAGAAATATTAGTTTTGATATGACACATTATCCGTTCATGTGATAACTTGTTATGCTTTGTCACTCAAAATCATTGTTGACGATACTAACTTGAACAATTCAACTAACCTCGTTCGACCATTGTTTTGAATGTTTGTTTCTCGTCGTTTCCATGTCCCATCTATATGGTTTCCCCCAACCATATGAATTGGTTCCTATATGATCTAGGTTGATCAGTCTCGTGGATAAGATAGCCCACCATAGGTGATAATATCACCAAGCTAGCTCTAGGAAACTGACAAAGTGACTCTGTCCTCATGTCCTAATCCTAAAGACATAGACTTCGATGACCAGTTCTACAAACATCAACCTTCCAAAGTCTAATCGTACTGTGTACATCCCATGTATATAAGACTTGAGGTTGTAAGATGAATGTCCGGATTTCAAGATAATTATTTAAGTACTTGTAACACTATAGAATTTATGTGGATAAAACTCAATGGAATAATCATGCATGAACTTTGTATTATGGTGTTAATATCTAGTGAAGTTGTTGTAAATATATGCAATGAATGTGTATAGGTATAGATTATGGTATAAACACACAAATCATATTATAAAAAAATCGAACCTATATTTTCATAATATATTACAATTGTTATGTACCATTTGTGTAACATGAATCCGTTTTGTAATAGTATCTGACGAAATCATATTATGAAACTATAGAACCTCTATACGAACCTATATTTTCATAATACTATGAAGTATTATCATTATAGTTTATGAGTAATCAAGAATCAAAATTGTAAGATGTTGACCGCAAAAAGTCAAACCGACTAATTTCTACTGGAATAGAGGAAGTATGCAAAGTTCGGATCGGAATGATAACAAGAGCCATCAACAAATGAGGCCTTACATAAATGTATGAGAAATTTGTTTATAAATGTTGAGCAGTACTAATTAAAGTATGCGATTTGTTTATATTTGAATTTTTAGTATTCTTTTTTAAATTTATTTCACATGTTAAAAAGACAAAAATCATGAATCGGCGCGTGTAACACAAACAGAAATGGAAAGCGCTTAAAGGAGACAAAATGCAAGTTATACCAAAATTCAAGGGGCAAGTTGCAACTTGAAACCAAGCAAAGTTTAGGGGATAAAACTCTCGAACAATCAAACTTTGGATGGTTTGATGGTAAGATAGGAGAGCGTGTTGAAACCACGTGTAGCCTAACAGATTCAGTGGCGAATTTGAAATGATCATCGTGTCTCCTTTTTCGCCTTTCCCACTCTCACTCTATCTTCTTCTACAAACTACCTTAGGCTACCTGCATCAACAACACTCAACAGCAATCAATCAATTAACCACTCACATTTCATTTCTTCAATTGCCGTCGAAAATGGCTGTGGTCAATGCATCTCTCATCGCTTTCAAGCCACACTCATTTCCTTGTCCTTCATTCTCCTCCCATTTACGTTCAATTTCTTCTTACGCCAGATTAATTCCGTCCAGAAGAGGCGACATGGAGTTATCTCTATCCACCACATGTTCTGTGAAGAAGAGCAAACACTCTGACAATGTAGATCTGGTTGAACAATCCTCTGAGTCTGAGACACAGACAGAGACGCTCCTGTATTCTCTCTCTCCTCTGCCATTGTTGCTTTTCGCTGCTCTTCCTGGAGGTAATTATGCTATGCCAATGTTTCAAGTATTTATGTTATGAGTCCAGATTTCAATGTTCAAATATTGGGGTAGCTATTATAAGCTATTAGTGAATTCACATTGTTAGTTTACGATTAGTTGTAATCAAAATCGAAAAATGTTGATAGTAAAATTTATGTTTGGGACTGTGAGAGGAGTATCCTATATGGATATAGAGCTGATGCATTAATCCTTGTTAAACACATCAGAGGAATGGCATCCAATAGATTATGCACTTGGATAGTAATTAGTTAACCATTTGCCATTAAGGCCTAGTTATGTTTACGGACTCTTCAATTCCCTTTGCATGCCTGTGTTGAACGCACGATACTCCGACATAGTATGGGAATTAACAGTACCCTGGACGGTTTTATGCCAAAACGTGAACTGTTTTCGTGAAATAGCGGAGCTCAGCACCACGGATACACACCTGTATAGGTCTTAGTGCAGTGTCCGAGTAACATAGGGTGAAGTTGGAGCTCCAACAATATCTTTCTATATATGACAAGATGTATTAATCTCTATACTGAGTTGTAGTATAGTATAGTTAATAGCTGTGGCCTCTCATTTTCGTGCTTTATAATTATTGGTGTAATTCAATTCCTACATTGTTTTTTTTTTCTTTCTTTCTTTAGTCTATTTCATTTTATTCAGATATGCAGGTGATGTACTTTGAATCTGTTGTAGATGCTGATAAATCTTAAGGTTATCTGATTCTGTTTAGGGCATGATAATTAGAACATTGTTCCTATTGCACCATTGAGTCTTGAAAGATCTTGCACGTTTATATGCGATTTAATTAAAACATTCTGTCTACATTGAGGAATATGCGATGCTAGCCTGACAAGCTTGCCAGTTCCAGTCTAGTATGATGTCTATCATTGGACGTAATCTGTGCTACCCTACTTTGGTTTTAGTAAAAAATTCTCATCCCTTTTCTGATTTTGATACCTTGTCTTCTTAACATCAGCTACAACTATCACATCTCTGTTCAGTCCGTTCGTTGAGCTTATCCAGTCATGGAGCCTCCCTGGTTGGCTTGTTCACTGGGGTCATCCTGGTAACATGGTACACTTCTTTTCATTTCACAAATTAAAACCCGTTGTGTTCTCGTAGTAGACTCACAGCTTCCATAGTCCATACAAAAGAAGCTGCAAATAAATCCACATTTTGTGCATTAAGTCCATTGTTTTGGTGTGAAGAAATCTTCAAAATAGGTAAAATAGGTATCTTTTGCATCTTTTTTGGAAAATGCATTTTTTTGTATCGCTACTAAATGTACCGGCTTTTTTATTCCTGCTTTTGCCCTACAGTTTGTTAAGGAATATAATGATGTTCTTATCACTCTCTTTTGCAGGCTGTTGTTCTCTTTGCTATGGGAGGTTATGGAACTTATTTGGGCTTCCGTATACGTTTTTCAGATGATGTGGTATGAAATAACATGTCCAAAACTTTCAGTTCTCAAGATTTATGGTTGAGCGACTATAAATTGTTTCAAATTGAGGAACTTTCATATGTCATTTTCTTTTCGAAACCAGGAGGAGAAGGCTAAAGCTAAAGATTTGCATCCAAAGCTTCTTGGAGGAATGTTTTTCTTCTTTGCTCTTGGGGCTACTGGTGGAATTACATCTCTTCTTACATCAAACAAACCGATCCTTGAAAGGTTCTATCTCGTCACTTGCAGTATAATTGCAGTCATCAACCATGCCATTTTCCTTATTCTCGCACGCTGCCTTGTGGTTTTTTTGTAGTCCTCATGCTGTAACCGGAGTCATTGGGCTGGCTCTTTTAACCATTCAGACCACATTACCAGCTCTATTTGAGGTGACCAAAGAGTACAGAATTCGTATTATTCGCTGCCTCATATTCATTCAAATCTAACAGGATCTTGTTTTGTTCAGGGGAATTCTGGATTACGCAATGTTCATGGAATATTGGGTAGCGGCATTATGACATTGTTTCTGGTTCATGCAGCCCTAGGACTTCAACTTGGACTCAGTTATTAACTCACCTATATTCATCAATTAGTACAGCTTGTGCTTGTTTTGGTGTACCAACCACTTAGAAATATCAAGGATAAGATGTTTGTTGTAAAATACAGTAGTTTCGATCCCAGTGACAGTGAGTCTCATATATAGTGAGATGAGATCCACATGAACATGCGTAGGAAAAGCAAGTCAGTCCCGTGGTGAAATCCACCATGCATGAACACGACAGGGCTCCTGCCCCTAGCATGAAATAATCAGCAAAATACTCCTTAATTCTGTTCATTATTTTACCATTACACTTTAAAACTAATGCGAAGTCGAATTTGGTCAAATTTAACACTTAAGTAACAATAAAAATCCAAAATAGAACCCTCTTAAAAATGGAGCATGGATCATGGATGCATATATGCTGCATGCATGTTCCACGACGTGCTTTACAATTCCAAAACAACTCCACTACTACTATTCTTTTGTTTGATAAACATTCTGTCATCTCATGTACGTTTATATATTTTCTATTCTACTACGAGAAACCATCGACGTGCTTGGGGCTATATTTCACATACAAACCAATTGGCTAAGATTGTCAACTGAATTTGAATAGTTTTCTATTTTTATTCTTTAGAGAATAAAAATACTACTACTACTCTAATAACACCTTATCACCTTATGCCTCCACACTTATACGGATATACCAACATTCTAAACTAACTTATGCTAGAGATCTAACTATGTACCTCTTCTTACCCGCTTCAATTTCATACCATTGTGCCTCCTCTATTCATTTTAATAAATACTTTCTCAGTCCTGCCTTAAGTTTAACACTTTGTTTTGTTAAATTTTCTAAGGTCGGTTTGATCACAAATTATTTTCAAATCAAACGATAAAAATAATTATAATTTTCTATTACGAAATTAGAATGTCCATATTTTTATAACATACAATTTTTAATTATTTTTCCGATTTAGAATTAATTTGAGGTCAAATCGGAATTCGAAAACAAAATAAAATATTAAACTTAAGGCACGCAGGACGGAGGAAGTATCGATATTGTTCAATTTTATATTTAGTTGAAACTTTCCCGATCAAGCGATCATGCTGCCAACTGTGGAAGAGGCCGAAAAGATCAGGGAAATGAGATGTCATAGGGTTTCTATGACGTAGAAGTACGACTAGACTCAGAGGAAGTAGGTTCAAAGCCTACTAAAAGAGAAGGAATTCTTGTGAGCCGGAAGGGAAGAAACAAGATGTTTCAAAGACTCGTTGTTTCCTTATCGAATACAATAACTGTCCTAATATCCGTGTTTCACAGACTATAAGCTGTTTACCTATCGAATGGGACGGCTAAGCTAAGTTAAAGCAAGGTTGTCAATCTTACAAAAATTTATCAGGGTGTTTGGCTCTCAATGGGACGTACTATGTTATTTTGTTAAATTTAACAAAGTTCGGAATAGTAACTAATTTAAGGGGTTTGTTAGATGAGATTTTGTTGTAGTATTTAGTATTGATTTAGGGGGAGTATTGAGTAAGTGGGGTAGGATTTTATAGGGGTAATGATTAAAATTGGAAGTAATATAAAAGAGAATGTTTGTTTGAATGATTTAAGGTTGTGTTGGCATGTATTCCTCACTCTGGTAGATCTCCTTCAAGGTTCAATGTTATCTTTCAGCAAGTTATTTTGTTTTACACTGTTTATCTGCTCACTTGGTGAAGCTAGATTTATAACAAAAACACTTATTGTAAAAGACTTCCGCACTCTGTTTCTAAGTATCAGCAAACTTGTCACTGAAAAGTAATAAGTACTTGCTGAGAAAGTTTTAGACGACGCAAAAGTTTGTAAAGACTATTTACCCCCCTCTAGTCTTTAATTGTTGTCTAAAGGGACCAACAGTTTTCGTCTTGCTCTATGGGGCGTAATTAGTGTCGTCCAAGACTTCAATCACCAACGATATACCCGATTGATCAGATGGGTGGAGATAGATCATCAACCGGTCGTCGTGGCGGAGCTGCAACACGATCTTGATGAACCAGCGGCGGGACTGGACCCCGGTATCCTGATCATGAGTAGAATCTTCAGGAGTCGCCATTGCAGAGTAAAAAACAGAACAATCAGAGTTGATTGCTTGTGAAATTGATCGGAGTTGATCACAAAAATTGCACGAGAAGCGTCGAATTGAAACTCTAAGTCGATGATACCATGTAAACTTCCTCAATCACAGAGGAATTGAATATTATTGAATTGATGAAATTACATAGAGAATTCTCCAGCAATGAAGAAGAAGACTAATGAGAAAGATAACCGCTAATTTAAGCTAACCAGTATCTATTTATATCCCAACTAACCCGAAGGTACTACTAACACTGCTTAGTACAAGTTTAATCCATATTTTAATTACACACGATTTTTCAGTAGAAATGTGACTTCTAGCTTGGTGACTCTTGCTTACAAGTTACAAATACTCTCGCATGAAAGAATTACTATTACAAAACGCAATCACCTACCCCGGTACCCTCCTGAATGCACGATGTACAACTATCTCAAACATTAGACTACCAACCCCGTAGATTGAGAAAGCATCATCTCACCATCAATCAACAATACCGTCCACGTGTCAGCATCCAGTTCGCTGATGGTCTCATAAGTGGGACCCATCCGACCAGTGGTTATTTTGGTTCACCAACTGAAACTAGAACAGGAAGAGAGAAAGAGCGTAGTCTCCGGATCCGCTTCTTCTCCGCCTATATATAGAAACCAGTCTCCTCACCCAAAACATACCACTCTGCATTTTCCCCTCTCTCGCTCTGTAGATCTAACCACTCCAAGCTCTTCTCTCTTCTTCCAAAGGTACGCTCTGCTCTCTGCTTCCTTTTGTATTAGTTAGGTAATTACTAGATCTGTCACTGCTTCTTCTTCTTATTCTGTTATTGCGTATGTATGGATCTATGAATCTTGTGACTGAGCATTTCGTTACAACTTATTAGTTAGAGTTTTTACATTTTCGATTTAGTTTTGGTTGATTCAATTTCTTCGTTAGTTGTTGATGATTTTCATTGATTTAGAGATATCATTAGATCTTTGTTGTTGTTATGTTTGCTTCACGAGATCAGATCTTGTTAAAGACGAGCTAATTTCTGAATGATTTAGTATGTATCTATTTTCGATGTGCGAGCATGGATTTGATTCTGATTCTGAAAACATAGTTTGCCAATGACTGATACTGGCAGAAGTAGATCAACTTACTAGTGTGTTTGATTTTGTGTCGGTTCACATAACATTTACTGAAATTAATTATTATCATGAGGTTGTGCCGAATGTAGAGATCAATAATTAAGATTGGTGGTGTTGTTACTCAAATCTAATGTCTAATAGTTAAGGTGTGAATTAGGAGAATGTCTGGAAGTTTTTCTTTCCCTTCCATGGTTGCAATGTTATTTTCCCAGTGTTGAGTATGATATTTGTTTCACAAGTCATTAATGTTTTCTTGTTTTAGAATTGTTTTCAATGTTAATTGCATGATTGTCCTCTGAATAAGAACCTTATGCATTTCTTCTCAAATTCGGGGACTTGATCCAGTACAACTGTATAGTTTATTGCCTTGAGAAAGAAGTTTGGAGTGAAATGAACTAACACAGCTATCTATTGAAATGTTTTGTAGAATCGATATGGAGACCATCCTATTTACCTCAGAGTCTGTTAATGAAGGCCACCCCGACAAGCTCTGTGATCAGGTCTCAGATGCCATTCTTGATGCTTGCCTAGAGCAGGATCCAGAGAGCAAAGTTGCTTGTGAGACATGCACAAAGACAAACATGGTCATGGTCTTTGGTGAGATCACAACCAAAGCAACTGTGGACTATGAGAAGATTGTTCGGGATACATGCAGAGGGATTGGGTTCATCTCAGCAGATGTTGGTCTTGATGCTGACAACTGCAAAGTCCTTGTCAACATTGAACAGCAGAGCCCCGACATTGCCCAGGGAGTCCACGGCCATCTCACCAAGAAACCCGAGGAAATTGGAGCTGGTGACCAAGGTCACATGTTCGGCTATGCTACTGATGAAACACCTGAACTCATGCCACTAACTCATGTCCTAGCCACGCAGCTTGGTGCCAAGCTCACAGAAGTTAGAAAGAACAACACTTGCGCATGGTTGAGACCCGATGGCAAGACTCAAGTCACCGTTGAGTACAAAAACGACGGAGGTGCCATGGTTCCTATCAGAGTACACACCATTCTCATCTCAACCCAGCATGATGAAACTGTCACAAATGACCAGATTGCTGCTGATTTGAAGGAGCATGTGATTAAGCCTGTGGTGCCTGCACGTTACCTTGATGAAAACACAATCTTCCACCTCAACCCATCTGGCCGGTTCGTCATTGGTGGCCCACATGGAGATGCTGGTCTCACAGGGAGGAAAATCATCATTGATACCTATGGTGGATGGGGTGCTCATGGTGGCGGTGCTTTTTCTGGCAAGGACCCAACTAAAGTCGACAGGAGTGGTGCATACATTGTTAGGCAAGCAGCCAAGAGTGTAGTTGCTTCAGGACTTGCTCGCCGGTGCATTGTGCAAGTTTCGTATGCAATTGGTGTAGCCGAACCACTTTCAGTGTTTGTCGATACCTACAAGACCGGTAAGATCCCAGATAAGGATATTCTGGTCCTTATCAAGGAAAACTTCGACTTCAGGCCTGGCATGATGTCTATTAACCTTGACTTGAAGAGAGGAGGCAATTTCAGGTACCAGAAGACTGCTGCTTATGGTCACTTTGGCCGTGAGGATCCTGATTTCACATGGGAGACTGTCAAGATACTGAAGCCTAAAGCTTAAGTCTGTGAGTTGCGGATGAATAACGAAGCTTCCTGGGACTCACTAATATGTGACTGTTATTCTTTTTCAGGGTCTGGGTTCTATTGTCTCTTGATAAAGTGTACGGTATAGATCCTGGAGATTTTGTTGAATTTTTCTCTTCTTCCCTGTTATGGTTTCCTTGTTAAAGTGGTCTTGTATTCCTTACAGCTGCTTGTGCTTGTTTTGTTTCTGTCATTTTAAGTTTATCAAAGTGTTCTCATTTTATGAATATGATGATTCATTATGATATCAATAGATTGAATATTTGATATATTTGTATACATGATAAATGTATGTATGCCAACTGAACTTTTCTGAAATCAAGTACAATTCCAGTATCAAGTGCACTTCACATGAGCCGGTGGAGATCAGGTCAGTGGGTGGTTTCCATCCGTTTACAAGCCAGCCGAGCCGGAGTATCCGAAAGAAATAATGTGATCAGTTGATACATCATACATGTCAAGCGTCAAAGACATTTTTACATTCACACAAGTATTCAACTAATTTAGATACTGCAGCCATTTTCGTTTTTTAGTGTTGTATTTACATGTTACACTTAAGTACTAAAAAGGGAGTTGTATTTCCTGGCCAACAACGCTATCTTATGTCTCCTTGCCACACAATCGGCAAATTTGTGAGTGATAGTAAAGTATTATCACACCACATTATCAACCAATAGAAAAATCCCTAAAATAATAATCCACAATATTCTCCAGGCAACCATAATAATTTCCAGAATAATTAAATTGCTCGAATTACCACGAATCCGTAGAAATTACCTCGCAAATTTTCCGTAACCGAATTCGTGCACAACTACATACTAGGATTTAGTTTGGACTTTGGAGCTCCAAGCTCCCAGCTTAATGTAAAGGCCCAATTTTGGTCTTCAATTTCCAGCCCATCTAAAAGATCCAATACCTCTCCACTTGTCTAATCAGGCCCAACATCAAGCCTTTGCCCATTACTCCAAAACAACAATCCACTTCATCTCCGTCATTCCTTCCGCCATCTCAATTCCTCCGCTGCCACCGTTTACCAAACCACCGGATAGCCACGGGACAACCTCAATCAACTCCTCTCCGGTTGCCGCTACTGGTAGAGTTGTGTCCGTCGAGCAATAGTTCGCTTTAGTCATTGTAATAAAACCGTTTTGGTTATCTGAATTAGTACGAATTAGTACACTACGAATTTCTTATTTGTAATGTTTACATTCTTCAGTGTTACTAGTACTTGAGAAATGTTCTTCAGTGTTACTAGTACTTGAGCAATTATCTAGAAATTCGGACATACATCTTAGTGTAGTGTTTGGTTTAGTGCCAGACCCACAATACAGTTGTGAGACAAAAACTACTAATCTGTTTTTAAATGGTTTACGTTTTCTTTTCGAACAATTTTTTAGGAGGTTGGTATGATGAGTATAATGTTTGGTTTAGTGCCAGACCCGCAATAAAGTTGTATGACATAAAGTTGCAAAAAAAGTAAACGTAAACAATTTTAAAAAAATGGACGAAAAAGGAATACGTAAACGATCTAAAAAAAACCAGAGGAGTATAAGTCTAGTATACATGGAACTGTATATATACAATGGGATTACACTTTGTATGCTAGATGTTTGTAGAATTGGTCAACAAAGATCATGTCATTAGAATTGGGACATGGAGTTATTAAAGTTGGTTTGTTGGGATCCTATACCTCGGTGATGCTATCACCTATGGTAGGTTGGCTTACCCTAGTCGATTGATCGAGCGAGATCATATAGAAAACTGTTGGTGTTAGAATACGTCAATCCGTAATACGGATTAAGAGACGATCTAACACCACTAGGCCCGACCACATAGGCATTAAGATCCGACACCTTGCCATTGGTCCGACCAAATATGTAGTTTCAAGGATACACCAAGAGTGAAGCAGGGTCCGACATAGGAATCACCCGGACCGTATTAGAGTGAACTCTAGTCCGATATGTCACTAAGGACCCCAGAAGAAGTCTAATTTCAAGTACTACGAGAAATGTTAGGTCCAACCTCTAAAGTCTGACTAAGACCAGGTGGGTCAGGTCTGACCAAAGTATGTCGGACATAAAGCCAACAGTGCCATGATCTAAGTTAGAATTAAGCATTGGAGTCCGAGTAACACCTTACTCGGACCTCATGAACCTTGGGGAACACCAGAATGGCACAAGACTAGAGAACTAACTCGGGTCATCTAGTCGAACTCCTTACTCGGCATGCATATCGGGACAGGAGAATGACTAGGATTCCTACAACGTTCCTAAGGCGGTGGAATTACCACCTTAGCCTTATGGAAACCCTATTTTGGAACATGGGCCCTAATGGGCTTCAAGATCTTGAGATGCAACCTTAGCCTTACACTTGGCGCGATCTCAATAGTTGTACCTTACTGAGGGAAAGACTATAAATAGTCATCACTATTCATGCCCAAGGTAAATTCTATCTTATATACTAGAGGAGCCATCTACCCTCTACACGTAAAGTTGTCCCTCCGATTTGATCACTAGACAAACTGGGTAGTCGGTAATAATTCCCCCCCCCCCCACCCTTTGAGTTTTTTCAGGACCCTAGCATCATGGAAGGAACTTGAAGACCAAGGACTCTTACGAACTAGTGCGAATTAGAAGGAACTCATATTTTACCCATCAACAAAACAACTTCATATGATTCGGGAAATCATATGGAACCTAGAGACGATAGACGAGAAATGAACGACTCTCTACGATTGTCATTAAGTTTGGTTAGTCGAGTTAGTTCAAATTAGTATCGTCACCGATGTTCATGAAGTGACATGAACAAACTAATGTGTATAATAAGGTTACTTTAATTGACTCTACAGGGAGTATTCACCGACGTGTGTCTCCAGTCTTGTTTTCTTGGATTATCTAGTTATGCGTAGACGGAAACGTTTGTGACTCAACCGGATTCACTTACTCCGTAGCGGTTTGGGCTCTGTTAGGGTAGTCGAGATTGTCATCCCTAATAACAAGCCTAAAATTGTAATTTACCATAATTATATTTGGTGCTTTGATCTATAAGTTGTTAGTTCGCATAATGACTTTGAGTCATTTATGCTATTGTTTGAAGCATCAAATATATTTGTATAAGCCAATTGAAGTACAAGGGTAAAAGTATAATTTACCATAATTACACTTATGGCACTTTAAACTATGTGTTATTAGTTCACATACTTATACGGATATGTGTATGTAATTGTTGCAACTGTTTCAATACATTTCAATGAACAATTAACGTGCAGGGACCAAATTACAATTTATCACTAATTTTGAGTTGGCAACTTGGACTGTTATTAGTTAATTGAAAATAATAATTATGGACTTAGATATGTTTGGCAATTGTTATGATATTGTTATAATATTAGTTTTTGTTCACGTGTGAATCGAAGGGTTTGCTTGGAAATATATTAAAAAGTTCATAGACTACTTTATAAATAAGGACAATTTCACCAACGGTTGTTGGCTCAAGTGGTAAGGGACTTGAGTTCACTTAAGCAAGGTCTCGGGTTCGAGTCTTGTGGATGTAAAAAATACCGCTGGGAGAGCCGCCCCCTCAAAAAGGGCCCGACAGTGTTCGACTGGATTAGTAGCCAAAGCGGATACCAGTATAAATCGAAAAAAAAAAATTAAGGACAATTTCCATTGCAAATTATTTTCTTGAATAATATTGTTTTAAATATTATTCGGAACAACTTTTGTGAAGATACATTAGTGAAAAATTATATGGTTTATTTTATAAATCAATATAACCATTTCTCTTATTTTGTGATACGGGTTCAAGGGTGCTCTATAACCACATAGCAAGGTTATGTTAATCTAGATTTTAGCCATATGATGAGTATAGTTTTAGAGATTTTTTTATGTATATAAATAATACCAATATTCAATAGTAGTGAAAATGAATAATTGAGGGGTGAGAGGGATATATTGAAGTGGACCTACCAATCTTCTTTTTATTTACTGGCAAATATACAATTAATACTGCAGTATCTGCCATACTTTTTCCCCATGTACCTTCAACACACTATTTTCTCAGCTAGCTAGCCTGCATTTATTTATTTATCTGACTAGTCTTCTTTCATCTATTCCCTTCTTCACTCACAAACTTAACTCTTCTCACTCACAACTTAATAATAATGGCTCTTCATGAATTTATAGTTGTTCTGATCCTGATCATTGGAGCCACTACTAGCGGCGCTGCTGGTGAATGGCCACCATCCCCTGGCTACTACCCGAGTTCTCGGTTCCGATCGTTCGGGTTCTACAACGGCTACAGAAACCTCTGGGGTGCCGCACACCAGTCCGTCAATAACAATGGCATCACAATTTGGCTTGACAGAAACTCAGGTTTGGCTATACATATTATAGCTCATTACCTACTTAATTTTGTGTCTTTAAATATTCAATCATTAACATATAGGTACGTGGTACTAGTGTGTTTATTACATGCCAATAATCTTGACTCTCACATTAAATAAATGTAAATTCATATATATATACACACACACACACACTTAATTAACTTCAAATTGAAATTGAAATGTATTATGTACCGGAGATATAAGTGTTCAGGTGGTGGTAGGGTGCAGTAGCAGGGGAGGTCCGGGTCGTCTTTGCAACAACTTAACTTTATCCAGCCTCGTTTATTGAATTAGCTATTTTTGTGTGTTTGCAATAATCAACATCAACTTAACTTTAAATTAAGTTAGATGGCTTTGACTTGTTTTGTTTTTCCAAACAATACTCCTACAGTTATCTAATTTTTTTAAGTAACACCCATCAAATTCTCTAATAATTTAATTTTAAAATATTTATTTTAATTTGAAACTATTGTCAACGGAGATATAAGATTGGTTTAAGGTTTAATATATGAGTAGAAGTAGGGTACTTAAATTTTCTTTAAAAAAAATATTTTCTTTAAAAAAAAATGTATTATGCTCATTGAAAAACGCAAATTTAAATAAAGCGTGTTATGTTGTTAACGAAAATATATTGTTATTAATTCATACACCTTTTTATCTAATAACAATATAACATCTTTGGTTTATTTTTTTTATAAAATAATAAGATGGTCTTTTTCTAAATTAAACATAAATGGTATTCCATTTTTTTTAACACAATAGTTATTTAACAATGATTAAAGATACTGTGACTTATTTGTTGTTTTATAGATTCCCATATAGACCCTCATAAAAGTTATTCAAGCTATGTACATTTGTAAGAAAAATAATGCTCTGGAATCTGGATTAGTTTTTCCAGTACTTTTACTAGTGCACTTACCTTTTTCGTTTTCATTTATACAATAAAAAAATAAACAGTGTAACCTTCCGATCATGGATGCAAATTCGAGAAGTATGTTTAACGTTACACACTAGGTAGGCATATTATGTTACACGAATTTAATATAATTTGATCGCTATTTATTAGTTCGAGCATTTTGTTGAGTTGAATATTGTTGTTATGAGATTATTTGGCTCACTCCCATTTGGATTCGATTTTATTCGAAGAGAAACTCCGATTCATATTAAATTTTTACTGGATTGGACTCAACAAGGAGGTTGACATGGGCCAGGAGTTAGTGGAGTATAAAATTAGTATAAATGATTAAAATCCGTATCTCTCCTTAATATGGTGGATGAGATGGTATTATTTCTATTTTATTATAAGAACCGTCATATAGCCATCTAGGGATGGAACCCCCACCATAGGCATCTCTTATCTACGTCCGTATTTAATTCTATACTTATTGTTTAATTCTATACTTCTTGGGCCTCCCCTAAGCTAAGATCTTGAAATGAGCCCAAGAGTGCGGAGAATGTTAGACGAGAGCACTCCCTTATGGAGGCTATTTTGGCGCTTAATTGAGGTTTAGATTTCCAATTAAGTAAAGCAAAAAAATGTATGGAGACTTTTGTGGGGTTACTATTTACGTAGCCTATGAGAAATGCGTCTAAATAGTAGACACCACTTAAACCCTAAAGCATATATAAAAATAATTGGTTAATTACATTTTTTAGTAGGAAATGTAATAATGGAGTAACATGTGGCAAATGAGACCCACAAAAATTCTTCAATTAAGCCCTGAACCACTAAAATCTTCAATTTAAGAGATAATTTTTTGGTCATATATGTTAAAACTCCAATTAAACTTCTAATAAATATAGCTTTATAAATGTCGTACTGATTTTTTGCGATTGAAACAGGAAGTGGATTCAAATCAGTGAAACCATTCCGATCTGGATACTTCGGAGCCTCCATTAAGCTGCAGCCGGGCTATACAGCCGGAGTTATTACAGCTTTCTATGTAAGAAATATACTACTCCTCTACAAACTTACTCTCGAACCGACACTTTATTACCTGAGACATGCAATAAATTAGATCCATTTTGTACCTTCACAATACCTAATTAATAATGCAAATGGAAATATTACCCCGTTATATAACAATAAAATTCTCATAAATGTAAATATGTAATTTAATTATATTATAACCGTTCTATTAGGAACTTTTTATTCAAAAATGTAAATATTTAATTTAACGTAATTTGGAACACCCTTGAGTTTCATAGAGTATAAAGGGATCAAGAACGATACTGGTGTCAATAAGATGTACTTTTCTTTTTGAAAATCCACCTAGAATAACTTAAGAGTTGTTTACCCTGTAACAATTTTAGGATGAGTGAACTACTGGGCGTGCACGAGTGAGGACAAAGTATGCGGATTAGAACATGTGTTGGTCTGTGAGGCCAATATATCACCCCTAATAGCAGCATAGGAGTAACCCCGCCGGTCTAAAGGGTCGGATTTTGCGTCGATTAGTGGTCGGGTGTTGCATAATGATCAGTAACTCTGATTATATATATACAACACTTTTTTTTTAAACGACAAATGTTACAAGTACTCATACACTACCATTATACAAATATCTTAAATCACCTTATTTCTCCACACTTATACCAACATTATCACTCTGTCACCCCCATAGATCGAACCATGCACATATACTTCACTGCTCCGACTCTTTACCATTAAACCATTATATACATAACAGTATATACAAATACAACTCTATCACAACACTTATATTTTTTTTCTTCATTTTTTACTCTCATAAAACTTGCACTCATCAAATTTTTTCATTCTTTACTAAAAAAAAAAATCAATCATAAAAATTAATTGATATTTTACGGGAACACTTAATTCATTCTAAAATAACTTTATTTGGTAGGGGGTGGGCATTGGTAATATTATCGAAATTTTAAAATTTGGACCCGAATTTTCAAAATAACTTTATATATGGAATTTTTATCTAAACATAAAGCAAGAGTTACAAAATCTAAATCTAGCGTTGGACTTTTTCCATGTCTCTCCAA
Organism: Plantago ovata; assembly: GCA_028274465.1. Taxonomy (NCBI): domain Eukaryota; kingdom Viridiplantae; phylum Streptophyta; class Magnoliopsida; order Lamiales; family Plantaginaceae; genus Plantago; species Plantago ovata. The sequence goes on along the minus strand of CM051455.1, from coordinate 37,798,952 downwards.
ACTAAACAACCTTGCCAAGTTGGCTATAGTTCTTGATTGATAGTTTGATACATCATTTTCATATCAGTGTAAAGCCAACACCCTGTATATTAATTGGTCAGTCACCGTTCACTTCCAAGTAGCGGTGGAGTAATTTATTTATTTAGTTACCCATGGGTACAATGTTATCGACCGTTACATTATAATTGGCCCTACGAATATTTCTTTGATTAAACGGTCATCTATAAGATCTATCGATCCGTACATTTAAGTAGTCTTTCATTTTGTACGATACGATACAGTCGATTCTCCCACACTGTGGGTTCCCCTCATTAAGTGTATTTTTTAAAACTACGCTTATCGAAAGTGTGAATGAAAAAAAATACTTTGTTGTTTTTAAAACATTTTAAAAATTAAAAAAACAAGTTATATTGTGACTATGTTCATTAAAACTAGGCTACAAATAAAAATAAAAAAAATAACCGATAAATATAACCTACGTTACTTTTACAATATTACTCTACCAGCTTATAACACCAAATAGAATGATACCAATTTTATAACTTTAATTATGCTTATAAATCAAATTGTAGCTGCGTAATGTATTAGATATTTATAGAAGTATTTAGTAAAAAATACATGTTCGACGCCTAAAAAATCAAATTAAATCTTTGAGGCCATCCAAGTTTATCAACAAAAATGCGATAGTAATTGAAATAGAATATAGAATATTGATGAAAAGTTTTGGTTAATTTGCAGCTTTCAAACAGTGAAGTTCATCCAGGGTACCATGATGAGGTGGATATAGAATTTCTGGGCACGACATTCGGAAAGCCATACACACTGCAGACGAATGTTTATGTCCGGGGAAGTGGAGATGGTAGAGTTATTGGCAGAGAGATGAAATTTCACCTCTGGTTTGATCCAACTCAAAACTTCCACCATTATGCTATTTTCTGGAGTCCCACCCAAATCATGTAAGTTGCACAAGTGTACGAGTAACTTATTACTTTCGTTTCTCCGTAGGTCATTGCGTAGATTTAATGAGTTGTACCTCAACTCAATTTACTACTAGCAATATACTCCGTTCAACTTGTTTTAAAAAAAAAAATAAAATTAATTCAGCTTCCTTAGGAGTAATATTTTTATAGAACAAATAAGTTTACTTGGGTTTAAATTTTTTCAGACGACTTAAATAATACCTTAATGTGTTACTTTTTCCGTCGCATAACAAATGTTACACTTCATTTTTTAGTATCAGTTTGACCTCGTATTAATTCCAAATTATACAATAAAAATAATTAAAAAGATTATATTATAAAACTAGAATGTTTTATATTTTCATTATATGAATTTTTTAATTATTTTTATCATATGATTTGAGAATAATTTAAAAGTCAACAAAATGAAGTGTAACATTTGTTATGAGACAGGGGAAGTAGAATACATGTATTATTTGTCAAAGTGTAAAAATAGTACTTCCTCCGGTAAATTGCAATAACCCCACTTCATTTTATTGACTTTTTCGACGTTCGATTTGATCTCAAATTAATCATAATTCATTGTAAAAAAAAATTAAAAAAATTTTATTATAAGAAGTGTACTTTCATAATATAATTTTTTTTAAATTATTTTTTTATAACGAATTATGATTATTTTAAGATTAAACCGGACATCGAAAAATTAACAAAATGAAATGGAGTTCTTGCAAGTTATCGGAGGAAATATAAAACTGAAAAGGAAAATAAATATATAAAAAAAAGAACCGAAAGAAATGCATGATACGACAAGGTAAATTCTACAATATTTGATTTTAAAAAATTAAGTTTTCAATTCAGCTTCCTTAGTATAGGACTTAGGAATACTATTTTATAGAACAAATAAGTTCAGCTCCAGTTCCGTTCAAATTTTTTCAGATGAATTAAATGATACGTTAAAATGTTAGAATACATGTAATATTTATCAAAAGTGTAAAATATAGTATAAAATTGAAAATGAAAATTTAAAAAATAATAAAATAAAAAAGAACCGAAAGGAGTGCATGATACGACAAGATAAATGCTACAATACTTGTAATGTACTACAACACAATAATTGAATCCAAAAATCAACGTTGAACGTCAATACAACATTCATTTCAGTTTATTGATGTGATCTCATTTGTTCCCTAGCCATTTTGTAGTATTTAATTTAATTATTAATTCCAGCTTTAATGATGTATCAGATTCCTTGTCGACGATGTGCCAATAAGAAGGTACCCAAAGAAAAGTGCCCAAACATTTCCCCTTAGGCCAATGTGGGTCTATGGGTCGATATGGGATGCATCCTCCTGGGCTACCGAAGACGGGAAATACAAAGCCGATTATCGCTACCAGCCCTTTGTCGGAAAGTTCACAAACTTCAAGGCTAGCGGTTGCTCCGCCTTTGCCCCGGCATGGTGTCGCCCCCTCTCCGCCTCACCTTATCGCTCCGGTCGGCTAACTAGGCAGCAAACAAGGGCTTTGCACTGGGTGCATAGACACTCTTTGGTGTATGACTATTGCAAGGACAATAAAAGGGACCATTCATTAACACCAGAATGCTGGCGTTGATCGAAATAATAATTAATTACTGTATTATTATTTTAATCCAATCAGCAATTCACCTTTCTTATTTATATTTAAGAAATATATTACTATATATTATATAATGAGAGATGGGTCCCGTTTGCCGACATCAAGATGCAACAGAAGACCCGGTTCGAGCAGCCACAGATATAGAGGGCTAGAATTGTAATTTTGCTTCTTTTTCTTCTATTTTATCTGTGTTTTCGTGTTTCAGTGTGTAAAATAAAACACTTGAAATCTAAATAAAATTCAAAAGTGAGTGACAAATGTTTACTAGAGTGCAGTGAGAGTGAACTATTTGGTATGATTGGTAAGTGGCATGGCATTTACAGTCAACAACTCCAAAACACCTCCTCCCTGCTCGGAACCAATTTACATGTAAAAACGTCAAATTTGACCACCAAAAAATAGAAAAAATCACCGATTATTTCTTATTTTGGAATATAGAAAGTTGAGGGAGTGAATGCAAAAACTTCTGTTTGGTACTTAAGTGAACAAGGTGTTTTGTTGGGGTGTTTTGCTGCAAACTGGTAAAAGGACGAAAGCATAAACGAAAGCATCAACATCAATCAACTGGAGATTCGATTCCATCTCATTCTATCAAATCAAAACACATATTAAATCAACCAAAATGCAAAAAAAATGTAGAGCATCGAATTATTAACGCCATACCTGTGAAAGGAATCCGCTGAACACAAGGATCTAGTTGATTGCACCATCGGAGATGGCAAAGTCCAATTCCATCGGAGACGACGACTCCTCGATTACGGCGGATGGCAGTTGCAGTAATTGTTCCGAACTTTGGGGGTTAATACGTCTTATCAGGTGGCCTGTCCAAAACACATCTGGGCTTGGACCAAAACCGGGGGGGGGGGGCGGGATGAGGTTTTTCAAGTGTAAAAATCAGCATCTTTTTCACATTGGCCCAATTCCCCAAGCTGCCCAGGATTTTTCGCGTACACACAAAATAAGAACCAATCGGGAGGTTTTGTGGCGGTCAACGCCACTTTACATGTAAAAATGGCCAACCAATCAGGCCCTTTGTAATTTACGTCGAGTTTGATGCAATTTTACTCGTCGTATCTTCTCATACAAGTAACTTTTGCAAGTGAAGTAATTTGTTATACTGAGCATAAATTCGTAATACACAGACAAATCTTGACATATAGATGTATTTTTAAATACCTCAGACATGGTCCTTTGGAACTCATTTAGGTTAGTTGATTTAAATAAGAAGTAAAAGGTGAATGATAATTGATTTTGGAAGGTAAATTGAAAACTAAACTAAATGAGTTTCACATGTTATTATTTTGGACAAATCTAAATTTACTCCACAAGTGATTATTTGGGACAACTCTAAATGAGCTTCAAATAAAAAAGACTAATTTAGAGATGGACTTTGGCCTTCTTAAATCAGCGCCAAACGTACTGGATTTGGTTGAAACACCACTAGCCAATGACCTGTTGAAACTCGACGGGAAATGGAAGAATAAATAAATGATTGAAACGGGAATATCTTGTAAATAATCTTGCAGAAATGTATTACAATGTGGTTGATACAAACTGCAAGTTTTATTATTCTACGAAAAAACATTTCGTAGCCTCATGTTCTATTGCTACCTATACAAATTATAAGTACAATTTGTATCAGTGTAAAAGTCATAATGTTTAAAACACGTTGACTTCAATCAACATATTTTGGCATCCCAAAAATTGAAGCATGCATATTACCTCACAACTTATCGAAAACTTCTTTGAATACTATGTTTGTTGTAGTATCACGGGTATTGTCATCTTTGTCACAAATTAAAATTCTGAGCCCCTTCTGGATCGTTACTCTTGATAAGGCAACATACAATTGTCCATGACTGAATACCGGGCGAGCAGATAGAGTCTTGCATGTGTGATAGTGATTGTCCTTGACTTTTGTTAATGGTCATTGCAAAGGAAAAAAAAACGAAATGGTCTTCTTTCAAATTGTATTGGAAACTTTATCTTGTTCGATGGGGTCATGTACATTCTTGGGATATAAATGGTATTTTCCACCCTCAAATCCGATATCATTTTTGCCTCTTTAATATGATTGTCAAGTCTTGTAATGATCATTCTCGTACCATTGCACAGCTCCAAAATTGATCTATATTCCTTAAAAGAATTATCATACATATGAGCAGACAATCCTAATATATTTATTTGATTGAGGACCTCTACAGGGAACATCTCATCCAAATCATCGCCATCATCAATTACCAGTTGGTTTATACTATATGCACTAAGATACTTAACACCTATTCGATGTTAGGTCAAAGGTGGCAGGAGTACGTGCTTTAGCACTTTTAAGCATTTGTCTACACGAATTTCCATGCATCTTTGACATTACACTCTCATTTATTTCTACCACTATGTCAATAGTTGGAGCTATGACAGTTCGTCATAAAAACAAATATTGGATCAATTGAAGGATTAGCTATATGATCTAACAGGGTACATACTATCGAAGATAGTTGAGATTGGGTCAGTGACCTCTTGAATAAGTATATCATCTAGCAACTCGACCTCAACACTGCCATCATTCTCGGTGCTGACAATGCCATCTCCCACCTTAATTAACCACCCAATAAATTCTTTGAAGTCTTCGATCTATGTAGAAGTTGATCTTGCCAGGACCTATATAAATTAATTAATATATAAATATAATAGAATTGTATAACCACATTGGTATAGAGTTGAGAAAATATAATTTTATATGTAGTCTCGCACGTTCTTCATTAGATTTAGTACATCGTAGTGATCTCAGAGGTTCAATGAACAAATTGCAACATTCACTATGTCAAACCTACTCCCTTTCGGTGTCACCGATAGAATCTATGAAACCCTAAACCCTAAAACTTTGAACTACTCCGGAGATGTTGCTTGGGTATTGGATTCCAATACCAGAGATTAAAGAGGAAGAAGGAAAAAATAATAATTTTAAAAATATTGCTTTTAATTTTCATTTTTCCATTTTCTTTAAATAGATTTATTAATTCTCGTTAAGGCCTCTTTGTTTGGGAGTTTTTGAGACGATGACAAACTTAATAAGTGCCGAATACACATCCTCACCTTTTCTAAGTAAGAACTTGACTCCACAGTCCACACCAAATACACATCCTCACCTGTTATGGCCTACAAAATGTGAGCTCTAGGAGATTTACCACGAGACGCAGTCAGAACCCATGAACCATCAATCCTCCACTCCCACCCTGTGGAACATGAGAATAAATAACCCATGAACATCAACAACTTATTCCACACATCCACCTCAAAAGAGCACGAGTGTTTCAGCTTGATCATACGATACACATCCCCACTTTGAATATGGCAGACCGCAATAATCAATCGCAAACTTACAATTTCTTGGGCCATATGTTATTTACTGTAAGTATTTTTTCTTGTGAATACACATGCAAACATTCACAACAAAAAGTGTCATGATACGGGAACTGTACAAGTGCAAAGACTAATATGCTATGTAGAGAAAACTAACACTTCCTGCTGATATTACGTTATGGTACCTTCAGAACAGCTTGGCCGTGAATATCTGTAACGAGCCCTCACTCAAACACCCAAGTAATCCTGAGCTTGACATGCGAGAGTACTTCACGTCATGCACAGGATATTTCCAAGGTTTAAAATGCCCGACGGCCCTGAGAGATGGCAACTCTTGGAGCACAAGTTCACATGTTGCTTCATCAGCCGAAGCAAAACAAGCGTTTTCAGACAAACCCTCTACAATTGCCGACTTTGGCAGCAGTAGATTACTCACAGTCGCAACAGTTGCTCCTAATTCCTTAAATCTGCAGCCCTCCTTTTTGTAATGGACATGAGATCCCTGAACCCCTTGCCCACACACAGTAGAAGCAGCTGTAAGAATTGGTTGGGAATTCTCAAGGTCACCAAACATCTCAATTTTAGGACGATACGATGCAACAATGTCATTGCTGGTTGGGGAAAATGCTAGTGATATACAAACACCTTGATTATCGGAATCAGGAATCAAGTATGGCCTACAACAAAGTATGAGAATAAAGTTAACTTCTTCTCTCAATTAATAAGCACAGCACATACGTCACATAACATGGCCATCTATGTATCGTGTGCATGTGTGATGAACCATGCAGTCAAGTTTCAAATAAACGAGATGCAATTGGAAAAATAGTAGGTAGGAAAAATGGAAACAGCAAGAGAAATATGAAAAGGCATACTATAAAGACCTGATTTACTTTCTTCCATTAATGTGCCTAGTCAATCTTAATATTAAAACGTATAAATTATTAGTACGATTTTAGAATTATAAATTTCTGCAGTAAAATGTTAGAACAGTTTAGTGGAAACAGTTTGAAACTTCAGCAGCTATGGTGTAATTGGCCATAAACAAAAATCATGACTCAAATTAATTCCAGAATACATAAAAGCTCATATGCTAACCTTTCTTCATGGGCACCAAACTTCCATTGACACAAGCCAATCGCAGATGCGGTAAGAACACTACTCATGCCAGCAGTAAGGGATATATCGGGTGGAAGTGACTCCAATGAATGGATTGGGTTTCTAGTCAATCCAACCAATGATTCCACAGGCCGCAAAGTGTGACGCAAGTCAAATTGCAGAAGTTCACCATTCTGAAGGAAAACATTAATGACAGATCAGTTGAAGTTAAAAATACAGAAGCAGCTGAACTGACCAATAAGAAACACATCAGAACCTGCAAGCCTGCATACACATAATGCGAACTGCTAATATCCCATGAGCATGACCAAGCTGCAGCCTGAAAATATATGATCAACTAAATATTTAAGATGCAAATATTAATGTGGACAGAAAAGATAGTTTGATATCGTTTCATTAGAGATTTCATGCACTGTAAGAAAAATAAGCAGATACATAGTACATTTCACAAGGAGATCCATCTTTTTTGCTGTGAGTGTGCGATCCCATGGTGCATGGTACATATTGTTCAAGTCAGATAAATCAAGCATGAAACAGTTTTATTCCCAAATATAAACTTTGCTACTAGAGTTGGTGCATGCCTGTATTATAAAAATTTGCAGTAGACTCGTTTGGCACCCGTCTTATAGTCCAAATCATGCTTGCTTCATTTTCTTACGTTGTTTTCTCATTAATGAACAGGCAGTACCATTAAGGATTTATGATTTTCCCAGATAACATGAATGTGTAAACCCCAAACATATGAGCAAGCATTGTTCAGATATTACGAGAGGCAGAATGGTGGGTGAGGGAGTTAGGTGCGTGTCAACAAAGGATGGGCCAATGATCAATAGACCATAAAATCAGTGATAAGATTTCTAAAGATGTTTTGCTTTTTCAATGTTAGGGAAAGCAAAGAAATCTTACCTAAGTAAAAATGTGAGAGATTGATTTTTAGACTTATGCCCATCCTTTTCAGCAAATTCAGTTTCAACATACACACTTTAATTGGTATGTAGATAGAACAATACAATATGACAAGGAAAGTAAGCAATTTTCATTTCCTATTGTCTTTCATGTCTCCCTCAGTAAGCTTCCCATTTTGCATTTTTTGCTGTCCAGAAACTAATTCTGATTCTTGTTGTAGTAATTTTCCTATTATCCCACACAATTTAAATTAGGATTATTTCATTTATTCTTCTCACAAAATAATTATACTTGCCCAAATTTTCCAAGCTTTTATTCATTTCATTAAAGAAATTCACGTGAAGGATATGGTGGAATGAAAAATTTAATATACAGCAGTCCCAAACAGGGCGTCCACTTTCACATGTCTCTCAATTAAAGTAATACATTTCCAGAAACAATACTTGTAAATAAACTTTGTAAATATGTGAGGTTACATCTAGTACATCTGTTCTGTACCCAAGCATCCACCATACCAGATAAACAATCAGTTATTATCAAGGGAAGAACATATCCCTCCAACACGAAGATCTTTGTTCTTGTTATTTAATGGAAAACAAAACAAAATAATATTTCATACATGTGCATTCACATTGTACAAGCCTAACACAGCTACAGTATTCTGACTCAATGCACGTAATGTCTAGTTACCGATACTTGTTAATCTTATATTGGACTACTTTCAAATATTTCAGATCAGATCTTTCCCATGTGAACTGAGGTAAGCCGAGTAACATAGTGGATGATCTAATGCCAGAATTAACCTAGAGTCCAATACCAGAGAAATTTCTTGATTTAAATCATATAAAATTATGTGCGACTAATCAGTCAATCAAAAGAGAAACACATTAAGCAGTCTTTTAAACATTAAAGCCCAAAAACAGTATAATAGTCTAGTATTAATTTGAAAAGAATTCTCAAGAAAGTAAAGATTATTACCGGTAAATCATAATTAATTATTGTATTGTAGCTCTCAGTGCTGAAACAACAAAAAAAAGGCAACAGACATCAGTATAGAAAATTGCGGAAATGCTTCAATGATCAATTGGTTCCAGGAAATGGAGGTATGCAATGACGAAGAAAGGAGAGAACTTTTACCTAAGCACTGAGAGCTTCTTCGCTAAGGAAGACAACAGCACAAGCTTAGAATGAGGGGAAACCCTCAGGTCCTTCACAGCTTTTGTGGCCAAAGGCAATTGAATATCCTCCATTTCATTGTTGAGAAAACTCATCTGGAAGATCCCAAAAGACAATAGATCTTTAATTGATGGATACAAATAGTTATGTCAGTCAAAGTACTGGAGTTCTCTAAACGGTGAAAAGATTTACAGTAAATAGAGTAGATTGTTTTCAACAAGGAAAAAGATTTACTTTGGTGAGCACATGCACTCCACCCATTCTTGAACGTCTTCGAGCAATCAGCAAAGTTTGACTGGAAGAATCTATGTCAAAAAGACGACCACCATCTACCTGAATGTCTTTCTGTAAAAGTCAGAGAAGTTAGTATCAGACTTCAACATGTCACTAAGTAATGCTCTGTACAAACGTAATCCAATATCAACATGGAAAAGACCAGACCAACAAAAGAGAAGGGAGTCAAAATATTCAGCTTGAATTAAGAGACAAAGGCACTTTTTTAGAAGGTTACAAGGTAGCTACAATAAACATATGGAAAGAACCAGTACTGGAACAAGAGGACAAGACAATTGCTGTTTCACCGTGTTCATTATCAAAGAAATTAACTATCTATAAACTGAGCAAGATTTTTACATTATCAACTTTGGTCTAGTACACTTGGCAAGACAATACTTACGAATGTTAAATCTGATCTATCCATATTTCCATTTCTGTAACTATATATTACTCCCTCAGTTCCACTTAAAGCTTTCCAATTCTAACGGGCACAAATTTGAAGGAGGGTAAATAAAATAGTTTGTGGATTTATTATATTGATAAAGTAGTACGAAGATGATTAAGAAATAATAATAATAATAATAATAATAATAATAATAATAATAATAATAATAATCCATTTTCTGGATTCTATACGTTTGCTTTTGGAGCGGAGTTTTAGGAGGTTTATATGAGTGTAGTGTGTTGGTTTAGTGGCAGGACCCACAATAAAGTTGTGAGATAAAGATTTGCCAAAAATAGAAACGTATAGAATCTAAAGAAACGAACAGAAATGGAATACGTATAGAATCCAGAAAAACAGATGAGTAATAAGTAAGAGAGGGAACTGATAAAGTATGAAAGAGCTTGAATAAAGAATTAATAAGTAGAGATGGCGGGTTTCCATTTAACAAAATGGAAAGCATTTAGTGTAAGTGGAATGCCATTTTGGGACATTTGGAATGCATTAAGTGGAAATCTATCATCTATGTAATGTTGAGGATCAAAGATCCTCTTAATTCAAATGTTGCTAGAGTTCCACTCAACTACGCGAACTCATTTAGCTGATCATATTCCTAACCCGTCGCAGAAGCTTGAGGTTTCCAGACAAGGACAATGGACAGAAACATCTCATAATAATAAAATATTATTTCACATTCCATATCACAGCAGCAGGCTGAGTCTTTCAGAGGGATCCAACTAGGATTTATTCCGAGATACTTAACTGATAAATAAGAGGCTAAAAGTTGACGTTTACTTAACATTTTGGAGTATGTCTATTGATTATTACAACCCTCCATCCCATAATTTAGTGGTACGATTCTATTACTTGACAAAATACATTTAAAAGAAATGTCTTGTTTATTCATACCCTCTCATAGTTTATTCATCGTATCTCACACTTAATCAGTTAATCATTCATTCTATCTCAAAACTGAACACAAATTTACAAATTTCATTACTTCTTCTTTATCTCAAACCTATGCCGAGAAGTGGCACTAAGTAATGGGACTATGAAGTACTATTGTCCCCCGTGGAGAGGCTTTTGATCATCTGAATCTGATATTATTATTCATACTTGAGTTTCTTTCAATTCATAGCTGATTGTGATATAGAATGTTTTAGAAGATACCTGTATTATAAATTTATTTGAACATCCTTGCATTTGGAAATTGGGGACAGCATGATTACCTGCAATTGAAACACATGCAGAAAATACTATTATGCACTCTATGAATAAAAAATTTGAAATGAAACGATTACCCACATTTACAACAATATTTAATCCCACTATTTATTACCCAAGGTGACTTCTCCATGACAATGGCTACTAGATGCAGTTGACCCCGATACTTTCCGTTCGAGGTCTTTTACTTGAGCCTCCAAATCACGTTTCCTCTACAATACCACAATTTGTAATTTAGCAACAACATTTTCATATTCAAAGGCACGTCAATGCAAAAGAGAGAATATTCAAAGAAAAATCATGGAATGCAGAAGGGTGTTTCATGATAAGATCCCAAAACATAAAAAAGATTAATAATAATTATTATGATTATAATAATAATTATTATTATAGTAATAATAATAATAGTAATAGTAATGGTAATAATAATAATAATAATAATAATAATAATAATAATAATAATAATAATAATAATAATAATAATAATAATAACAACAACAACAACATACAAATCAAGTGATATATGTGAATTAAATTATTAAACAACACTAATAATAATGATGATGATAAAGAAGAGTGATGGTATAAATACACCAGTATTTATAAGTAGTTAAGTACTTAGCTACGTGTACTACAGACTGCATAAATAACCTTTTGATCAATAAGTAAACTGGACATGCTCGACAATACGGTAATAAGTGAAGATGAACCAATGAAGAGATCTTGATCAGCAATACTATGGTGCAATAGTCAGGCTGGAATAATATGAAGATGAAGAGATATGAGAAGCAATATTGCACGCACAATCTTGAGATGACGCACTTCCTTGGACAAATCGGATTCCCTCTTCTTTGACTCTGATTCCTTCATAGATAAGGCAGCATTCTGCCAAACATGGTAAGAAACATAAGAGGAGTTCATGCCATCACGCAGTGTCATGACAATACCATAACATAGAACCTAAATAATGAAGTGTATGCAAAACTGAAGCTCTTGGTTAGTTTCCATGGATGATCTTTATTTCATATACTTGCAAGTGATATTAAAGATTCTGTAAATGGTGAGCATAATCACAACATATACAAAAAATAAATAAATGAATAAAATAATAATAATAATAAATAAATAAATAAAGGGAAGAAGAGAGGCAGGAATTTAAATTTAAAAAAAAAAAAAAAGAAAGAAAAGAGGAGATATATGCTAACAGCCTAACACAAATCCCTCAATAAGTCAATATTATAGACAAGAATGAAGCAAATATACACAATAGTCATCAATGTAGATCACTTTTTACAATCCACCTCGAAGAACATACCCAGGAAAAAGATGATAAGAAAATTAAATGGTACTAGTATAGATGCATTTTGAACTGGAGAATAAGTGTAAATAAGCCCTTCCACAAATAACTATAGTTGATCATTCTAAAGTTGCATTATGAAATCATAAGCAGTTCCTTCTTCATGATACTTTTAATCATGACTAATGAAAATATATGGTCACTGATACCGATAACTGTCGTTTAGCCAAGAAAGCAAACATCTTACAAAAGTTGAATTAATTTCAAGAGCAAAAGACAGTTGAGATGATATCCTTAGAAGATGTTTCATGGCTTCAAAACACATTATAACGTGGTAAATATCACATCTAGAAACAGTATCCAAGAGAGTCCAAAAACTTATGCACAGAGATCATGTGTCAGCACTTTCTCACCTTTTTTTCAAGAGATACACATTTAGCTTCAAGGGATCGAACTTTCTGCAAAATTTAGACCAGATATTGATCGTTAGTTAACACACACAAAAAAAATAAAAAAATGTCTGCTTAAACTTAGCCACAATCTGTGTCAGATACTCAGATAGTACCACCTTTTGGAGCTGGTCGTCAACAGCAACTATTCGAGAGGCATAAAGTAGCCGAATATCCTTCAGGGAGGATCTCCTTTTACATTGAGGACACTAGAACCATCAAAACAAAAATTAAACAACAATGAGAGCAAAAACTAAGAAAACACATCATTAATGTTGAGCTTAAACACATGAATTAGGTCTAATGGATATGGTAAATTACCTTGCTTGAGCCTGGACGACGCAACCATTTCTTGATACAAGACAGCCCATATATGTGTCCACAAGGCAAACAGCTACCTCATACAAATTGAACCAAAAAACATTTTTAGTTTCTAGTGATGAAATTAAGCTAGAAAAAAAGGAGAATGCGGTAACAAAATATACCAGACATGGTGGTCACCGTCAGACGACCAAGCCTCGAAGCAGATAGGACAGCAAATACCATCAATTTCACCCATATTCAACTCCTCGTCTTCTTCTTCTTCTTCAGCAGCAGCAGCAGCGACTTCATGGCTGGTGATTTTGGAGTTTCCTTTAGGGGCAACATTACGGCCGTCCGATTCATCAACCGAAACGACATCGTTCGGATTTAACAGATGCCGCATTGGTGACCTTGTTCCGGCGCTGTCGTCTTCGTCCGTATCATCTTCTTCGGAAGACTCATCCGCATCCGTGGATTCATCTTCTTCTTCTTCGGAACCTGACGACAGAACTTGCACAGGATCCATGTGAGTTAATTTAGGGTTTTTCTGAGATTTTGGGAGGGAGTTGTTTGGTTTTCTTTGGCAATTTGGTTTGTGGCACAGAAATTAGGTGTAGGTAGGGGGAAATTAATTAGCGGGAAACTAACGGGGTAACCAAAATTTTCAAGGCTCCTTTCCTCAACTGTGATTTGTTGCTGTCATATAGCCTAGATCACCTAAAAGCGTCAGTCATGTGCTGGACCTGGACTGCTCGAGCGCAAAGCTTCTTAGAGCCAGCTCTATTATTTATTAAAGCACGCTCTAATTACTACTTGTTAGAGCATCCATTGATAAACTCAGATATGTAGAATCATAGGAGGAGACGTAGAGGACGAGATTTGGGACTTTTTTAACCTCTAATTGAGTTGCACAATAAATGAATAGAAGCTCAAAGGTTTAAAAATCGAGTTTGTCTTGACTTGGGATTTGCAACGTAGTTAATTGAATGTGTCACTTTGAATTTGAAAATGTTACCGGATATAAGTTGTTGATACTATGTGAAGTGTGGTAGATAGTAATCGATGTAGCTAATGGGCCGTTAGTGTTAATGAGAGTCGATTTTGCTTTATTGTACCTAATTGGTTGTCATCTAGTGCAAATCAATGGTAATCAGTAGTAGAATACGCAGATGTAAGTTATTTTTTGTTTAATGTGTGTTAGATATACCATAGGAATGCAATTTTAGTATTATGTTGGATTAGATTGTTGATGTTGGTTGAGTTTAATTACTCGGGCAGTAAATGTCATTTAATTTTTTTTCTTTTTTTGAACTGTTGAACTGTATTGAGTGATTCTAGTTTTATATTTTGTCTTCCTGATCATGTGACGCTTGAAGTTTCTTTAGTATTTTGTAAAGTTTTCTCAACATGCTTGCCATCTCAGTGCCATCACCCCATCAACCCTTTTTCATTTCCTCTTTTCCACACTAGCATTAAGACCGTAGAATTTGAAGGTACATAGGTATATCATTTTTAAAGGGATTGTCACAAAATCTTTATGCATTTTACAAGAAACCTTATATATCTTGTTTAGAAACCTCGAACGATTCCATTAAAACAACGTTATTACAACCAAAATTTCAAAACCTTTAGATATTTTAGAAGAAACATTACGTATCTTGTATATAGACCTTGAACATTTTTGTATTACATAGAAACTTATAACCAAAATCACATAACCTTTAATCATTTCACACTAATAAACCTTATATATTTTGTATAGAAACCGTGAACAATATGGTATTCCATAGTAACTTATAACCAAAATCACAAACCTTTAAACATTTCACAAGAAACCTTATACTGTACTATATATTTATAGAAACCCTGACAAATTTAATATTCCTTAAAAATCTTATATTTTGTATCAAACGAAACAAGAGGATGGCTTACAAGTATCTGAACCGATAGAACTCAATAACACAAAATCAAACCATATTTCAAACTCCGTTGATAATTGTTTTGAAAACATGAACTATTGTGTATTAAACACGAAATATATTCAAGAAAGCACAAAGTTGACTTTGTTTTGAAAATTCATCTTTTTTAAATATTGTAGTAAAAATGTCCGTGTATTATATAAAAACATCCATGTTCCAGTTTTAAAATGCAACCAATCTACAAAGTTTCTTTTTGTGGAGTAAAGGTGTTTATCTAAAATGATTAAGGTTTATGTATGACATGGTCAAGGTTTTCATATTTGATGTTTAAGATTTATTTTGAAAATGATTAAAGGTTTTGAAATATTGATTATTTCGGTTGTAATAGCTAAGTGATCAATGTTTCACATACAATATATATATACATAGTTTTACTCCATACTATCCATGTTTTAATAAGAATAGTCGATGTTTTGTTAAAAAATGTAAATAAGAAGAAATTGTCTTTAATAAAATGAATATTAACATTTTTTTTTTACTCCATGTTTGATACAAAATAGTCAAAATTTTGTATTTTTTAACGGGATTTTGGGTTCACCAATTCCCCTTGGATTTGAAAAACCTTAGTCCATCTACATCTCTCAAACTCCACGGCAGCATTCGACTCACATCAAACTCTATCATACTCTTACAACTCCGATCTGAACTCTACAAATCGGAGCTTACAGCGCCAAATCGTACAGCTCCGGTCAAGGAGCTGTAAACTCCCAAGATCGGAGTTGATCAAGGAGACCTCCTTGGTCGGTGCTCCAATAGTGTTAAAAAATTAAAAATATTTTTTTTGTGACTCTAACAGGGGATCCAGATGTAAATGACCCTATTTTTTTTTTTGGGTCAATTACAAATAAGTGATGTTCCTAATAGTTTCTACCAAATTAGTGATACTTGAAAAATTTACTACAAATTAGTGTTTAAATATGGTATGACAAAATAAACCTTACTTAATTATAGGAACTTAGTTAATAATAGTTATATAGCAAGTATGAGAAGAATTAGTCAAAATTATTAGGCATATAAAAAAATAGAATCCATCTAACAGATTAGGCAACGAGAGTACTAGCATATAAATTAACATAATTATTAAGCTTTGTTAAGTTTGACAGTCTAGAGTTCGCATGCTACTACTCAGTTGAACCTTCCTAAATCCTTTTCCGTCATAAAATTAGTTCACTTTCATCAAACATTATATATTTATCGAGCATCTAAAGAACCCAAGCATCTCTAACTATTTACAAACCCAAGCATCTCTAATAATTTACAAGAATCGACATAGAGAATTACCAAACATCCTAATTTTGGTACGCGATGCTTGACGTGTTAAATGAGATGCTTGTTAAATTCTAATGCATTGTTTGATCCCGCCCTTAAATTCTGCATTGTTCGATCCCACCCTTAATTTTTAGCATGCATCTCTTTATTTTTGGTACGTGATACTTGATTAAATTTAATTTGAAATTGAACGAGAGTGAAATACGTGATGCTTGCCTAGATCTAGCTAGTCCAAAAGTTGAATGCTTCTTGTCAATTTCTTTTATTAGCAAGTCCATAGTAGTAGAAATAAAAAAAACTTGTTGGTTTTGATTTTGTGTCCTTTAAGATCGTTAAGAGAAGTGACAATGTGTTCGCTCACTTGCTAGCTTCAAATTTCGTATTTGTTGATTATGGCCAGACTGTTTTGACGTTTCAGTAGCTAGCCTGACATTTTGTGATTTATTGAATGAAGTTTTTTTGTTTCTTAAAGGACAAAGAAAATGAAGGAGGTTTGTTGGAGAAATTTAGGAGTGAGGTTAACTATTTTAGTACTAAAATTAGTAGAATCACTAATTTGTAAATAAGTTTTCACTAATTTATAATAAAGTAATTAGGTTATACTAATTTGGTATAAAGAATTAAAAGTATCACTAATTTGTAAATATCTGTTTTTTATTTCCTAAACCCTTGGAACACTGGTGGAAAGAAAAACAGATTAAGTCTTTGTTCTTTTCGTCTGAACATAAACTAAATTTAAAATAATCAATTTTGAGTGTTTTGACCTAGGAACGGGTCGGGATTTAGCTACCCATGTGTTATTTGTGTAGAATTAATTGGGATTGGGATTGAAATAAAAGCCTAGAGGGTGCCCTACCATGCCAATGTTCAGTTGGCTTCTTCCAGCATCATTCTGTAGCTCAAAAAATCAATCGACATCAACAACAGAAAAAAAGGGATCTGATCGGAGAAGAGATACTATGGCCGCTCGGACTATTACCTATATCACCGGCTCTCAGCTTCTCTCCATCAAGCGTCGTCCTAATCTAGCCATCGTTGATGTCAGGTCAGTTGCTCAATCGCCTTAATACTACTTCTATATGTTACTGGTTCGAGTATCATTAATTACCAATCTCCTCCAGGGACGATGAGAGGAGCTATGATGGTCACATAGCCGGTTCGCTTCACTTTGCAAGTGACACATTTATTGACAAATTGCCAACCCTAATCGAAGCTACCAAAGACAAAGATACTCTTGTTTTCCATTGCGCACTCAGCCAGGTATATACAAGTATTTCTTTCATCTTCTTTTCCTTTTCAATCCTTTTACTGCTTTAAATGCTCACTGTGTCTATAGTATATTACTCTTTTTTTTTTTAAATTAAATTTTGATTGCCTAGTCATCAATGAATGTAATGGTGAAGGACTTGATCAATCCATACTTCTACATGACTACCACTTGCTTTATTTATCCGAATATGATCCTCAAGAACTAACAAATAAGAATGAGAGATAGTGATGAAGTTATTGGAACATACACAATATCAAATTGTAGACATAATTGAGTACCTGTGAACGAAGGATCGTATGAATTCTAAATTTACGTTAAAGTTTGCATTCTCTAAAACATACCTTGGTCTGTGATTTGATTAGTGGTCTGGTCAAGACGCTCGGACCTGTGAGTCGCACTATATGTATGCTCCGCTTATGACTTGCAACTCAGTATGCAAATGCCTACAAAGAACGCTATGCTAGGTGTTACTTTTAGAGATATTGGTAGCATATAAATCTTTTTTTTTTTTTGCCCCCCTTCCAGAGACATTGAGGTTATACACTTGTGTATGGCAATTAACTGGACTAAAAATAAAAAAAGGAGAACTTGTATGTCATATTAGTATATTACTGCCCCTTGTTTCTTTTTTTCTTTCACAAAATTCCAAGAAAAAATCAGAACCATCATGGTTTGGACAACGTCCATATCATTTTCTTGTAGGGGTGAGGGCTTAGCCAGGACTACACATCTCTCGTGGGCACATGCCTTTGATCTTCCCTTCCTTGTTTTCTTATTGTGTGTTAATTCCCTTTCAGTGTATTCTGAGTTGCTGGATCGAATCACACAATTAAATAATTACATCCTATGACCTTATCAATTATTAATTGATGAATGAATTGATCTTCTCAATTAAATAATTCATGAACATACTTGACCCACGATAAACAAGAAGGTCAAACGCAAATAGCCCATTTGCACTGAAGTGCCCAGGAGAGGGTGATGCTGACTAAGTCAACACCTCAACAAGATAATTATCTGGATGTTGTCGAGACATGATACTGGTTATATTTTATTGGGGTTTTGTAAAACCTAAGGGTCTGTGGTTTGTACTTTAAAATGATACAGTATATGACTTATAATGTTTTGTTTCTGCCGGTTAATTCCTATATGCAAGTGTATAACCTCAACACCAGAAAATAAATAGAGAATTATACACCACCAAAATATCTAAATGAATACATAGCTTTCTTTGTAGGGATTTGCATACTGAGTTGCAAAGTCATGAGCGGAGCATACGCTGATACCATAGTACAGGACTTCGCATGCGAATTGTTGTACCCTTTCTTGTTAACATAATGTAATCATTAACGTGCTATTTGTTTTCTTGGTATTCATTTGTTATCTGCTCTCCTGTTTTAGAAATTTAGAATAATATTTGTTAATTTCCTGCTTGAATTTAGGGATCACAACTCCATATTCCAACACACTTGACCTAATAATCCATAAAAGCACTCACGGGTTACTGAATAAATTTAAGCATGTGGAAAAAATAACATTTAAAGCATGGTTTAATTCAAACTCGAGTCAGCTTATTATTACTTGTTACCAGAAAAGGAGAGATAGGAGTAACAAACATTCATTTGTTCCTAGAAAAGGAGAGGTGGATATAGAGAAGAACTTGGTTGGACATGTGCAAATTAGGATTATGCAACTAACTCTTGTGGTTGTGTGGTTATCTCTAGTATCTATGGTTTGTGTACAAATTAGGAGAATTTGACAAACACTTAAATAGGTGTTGAGCCTCAACTAAAATGGTGACTCCAGAAAAAAAAAGGTTCAGCAAAGATTTGAATTAAGGTTGTGAATCTATCATCTGCTCTCAAATATGTATGATTATTACTTATTACTAATATATAAGGTTTGTCCATGGTTATTCCTAATATATAAGGTTTGTCTATGGTTATTCTTAATATATAAGGTTTGTCTGACCATCTGGTACTGTATCAGCTTTTGCCCTCAATTTGTGATCTTCAAAGATACTTTTTTGATATCAAGGTTGGTTTTGGATCCCTCCTGACCCGTGTTAGATAAAATATGTATGGTCTGCTTTGGTGGTGTATGACTCAAATATTTTTATTTTTAATAGACATTGTGGTTATACACTTGCATATGCAATTTACTGGATTAAGAATAAATCAGGAGAAGTTGTATATCATTTCGTAGTACAAAACCACTGCCCCCTTTATTTCTTCCCCCCCCCCCCCCTCCAAAAAAAAAAAAACCCCATGAAAAATAAGAATCATCATTGTTTGGACCATCATCCATATCGTTTTCTTGTAGTGTGGGGGCTTAGCCAGAAGTACATCTCTCTCCTGGACGCATGCCTTTGATCTTCCCTTGTTTTCTTATAGTGCTTTAATTCCCTTCAAGTGTATTTTAAGATGCTGGATCGAATCACACAATTAAATAATTCTATCTATTCAAATATTTCCTAATAATTAAATCATACTTCTATGATCTTACCATTATTTAATTAATTAATGAATTGATCTTGTTGATTATATAATTGATGTAAACATAATTAACATACGATAAGAAAACAAGAAGGGAGTATCAAAGGCAAATGGCCCATTTTCACTGAGAGGGGTGGTGCTGACCAATTCAACACAACAAGATCATGATTTGTATGTGGTTGGGATCATGATGGTGGTTATATATTCTTGTGTTTTTGAAAACTTAAGGGGCAGTTGTATTGTTCCATAAAATGATATACCACTTCTAATGTTTTGTTTATGCTCCAGTTAATTCCTATATGCAAGTGTATAACCTCAACACCAAAAAAGAAAGAGAGAATTATGCACCACCGAAATCTCTAAATGAACACATAGTTGTCTTAGTAGGGAGTTGCATACTGAGTTGCAAAGTCGTGAGCGGAGCATACATTGATACCATGGTAGAGGACTTAACATACAAATGGTTGTAAGCTTTCTTGTTAAGATTATGTAATCATTAACGTGCTATTTGTTTTCATGTTATTCATTCGTTATCAGTGCTCCTTTATTAGAATATTTAAAAAAATAAAAATTCCGAGGTTTGAAATCTAGGTTTTACAATTCCATATTCCAACACATCGGGCCTAACAACAGATACTAAAGCACTTATGGGTTCCTGAATAATTTTAATCGTGTGGGAAAATAACATTTAAAGCACGATTCAGCTTATTTTACTTGTTCCCAAAAAAGAAGAGATAGGAGGAAAAAACATCTATGTTACCCCAGAAAAGGAGAGATGGATTTTGTGAACTTGTTTAGACATGTGTAAATTAGGGGAATGTGACTAACACTTGTGGTTGTGTGGTTATTCCTAGTTTTGATGGGTGTTGTGTGCAAATTAGGAGAGTATGACAAACATTTAAGTGCGCGTGTTGGTATGGCTGTTGCGTAGTCTTAATATATAATATAAAGTCTGTCTGTGCCTCCGTGGGTATTCCTGGTACTGTGCCAGTTTCTGCCCTTAATTTATGATATACAAATAGATGTTATGATATCAAGGTTGGTTTTGTTCCCCTAACCCATGTTTTTGGTGACACATACACCTACTTCCAAGTTATTTGCCTTGTGTTTTGAGATATCCTGCCTGAAAGCTTGTTTCTTTATTTATTTTATTTTTTATTATTTGTTTTATGTGCCTTTTTACTGCTACAATCTCCATGCTAGGCTCTGTTCTTTAAGCTTCCAAATCCATACGGAGTCTAATGGTGCACTCTTTTTTAGAAGCTTCAAAAGCCCTGTATCAAGAGGATACTGGGATTTGGTGCAATAATTTCAAAAGCGCTACGGTGAAATTGAAATGAATGAAACAGATATTGACCCTGAACTCGCTTACTCGTACTAAATTCTACTATTAATAAGAGTCTAATAGAATACATGAATTTGTCTTAAGAGGAGATTTGGTGCAATGTTTTGAAAGGGCTAGGTTAAATCGAAATAATGAAACATGTTTTGTGCCTGAACTTGCTTACTCTTACAAAATGCTAGATTATTATTATTATTATTATTTATTTATTTATTTATTTATTTTTCTTTTTGGCTCTGGATTTTTATATTAATTAGTAGATAGCATGTCAAAGAGGAAATTAGAAAGAGGTAGTCCAACTGTAAGAAAGTCTAGGCTTGCAAAATATACATCACTGTAGGACTCAGCCTCCTTAGTTTAACTTGATTAATAGAGTAGTTAAAGTGGCGTTGTAGATACTGTCAAGGTGGGAGGGTATCTAGCGATTGTGGGTAAGAAAAGTTGGTAGGGTAGGAAATAGTATGACCTTTCAATCTCTTCTGTAGAGTAGAAAAAGAATCGACAATTTGACACTTCAGAAGCAACTAATCCACTTTTTGTTGAATTATGCGTGAGATGACAGTCAAGCATCTGATTAACTATGCTCGAATATCAATGAACCCGATTATTGCAATTGCCCGGGATACCCTTTTTTTTAGCTTCTAGGGTCTATTTATTAGTTCAAGATCCTCTTATTACCAACTTGAATCAAAGAATTAGTAGATCTTTTCCGACCAAAACGCGAATGGGCTAGTGTTATGAACTTATAATCATGGAATCGACTCGATCATCAATTATAAGTTCATTTCATACATTATATGTATTAACTTATCTTGAATGCCTGTATGTGGTTTCAGATTTTTGTATTTTAGTTGCAGTATATGGCCATTCTCGTTATAGAAGTTGATGAAATTAATGTTCTAATTATCAATATAGAATTTTACTAGTAATCCCTTAAAAAACTGATTGCTTAATATGCAACTGTGCTTTCCGTATGATCATATTTTATCTCCCTTCATTGTATGTTTGTTATCATCAAGCAAGTTCTGCTGTTGATACCAACTCAGCCCCTTGTGAGAGTGAGACTAAATTTTGGCTGCCTGATGAAGAATAATAATTGATTTCCAAATGATTATCTTGTAGGTTCGTGGACCTAAATGTGCTAGAAGGTTTGCAGACTATCTTGCTGACACGAATGATGCGGGAGTGAAAAATATCATGATTCTTGAGCGTGGTTATAATGGTTGGGAATCTTCTGGAAGGCCAGTGTGCAGATGCAAAGATGTCACTTGTAAGGGCGAGTGACCTCATCAAGTCTGCTGTGAAAGATGACACACTAATGGGAAATTATGTGCTCATTTGAGGAACAGAAATGTGTAACTAATTACCGTTTCGTCTCTGACTCTCTGTAGATAGATAATGATGCCCCTTGTTTGCTTCAATAATCAAGAGTGACTATCTAACTAGATGCAAATACATAAGTTAATATTGTTTTGTAAGCAGTGGGTAATGCTGGGAATATATTTGAAATCTGTGGGTCTTACAAAAGACCAGTTTTTCCTAAAAAGATTAGGAAACTCACATTTTATTCTAAACCTTTGCACTTACCTGCCCAAGTGCTTGGTGTGTTTCTTAATGAAGCTCTATGACAAAGATTCATTTTGGAGCTCTGTCCAGAGCTTTCCCAAGTGTTTGGAGTGTTTCTTGAAGCTGTGTAACAACTAACAAAGGTTCATTTCGACTGTGTTTGGAGTATTTCGCCAACTATCTCACCTGGAATATCAGGCACGTTTCAAAAAACCCAGAACACTTTTTTTAGCCGTACAAATTTACTTCTAAGAATTCAAATGTTATATCCATGTTCAGTTGAGCACATACAGCAAATAATCAGTTCAGTATAGCCAGCCAGCAAAACTGCATCACAAGATCATAACCATTCTTACTTGAGAGGTCCCATTGTCCGAAGCCTCAGTTATCTCAGTTCCATCACCCCATCAACCCTTTATCCTACTGTGCCTGTCATCACCATCACGATCCATGTGGTCTCTCTCTACTCCAACTCCTCTGTCTCGTCTATATCTCTACCCATCCCTGTCAACCTTTCACCTTTCGTCTCTACAAACTTTGTGAATACATAATTCTTACTCCAATTACTACTAATACAGTATAATAATTTTAGGAATTAGGGAAGTTGACTTGAAACCTACAGAAGTTATTATCAGATAGGAACTAAACAAACCTTAGGATGCAAATAAACCAGATATGCACGAGATATTAAGAGAAAGGAGCGGCTGAAATGTAATTGAAGGGAAGACATCTTTTGGAGTCAAGGATCTTGTTCATTAGTGCATCAAAGCTACAAGTTAGTACATTGATCGAACAAAGTTCTCAAGTCTGCAACAGTTATAATCTCAAAAGTTTCTGCCGGGCCTGGGTAGCAGCTCAATAAACAAACATTACCAAATACTAATAGACTGATGCACCATAAACAGAGAGTGACCATAGTCGATAGGTTCACAAAACAATTTTCCCCAAGTTTACATACAAAAAGGTTAAGTTACTAGTCTATTACCATATCCGGTGGTCAGATAACTATATCCAAAACATCAACATTGAATTACTGGTCGCCAACCTCTGCAGGCCACCACCTAGGCCGTGGAAAAACTACGCCCATCTTCTTTGCCGTGTCCAAAAACTCCACATTTTCAGAACCACCAGCACGACGCTCACCATCTGTCACAACCACCCCAGACAGTATTTTCAAAACATCGCCGAATTCACTCTTTTTCTTTACCACATCATTCACTTTCCCTTGGTTAGACACTGACAACTGCGGTTTACCACCACCTTCACTCCGCTTCATCAACCTCTCAGCATCACTCCCTCCATTATATAAAAACTTGGCAATTTCATCAAAACCTTTATGGCTAGTTATGCCACTATCCTTGTTCTTCGCCTTTCCATCTCCAGCAACACCGACGACAAGACTCCCACCTATATGCTTCCCACTACTGCGCGAACCACTATCCCTATTCTTCTTGTGATTGGCACCAACACCTACAGAACGCGCATCTTTCGTTTTCACAATCTCTGCTTCAATCCTACTACTGCACGAACCGCTATCCTTATTCTTCTTCTGATTGCCACCAACACCTACAAAACTCCCACCCCTGGGCTTCGCAATCTCTACTTCAATCTTACTACTACCCGAACACTCATCCCTATGTCCGAAACCCTTACCCACCAGCTCAACATGAACATCCCTAGACTCACATTTCTTATCTTCAATTTCAGCAAATCCATCACTATAATCAGCCAAATCAACAACCATTGTTCCATCAACAGAATCACCACCATCTAAAACGACATTTCCAACAGATTCACTATCAATCAGTTCAGTTTCGCATACAGGAACCGTGTCACCATCCTGTGACGCACCACCAATAATGCTCGATTGATGCTCATCAGAAACCCTAACCCTAACACTTTTGAAATCAACAACAGCATTTTCACCGGAAGAGGTGGAACGGAGGTGGTGCTCGGGAGGGGTGACGAAAACGGCGTCGTCGTCGTCTTCTTCCACTGCTGGCGGTGGTTGGGTGTCGGGAAGAGTGAGCATGAAGATTTGGGTGGGGTCAGGCGGAGTGGGTGGTTCGAGTGAGGGCTCATTGAAAATCTCGGATAGTTTGTCCTCCTGGGAAGAGCTGATGAAGCAGAGTTTGATTATTGACTCGAATCTATCTGGCTTCTGTGTGTCCGCCATGTCCTTTCTAATTAGAAAAAGCTCATGAGTTGGACCCGGTTGTAGAAGACATCCTTATATTTAGTAAAATGAATTTTAAAATTTCTGTCCAGTCTAATTTGCAAAAATAGGGCATGAAGGAAAAATCTATGTATTAGCACATGAAACTCCATTTCTGCTTTCTCCTTTTGTAATCCAGTGTTTTACCAAGCAAGATATTTTGTTTACATGCCACCAATGTATTCACAGAGTTTTACCAAGCATATGATTTTCGCATTTTAACTGCTGGAGCTAAAAGCTGAAATTTTTCAAATTTACCTCCAATAATTTAAATTTGAATGGTTAGAAATAGTACATCTTTTTTTTTTTGGTAAAGAAAGGATGTCAATTACTTGGACAATGTCAAAAGATAAAAAAGGTACAATCTGAGGAGGAGGGACAACTCGAAAGATGTCATTTTCCATATCCCGTTCAACTAAAGTTGCCATAAAGTGGGCACATGTATTCACTTCTCTTCCTATCCACACAAATTTGGTCTCCCATTCTTTAGCCAGTAGTGACCGACACTGAAGGATAAGGGAAGAAATAGTACATCAACAAGTACTAATGATTACATATACACAGTTTACTCCAGATTACTACTACTACTACTCCAGATTACATACACACGCTTTACGCTACTAATCTAATTACATACACTACTACTACTCCATGCCTGATTACCCCAAAAGTACAAAAAGATGAGAGTGAATGCAAAAGTCAATGTCCCCGATAGCGTCCGTAATCAAATAGCCCAGTTTCTTCCCAGTTCTGTTATATTAGGAACATGCCACCCAACTCAAGGCCAAATCAATGAAGCTGCAAGAAAGTGGTGAATAAACAGAAGAACTGTCAGCAGACTATGGAGCAAAGCAAATCAAAGCGACAAATTGGTGCAGGTCAGCCAGTTTATTTAAGAAGCAGGATGAGAGGTTCATAGAGGTCAAGTTCCAAAATCCAAATAGACAAAGCAATTGTGATGTCAATTGAGCCAAAACATCGAAAGACCATCACAAAACTATACAAGTCACTAAATGCGAACAAAATCCACATAGGCAGAAGCACAGTCGGTAAGTATGCATTGCAGGGGTTTTTCAATCCTCATACAAACACCATTAATCCTGATTTGATAGCCCCACAGAAATACATTCGAACAAAGTTGATTGTGCAAGTCTTTGTTGCCTGTTAATTGGACGCAAAAACTACCAATCGTGCCTTTATTTAATGTAGTACAGAAGCCTAAAATGAGTGGCAAACCCTTCCCCCCTTCCCCGCCGTCTTCAACACCGACTCCACCAATTTCTTCAACCACCACCACCAACAACAACAACCACCACAACGAGGCATCAATTTCCTTTCCCACCACCACCTTTTTGAAGCACCGTCACCACTAGGCAACAACCACCAGTAAAATCCTACCCTCCCGTTTTAATTTTCTCCAATTAGACAATTTCTCAATTTGACGATTTCTCAACTTTTTTTTATTGTTAAAATATTATTCCTGTAATCCTGGAAATTGATGTAGCAATGTTTAACACATTATCCATGAAAAAAGGTTCTAACGGATGAATCGGACATTTTTGAAAGGTGGGCGACTTAACCTCTGTTTCGCACTTTCAAAAAAACATTTTGAAAATTCACACATAAAATCCCCAAAGTTAATCACAAATGGCAATGTGCTGCGTCAATTTTCATTTTTATAAGCATACACAACACGGTTCATACTTACGAGAGTCAGAATAACGCTTCATAACCAAGAAACATTAAAGTCAAATCAAACGATACATGTCACAGTACGTAGAACAAAATATAAGAAAGAAATGAAATCCATGTTCCCATCACGTTTAAAGAAATAGATCAGGGTGTCCAACCCCAACGTCTGGTCTCCTGCTCCAAAGACCTGATCCGCTCTTCCTGCCTCCGAAGCTTCTCCTCCTGTCTCCTAAGACTCTGGTCCTGCACTTGGAGCTCCCTCTGAACCTGGATATACGCCTGTATCTGCTCGTCACGAACGTTCTGCGGTGGCATGATTTGCTCATCCACCTGACCCTGCACCTGCAGTATATACAACCAAACGGTGTAACAATCGGACAACATAAGAGGATATCTGATCAAGCATTAAGAACATCTTAGTAGAATACTATACAAACAGCTCATAAGTTTGCAAAATACTTGGAACCACTGCAAGGAAACTGCGAACTGGATATGTGTACTTTATATGTAATGCGTAAAAAACCGTATCCAGGCAATATGATTATGTCAACATAGATAACATGGATGATGATTCACTAGCATATTAGTTGCAAATGCAATTTTAATAGAAATTCACGTGACTAGCTATCTTATTTTGGTGAACTAGTCAAATAACCTCATCTAACTTTTGGCGGGATAAGTTCGCAGCTCCTGCTACCATATAAATGAATAAGGCAAAAATAAAAAAATAAAAAAATAAAACTAATGAAGTAGACAAGTCAATAATAGTTTACTACAACAATAAAAGAAAAAATAACTACATAAAAACTTGACTATATCTGTCTTAGGCATGCATGATCAACACACTTGTCACCAAATAAAGAAACTGCATGATAATTGAAATTAAACAAAAACAACACAGTAGAAGTGCGGAGATTTTTGTACCTTTTCCTCAAGAGACGCACATTTAGCCTCCAGACCTTGAGCTTTCTGTTGAATCAATACGAAATACAGATGAGTCGTTACAAACAATCTTAAACCATAGTACAAGCTTATTCAGAATCTAAGCAAGAGTACCACCTTCTGTAGCACTTGGTTAGCATTAGCACTTTCTGCAGCATGCAGTTGCCGTACATCATCGCCCCTAAACTTGGCTTTACATTGTGGACACTGACATAATACAAATTAATAAAGAATGGCCAACTGTAATCTAAACAAAAGCTCAGTGATCTCAGAGCGTCAACATAAAGACATGAAAACAAAAACTACCTCCGCTAATCCTTGACGATGCAAGCATTTCTCGATACAAGAATTCCCATATACATGCCCACAAGGCAAGCAGCTGCACACGTACGCCACCAAAAACAAAATGTCACTACTAATGTCAAATAGAACAAATAGAAAGGCACTTGTATATATAACATGATCTAACAGGTAATTAACCAGTGGATCCAAGGGGGGTCAATTGACCCCCTAAGATCTGAGATATTACTATGTATAACACTATTATTACACATAATTGGTTTGTTGCAATGACTTAAGTGACCGACCTTATTTTATTTGGTTGGTCACTGGTTCAAATCCTCTCTTTATCATTTTGGTGTTTTTTATCATTTTTCTACAATTCCTTTCTCATTTTGAATATTTTTCTCATTGTTATTATTTTCCCTTTTAATAAATAAAAAAATACAAACTTAACTTGACCCCCTAAAATATAATCTTCGATTCTTGACCCCCTGAAATATCGTCTTGGATTCGCCACTGTAATTAACTCGTAGCGACATTGAGTATAGAGTCAATAAACACTTCATGCATTGTTAGAAAACATCTTAAATAACTAAACGGAACGGCCTCAGATTCTTTATCACAAGATAACTGTTCTAAATGCGATTGGAAAGAGTAATTAAGTAAAGGGCAGACCAGACACGGTGATCGCCACTGGAGGACCAAGGGTGAGAGCACATAGGGCAGAGCAATCCTTCAATTTCGCGGAAATTGATAGTTTGATGAGAATCCTGGGAATTGTCGTCGTTGTTTTCGGCAATAGGCGGAACTTCAATCCTGACGGTGGGAACAAGAGTCTCCAACAGAGGCAAAGAGACGAAAGTGACCATGCCATCAATTTCTACGAAAGCGCCTTCTGGTCGTCTGTAACTGTAAGAATCCATCTCCTGCAGTAAGTTTCCTTGTCCTCCGCAGTACTTTTCCAACCATTCATCGTCTGGATCAGCAGGATCATAATAATCCTCTTCTTCTTCTTCTGAATTTTCCATGGACTCATCATCATCTTCTTCTTCTTCTTCTTCCTCTTCCTCTTCTTCTTCCATATCGACGCTTTCTTTTTCTTCTTCGTCTTTACGAACTGATTCAGCATCGACTTTTTTTGAACTGTCCATTGGAAAATCTGCAAACAGTTTCAGACAAAATAGAAAAAAAAGATGGGGCTAGGGTTTCGGGAGTGTCTATTTGTAAACGACGCTTACAGCACC
This sequence comes from Plantago ovata, assembly GCA_028274465.1. NCBI lineage: Eukaryota > Viridiplantae > Streptophyta > Magnoliopsida > Lamiales > Plantaginaceae > Plantago > Plantago ovata. The sequence goes on along the minus strand of CM051455.1, from coordinate 37,769,510 downwards.
TGTTGGTGGAATTTGAATCGTGCTCAACTGAATTTGTATTCCATTATGTTTTTTTTTTTTTTTTTTTTTTTTTTTTTCATTTTGCTCATGAAGTTAAATATTTGGGATTATTTGGGTAAGACTCGTAAGAGTGCTATAGTTGCAAGGGTCGGGGTTCAGACTCCAACGGAGACATAAGGTGCTTTAATATATTTGAAGTTAAGGTGGTTAAATTAATCTTTATATCATACCTATAAGCCTAAAACACGGGAAATGCCAGATTTTTAAGTTTAATTAGTTTGACCAACTGGGCAGACCAATTCGATTCTGGTTTCAAGATGTCATGTTATGGCTTTAAGTTGTTACTATTGAAAGTTTACGTTATAGTTTTAAAGTCATTTGTTATAATGTTAAGAGATAATGTTATGGTTTTAATGTGTCATATTATATGTTTCAATTATAGTTTTGACATCTTTATTAGTGTTTTAAGAGAGAATATGATCATTTTCTTCTTGTGTGTGATTTATTTATGTTGGAAGTATGAAGAAAATAATGAAGTAATTAAATAATGTTTGTTGAGGCATATTTACATGGAAACTATTTCTTAACTATTCGTTAATTGAGAAAACTAAATATATAGTCGTAATATACTAATGAGATTTTCGATTTGATATATTGTACGCTCACACTACAAGATATACCGATTTTAGCGACGGATTTAGCGACGGAACCATCCGTCGCTAAAATCGGCCGATCGGTCGCTAAATATCGCTAGCAACCGATCGGTGCTTTTAGCGACGGATAAAATCGTCGTCGCTAAACCGTTGGTCGCTAGCGAATTAGCGACCGATGAGGAATCCGTCGCGAATTTGCGACGGAAATAAGGTTGACTTTTAGCAACCGATGACTTATCCGTCGCTAAAGTCACCGGACTTTTAGCGACGGATGAGTCTCATCGGTTGCTAAATGTTAGCAACGGATGGGCCTTATCCGTTGCTAAAAGTCTGGGACTTTTAGCGACGGATAAGGCTTATCCGTTGCTGTATGTAGCGACGGATGAGGCCATCGGTTGCTAATTTTTTTATTTTTTATTTTTTATTTTTTAAAAATTTTTTAGATATAATAATGAGACTCAAAATCAAATGCAACCTGTTTAGTTAAGCAACATGTTACAGAAATTTTATAGACCAAATAAACCAAAAAATAATTCAAAAAAATCATAATAAATGTACCAAAACCCTCCATACATATAATAATAATCATACGTACACAATACTAATCCAAAATAATATCATAGTGTACACAGTATTCATGTAGAAAATAGTAAATAGAGTCGAAAAGAATAGGGGATCATGGAGAGGTAGGTGGGGAAGGTGGATCCATCCCCAGCTTCGCATACAGCTGAGCAAACATATTATCATATTGAGCCTGCTTCGCAGCTAGCCTCTTCACCTCCTCATCCCTCTCCTGCAACTGAAGTAAGAGGGCCTGCTCTCGAGCGGAAGCTGCTGCTGCTACTGAAGATGATGAAGATGTACTGGCACGGGAACGACGAGTCGGCCTCGAGTCCAATTCAGGGACGGCTGCTGCACTCCCAAGTCCCAAGCGACGGCCCTTCTCGCCTGGAGGATTCACCTCGAGGAAAATGGTATTCATTTCCTCAACAGTGAGATCCTGATCACGAATCCTGTCCTCGTAGGCCGTCTGAAATTATAAATCAAGAGTATAAGGTGTTAGTTATGTTGTTAATTAGTTATGAAATCATCAGTATTTAATAAACACATGTATTGTAGATACTTACCGCAATTGTTTTGGCCTCGTCACACAACCACTGTCCGTCCTTGGCCTTCTGAGATCTCGAGAACAGGGTGAATAGGAGACTCTCCTTATCCTTCAACTGAATGACACATGAAAGCATCATATACTTAGTTTGAAAGTTCGAAATGCAAGTAAATAACAAGTATAAGAATGATGAATTCACAAAGTTAATATACTTAACTTCTGCCTCACATGTGCTGTAGCGATCGACTCAGAGCCAAAACGGTGTGTCACCAGGGTACGTGTCCCATCATTCGGCTGCTTCTTCCGGTTCTCAGTGTTCTGGTCAGCCTGCGCCTGGACTCTCGCGTCAACCCAATACACCTTCCACGCCTCCCAAATTGCATCTCCGGGTAAAGGACAGGGCGACCATTCCACATAAGACCATCTTCCGGCCTTTGAAAGGGACAACCGTCGTCTGGAACGTGGGCCCACGGGTCGTGGAGGGAGGAATGAGGAGTCGATCCCCTGCTCGACCCAGGTGGAGTCCCTAAAACAGTAGGGGAGCCCTGATCGGTCTCCGATCCGTCGGTATAATTACCTATATTTATCTATATTTCCATTATACTTGTACAATATTCATAATAATAACTAATTACAATACACTATAATTACATATATTTTTCATTATAATTATGCAATTTGCATTATAGTAACAACTACCAATACACTATAATTACCTATATTTATCTTTCTATTTCCATTATACTTATGGAATTTTCATTATAATAAAAACTTGCAATACACTATAATTACCTATATTTATCTATATTTTCATTATATTTATACAATTTCATTATAATAACTAATTACAATACACTATAATTACTCATAATTCCATTATAATTATACTTATGCAATTTTCAAATCTAATTAGTATATCCCAAACAAACTACACTAATTGAACAAAACTAACTACGTAGATAATCCCAAACATAATTGAACCCGATTGAAATCCTAAAGATAATCAAACCCAATTCAAATCTCAAACATAATCGAACCAACTACATCCCAAAACATCCCAATTGAACAATACTAACATCAAAACTAGCTAATAAACCATAAAACACTTCAAAATTGAAAAAATACCAAATTTACAAAAGTTAGATTTCGGGATGTAGTTGAAAAAATACCAAATTTACAAAGTTAGATTTACAAAATTGAAATCTAACTACGTAAATTGAAATCTAACTACGGCCTACGAGGACAGGATTCGTGTAGGTATTTTTTCAATTTTGTAAATCTAACTTTGTAAATAGAACAACCCACTTCAAATTGAATGTCTCACTACGTTCCTTGTTGAATTGGCTTCGTTTTGACACCAAGATTGGAAGAAATGATGGAGTATAAGAGAATATTGGAATTGGAGAGAAGAAGTGAGAAAAATGGAGAAGAAGAGAGAAGAGAGCAGAAATGCGTCTCTGCTTGTCGTCCGCCGGTGATGAAGACAATTTAGCGACGGATGACCATCCGTCACTAAACAACGACCGATCGGTCGCTAAATAGCGACGGATGACGTCATCCGTTGCTATATTTAAAAAACCTTTTTCTTTTTTTTTTCTTGGGTCAACGTTTAGCGACGGATGACTCATCGGTCGCTAAATAGCGACGGATGAAGTCCATCGGTCGCTAATTATAGCAACGGATGACTTATCCGTCACTATATTTAAAAAACCTTTTCCTTTTTTTTCTTGGGTCAACGTTTAGCGACGGATGACTCATCTATGGTTTGTGTACAAATTAGGAGAATTTGACAAACACTTAAATAGGTGTTGAGCCTCAACTAAAATGGTGACTCCAGAAAAAAAAAGGTTCAGCAAAGATTTGAATTAAGGTTGTGAATCTATCATCTGCTCTCAAATATGTATGATTATTACTTATTACTAATATATAAGGTTTGTCCATGGTTATTCCTAATATATAAGGTTTGTCTATGGTTATTCTTAATATATAAGGTTTGTCTGACCATCTGGTACTGTATCAGCTTTTGCCCTCAATTTGTGATCTTCAAAGATACTTTTTTGATATCAAGGTTGGTTTTGGATCCCTCCTGACCCGTGTTAGATAAAATATGTATGGTCTGCTTTGGTGGTGTATGACTCAAATATTTTTATTTTTAATAGACATTGTGGTTATACACTTGCATATGCAATTTACTGGATTAAGAATAAATCAGGAGAAGTTGTATATCATTTCGTAGTACAAAACCACTGCCCCCTTTATTTCTTCCCCCCCCCCCCCTCCAAAAAAAAAAAAACCCCATGAAAAATAAGATCATCATTGTTTGGACCATCATCCATATCGTTTTCTTGTAGTGTGGGGGCTTAGCCAGAAGTACATCTCTCTCCTGGACGCATGCCTTTGATCTTCCCTTGTTTTCTTATAGTGCTTTAATTCCCTTCAAGTGTATTTTAAGATGCTGGATCGAATCACACAATTAAATAATTCTATCTATTCAAATATTTCCTAATAATTAAATCATACTTCTATGATCTTACCATTATTTAATTAATTAATGAATTGATCTTGTTGATTATATAATTGATGTAAACATAATTAACATACGATAAGAAAACAAGAAGGGAGTATCAAAGGCAAATGGCCCATTTTCACTGAGAGGGGTGGTGCTGACCAATTCAACACAACAAGATCATGATTTGTATGTGGTTGGGATCATGATGGTGGTTATATATTCTTGTGTTTTTGAAAACTTAAGGGGCAGTTGTATTGTTCCATAAAATGATATACCACTTCTAATGTTTTGTTTATGCTCCAGTTAATTCCTATATGCAAGTGTATAACCTCAACACCAAAAAAGAAAGAGAGAATTATGCACCACCGAAATCTCTAAATGAACACATAGTTGTCTTAGTAGGGAGTTGCATACTGAGTTGCAAAGTCGTGAGCGGAGCATACATTGATACCATGGTAGAGGACTTAACATACAAATGGTTGTAAGCTTTCTTGTTAAGATTATGTAATCATTAACGTGCTATTTGTTTTCATGTTATTCATTCGTTATCAGTGCTCCTTTATTAGAATATTTAAAAAAATAAAAATTCCGAGGTTTGAAATCTAGGTTTTACAATTCCATATTCCAACACATCGGGCCTAACAACAGATACTAAAGCACTTATGGGTTCCTGAATAATTTTAATCGTGTGGGAAAATAACATTTAAAGCACGATTCAGCTTATTTTACTTGTTCCCAAAAAGAAGAGATAGGAGGAAAAAACATCTATGTTACCCCAGAAAAGGAGAGATGGATTTTGTGAACTTGTTTAGACATGTGTAAATTAGGGGAATGTGACTAACACTTGTGGTTGTGTGGTTATTCCTAGTTTTGATGGGTGTTGTGTGCAAATTAGGAGAGTATGACAAACATTTAAGTGCGCGTGTTGGTATGGCTGTTGCGTAGTCTTAATATATAATATAAAGTCTGTCTGTGCCTCCGTGGGTATTCCTGGTACTGTGCCAGTTTCTGCCCTTAATTTATGATATACAAATAGATGTTATGATATCAAGGTTGGTTTTGTTCCCCTAACCCATGTTTTTGGTGACACATACACCTACTTCCAAGTTATTTGCCTTGTGTTTTGAGATATCCTGCCTGAAGCTTGTTTCTTTATTTATTTTATTTTTTATTATTTGTTTTATGTGCCTTTTTACTGCTACAATCTCCATGCTAGGCTCTGTTCTTTAAGCTTCCAAATCCATACGGAGTCTAATGGTGCACTCTTTTTTAGAAGCTTCAAAAGCCCTGTATCAAGAGGATACTGGGATTTGGTGCAATAATTTCAAAAGCGCTACGGTGAAATTGAAATGAATGAAACAGATATTGACCCTGAACTCGCTTACTCGTACTAAATTCTACTATTAATAAGAGTCTAATAGAATACATGAATTTGTCTTAAGAGGAGATTTGGTGCAATGTTTTGAAAGGGCTAGGTTAAATCGAAATAATGAAACATGTTTTGTGCCTGAACTTGCTTACTCTTACAAAATGCTAGATTATTATTATTATTATTATTTATTTATTTATTTATTTATTTTTCTTTTTGGCTCTGGATTTTTATATTAATTAGTAGATAGCATGTCAAAGAGGAAATTAGAAAGAGGTAGTCCAACTGTAAGAAAGTCTAGGCTTGCAAAATATACATCACTGTAGGACTCAGCCTCCTTAGTTTAACTTGATTAATAGAGTAGTTAAAGTGGCGTTGTAGATACTGTCAAGGTGGGAGGGTATCTAGCGATTGTGGGTAAGAAAAGTTGGTAGGGTAGGAAATAGTATGACCTTTCAATCTCTTCTGTAGAGTAGAAAAAGAATCGACAATTTGACACTTCAGAAGCAACTAATCCACTTTTTGTTGAATTATGCGTGAGATGACAGTCAAGCATCTGATTAACTATGCTCGAATATCAATGAACCCGATTATTGCAATTGCCCGGGATACCCTTTTTTTTAGCTTCTAGGGTCTATTTATTAGTTCAAGATCCTCTTATTACCAACTTGAATCAAAGAATTAGTAGATCTTTTCCGACCAAAACGCGAATGGGCTAGTGTTATGAACTTATAATCATGGAATCGACTCGATCATCAATTATAAGTTCATTTCATACATTATATGTATTAACTTATCTTGAATGCCTGTATGTGGTTTCAGATTTTTGTATTTTAGTTGCAGTATATGGCCATTCTCGTTATAGAAGTTGATGAAATTAATGTTCTAATTATCAATATAGAATTTTACTAGTAATCCCTTAAAAAACTGATTGCTTAATATGCAACTGTGCTTTCCGTATGATCATATTTTATCTCCCTTCATTGTATGTTGTTATCATCAAGCAAGTTCTGCTGTTGATACCAACTCAGCCCCTTGTGAGAGTGAGACTAAATTTTGGCTGCCTGATGAAGAATAATAATTGATTTCCAAATGATTATCTTGTAGGTTCGTGGACCTAAATGTGCTAGAAGGTTTGCAGACTATCTTGCTGACACGAATGATGCGGGAGTGAAAAATATCATGATTCTTGAGCGTGGTTATAATGGTTGGGAATCTTCTGGAAGGCCAGTGTGCAGATGCAAAGATGTCACTTGTAAGGGCGAGTGACCTCATCAAGTCTGCTGTGAAAGATGACACACTAATGGGAAATTATGTGCTCATTTGAGGAACAGAAATGTGTAACTAATTACCGTTTCGTCTCTGACTCTCTGTAGATAGATAATGATGCCCCTTGTTTGCTTCAATAATCAAGAGTGACTATCTAACTAGATGCAAATACATAAGTTAATATTGTTTTGTAAGCAGTGGGTAATGCTGGGAATATATTTGAAATCTGTGGGTCTTACAAAAGACCAGTTTTTCCTAAAAAGATTAGGAAACTCACATTTTATTCTAAACCTTTGCACTTACCTGCCCAAGTGCTTGGTGTGTTTCTTAATGAAGCTCTATGACAAAGATTCATTTTGGAGCTCTGTCCAGAGCTTTCCCAAGTGTTTGGAGTGTTTCTTGAAGCTGTGTAACAACTAACAAAGGTTCATTTCGACTGTGTTTGGAGTATTTCGCCAACTATCTCACCTGGAATATCAGGCACGTTTCAAAAAACCCAGAACACTTTTTTTAGCCGTACAAATTTACTTCTAAGAATTCAAATGTTATATCCATGTTCAGTTGAGCACATACAGCAAATAATCAGTTCAGTATAGCCAGCCAGCAAAACTGCATCACAAGATCATAACCATTCTTACTTGAGAGGTCCCATTGTCCGAAGCCTCAGTTATCTCAGTTCCATCACCCCATCAACCCTTTATCCTACTGTGCCTGTCATCACCATCACGATCCATGTGGTCTCTCTCTACTCCAACTCCTCTGTCTCGTCTATATCTCTACCCATCCCTGTCAACCTTTCACCTTTCGTCTCTACAAACTTTGTGAATACATAATTCTTACTCCAATTACTACTAATACAGTATAATAATTTTAGGAATTAGGGAAGTTGACTTGAAACCTACAGAAGTTATTATCAGATAGGAACTAAACAAACCTTAGGATGCAAATAAACCAGATATGCACGAGATATTAAGAGAAAGGAGCGGCTGAAATGTAATTGAAGGGAAGACATCTTTTGGAGTCAAGGATCTTGTTCATTAGTGCATCAAAGCTACAAGTTAGTACATTGATCGAACAAAGTTCTCAAGTCTGCAACAGTTATAATCTCAAAAGTTTCTGCCGGGCCTGGGTAGCAGCTCAATAAACAAACATTACCAAATACTAATAGACTGATGCACCATAAACAGAGAGTGACCATAGTCGATAGGTTCACAAAACAATTTTCCCCAAGTTTACATACAAAAAGGTTAAGTTACTAGTCTATTACCATATCCGGTGGTCAGATAACTATATCCAAAACATCAACATTGAATTACTGGTCGCCAACCTCTGCAGGCCACCACCTAGGCCGTGGAAAAACTACGCCCATCTTCTTTGCCGTGTCCAAAAACTCCACATTTTCAGAACCACCAGCACGACGCTCACCATCTGTCACAACCACCCCAGACAGTATTTTCAAAACATCGCCGAATTCACTCTTTTTCTTTACCACATCATTCACTTTCCCTTGGTTAGACACTGACAACTGCGGTTTACCACCACCTTCACTCCGCTTCATCAACCTCTCAGCATCACTCCCTCCATTATATAAAAACTTGGCAATTTCATCAAAACCTTTATGGCTAGTTATGCCACTATCCTTGTTCTTCGCCTTTCCATCTCCAGCAACACCGACGACAAGACTCCCACCTATATGCTTCCCACTACTGCGCGAACCACTATCCCTATTCTTCTTGTGATTGGCACCAACACCTACAGAACGCGCATCTTTCGTTTTCACAATCTCTGCTTCAATCCTACTACTGCACGAACCGCTATCCTTATTCTTCTTCTGATTGCCACCAACACCTACAAAACTCCCACCCCTGGGCTTCGCAATCTCTACTTCAATCTTACTACTACCCGAACACTCATCCCTATGTCCGAAACCCTTACCCACCAGCTCAACATGAACATCCCTAGACTCACATTTCTTATCTTCAATTTCAGCAAATCCATCACTATAATCAGCCAAATCAACAACCATTGTTCCATCAACAGAATCACCACCATCTAAAACGACATTTCCAACAGATTCACTATCAATCAGTTCAGTTTCGCATACAGGAACCGTGTCACCATCCTGTGACGCACCACCAATAATGCTCGATTGATGCTCATCAGAAACCCTAACCCTAACACTTTTGAAATCAACAACAGCATTTTCACCGGAAGAGGTGGAACGGAGGTGGTGCTCGGGAGGGGTGACGAAAACGGCGTCGTCGTCGTCTTCTTCCACTGCTGGCGGTGGTTGGGTGTCGGGAAGAGTGAGCATGAAGATTTGGGTGGGGTCAGGCGGAGTGGGTGGTTCGAGTGAGGGCTCATTGAAAATCTCGGATAGTTTGTCCTCCTGGGAAGAGCTGATGAAGCAGAGTTTGATTATTGACTCGAATCTATCTGGCTTCTGTGTGTCCGCCATGTCCTTTCTAATTAGAAAAAGCTCATGAGTTGGACCCGGTTGTAGAAGACATCCTTATATTTAGTAAAATGAATTTTAAAATTTCTGTCCAGTCTAATTTGCAAAAATAGGGCATGAAGGAAAAATCTATGTATTAGCACATGAAACTCCATTTCTGCTTTCTCCTTTTGTAATCCAGTGTTTTACCAAGCAAGATATTTTGTTTACATGCCACCAATGTATTCACAGAGTTTTACCAAGCATATGATTTTCGCATTTTAACTGCTGGAGCTAAAAGCTGAAATTTTTCAAATTTACCTCCAATAATTTAAATTTGAATGGTTAGAAATAGTACATCTTTTTTTTTTTGGTAAAGAAAGGATGTCAATTACTTGGACAATGTCAAAAGATAAAAAAGGTACAATCTGAGGAGGAGGGACAACTCGAAAGATGTCATTTTCCATATCCCGTTCAACTAAAGTTGCCATAAAGTGGGCACATGTATTCACTTCTCTTCCTATCCACACAAATTTGGTCTCCCATTCTTTAGCCAGTAGTGACCGACACTGAAGGATAAGGGAAGAAATAGTACATCAACAAGTACTAATGATTACATATACACAGTTTACTCCAGATTACTACTACTACTACTCCAGATTACATACACACGCTTTACGCTACTAATCTAATTACATACACTACTACTACTCCATGCCTGATTACCCCAAAAGTACAAAAAGATGAGAGTGAATGCAAAAGTCAATGTCCCCGATAGCGTCCGTAATCAAATAGCCCAGTTTCTTCCCAGTTCTGTTATATTAGGAACATGCCACCCAACTCAAGGCCAAATCAATGAAGCTGCAAGAAAGTGGTGAATAAACAGAAGAACTGTCAGCAGACTATGGAGCAAAGCAAATCAAAGCGACAAATTGGTGCAGGTCAGCCAGTTTATTTAAGAAGCAGGATGAGAGGTTCATAGAGGTCAAGTTCCAAAATCCAAATAGACAAAGCAATTGTGATGTCAATTGAGCCAAAACATCGAAAGACCATCACAAACTATACAAGTCACTAAATGCGAACAAAATCCACATAGGCAGAAGCACAGTCGGTAAGTATGCATTGCAGGGGTTTTTCAATCCTCATACAAACACCATTAATCCTGATTTGATAGCCCCACAGAAATACATTCGAACAAAGTTGATTGTGCAAGTCTTTGTTGCCTGTTAATTGGACGCAAAAACTACCAATCGTGCCTTTATTTTAATGTAGTACAGAAGCCTAAAAATGAGTGGCAAACCCTTCCCCCCTTCCCCGCCGTCTTCAACACCGACTCCACCAATTTCTTCAACCACCACCACCAACACAACAACCACCACAACGAGGCATCAATTTCCTTTCCCACCACCACCTTTTTGAAGCACCGTCACCACTAGGCAACAACCACCAGTAAAATCCTACCCTCCCGTTTTAATTTTCTCCAATTAGACAATTTCTCAATTTGACGATTTCTCAACTTTTTTTTATTGTTAAAATATTATTCCTGTAATCCTGGAAATTGATGTAGCAATGTTTAACACATTATCCATGAAAAAAGGTTCTAACGGATGAATCGGACATTTTTGAAAGGTGGGCGACTTAACCTCTGTTTCGCACTTTCAAAAAAACATTTTGAAAATTCACACATAAAATCCCCAAGTTAATCACAAATGGCAATGTGCTGCGTCAATTTTCATTTTTATAAGCATACACAACACGGTTCATACTTACGAGAGTCAGAATAACGCTTCATAACCAAGAAACATTAAAGTCAAATCAAACGATACATGTCACAGTACGTAGAACAAATATAAGAAAGAAATGAAATCCATGTTCCCATCACGTTTAAAGAAATAGATCAGGGTGTCCAACCCAACGTCTGGTCTCCTGCTCCAAAGACCTGATCCGCCTCTTCCTGCCTCCGAAGCTTCTCCTCCTGTCTCCTAAGACTCTGGTCCTGCACTTGGAGCTCCCTCTGAACCTGGATATACGCCTGTATCTGCTCGTCACGAACGTTCTGCGGTGGCATGATTGCTCATCCACCTGACCCTGCACCTGCAGTATATACAACCAAACGGTGTAACAATCGGACAACATAAGAGGATATCTGATCAAGCATTAAGAACATCTTAGTAGAATACTATACAAAACAGCTCATAAGTTTGCAAATACTTGGAACCACTGCAAGGAAACTGCGAACTGGATATGTGTTTGTAATTTCTATGAATAGTAAAAAACCGTATCCAGGCAATATGATTATGTCAACATAGAGATAACATGGATGATGATTCACTAGCATATTAGTTGCCAAATGCAATTTTAATAGAAATTCACGTGACTAGCTATCTATTTTGGTGAACTAGTCAAATAACCTCATCTAACTTTTGGCGGATAAGTTCGCAGCTCCTGCTACCCAATAAATGAATAAGGCAAAAATAAAAAAATAAAAAAATAAAACTAATGAAGTAGACAAGTCAATAATAGTTTACTACAACAATAAAAGAAAAATAACTACATAAAACTTGACTATATCTGTTTAGGCATGCATGATCAACAACACTTGTCACCAAATAAAGAAACTGCATGATAATTGAAATTAAACAAAAACAACACAGTAGAAGGCGGAGATTTTTGTACCTTTTCCTCAAGAGACGCACATTTAGCCTCCAGACCTTGAGCTTTCTGTTGAATCAATACGAAATACAGATGAGTCGTTACAAACAATCTTAAACCATAGTACAAGCTTATTCAGAATCTAAGCAAGAGTACCACCTTCTGTAGCACTTTGGTTAGCATTAGCACTTTCGCAGCATGCAGTTGCCGTACATCATCGCCCCTAA